>CM053584.1:332643400-332664606 GCA_028627135.1 Pseudochirops cupreus | reverse complement strand
AGAAAATTGAGGAGTGTTGCTTAGTTGATAGTGTGCTGAACCTAAAACCAGGAAGATATATGTTTAAATTTTTCTGATACTGGTTCCATGTGGGCAGATCATATATCTCTGTTTCAAGTAAATCTCTAGGAGGAAACTCAGAATATTTCTAAGTATATAAAAAGAAAATGCTCTAGATTACTGATAACTGGAGAAATTCAAATTTAAACATTTCTTAGGTTCTACCTCACATCCATCAAATTGCAAAATCTGACAAAAGAAAATGACAAACATTGAAGGTCCTGTGGGAAAACAGGCATATTGGTATATTACTGGTGGAGCTGTGAATTGATCCAACATAGAAGACAGAAGCAAAACATTTATTCAAACACCAGAAAGCTAAATCCCAACACCACAAAACTGAATCCATCATAGAAACAAAGAAGTTAATACACCTTATCACTGCAGGAACCAACACCATCCCAAAGCCTTCCCCCTGTCTGGACCTTTCCACAAACAAACATTCACAATCCTAGCTGTCTGCTTGCCTGCATCCTCTCCTCCCTCCATTCTAACTGCTCTGACTCATTTCCTGCTTCACCTGTTCAGTAAACTCCTCCCACCACTGACTCCATGTGAATATATTCAGCCTATTAAGAGGCAGGGAAGATCTTCAAATTCCCACTACTATTACACTATTTCACGTATTTTTATAAGAAACTCTTCCAAGTAGAGCTATGGCTGGTGCCCTGAAATTCAAAAATCTCTGGTTCATAGGTACTATCATAGGATATAAAAATTTCATTAAAATCCTAACCTCAGTCAAGAAATCAAGTGAAAGAATTTGTCCAGCACAGGAAAGACAAGCCACCAAGTTCATAAAATAGAATATGGAAAGAAGAACTCAGGTAAAAACTGAAAAAAGAAAAAAGAAGTTTAAGGATGAGGAAGTGGAGGAATGTTCAAGAGGCTGCCCCAAGAAATCAGGAGAGGCTTTTGTAAAGACTCCAACAAGTTGAAATGACTTTCATCTCCAAGAGGCAACTGAGAAATGAACAGACCAAACAAAGGAGAAAATGGTTTTCAACTAACTAGAGATTACTGGTCACACTCAAAAAAGCATCATGGGTTCAGAATGTGGAAGATATGGTTAGATAGCAGTTTATCTGAAAAATATCTATGGGTTCAAGAGAAGCTCAGTTTCAGTCAACAGTGGCATATGGCAGTCAAGAAATCAAGTACAATATTTGACTGCACTGAGTAATGTATAGTGATCAAAAATCGGGAGGTGTCAGTCCTATTGGAATCAGCCCTGATCAGATTATATCCACCATAATGTAGTAATTTTTGTGATCTACTGTTTAAGAAGGACATTGATATGGAAGCCAGGTCTAGCAATGAATAGAGAACTGGTCTTGGAGTTGGGGATTCCCAAGTTCAAATCCAACCTCAGATATTTACTAGCTGTATGATCAGGGGCAAATCACTGAACTTGTTTCCCTCAGTTTCCTCATCTGTAAAATAAAGATGATGATAACATGTACCTCCAAGAGTTGTTGTGAGGATCAAATGAGATCTGTATGAAGCTCTTTGAAAGCCTTAAAGATCTATATAAATACTAGCCACTATTACATGCTGGAAAACATTTAGAGGAGGACAAGCAAGATAGTGAAGACCTCAAATTCATGCCCAGGTAAGCATCAGCTTCAGGAACTAGGAATGTGTAGCCTGAAGAAGAGAAAGCTTAAGTGAGACATGATAGTTATTTTCAAGAATCTGAAAGACAACCAAATAAAAGATGGATTAGTTTGTTCTTCCTACTCCAGAGGACAGACTTAGGAGCAATGAATAAATTGTTTCAAAGATATAAATTTAGGCTTAATGTCTAAGGAAAATATTTTTTTTAACTTTCTAACAATTAGAACTAATCAAAAGAAATAGTGTTTGCTAAGAGAGAAGAATGGGTGCTGACTCATTATGTTCAGTCATTTTCCAGTCACATTCCATTTTTTGTGACCCCATTTGGGGTTTTCCTAGCAAAGATGCTGCGATTCTGGTGGTTTGTCATTTCCTTCTCCAGTTCATTTTACAGATGAGGAAACTGAGGCAAACAGGGTTAAGTGATTTGTCCAGTGCCACACAGCTAGTATGTGTATGAGAATGGCTTTGAACTCAGGAAGATGACTCACTATATCTTTAAAAAAAAATTAACAATAATTTATTGAGGATACTAGAGTAGAGATTTATATTCTTGTTTAAGGGTGGGTTGGACTAGGTGGACACTGAGACCTTTTATGATTCTGAAAGTTTGTACTTTCACCCTTCTAATGCTAAAACATGCAAATGGAACAAAAATCAATGACTACCATTAGCAGAATGGAATCTGTAGCATATAAAGATCAAGGACTTAGAAAATTCCATCCATTACAAGTAAGTGAGTTTTCATACTTTTTTTTAACTGTTGACCTAATAACTTCAAGAGAAAATAAAAAGAACATTGAGCCCCTGAAGGCTGTACATGTATAGACTACACAAAAACTTCCTATTCAGTGAAAAGAATGACTTTATTGCAGATGCTGTTTAATAGTGATGTAAATACAATACATGTTGACATCATTCCAGTGATAAACACTAAAGGAAGACCTTGCTTGTGGCATTGTACACAGCAAATGTACAAAGATTTCCACAAAGAGATACAATCTCCAAAAACTCTTTATGGCTACTTGGAAGTCATTTTTTTTCTATTACCAGAGAAATGAGACTATGGTGATAGTGACATTTTCACCTACTTGCCTTGGGAGGATGATTCTAGCTTTCTCACAAAGGCAATTCCAAAACTTCAAGGAAAACTTCACTTCAGTAGCTGGAGGCTTTTTCTAAGCTAATCATCTTGGAGCTGAACCCAGTTCAAAGAAAGTGGCCATGAAATGAACTTTCCATACAAGAAACTATGTGTGTGGACTCTTTGGAGATAGAGGAGCCAGTGAGCCACTTCCTCTGACAATTCCACTGAGATAATAGAATAAATGGAGAAGATGAAAATCCACCTTGGCTAGAGTCAGCCTCACTTGTATCCTTATAATGAATTCACAATATTGCATCTTAGAAAGAAAGTTATAAAAAAGCAGTCCAGAAAAAAGGTCAGCGTGACCTACCACTAAAGCTAGGGGATTGGTTGTTGTCCTTCATGATTGAAGAGGACAAAATGATATCACTATGCTGAGATCAAGGAACAGTGTGGCCAAGTGTGGCTGAACAGACCAACACAAGCTCAGAAGGCTTTACCACAGGTCAGCTACAAATAATCCATATGAATATTTGGAGTGGAGAGGTCTCTAAATTTGCATAGCTTACATTTCTTTTGAGCTACTGCAGAAAGCAGAGAGTACCTGTAGCCCTATAACATATAAATGACATATAGATGTAAAAGCATTTTCAAAATGACATGTTTCCTAACTCTGACTGATGAGGAGGTATCCATAAAGATCATATGGAAAATGTTAAACTCCTCAGTGCTTCCTAAAAGAATCAACATATCAGATTGCTGGTCTTCAGAAAAATTCAAAGAGAATTTTGCAGTCACCCATTGTGCAATGCAGAGCTTTGTAAAAACCTCTCTGTGCAAAACCCTCTCTGGGATATGGGATGAGCAAAAGAGACATATAGCAGACAAATCACTCAACTAACAGATTGGGTCCCACTGAACCACAAACAGCCAATCAGGAAGCAAAGAAGACAGACTGAGTCTATGGCCCAGACATCTGAACAAAGGTGGAAACTGAGAATGTGAGATTATCAATTCTGGTTGGAGCAGGTAGATATGCAGTCACATCATGAGCGCCAGTGAAAACACAATCTAAAATGAATGCGATTAGAAATGGTTATTTCTAATGTTGCAGGTGGGTTTTTTGTTTCATTTGGTTTTAGGTTTGCTTTTGCTTTTGTTTTTCAAGGGGAACTTTACAATCTAATCCAAAAATTTCTTTGAATACTAGAGACAACAGCTGTGAAAAAATAAGCAGGAGTTTACCAACAAAGTTAAGGGGACACAAATTCAAACACAGGCTTTGGAGACAACTCATAAACTAAGAAGAGCCAAGTGTTTCATAGATGACCAAAAAAAGCTAACAAAGTCCACAAATGGCTCTAAAAAGTTAAGTCCTAAACCACCAAGTACCTATTGGACATTTCTATTGGCACTGCAGATGCCCCACAAGTATCTCAAATTCAACATCTCCAAAACAGAACTCATTATCTTTCCCCCAAAACCGTTCCCTCTTCCAAATTATCAAAGGCATCACCCTCTTTCAACCTACCAAGTTCATAGTCTTGGGCTCCTTCACCCTAAATATATGCAATAAATTGCCAGTCTCAATCTTTTCTATTCTCATATCTCTCACTTAAGATCTTTTCACTCCATTCACAGTTATCACCTTAATTCAAGTCTCTTGGCTTCTTGTGAAGGTTTCACAACAGAGACAGATATCTGTAGCTATAGCTAGCTAAGTAATGTGATTGTTGTCTCCCCCTTTAGAATGCAAGATCCTTGGAAGTAGGCCTTCTTTTATTCTTTGTGCTTGTGTGCCATGTTCCTGACATGACATCAGGTATATAGTAAGTGCCTAAATAATGTTGATAGAATGATTAATGCTCATAGTTATCACTATCATGACCTTTATGTCTTACTCTATAGGAACTGGTCACTGCCCCAAGTTCTTCCAATCCATTTCTGCTTTCACTTCCCTACACATCTCCCTCCCATAATCTATTTTCTTCTGCATCCTTTTCTCCATTCTCCTCTCTTCTCTTTTTACCATCAGCTTTTATCTTCCCCTACTATTTACAGGATTGCCTTTCTTTTTGCATGCCTCAGCATCTTTTTTTTTACCTAACCTCTGTTTCTCCCAATATTCCCTAATCCCTATCAGCACTCAACCCTTCATTCTTTTCCACTTATTTCTCAATCTTACTGAGACAATGACAAAAGGAAATAAAAAGTTTTTGAAACTACACAAAGTTGTGTTTTTTTTAAGTAATACTAATGATAAGCATCTGACAGCATCAGAATCACACATTACTCAGGTTCAGTACCATGGAGAAAGTAAAACTTGAGACCTACCCCATGCCTGTTCTGTTCCTATACCAGGTCAGAATTACATATCAAATAAAAAAGGATTTAACTGAGAAGACAGGATAGCAAAATAAAGAATAAGGGGAAGTTATGAAATAGGATCCTTCAGTCCATATGGAGAAATGATAAAATCTTTCAGACACCCATACACTGATGGGGAAGCAAACAAATCCTCCCAAAAATTCACGTTCCAGGGTAAGGAAGAATTTTGGCTTCAGTGTTATCTGTTTTTCATGGAAAACCTCTCCTTTCTAAGCTCATACAGGTCTAGAGACTAGACTCTGGTCCATAATAATTAGCTGTTCCTCATTGCTTCTGGAAAAGAAGTGTCAAAGCCAAGCTCAGTGATGCATACCTATAATCTCTGCTCCTTTGAGGGCAAGGTTATTGAATAACTTGAGCTCCAGGGTTCTGAGCTACAGTTGAGCTAATCAGGCAATAATATGGTGAGTGCCCTAGAGCAGGAATCTAAGAGCAGTGATGTGGCCCAGGTCAATTCTAAGTTGATCAGCAGTGGGATTGCTCAGACAGTGACCACTGCACTTCTATCCTGGTCAACATAGGGAGACAAGAAGGAGGAGGAGGAGGAGAAGGAGGAGGAAGTAGAAATGGAAAAGGGGGAGAAGAAAGAGAAGAAAAAAGAAATTAAGTGTCATTTGGCTGCCCTGAATATCATTTCTGTCCCCAGAACAAAATTTCCTTCCCTCGTCACCATTCCCCTATATATGTAACCTTTGCTTTTTAGAATTTAAGCTCCATAGGGTAGGGATCTTTTTGTATTTGTTTTGGTAGCATTTTGCACAATACCTAACACATGGTAAAAGTGCTTAATAGTTGGTTTGTTTTTTTTTTTTCATTCATTCATTCATAAGCCTCAACAAAGTATTAGAAACAATAGAGGACAGGAATATAAGTGGCCTTTGACAGCAAATGTCTCTCTTAGAAATACGGATAAAAATAAAAGGACTAAGAAGTTTCTCCCTATCAAATTTTGTTCCATTTGTGAGGTTGGTGGTATTCTGAGGCACAATGCATCAATATTGTCCTCAAAGAAGAGAATGGGTAGAACCTACCCAACCTCCCTGGTCAGATGGGGCAGATAGGGCAGGCATTAAGCTAGAGACAGTTATCTGTTTCTCTTGTGCTGAGCGGATGGCCTGTAAAAGCAAACAACTGAGATCAGAACAATAAGTAGCCCAGGTTGCAATCAACTCAAAGGTCTGACAACACTTACAAATATGTGATTGTTCCTTAGGATGGGGTGTACTTCCTCATCAGAAGGATGAACTTCTCCACAGCACCTCCCTACCTCCTTTCCTCCCTCCCTCTCTATCTTTCTATCTCTCTCTGCCCGCCATCAGCCTCTGAAGAGATGGGAGTTGGGTTGGATTACTCCCTTTCCAAGCAGCACCCCATTCTCCACTATTTTTCCTACCCCCACTACCTCCAATGTTTTCAGTTATTTTCTCCCCCCAGGTGAAAATATTTCTCATTATGTCTCAGCCTATGACCAAGATACCCCAGTGGGGAAGAATAAGGGACCTTTCCAAAAATTTTGCTTGGGGATCCAGATTTTGAATTTACTCTGCTGAGTCTAAAGATTTAAGAAATACAGTTCATTGTCAGCATGAATTAAAAACTGAAGACTTTCCAAGTTGTTTTGAGCCACATTTTCACAATGTTAATTTATCTGAGCTGTTCAGACTACATTTCAGGCTGCATCCATCATGATAATGGTAACACTTTTAGATCTAGGACACAATTTGTCATTTAAAAGAAATGCATTAAATGCTATATTTAAAGTACCTTATTTAAATTACAACAGAACTCTAAAGCAAATACCTCCTGCCCTCAAGCTATATTCCTTAATTCTCCATTAAAATGCATCTTTTCCCCACACACTGTTCTAATGGGCATGCCCACCCACTTATCATGAAATCATTATTAAATATTGATCAGAACTGTGGTCTTATCCCAAGGTATGCTATATAGTTAATCATAGTTCTAGAAAGAAAATTCTATATTTTAAACACATTTCAGAACACTTCAAGGCAAATCATATAAAGATTAAACATTCCACTTTACTCTGTATCTTTACCGAAATAAAGCAACTTTAAATGTGATTGCTCTATCAAGAACATTACAAAAGGATAATACCCCAACTGCTATGGATATATTTATAACCTAGTTAAGAGAAATAAATGAAAAAGTTTTCTTCCTCACTCAAGTCAGGACAGTCAAGAAAACATGAGCCTGGAAACTCTGTCTTCTCTTTGCTCACTTCTTTTACCTTTCTTCCCTGCCTAATTTCCTAACCTCTTTTGGCATCTTCAACCTTTTCCATTTGCTGAGTAAGTAACCACATCTTTGGTCTGATCTGAAAATGCTTCAGCAGTCATGAAAGTTAAAATAAAACAATTCCAGGACCTCCTTGGCTCTGCCCCAGATTAATCATTCAATTCTTGCTTATACACCAGAAATAGGGAGCAGGGCCAAAGGGCACACGGCTGTGAATAAGATTAGTTAACAAAGATCAGGGCCCTGATGGAGTACACTGAGGGTGCAGGAGGATTGAATTAATGTAAGGCTGACATAGGTTGTTCTAGTCCCCTGATGCTGCACAGCCTAGGACAAGGGAAAACAGTTGTCTAATGGGGACACACACACACAAAAAGAAATATGGCAACAGTTGGCCAACAGAAGTAAAAAAAAAAAAAAAAAAAGAAGGTTCAATGGAAGGAAAAATTTGCAGAAAAAGTTTTTTTTTCCCCATTTCAAAGTTGCATGAATGACATTGACTCATAGACTGGGAATTGAAAGGAAGCTTAGAGGTCATTCTAGTCAAACCTTTTTCATCAAAAGATGAAGAAGCCAAGATGTGGAGATGTTAAGTAACCTACATAAGGTCACCAAGCTAGAAGCAACACAGTCAGGAATCCAATGAGAGCCTCTGACTCCAAAGCCAACATTCTTCCACTATTCAGAGTTGCCTCCTGAAGGAAGTTGATTTGAGCGAGAAACCAAAGGGCATTGGAACTGTGAGGCTTGACTTTAGAATGAGGAAGACCTGGGTTCAAGTCCAGCCTCTGAGACCCACTTGTGGGCTCTATGGAAATCACTTGAGTTTTCTTCACCTCAGTTTCCTCCAACTTATAGACAAATTGCTGATTTGGAGCTATGTATGGCATAAGCTGGGTTGGTCATGTAACAAGAGTGGTCACTGGGACTATGGCACTGGAATTGCTGAAAAAATATATACGGATAGATAGATGGAATATGTACACATATACATATATATCTGGATGCACATTTATCTGTACATATATCTATGTACATACATTTATAAAATATATTGTATATACATATACATATTATGTCCCCTGACATGTTGTTTGGATTCCAAATTAGGAAAAGTTACTAAAGACGTGGACAAAATTGTAGAAGAAGAAAAAGTGTGGGTTGTTTGTAATTGGCTTCAGTAGAAGGGATACTCACACTGATGAGATTAGAGATCCATCAATGTAAGCATCTATCAAATCAGGAAAACTGAAGAAAAATAAATCTTTCCAAATAAAAAGCAAAATGAAAGCCTTTTGTCTCTTAGGTCTTTACTTCTCTTCTGCAGAGCAATCCTACTACGGGCAGGTAAGGGAGTTTTTATAACATTAGCAATCAATTATGGGCTGAGAGGAAGAACAGCTTTATTCCTTCATGTGTAAGATAGGGACCTGAGAAACAATCCAACCAAACTTGTTTCACCTTTAATAGGAGCAGAGTACCCTTAATGATAGCTCTCCAGCTTATACCCACGTACTCATAATGCCCAAGTAATGCTTTCCCTCCTCCTCTGTGTGTTCTGGAAGTCTTGGTGTTGGTCAAGACAAATTCTTTCTCTTACACCAGACCTTTCCTTGTCTCAATGGCTTCTAGAGCCCTTTACAGTAAGGCTACCTTCCACTCTCTTTGTGCTTATCTTCTATGAACCTATATATTGCCTCCCTCATCTGAACACAAGTTTCTTTAGGGCAGGGACTATTTTCACATTTCTTTGTACACGCATCAGCTAGCAGAATACCTGATACATAGTAAATATTTGTCAACTGAGTAAAGGATGTTCAGTGAGTCAAATTCCAAAATGTCAGGATTTCTGGATGCATTTGTGTTAAAGAGAGATTGTCAGCCATGGGGAAGGGGGAGGGGGAACAGAGAAAGAGAGATGCAGAGAGAGATACAGAGAAACAGAGAGACCAAAAATGGGGACAAGAGTGACAGTGACAGAAACAGAGACTCAGAGAGAGAGACACACAGAGAGAAATGGAGACAGAGTGAGAGACATAGATAAAGAGACCAAAACAGTCTCCATATGGGGTCAATCAAGAAGTTGACCAACTTCTTGACTGACAGGTGGGCTTCTTATTCTAAGCTATTGGTATATAAAGAGGATCATTTAAATGATGAATAAACAGTATGTGTTGATGGCATCTTGAGGAGTAGATAAGTTATGATCTTCCCTGGTGGATGGAGTTCCTACATTGATGAAATTACAGATATTTGAAGTACTAAAGCATTTTGTGCAAAGCGCCATGGTTTTTTGGGGGGTTTTTTGGTGTTGTTTTTTTTTTAGTGGTAGACAAGGAGGGAGAGAAAATAAATGCTTGTTAATTGAAATTATTTTTAGATTAAAAAACATATAAAAGAACAACGGATGGAAAATAAAGAATTTATTTCCCCATTTTCATTGCTGCTGGTGACTGCATGAAGGATGCTAATGAAGGTTACATTTTACCTTACGTGTGCCTGTAGCAACTCAATAGGAACACATGATTTGACAAATCTAAATAATAAAATGAAAGGAGGTGATCACCAGAAGGGCGAAATCAGACAGAAGAAAGGAAAAAGTAAAACAACAACATAACATAAACATAAAACAACAGAAATATTCTGAGCAACTGACCCTGACCTCTCCTGCCTTGGTTTTCTCCTTTAGAACTGGGCCCAAGTCTGAGAGTCAGTCAACTACAGGCATTATGTGCAAATCCCCAGAATGGACATCACAGTAAACATAATGATACCATGTCACAACGATGAGGTGCAGCTCTGGGACCCCCCTTAAGCTCTCCTTGAATCTTCCCAGGGAAGGCATTTCAATTGTGGCTCTGCCTAAGTCTGACTCCTCCTGAAGACACTCCCCAAACTCCACCTCGAGACCACCCCTAGATTCCTCCCACAACCTTTCTGTATATAGGATCCTATCTTCCCTTCACATGGTATGAGAGAGCCATAGAATGACCTAGCATAGACTGGTTCCTTGAGAGTCTACCCCATATGGTGAACTTTCAATAAACTTTGCTTTTCTTTGACTGAGAAGACTTGAGTGGAATTCTTTCCCCAGGACACAGGTATTTTGGGATCTCAGGCAACCCTAACCCTCTTTGTGGGTAACCAATTCATTTTTATGGTTCCCTGACCAGGAATTGAACCCGGGCTGCAGCAGTGAGAGCATTGAATGCCTTCCATGGGAAGATTCAAGGAGAGCTCAAGGGGGGTCCCAGAGGTGCACCTCATCAACAAGAGGAAAGAAGAAAATTAATATCAATTCAACTTTCCAAGTTATGGGATCAGATTCCATCACTGGCCACCAACCCACTTTAATAAATGCTGAGATTAAGCTGGGTAAGATTTCACAATCCTTTACTCATTTGGAACATAGTAATTTTTTAAATGAGTACAGATACAGAAAAAAAAAACCAAAAAAAACACACCTTTTGTTCTCATGGAATGCATCTTATCTGGAAACTTTTCTCTAAAATCGAGTAGATATTTCAGAAGTGGTTTGTGAATGAATCAATGAATGAATGATCTAAATCCCTAGACAAAATTACCAACCCAAATAATGACAATTAAATATATCTGTGCTGATAGGTTTTGAATATTAAATATTAATTAAATTAAATGTTAAAATATTAACCACCCCTTGACCAAGTACTCAAACAAAGCCACTTAATAACACTGGTGACTATGCACCTGCCATTCAATGATCAAAACAGATCCTTTGGAACCATGAAATGACTCTGCCTCCTACAAATAAAGTAGTTACAGTTGATCTTTATACAGTCAATTAAGGTTTGCAATGTGCTCTATATCCATGATCTAATTGGATCCTGACAATAGCAGACATTACAGGCATTATTATCTCCATTTTGCAGATACAGAAACTGAGGCTCCCTGAGGTTAAATGATTCACTTACACTCAAACTTTTAAGTGCCAGTGGCTGGTATTGAACTCCCATCTCTGCTGACTCCAAATCCAAAAGCACTCTCTCCATTATGCCACTCTGCCCCCTCAGCTATCCTAATGTCTCTTTCTATCAAGGTTAATGCCTGGAAATTCACTGAGTTGCAGCCAATTAGAGTGGTAAAAAAAAATTACTTAAACCTCCATCTACACCACCTCTGCTTAGTACCTCCAAATGATGGAGATAACGGTAGTTAAAAGCATAGGAAGGATTTTTTTTTATTATAACCTGTAACAAAATAAAGACGGTAACAGCGATTAATTTTTAATAATCCCAGTGTTTCAAGACGGCTGTAATGATAGGGCAATCATGCATCACTGTTGTGTTCCAATAGAACTATTAGTCTCTGTACAATGTTAGTGTAATTATAGCCTAATGGTTTACACTATTAGGAAAGCACTAAATATTTTACTAAACTGAGTACAGTATATAAAAATTAATTTAAATGGCCCCAGGCTTGAAACAATGGAGTCAGCAATGGAAAAAAATCAGAACAAAGCTTATCAAAAAAGATTGTGTGTTTTATAATGGGGGAAATTTAATTGTAACAGGGGGAAAAGTCAGGGTTCTATACTTATGGCACACAAAACACGAAAAATATAAAAAGCATCTTGTCATGTTTTGATCCTCTCTTATGAAACAAGCTTCTTTATTGACATGGTAAGAAGATCAAAGTTTCTAGGAAGATAAAATTTTGATTCTGTCTTTAAACTCAAATATGCACTTGACAACACATTTAGTGTGGAAGGGAAATCAGCTTAAACCACATGGTAAGACATCCACAATAAGACATCACTGCATGCATACACACACACACACACACACACACACACACACACGCACGCACACACACACACACACACACACACACACACACACACTGAAGATAGTCTTAAGAGACTTCTGTGTGTCAATGAAGGACAAATATACATAATGTAATAGAGTAGGGAAGTGGGTCCTACTCACAGACTCAATAAGCCCTTTCTGATTGATTGGAGCTAAATGTTCTAGAGTGCTGGGCCTGATGTCAGGAAGACCTACCTACCCTTCCTGAGTTCAAATCTAATCTTAGGCACTTATTCACTGTATGACCATGGACAAATCACTTAACCATGTTTGCCTCAGTTCCTCATCTGTAAAACGAGCTGGAGAAGGAAATGGCAAACTACTCTACTATCTTTGCCAACAAAACCCCAAATGAGATAATGAAGGATCAGATATGACTGAAAAAAAAACCTAACAGCAACAAAATCTAATATTGAACAATGTCTTACAAAAAGGCCAAGGGAGGCGATCATAGAGCAGTCATAAAATCATAGAATCTGAGAGTTAGAGCTTTGGAAATCATCTAATTAATTCAACTCCTACTTGAAGAAGAATCTTTTTCTACAGCTGGCTCAATGGAAAGAGAACTGAACCTGAAATCAGAGAAAACCTAAGTTCGAGTCCTTATTTATTAGCTATGTGAATCTGAGCATTTCACCTCTGCCTTAGTTTCCACAACTGTAAAATGGGGATAATAGAACTTACCTCCCAGGGTTTTTTGAGAATCAAACGGAATAATATTTACAAAGGACTGCAAACTTTAAAGCACTAAAAGTCAGAGAATTTACATTTGAATCTATCTCTAGTGACTTTGGACAAGTCCAAATGGCTTGGATTATGGTCTCTGTGGTACCTTCCAACTTCAGTTATATGTTCCTGTGAGTCTCTATTCTCTCATGTAATATCTGAGTGAAGACCTTTAGTGATAGGGCTGACCTCTACCCCCCAAGGGCAGAACATTGCCACTTTTAGGTGGCTCTCAAACATGATAGACATGTTTGGTTTTTTCTTTACATCTCACCTATGTTGGCCCACATGTAAAATTTCAACCCCAAGGTGCCTAGCCCTGACTTTTATGACCAAAAAGAACGTGTACAATGGCTTGTTCTTAATGCAATCCAAGGTAGCATTTGTTGTTATCATTGCTGCTGGTGTAACTTCTGTATCATAGTATTATCTCAGTACTGAATGCGTATGATTTAGTCATATTGAATTTGAGGTCCACTACAAACCCCAAATGCTCTTCAGACTAACTGCTAGCAAACCAAATTTCTCCCATCACATACTTATGAAATTATTTTTTTGAATTTTTGAATACAAGTGTAAGAGTTGTTCATGTCAAATTTCAACTTACTAGACTTATCCCAAAACTTCTACATATTCAGTTTCATCTTAGGAGAATTACCTCAGTGCTCTTATTTTTTCATAATGATGTCATCTATCCAGTGTTTCAGCTCTCCCACCTGGCCTTCTGTCCTCTGCACATTTGAGAAGTATGCCATTTGTGGCTTTATCCAAGTCACTGATAAACATGTCCATAATCAGCCCAGGGCCAAGCCCAGATCCCAAGCAGTCCATATCCTACCATTAATAATGGATCTCTCTATCCACCAGGTTCTGAATCCATCTAATTTTCCTTTGTCCATCCCATATCGCTTCATTTTTTTCAACAATAATCCTATGAGATATTTTATTAAAGCCTTCTCTAAAATCAAAGTGAACCATTTCCACAGCATTCGCCTGCTTCATTAGTTTCATAACTCTGTCAATAAAATAAATCTCATTTTACAGATGAGGAAACTAAGGTCCTCCCCCCAAAAAAAGAATGAAATTACTTCCTCAAGGTCATACAAGTAGCATATAACAGAAACAAGATTCAAGCCCAAGACTTCTGATTCTAAAAACCAGAAGTTGTTCCACTTTAGTCTGTGAGCTCCCTGAGGGCAGAGCCTATCTTTTGCCTTTCTTCGTATCCAGTATATTAGGCTTAACACACTGACTGGCATACATACTAGGTGCTTAACAAGTGCTTAATGACAGCTGACTGGCTGAATGTTGCTAGGTTGAAACCACCTGCCCAGGCTCATCTAATAACTTAGAAGAAGATTCACAGGTGGAAATCTCCTTTTCTCCCAAAGGAAAAGATGAAAAGAGCTTTATCTTCCCTTTAGTTTTCTTGCCACTTTTTTCTAAACTCACTGAACAGACTATTCTCTTCTAGCTTGGTTTACCCAAGTCAGCCCAACATACTAATTTGCAAATCTGCCACCTGTATGCTCTAGGTGGTTCCAAATGATAATTCACCTTTAATTATTTACTGCAAGGGGACATTTTAATTAATGTTACTGTGAATTCAAAATAGCTCCCATAGCATTGGTGGGGAGTAGAAATTATAGGCTGTTGTATCTTCTCTTAGGTCTCATCCAATTGCTAAAAGCCTCTGAAGAGCCTTCTGGTTTGAGAGCTCCATGAGCTGCCTCTTCTTTGCAGCTGTGGAAATTAACCCTATAGTTGTTCCAAGAAACAGTCCTTTCTTTCCTTCCCATCCCCTAACTTTTGAGAGAAGCAATTCCATGATTCATCCCTAGAGTACAACCCTCACCTCTTCCTGACTTTCCTGTTATTGTGAAAGACACCACCCATCCTCCCAGTCACTCAGGCTCCCAACCTAGGTGCCATGTTTGACTCTTCCCTCTTTCTCACTCTCCTACCCTTTTCCATGACCATTCAGTTACCAAGTCCTGGCAATTTTTCCTCCATAACATCTTTCATATACAATCATTCTTCTCTCCTCTGACATTGCCACCACCCTGGTACGAGCTCTCATTATCTCACATTATTACAATAGCCTGTTGATTGGTTTCCTTGCCACAAATCTTTCCCTACTCCATTCTATCCTCCTCTCAACTATCAAATCAATCTTACTAAAGATCAGAACTGACCTTATTACATATAGCTTCAATAAACTCCACCAGGATCAAATACAAAATCCTCTGTTGAGCATTCAAAGCCTTCTATAATCTAGTCCTGACCCCTACCTTTGCAGTGGCTTTGCACCTTGTGCTCTTTGATCTAGCGACACTGGTCTTCTTGCTCATTCTTGTACAAGATAATCCATCTCCTGATTCCTTGTCTTTTTACTAGCTTTCCCACCCCCACCCCCACCCCCAGCCCCATCCCCACCCCTGATACCTAGAATTCCCTCTCTCATCTTCACCTCTTGATTTCCTTCAAATCCCAGATGAATCTCATTTTCTACAGGAAGTCTTTCTCAATTCTCCTCAATGTGAGCAGTGCCTTCCCTTTGAAATTATCTCCAATTTACTCTATGTGTAACTTGTTTATATATAGTAGCTTGAATGTTGTCTGTCCATTTAGGCTTTCATCTTCTTGCAGGTAGAGCTTTCTTTATACAGTCATCCCTACCAAATTTGGTGGAGTTAGGGGTGCAGCACCCTTGCAATCTGGATAATTGGAGTAAAAATTTTTGCCCCTCCCTTCATACCAGAGAAGAAATTTGATTTTTTTTCTTTTATGAGTTATTTTCATTTGGGTGTATTTGTGGTATTAAAAGGTAAAATATAACACAATACTGTACATATATATTATGCATTTCTGACTTTCTAAACTTTTTCTGTGTCTTCTGCTAGCTTTTGCATCTTATTTGCAGCTTCTGCAGAACTCCCCAAAAATTCCCATTTAATTTTTTATGCTGACCTGTGATATATTGAAGCCGTAATTGGGAAAGTTGTGATGTGGAAGGGTTAACTGTATACCAATGCTTAGCATGGTGGTAATTCTGATAATTAGGCCCCTTCATTTCGAAGATTACAGTTCGTTAATCAAAAAATGAATTGTAAAGTAATCAAAATGCCTTTAGCCAAAATTATTTATTTAAAAGTCAACCTGAAAACATAAGCTACTCCCTTTCAAATGCACGCAGATTGTAAAAACCTAAGCTCCATCAGTCAATGAGCATTTATCTATCAGAATTGTGAAGAATGTGTATTGATAGCAAATACTTTTTGTAAGGGCACATTTGTAGAAATCTTCTGGAGTACAGAACTATGTTAAAATGAGTTTTCTCAATAAATCTATTTGGAGGAATCCAACCCAACAAACATGCGTCAAATACTTACTGTGTCCTGGGTATTGTGCCAGGCACTGGGAATAGAAAGGTAAAACACAAGCCATTCTCTGTCCTCTAGGCGCTTATATGCTTAGTAGAAGAGAGGGCCACATGTAATTAAATAAGAGGTGTCTGGTAGGAGATGGCACGTGAGCAGAGCCTTGAAAGAGACTACGGATTCTAAAAGGTAAGGGTGAGGAAGGAGTACATCCTAGCAACGGAGTATGAAAGACATGGAAGTAGAAAACCATAGGATCATTGATTTCAAGCTGAAATGGACCCTTCACTAGCTGTGTGACTCTGTACAAGTCACTTGATTGTCTCAGTTTTCTCATCTGTAAAATGAGTTGGAGAAGGAAATGGCAGACTACTTTCATGTCTTTGCCAAGAAAATCCCAAATGGGGTCATGAAGAGTCAAACACAACTGAAACAACTCAGCAACAACAACAACAAATTCTATTTTAGGAACAACGAGATAAAGAAGTGGATGGAGCACTAGGCCTGGAGTTAGGAAGACCCGAGTTCAAACCCAGCCTCAGACACTTCCTAGCTGTGTGACCCTGGGCAACTCATTTAACCCCGTTTGCCTCAGTTTCCCATCTGACAAATGAATTAGAGAAGGAAATGGCAAACCACACTAGTATCTTTGCCAAGAAAACCCCAAATGGGGTCACAAATAGTTGGACTGAACAACAAGAAGTCCAATTATTTTATTTTGTAAGGAAATAAAATGAGGCCCAGACCAAAGGAGGTTAAGTTATTTGCCAAAGGGTCATGCAGGTAACAGGCATCAGAGTCAAAATTTGAACACAGGTCCTCCAACTCCAGAAGCAACACATACATATACTTTGTACCACATACAATAAGATGCACAAAAGTATGCATTTTGTCTTTAAAAACTCTAAAGAGCCATTACACTTCATAAGAAAAGTAGGTATATGGTGGGACTTATGTTTCAGAAAGATTATTTTGTTGGCAGTGTGAAAAATGGATTAATGATAATTTGAAATTTAATTGGGATTTGCTCTGTTGGAGACCATACTAAGATCATACTGAGACCCATCCTTTCTCCATATTTAATAAACCTGATCCCTTCAGCCCATTTTCCAGCTTTCTAATCATTCCAGGAAGGCTTCCCTAGAACTCAAGCCTTCTAGATCTTACTTCAAACAAAGAGTTCCAAATCAGACCTGGTAACCAAATAAAAGCTTGATCTATTTTGATCATAAGGAAGATTGCTTTTGATTCCTTCTTGCTATAATATCTCCTCCCATTACCACCACACACAAAGGTAGTCACAGGATATTAGGATTGAAAGCAGAAGGGAAAAAAATATGTTAGAGACCATTTAGTCCAAACCATTTGATTTATAGGAGAGGAAACTGAGACTCATTCAAAGATAGAAAGTGACTTGCTCCAAGGACACACAAATAGTAACAGTCATCATCTGAACCTCAGCCCTCTAAAGGTCAAGTCACTGAAACTTTCTAGGCTTCAGTTTCCCCATAAATAAAATGGAGGTATAATAACACCCGAAGACGTAATAGGAATCAAATAATGTAACATATGTAAGATGCTTTGAAAAAATTACAAGTGTCAAAGGTCAATAAATGAATTAATATTTATTAAATTCCTGCTATGTGCCGGGCTCTGTGTTAAGTGCCAGGGATACAAAAAGGGGCAAAAGACCTCCCCTGTACCCAAGGACTTCACAGTCTAATGGGGGAGACAACACTCAAACAAATAGATACAAACAAGCCATATACAAGATAAATAAGAAATAATTAACAGAGAAAAGGCACTGGAATTAAGAGGGGTTGGGAGAGGCTTCCTGTAAAAGATGGGATTTTAGTTGGTATTTAAAGGAAGCCAGGAAAAGCAGTAGGTAGAGTTTAAGAGAGTGTGTTGCAGACACAGGGGAGAGCCAGCAAAAATATTATCATTACTGCCATTGTTACTGTCATCCTAATTTTCTTATCTTTCTTGAATGCAATTAGAAACATTGCTGGGAGAAGTCACTACTCTGCTGTTATTATTTTGCACTTGTTGATATGTACACTATTGCACAGATGTATGAAATAACAGCTTTGTAACTAAAAAAAAAATCATGGAGATGTAAACTCGTCTTCTCTGAAAGCAAGTTTAATACAACTCCAGGAGCAGATAGGACAAAAGAGATGTTATGAATCTCAGCCTGTTTTCATATGATTTTGATCTCCTCTGTCAGCTCTCTATATTTTCAAAGCTTTTCATTCCACTCAGAGTAGATATTATGAACACTTGGCATGGTGATATTTATGAAAACACTGTTCTTAATTTTTTATGGATCAGTGCTATGTGTGGGAAATTACAAACACCAGTGCAGCTTATTTCTTTAGTTTCAGTGTAGTTTATTTGTTGGATGTGCAAGGGTATTTTGTATGAGGTCTGTATTTGTAGCATAAGGATTTATCATGTCAGCCCATGAAAGATAGTGAGTTTTTGATATATAAATCTAGGTACCAAATCATGTCTTGCTAGGTATTCAGTAGGTGCTAAATTTTTGCAGCCTATATGTCACCATATTCTTATGTAATCTGTATGTATCACTGTCTGAACTCCTCAAGGTTCACTCTTCTACAATTTCTGCTGGCTATTAACTGGTCCTGAATTGGTATCATAAACCTCTCAGTTTCCACAGAGAAATTCTCATGATTCAGCTCTTTGGTTGATACTTCTTTGTTTATATGTTGCCACCTGAGCTCATGTGGATATTGCCCATGGAAGGGTTTTTGATTCTTATTTTGGATCTACTCATTTCTGGTACTCCATTCAAAGGTATACCACTCTCAGTTACATTTGATAAACCCAGTTGTATACATCTGTAATCAGCCTTACTTTTGTTGGACGCAGTTATGTCTGCTTATTCCAAAATTACTTCTATAGGTTTTGGACCTATTCATCATGTGTTTTTATAATATCATCATCATCATCATCTTTACCATGATGTAAATGATGACAACATGCTGTCTCCCTGTTGAAAAAGAAATATTTCTACAGTGAATTGTGCTCAGTGTCAATTGCTGTGAAATTACCACATTTGGCAGTCATTTACTCTAAGACTACATTGAAGAGGTAACATTGATATGGTGGAAACAATTCTAAATTTAGATTCAGAAATCCTGGGTTTGACTCCTACTTCACACTTAATACCTATATGTCCTTGGACAAGTTGCCTCATTTACTTGAGGTTCATCATTAAAATGAGGTTGCACTAGGTGGATAGTGAGGTTCTGCTGAGTTTTCAGTCTATACTACTATTACCTTATGAGATATATATACATATACATATATGTATATATGTACATATACATGCATGTGTGTATAAATATATGTATCATATATACATATATTTATTGTATGTATATGTATATACATACACACACATAGACACATTGCATAATTTGATGCTAGAAGGCAGTTGCATGAGCAGCATATTGAATTCACCTATTAGGATATTGACTGGTCTTTGAAAGTAGTCAATTAAATAGGAGGATGAAAGTGAGCTAGATCTCATTTGGGAAACTGTACAGTGCTTTCAATAATCCCAAAATGTTCATTGCTACAAAAGCACTCCTTGTCTTTAACATCAATACTCAGGGATGCTATATGTCTCCAGAACATGGACCACCACAGTCTTAGATATGAAATTATAGGTGACCCAAAAGGCAATGGAAAGGTTGATTCAAGTAGATAGCGGGGCATTGCCAACAACCTCATGAGCAGAAGAAGTGGTAGAAAAGATGCCACCAAAACCATGTGTCCAGAAAAGGAGGTGGGCTGACTTTGAAGCTAGATAGATAACAGAAAAACAACCTATCACACTAATATCCAGGAAATATCAAAAGACCTGAAGAAACACTTCCCGTTCTGGGGGTAGATCCTTATATGGGGTAGACTAATGAAATGACACGAACAATAATTTATCATCATTTACTGAGCATGAGAACAAGAATGCCATCTGTACAGATAACAGATGGTGACTGAGCCAATCACCATCACCCCCCAAAATTTATTTATTCAATAAACACTTGTAAAATACCAAACATGTGCAAGCACTATTAAAGGCACTGAATATGTGCAAACACTTAAATAGGCACAAATATGCCTTAAGGTCATTTCTGTTCTCGTGGAGCTTGTTAACTAGTTCATAGATATTTAGACCTTTTCATGTACATAAAATTAAACTTCTTAAACTGGACTTGTAATTTTATTGGCATAAGGAAATCCCATCAAAAAAGGGGTGGAGCTAAGATGGCAGAGAGTAAGCAGTAACTTCTCCAAGCTCCCCAAGAATTTCGTCCTTGGGAACTAAAAAGTAAATTTGAGTGGATTTAAGAGTGACAGAACCCATTGGGAGACAGAGAGTGACAGATTCCCAGCCCAGAGAAATGCCTAATCAGGTCGGGGCAGCGCGGACCTGAGAGCAGAGTGGGGCAGATTGGGAAGCCCCACCCAGCAGACTTACAAGCCCAGACTTTCAGAAATTGGGATGGAGGAATGAAATCCAGGGGCTCTCATCCCCCTCCCTGACACACAAAAAATCAAGAGCTAAAAGCCCCACCTAGAGTACATTCTTGCATTAGGGTAAACAGCCCCAGGCTTGGAAATCACTGAGGAAGGGGGAAGGGAGATTGTACTGTATGGAGCCTAAACCCAGGTGGGTGGAGCCAGCAAGCGCTAACAACAAAAGCCCATGTGTGCTTTAGAACCACCTGGCCAATCAGCAAACCACAGCCCCACCCTTCTACTACAGTGAGCCTGCCTGAGAAGCAGCCCAGAGAAAAAGGTGGAAACCTGAAACAG
>CM053584.1:332614491-332642900 GCA_028627135.1 Pseudochirops cupreus | reverse complement strand
AAAAAAAAAAAAAGAAAGAAGGAAATCCCATCAAAAGGCTCCTGTCATTTGTGAAATTCCCTGGGGCCTTGAGAGTTCGAATTCCTCACCCAAGGTCCTACAGTCAAGTGAGTTAAAGGTGACATTTGAGCTCAGACCTTCTTAACTCTGAATTCAACTCTGTGTCATCTTCCATGCTGCCTCTGTCTTAGCATTAGACTTAATCATATGAAAGGGCTGGCCTTCCCACTGATTTCTAAAGTATTCATCTCAAAATCCCAAACTGTATTATAAATAAAATAGGTATTTGGGGACATTACCCCAACTGGAGACAGCTATAGGACTAACACAATAATAATAATAACAATAGCGATAAGAATAATGACTGTTGTTATTATTAAAGCTAACATGTATATAGTACTTTACATACATCATCTCATTTGAGATGGCAGTTCCAACACAATATTCACAGCATCAACAGTGACTATGAAAATGCTGGCACACTTCTGAATTGTAAAATATAACAGATTCTCCATATAGAAGACAGAAGCAAAACATTTATCTTGGCACCAGAAAGCCAAATCCAAACACCAGGAAACCAAATCCATCATAGCAACAAAGAAGTTAATACACCATAGCACAGCAGAAAGCCACAGCATCCTTTAGCCTTCCCACAAACACACATTCACAAGCCTAGCTGTCTGCTTGCCTGTGGTCCTCTGTCTCCTACCATCTAGCTGCTCTGACTCCCAGATTCCTGTGGGCTCAGCTCCACCCGTCAGCAAACTCTTCCCACCACAGGCTTCATGTGATTACATTCAGCCTGTTAGGGAGCAGGGAAGATCTTCAAATTCTCATAGGCCTGTTAATGGGCAGGGAAGACCTTCAAATTTCCATTACTATTACAGAGACTCAAAACATCCCTGTGTTGGTTGGCCCTCTGATTATCATTTATCCCAATTTTATGGATAAAGAAAACGCAGCTCACAGGTTAAGTGACTTCTCCATAGTCACACAGCTAGTAATGGTTGAAGACAGATCTTTCCTGATTCCAGATCCTGGGTTCTTTCCATTACACCATGTTGCCCTCTAAGGGCAATATTTGCTTATATAACCTACTTGCCCTTGGACAAAGTCTTTTCTGGGCCTCCGTCAAATGAAGGGATTAAAGTAGATGACCTCCTCTTCCCATTTTGTGGCCTATATATACTACCAGAATCTTTATAAAATTCTACCTATATGAATATACTAAAACATTTTTTTCTTCTCCTCCTCCTCCTCCTTCTCCTTCTCCTTCTCCTTCTCCTTCTTCTTCTTCCTCTTCCCCTCCCTCTCCTTTCTTCTCCTCCTCCCCCTTCTCATTTTTTCTTATTCTTATTTTACTAAACCATTTCTCTTTAGGTGACACTCTGTTGTTTAAATGTGCTTTATAGAAATAATCTCAATAACAATCCCTTGAGTAAGAAAGAGGGAAAGTTGCCTCTCCAGTCAGTGATCTTTATAGAGTTATATCATATAAAGGGCAACAGATAGGGATGTCTACACAGAGACAGCTAGTTCTATTCTTATCTCCCAGTTCCATCATTCTTCATTTCTTAATCTCAAGATCACCCTTGGCAGCCTAACCTTTTTAATAAGTAAATAAATTTAATGAAATAAATAAATCTGTTTCCCTTTCTTCTTTTGATTTAAAGCATTTGGCATCAAATACACAAGATGAGGACTAACTTAATTTGCAGAGGGCCCTCGACTTGTTGCCCATTCATAATTTCATTATTAATGATTTCAAGATCTTCATAAGGCATTTATCTTTTTTTAATAAACAGAGTGTTACTGATAATTTAAAGCCCTTGTGTTGCAAGTGTATTTTGTTTGTTTGTTTAATATCAGAATAAACTGCTGAGTAACAGCAGATATTTTTCTAGCCTCCTATCTCCTCTAAATGATAGATGAAAGACTGATGGAGAAATTTATATTATAGTGTCTAGGGGTTTGTTGTATATTTATATATTACATATATACCTATACATATCAGCAACATCATTCTATTTTCATTTTATTAAAAAGTCTAAACACCATCCCCCAAACTTTCTCCTCTCTTACCTTCTTTTAGAAAAAAAATTGTTTTTCATATGTAGTCTCTGAGCTTTTGAATTCCTTTCTCACAGTATGACTTCCACAGGATCCTAAATCATTAACTATTTCCTCCATGCAAAATTTATGGAATTGATGACTCATTTCCATAGTAATTATTGTCATTGCAAAATGGTATTTACTGCAAATCCATGGGTATGAAGTTGTATTAAATAATATTAAAAGAATTGTCTGCATAGCACTGTATTCTTCCTTTACATCTCAGAAAGGGAAAGCAGAGACCCAGTCATGCTCTGGGCTATTCTAGTCCCAGGGGAACTGAGCCTGAAGAGGGGCCTAGGGTTGGATGAACTGGAAGTGAACCTGCCCTATGATATAATGATATCTCTGTCAATGTGTCCTACCCAGAGACAATTCTTAGTCCTACAGAAATTGCCATCATAGCTTTGAAGTAAAAAACTCTATCTCTCAAAAGGTGACCCCAACCTATACTTCTGATGACCCTTAGAACAATTATTATATCCCCTTCCTTAGCCCCTAGTCATTATATCCATCTGAAGGTCTCTTCAGAAATGGCCCATTATCCTTCGCTAACACCTTGGCCACCAATGGATTTCTAGGACCAAAATAAGACAGTAAAGAGCAAGGTGACAATCCGGACTGGAAGACTGTGAATTCTAATTTCCTTGCGTATTTCTTATCTATCAAACAGTTTCTCTACTGCATAACTGAATCATATTGGGGCATGCTTAGCAAAAAGCAGTTATCTGAAATTTAATCCAATTCAACAAACATTTATTACGCACCTAGTAGGTACAAGGTACTGATACAAAGACAAAAAAACTAGACCTGGGAAGTCTGTCTGGATGGGACATGTCGACAGGGATGAAGATAACATTCTACTAGAATAAAAAAGAGGGGGGAGGGACTTCAGTCCCCTTTTAAAGTTGCTTTTAATTTAATCATTAAAGCTATTGGTTTCTTTAATGTTCAAGAAAATTGTGGATGTATATTCTAGCCCATTCTCTAGGGTTCCTTGGGAGAATGTTTGTGGTGGGGGCTATTATTTCATTCTTCAATCTTATATCCCCAACATCTAGCATGGGGTGGGGCATTTGGCAAAGAGTGGACATTGAATACAGGATTCTCTAATGCGGGAAATATTGAATGAGAATCAGATAAAAGTCAGTGCCTGAGATTAGTTGTCCAGAATACCCAAATCACTTGACCCTCATTGGAGTGTTCCTATAATTCTCCTCACTGAAAGACATTTGCTTCAAACCCAGACTTTGGATCAAGGGACATAACCTGTCTGACTTTTCAAAGAACAGCCCCTGTAGCAACCTAGTACCCAATAGGGCCATGTTGCGGGACCAGGAAGACAGTGGATCACAAAGAATGCGACTTCTCTCTCAAAGAAGCAGACAGCATCTCCTTTAATACCTTTCCTACTTATGAGATATGACAAGAAACAAAGGCATAGCTGCGGGCCATCCCGATCTCACAATGTGCGTATGCTCTTAAAACTGTTCCGTCTGGGAGAGTCTTTTTCATCCTCTCCATTATTCACTGAAAACTGTGAAGATTTGAGGGAGGGGGAGGAAGCAATCTTATTAAAACATTCATAAAAATCTCCCACCTTTCCATTTGAAAGACATCTCTATCTACATACTTTATATCAGGCATCTGAAATGCAGGGGGGAAATGCATGATTAGTGCCTTCCAAAAGCTTTGAAATGTGCCATCTTGAAAGGAAAAGGAAATAGAGCACCTTGCCAGATGTAGAGTTATAGTTATGAAATACATATTGAAATACGAGTGTACAATAAACCCACAAGGGTACACAGATGAAAGAATAGAAAATGAAGGCACGGACATGATTTAGAATAATACCGAAATCCAGATTGAGAATATACTGCAGAACTAGGTCGCACACGAGGAAAACTTTACTGAGCATTTTACTCCAGCTGACAATTTTTTAAAAAATAAAGCTATAGGTGGGAAACTTTTCTTCCAGCTCCTCTAGTGGCCCTTAATGATATTGTGAAAAATGCAAATAAATCAAAGAAAAATGGAAGTGACTCCCCTAAGTACACCCCAGCCAGCAACCTCTCCCATATATGTTTTTTTTTTCCTTTAACATTTTAAAAACACTGCTGTCTTTGGGGTTGTTATTGTTTTTCTTCATATTATAATGATTTCGTACTATGGCTTCACAAGTTGAACCTACATATCTAGCAAAGAAAAAGTTCAAGATAACTAACCACACACTTGTGTGACAGTGTCCACATTGCACAGCATACTTCCTCTCCTCCCTACTGAGAGATGTGCTTTATATCTGCTCTCTCTAAAATCAAAATCATTTCTCTTGATTCATCTGAGCTCTACTATTTTTAACGCTGTTTTCATTTGCATTATTTTAGTCTTTCTATATTGAATCAATGAGCATTTGCTAAAAACCCACTCTGTTCCAAGAGTCATGGTAAGTTCTGGGGATATAAATGACAAAGGCAAAAACAGCCCCTGGCTTCAAGGAGATTACATTCCAGAGTGAAAGGCAACCCACATAGGAGATTGGTAGCCAGGGAAGGATGTTTGGTTATAAGGATGAAAAGTCATGCCAGAGGAATAGATGGACACAACCCATCCAGGAACAATGCCAGAAATGATTTAATCAATAATTTAGAGCTTCAAATTAGAGAAAGGAAGTGGGAGAGGGAAAGTGTGGATCTGAAACAGCAAGGCAGTTTATAAGAGTGTGGAGACAAAAGAATGCGCAAGAATAGGAAGTAAACCAAAGCAGGTAGCTGGGGTTTTCCTGAAATATGATCCTAGAAGTTTATTTTCTTGCTTATACTCTTTTCATCCAGCATCATTTCATACATATTTTCCCATGTTACTCAAATTGTTCAATTTGTCATTTCACTACATTCCTATGCCACAGTTTATTTCGCCATTTCCCACCCAATGTGCGCCTCATTTATTTCCAGTGTTTTTTTTTTAATTTCCCACTGTGAGGAATGCTATTATGAACATGTTGAAATACTATGAGTTTTTTCTTCTTCTTCTTCTTCTTCTTCTTCTTCTTCTTCTTCTTCTTCTTCTTCTTCTTCTTCTTCTTCTTCTTCTTCTTCTTCTTCTTCAGGTTTCTGTCTCCCAATAGTGTTGCTGAGTCAAAAGGTACAAAGAGTTTAGTGACTTTTCTGTGTAGTTCCATAGTTCCACCAACAATGTATCAGTAGACTCAAATTTCCACTGGTTCTTTGGACATTTCAATAAAGCTATTCCTTTAGCACTCCCAAATCAATCTTTTCAAAACTAACTCTAGTTTCCAAAGGAATCTTTTCCTGTATCTGACATTTTTCTGTTAGTGTTAATATTATTTGTTTTTACTCAGGTTTGAAATATCAAAGTCATCTTTGACTCCTCCCACATTTAATCAATCACTAAATCTTCTACAGCCAAAGAGAGTTATTTTCCATTAGCACAATAACCAAATAGTCTTTGCCAAGATCTTGTAATATATGAAATGCTGAATCCAACATGGACCCAATCTATGCCGCCACATTACAATTACAGTGCTTAAAAGAATCATGTCTGTCTCCCGATTTTCATGTCTCCCTGTAATTGTAGAAAGTTCAAAAAGCACCAGGACAGGTTGGGGGAGATTGAAAAGATAGAAAAATGTTTAGAGGAAATTTAAAAGAACTTAGGTCTTGAGAATGAGAGGAAAGACCAAACTTGGCAGGTTAGTTCTGTCATAACTTCTCCCAGAAAAAATATTGACTAAACAAGAAGACAATTTTACCTATATTACCATCAACTGAAAGTAATGAGCTTGCCAAAAGCGTACCACCAGGTGTCACTCCATTAGCTTTGTTAGTAACCTGTCTCACACCAGCTTTCACTTTTCAGTCCTGAAATCTCCACGTGAGTCAAAGTGGAAACAGATAGCCTAACATGGAGTATATTCATTGGTACAAACAACAGGCAGGTGCCACATTGGATCACTCAAGACCATGGCCTCATTTCACCGAGATTCAATTTTAAAGAGTGAAAATGATTGTAGGTGGTGCTGTTTTCAGAGCAAAACTGTTTTGGCCTGACAAGATGTTATGCTGACATGTCCTGTCAACATTTTTATTTTAGCTGTGGCTGAGGAGTCTTCAACAGAAAATGGTTGTTTAGGGTATAATGAGAAAATGCTGCAGTATTTTATTGCAATAGATGTAACGTGGCTTCTGGGAATGCTCATCTGATTTCTCATCTCAGGAGTAGTTTCAGTGTATTTCATGGGAGTAGAGGAAAGAATGGGTGAATGTGAAAAGATAAAATATAATTGTTAAACTTGGACATAGGCAAAAAAATGTAGAGTGAACAAAGCAAAACAAGAGGATTCTACCTAGAGTATCACCAATACAACTTAGACTTCTACTGGGTTGGTGTCAAGAAATTGCAAGACTTTTCATTGAAGACAGCTCCAGACACTATTATTGTCATTCACGGGGTCAATGATAAATTCTCTTTCTCTTATTTATGGATTAGCTTAGCTAAATTTGGAAATATTCATCAATAGTTTGGCATTGGGAAAATGAATTTTTGACCATAATAATTCTCAAAAACCATCTGCTAAGAGTTAGGGCTGGTAAAGGAAGCAAAGGTCTAGCAGTAATTTTGGTGTCTGGGTCGAATAGCACAAAACTTTGATTTAAATCAACTTTAAAAAAAAACATAATTCAATAGAAAAGAGACAATTCTTAAAACACTGCAAAGCCACTGCTGGGGAAATGGAACTGGAGGGAAAGGGTGGCATGGAAAAGTTGGGTAATGGAGGAACCCACCTGTAGCCACTGGTGGTGAGAAAGGGGAGTACAGGAAACATGCCCCATTAGGTAACTTTCTAGGTAACTATTATTCCTAACCAAGATCTAAGTTCATTTGTTTCTTTGCTGCTGAAGAGCTGTAGGTGTTCTATATAGGTGCTCTAAACTTTGATGCCTGGAGACAAAGTATTGAATAATCCATCCTAGGTACAACTCTGAAGGAAGTTGTTGCTCAGTCATTTTTCAGTCATGTCGGACTCTGTGACCCCATTTGGGGTTTTCTTAGGAAAGATACTTGAGAGATTTGTCATTTTCTTCTCCAGCTCATTTTACAGATGAGGAAACTGAGGCAAACCTCATTAAGTGACTTGCCTAGGGTCACGCAGCTCATAAATGTCTGAGGCCAGATTTGAACTCAGCAAAAATGAACCCTCCTGACTACAAATCTGGTGCTTATATCTACTCTGCCACCTTGCTTCCCTGTGAGAGGAAGTACCCACACTGATTATATAGAAGATCCTTGAAGTTTTGGAGTATGGATGAATATTATCATCAATGACAAACATTTATTCATTACCTACTATGTATGAGCCACTGCCGAGTGCTGAAGATCCAAAATATAGATTTAGCTTTTGACCTTGCTCTATAAATAAACTGAAAATTAAAATTATCCCTTAAACCAGAAATAGGAATTAGAAGCAAAGGTGGCTAAGAATGTGCTCGGCCTTTGAATCTGAAAAACAAGATAATTTCTTCCCCTAAGAAGTGAAGGAACATATATAATGTTCCAGGTATGACACACTGGTTATCAGAACTACAAAACTTCTACTAAGACTTGGCCAAGATATATGCCTTTGAAGTGTAGCCGTAATACTTTTCCATGTGACAAGATGTTTGTAGTCTAATTATATTCCCTTCTTGCATAGTTCCATGCCTGGCATGCCTTCCTCCATTTTTAGATACTCTCTCAATTCTGCAATATTCTCTTTCTGGAATCCTCAGAAGCAGAAAACCAATGAGACATGCTTGAATTCTCTGTATGCATGAAATGAAGATAGACCCAGGATTTCCATACAAGTCTTTCCTTAAAAGGCCATTGTACCATTGCCATGGACTAGAACCATTATACCTGAGGTTGCTGAAAACACCCTTCGTTGTAGCTCTCCCCTACTTTTCCTTGCCCTGCTTAAAAAGTATCAGTTCTATCCCCAGTGTATGTATATGGTGGCGGGAAGAAATAGGGTGGTGTGCCCTCAATTTGGAAGTATCACATACCTTAAGTATAACTGATATGTGTTCTTCCCTACAACTCATCCCTTGTTCTCCTGCTTCCTTTTCATTTCCCTTTTCTGTCTCCAGTAAAACCATTGTGACCTTCCTTTAAATGGGCCATATAAAAAGGCTGTCTCTTTCTTCACTGACTAATTAAGACCATCTGCAAAATCTGTGAGCATGCCTATGCTCTGTCTAATGTAATCCCATACTTGGACTGTTTGGGGAAGTCATGAAAATGTGGAATGGAGAGGCCTGGCTCTCTACTTCAGGGTATTTTATTTCCTGAACACTTATTGAATAGTGGAAATGAACCTTTTAAATGACTGCTGAGCCAGAACTGAGAGTGCATAAAAGAGGTCCCAGTGGAGAAACTTACACTCCTTCCTTTCTGCTGGCCATGAAGTATAAGGATGACTGAGCTCCATAGGGTTAGGGGAAGGGGAGTGAGAAGGGAAAGGCAAAGTATTTCTCCTTGATGATAATTAACTAATTAACATCAATTAACTTTTAGGAAGGGAATTCCATCGAAAATATATAGCAAGAACCAAAGTATAAAAACTTCCCATTCGAACCTGGAGTACACTCTCCCTACCACCACCTTAGTATCTGGAGAGAGTGAAATCAAACTTAAAACAGATCCTACAGCACATTTGTTCCACCATGTTCATTCCCAAGACCAGCATCCTTACTGGATGTGTCTGGTTTTGGTGGAAATGGGGTATTTCACCCCTCTGCTATACATTATGCTCCTTTTAATTACTAGTCAGTAAAACAAAACAAAACAAAGCACCATGAGAACAAACTAAAAATGAAGGTTGAAGGCTTATTTCAGAGGAAACAGAATATTAAGAAACAAACTGGAAAAGTGTATCCTTTTCTGCAGAGGGATTTAGATGAATGAAAATAAAGATCATGGCAACAAGACATAGGAAAATAGGTTAGAAATTCCTTTGGGTTTGTAGATGAAATGAAGGGCCTAGAGCAAGGGTAGGGAACCTGTAGCCTCAGGGCTACATGTGGCCCTCTAGGTCCTCAAGTGTGGACCTCTGACTGAATCCTAACTTAGTAAAAGGATTTGTTCTATGAAGTTTGGATTCTGTCAAAGAGCAGTACTTCAGGACCTAGAGGGCCACATGTGTCCTCCAGGCCACAGGTTCCCTACCCTCAAGAGTTTTGCAAGACTGAGAAGTATTTTAAAACAAGCAGCCCTAGCACAGACCATAAAGAGTTGTCTCTGTTACATAGTAGGAATAATCAGAATCAGGTTTGAGGAATTCACCGCGTGCTGCCCAGTGTCAATGACACGGTCTCAGTACCTGTGACAGGATAAGCCATGCTATGTGCCTGTACTAGATAAGATGTGCCAAGGAACATTTTCATCAGGAAAGCTTCAGTTCTCCTCAGGCCATAAACCCTTGCCAACCAGTCACAGCACAGAAGAAGATCAAAGGCTCTTAGATTTAGAGCTAGAATGAATTTTAAAGAAGTGATCTAGTCCAACTGCCTTATCCTAAAAAAGAGGAAATTCATGCCCAGAGAGGCATAGAGCCTGATACAAGAGCACACAGTTTGTGGCAAAACTGGGGTGAAAACCAGGTGACCTAGTTCCCAGTCCAGATACATTTTCCCTATGCATTGACGCTGCGTGAACTCAGAGCCGTAGCCCAAATCCCTTTAAAGAAGGGTGCTTCCACATAAGCTGACCTTGATTGAAATCCTAACAATATCTATCCACATTCATATTACAACTGGAAGTTTGCAAAGAACTTCACATTCATTATCTCATCTGATGGGGGCATCAAACGTTTCTCCCCTGTGAGATCAATGAAATAACTCCAAATGTGCTCACCTTTGGTGACCTGAACCAGAGAGCCAGAGTTTCTCAGAGGCAATGGACCAGTGTATGCAGTGGAGGAAGGGGAAAGGAGGCGAAGGGATGATGACATTCTCTAACAGGAAGGAGCTTTGTAAGGCTCTTGTAAGGCTCTCAGTTTAAGTGGAAGTTAGCACAGTGTAGGTTAACACATAGTAGGTCCCTAATAAATGCATTTCTCCTCATAGGTGGCACAGTGAATAGATACCAGCCCCGGAGTCAAGAGAACCTGAATTCAAATCTGACCTCAGACACTTTCCAGCTGTGTGACCCTAAGCAAGTCACTTAACCCTATTCACCTCAGTTTCCAAATCTGCAAAATGAGCTGGAGAAGGAAATGGCAAACCATGCCATTGAAAAACCTCAAATGGGGTCACAAAGAATTGAACATGACTAAAAATGACTAAACAACAAGAAAAATAAATGCACGTTGACTTAACTTGACTTCTCAGCCTTTGCATATACCACAGTTGCTGAACCTGGAGTCAGAAAGACTTGAGTTCAAATCTAGTTTCAGACATTTATTAACTATATAACCATAACAAATAATTCAGCTTCTTTTTGCCTCAGTTTCCTCAATTGTAAAATGACGATAATAATCCAAGTTTTTTTGTGAGGATAAAATGAGAGAATATTTGTAAAGTGCTCTCCAAACCTTAAACTGCTAAACAAATGCAATGTATTGTTATAACTGATGTGGTAAAACCTGAAAGTATTCCAAGGATTGGTATAGAGGGGCCAGATGCTCTAATAAGCTGAGACTCCACAGCTTCCCACACAAACACATACTACTACACTGTCTATACCCCCTGGAAAAGACAAGACCTCTCCCTATATCAAACCACCAAGATCTTGACAACATCTTCAACTAAACAATTCATTTCAATTTAACAACCAGGTATCCTGAAGCTACTCTGCCAATGCATGAATGACAAAGCATTTATTAAGCACTTAATGTATGCCTAGCACTGTGCTAGCAGCTGGGGATTCAGAGACCCAAATAGTTCTGTCCTCAAGAATCTTATGTTCTTCTGGTGAAAATCATTTCAGGAAGGATTTTCCCATTTTTGGAAGTAGGACTAAATTAGAACATCACAACATATCATTACAAAAAGAGAGTGAATTTCCCTGAATATTGGGGAGGGAGTGTTTACATACACAATTGCACTCTAAATTAGGAAATGAAGATGAGAGGTCTGTAAAACCTAAAGCCTGCTGCAGGCTCATTATCCAATTAATTGATATATGCATACATCGGGTAAATCATGCCAAATGACAGTCACTGCACTGAGGTAGAAATAGATCTGAGTAAGTGGCTTGCTTTTCCGATAATAAAAGCAGCACGAGAGAGGGTGTGCTTTGTGAACCTTAAAAAACACATGATAAGCACCAGATTTATATGTGTACCTAGCAGAGGAGGAGGACACACATTCTACTTCCAGAGGCAGTGGGCTTGTAATTGGTTTTTAAATACTGCAAGGAAATTTTATTTGTCTTGGGAAGCAGCTCCTAAGAAGTATGTGCAGGCAAGTGTCTGAGCAGGTTGGCTGTGGGAGCATAATACACTCCTTAAAGGCAGAAGGGAACATTCAGGAGTCAGGGAGGAGACCTCAATGACCAATCTCAGCAGCACGGTTGAATTGCATTGCCTTACCTCCCCAGTTCCCATATCCCTACCACCATCTCTAAGGTCAGTGCTCAATAGCCCCAGAAACAGCTACCTGGGTGCTACCTTGGGAGAGAAATCAAAATAAGACCTAGGAGTGCCCTAGGTGCTACCTTGGGAGAGAAATCAAAATGAATGGCAGCACTTTCTGGACCTTAATATCGTAAAAAAAGAGGACAGATACTCAGAGACAAACAACTAGCAAATTCTTTCAGGAGTACTTCCTACTTTGGGGAAGAATATATTATTAGAATATCCTGGGGTGGGAATGGGGAAAATGAGGAGATATATACATATATATATATATACATCTGTGCATTTCTTTGTAGAAAATATATACACAGAAATAATTTGCATTCATCTTCAATCAACACATTTTTATTAAGCACCTACTGTGTGCCAAGCGGATAAGAGCATTAGGCTTGGAGTCAGGAAAATCTGAGTTCAAATCCAACCTCAGACACTCACTAGTTGTGTAACCTCGTGTAAGTCATTTAACCTGTTTGCCTTAATCCATTGGAGAAGGAAATTGTACACCATTCCAGTGTCTTTACCAAGAACACATCCTGGAGAGTATAGTCCACAGGGTCATGATGAGTTGGACGTGAATGAATGAGGGAACAACAATGTGCCAGGAACTGTGCTAAGTGTTAGGAGTACAAAGACAAAAATAAAACAATCCTTTCCCTCAAGGTGATTCTATTTTACTGTGGGAAACCATATGTTCACGTATATAAAATCGCTACAAAATAAATATAAGGAAAATCTTGTAGGGAAAGGGCTGAAGGGGCCATGAGAAAAAGGATTTATGGAGAAAGTATCCCTTGGGCTAAGATCATTCTTAGTTCTGAGCTCTTCTCCCTATGTCATGTGAACTCAGATGGAGATGAGGAGTTAAGGAATGGCAGCCACAGAAGACTTCCAGTCAAAGGCTAGGAGTTGGAAGGTGAAGAGTCTTGTGCAAGAAGCAAGAAGGCCAATTGAATAGTTGTAGAGAGGTAAAATGTAACTAAATTAGAATGTAGAAAAGGCCTGGTTGTGAAGATACCAATCTGTATTGGTAGTAAGAGTTCCTTACTTGGTGCTCCTCCAATGGTAAAAGCAGAGATCCAATCAAAAATGCACAAGACATTAGGTCAATTAGTACCCAATGAAATCTACGACTGGAACAGCTGGGTGGTGCAATAGGTAAAGTGTTGGGCCTGCACTCAAGAAGACCTGAGTTCAAATCTGGGCAAGTCACTCAACCCTGTTTGCCTCAGTTTCCTCATCTCTAAAATGAGCTGGAATCCACATGTACAAAAATACTTACAACAACTCTTTTTGTGGTGGCCAAGAACTGAAACTTGAGGGGATGCCCATCAGCTGGGGAATGACTGAATGAGTTGTGGTACATGAATGTAATGGAATACTATTGTGCTACAGGAAATGATGAGCAGACCAACTTCAGAAAAAACTGGGAAGACATATATGAACTGATGATGAGTGAAGTGAGCAGAACCAGGAGATCATTGTATACAGTAATGCCACATTGTATGATGACTGACTTTGATAGACTTATCTCATCGCAGCAATGCAAAGACCTAAAACAAATCTGAAATACCCATGATGAAAAATGCCATCCACCTCCAAAGAAAGAACTATGGAGTCTGAATGCAGATCAAAGCACACTATTTGCTCTCTTTTTTTTGTTTTATTTTGTTTTGTTTTGGGGTTGTTGTTTTTTTTTGCTTTTTGGAGGGAGGAAGGCAGGGCAATTGGGGTTAAGTGACTTGTACAAGGTCACACAGCTAGTAAGTGTTATGTGTCTGAGGCCAGATTTGAACTCAGGTCCTCCTGACTTCAGGGCCGGTGCTCTACTCACTGCGCCATGGAGCCTCCCCTGTTTTGTTTTTTCTTTCTCATACTTCCTCCCATTCTTTCTAATTCTTCTATACAACATGACTAATGTGACGATATGTTTAATAAGAATGTATATGTAGAGCCTGTATCAGATTGCAAGGCCATCTGGGGAAGAGAGGAGGAGAAAATTTAAAACTTATGGATATGAATGTTGAAAACTAAAAATAAATAAATTAATATATAAAAAAAAATAAAATGAGCTAGAGAAGGAAACGGCAAACCATTCCAGTATCTCTGCCAAGAAAACCTCAAATGGGGTCCCAAAGAGTCAAACATGACTGAAATGAGTGGACCTTATATTGGGGAAAAAAAGACATTAGAAATAAAATTGGGTCCTTTTCCATGTGCCCATGTTTCATGTACACTAAAGCATGGTGGGAACATACAGATGCTGTTAGGATAAAGGCCCTTAGAACTTTGAGAGAGCAATAAAACTAGCCAATAAATGAAAGGTTCTTACATTGTCGCTGCCGCCGTCCTGCGCCTGAACCCAGAGAATCCTAAATGCTTTTACTGTTTCCACCCCCTGTTGCTAGTTGTACACTTTTGGACTAAAGAGAATCCCTCATTGCTCTTCTGTACAGATACGTCAAACACTTGGAGACACCAATCATGTCTACCCCCAAACTACTCTTTCCCATGCTAAATATCTCCAGTTGCTTTGACCAATCTGTATATTGTATGAACTCTCCAGCTTCTCAACGTTTCTTTCTTAAACTGTGCAGGCCAGAACCAAATGCAACATTCTAAACTTGCTCTAAATAGGATAAATATAGCCAGACTCTCACCTTGCTAGTCCTATATATTTTGTCTCTATGAATGCATTCTAGGACAGTATTTATTCTCTTGTCTACCACATAATAGCAATGTCTCATACTAAGCGTGTAGTTTACCAAAAACTCCAGATCATTTTGAGATAAACTTCTGTCTAGCTACATCTTTACCATCTTGTACTTAATAAAGCTGGTTTGTTTTTTTTTTTTTGTTAACCCAAGTGAAAGCCTGCATTTATGCCTATCAGGTTTCATCTTATTTGACTCTACCCAATGTTCCATCATGTCAAGATCTTTTCTGGATCCCGACTATCATTCAGGGTTTTAACTAACCTTCCCAGTTTGCTTCCATATGCAATATTGATCAAGTCGCTGATAGAAGTCATTCATCCAAATTTTAATTGAACCCAGGCTAAGTCCAGATTGCTGGACATTTCACTGGACACTTCTTTCCAAGTTTCCATAGAGCCATCATTAATGACTACATTTTGGGGGCCAGTCATTCAACCACTTCTGAATTCACCTAACTATACAGATATTTATTCCATGCCTCTTCATCTTTTCTACCAGAATTGTTTGAGACATTTTGTAAAATATTTTGTTTAAATCCAAATAAACTATGTCTATGACATTCCCATGGTCCCCTGTACAAAGAGGAAATGAGGTTAGGATGGCATGATCCAGTCTTGACAAAGCCAGGTGACTCTGTGATCACTATTTCTTTTCTTAATGTTCACTGGCCATCTCTAATTATGTGTCTAGATTTTGAAAGGAATTGAAGACACACTTTTTACCTATAATTTTCAGATTCCATTCTTTTGCTTTTAGTGAAAATCAGGGCATGTGCTCTATTTAAATCCTAAGTACCATGGATCTTGATCATGATCTTTCAAACAGAGTGGCTCTGTTACTCCATCTGCCACTGCTTTTAGCATCCTAGGATGTAATTTGTCTAGGCCAAATGACTTGAATTCATCAAGGACAAATATAGGCTTTTTCACTATTTCCTTGAGTATCAAATCCCTATTAGCTATATTAGTCTTGTCCTCTTCAGCCAAAATATCATTTTCCTTGGAAGAAAAAGCAAGGAACAAGTTAAGATCTGAGCAACTGACTTCTTTCTGTCCTCAATTATTGTCAGTCCATCTACCTCCAGTAATACTCATTCCCTCCTTTAATCCTCCTTTTTCCCCAACATGGATGTAGAAGAAAATTTGGAAAATGAGAAGACATTTTGTTGCTCTTATAGACAGTGTTGCATAGTAAATAGCAAGCCCAAGAGCCAGAAAGATTTGGATTTCAGTAAGGCATTTATAATATAAAATGCCTGTGATGACTTAGGCAAGTCACTTAATCTCTCAATGCCCCATGCCTCCATGTAAGAAAAAGTCTTCTATTGCAAGAGGGAGGTTCCTCAACCTAGGACTCCACGGGTGTAGACCAATAAAATCACAGGTCCATTTCCTGTTTCTCATCCTTCTTTCCCTTAGGTTTGCTTCACCAGTCACAATCCATTCCAAGCGTTGGTCCTCTTGACTTTATCACATCCATGCACGAATATCATCGTCATTAGCATGGATAACATTTACATAGCGCTTTAAAGTTTCCAAAGCATTTTGCATATATCATCTTTTGATTTTTTTGGAACAACTATGTGAGTTAGTTAATTATTATTATTTTATAGAAGAAATTGAGACTCAGTGAGGTGATGTTTTACACAGAGTCATATAGCTAGTAAGTATCTGCAACAGGATTTACATAAACCCTAGTCTTCCTCACTCCAGTTCCAATTTTCTCTCCACTAGGTCATATTGCTTTTCCAATAAGGGTAGTCTGTCAAAAAAAAAAAAGCCAGATTGCAACTTATTTACACTTTCCCATCCAATATGATTTTTGTCCATGGTTCAGCGGAAAGACCACTAGAGTTAAAGGACCTGTGTTCAAATCTCAGTTCTTCCATTTAATAACAGTATGATCTTTCATATAAGATAGTTAATCTAGAGGCGATAGGGAACCTGTGACCTCAAGGCCATGTGTGGCCTTCTAGGTCCTTGGGTGCAGCCTTTTGACTGAGTCCAAGTTTTACAGAACAAATCCTTTTTATTAATGGGATTTGTTTTGTGAATTTTGGATTCAGTCAAAGGGCCATACTTGAGAACCTAGAGGGCCACATGTAGCCTTGAGGTGATAGGTTTCCCACTCCTGATCTAGAGCTTAGATTCCCCATATCTAAGATAAAGGGTTTGGTAATAGGTATGTGTTGAGGGCTGATTAGAATTTTGGGATTTGTAGTTCAGAGGAATAAACATTCCCTTGAAGTCCTGAGAACAATTTGAATTATCGTCATCTTTGACTCAGAAAAAGAACTTGAGACATACCCAGGGATTTTAAAAGATAGACCTAGCCCATGAGAGAATAGATTAACAGAAAGGAGGAGGGATTGCAAGAGCAGAGCAGCAGTAGCAGCAATGAGAACACTTCAAAACCTCACCTTAGACAGTAAGTCGAGCTGGAGAGTCAGAAATGCAGGGATCAATAAGCAAAACAAGAAACTCAAAGAAAAACTTAGTTGTGTTCAAGACAAGAAAGATTTAAGGGGACCATCTGTTTTTGGCTAAGCTTGACTCAGATCAGTTCCCTGGTGGTTTAGGTTCAATATTGGAAAGAAATAAGGTATTCAGCAGTTTATTAAGAAAAATGATTGGCCCATAGCAAGGGAAGGATATTCAATAAAGATATGCATTGAAAACAATATGAACTGATTCAGGTGAACAAAGCTTCGCTTCATGTGAGTTGCCTATTATGGTCCAATGGACAAACATCTGAGTCAAGAGTATTTCAATACCTTTTGAGGAAAAATTAGCCCAATATAAACAACAAATTGCTTACATCAGAGGGTCTATGCAGGCATCTCAGAAGGGAAGATTCAAACTGAAGCAACAAGTTGTACTAACCTCTCCAAGAGATGATCAGAAGTTCCAAAAACTCTAATCTTTCCCCAGTTTCCCCTCCCCATGCCTGCCCAGTAACAAGCACTGTAATATACTCTCCCTACTTCTTTTAACTCAAGCATTTCCTAAATCCTGATCTTGCCACTAACAAAAAGAATCTAAGATTTAAATATAAATGCAAAAAATTTAAATTAAGGTAGAGAGCCAGATCTATCCAAAGGCTAGGATTTTTCTGAGCTAGTATAATTGTTTTAATGCCTTTATGTCCAATAGAAATTCCACAAAATAGGAGAGAAGTGGTGAAAGGACCTAATTAAAATTAAATTCCCCAGTGCAAGCTAAAGAATGTATGGTTAATTCAATCTCACAGATCCACGAGAAAAGAAGGGACACAAGCTGAAGACAGCAAAGACAGCGCAAAATTCGATGCTTTCCTTTCACAAAGGAGGAGTGAAAATAAATGGCCTCTATTTTCCACAGCACCACTTAGTGGTCTTATAACTGACGCCTTTTAAGTTTTCTCTCTCTCTCTCTCTCTCTCTCTCTCTCTCTCTCTCTCTCTCTCTCTCTGTCTCTCTGTCTGAATCTCTGATCTGTTTTTCTAATGTCTTCCATAAAGAGTCTCCTCAAAGTAATCTCTCAGCCCACCACCAAGTAGTTACTATATAAATGTTTACTCAATTAAGGACTTCTCTTTTTTTTCCCCCCATGACTGGACCCAACCTTTCTGCCCTATTCTTCTCTGGCACCATCACTGTCAGCCTAGTGACAGCTATTGGAACTGCAATCATAACTTCCATATTTTCAGGAAGAAAAGGTCCCTAGGGAGTCTGCCTGGAAACTAGGAATTATTTAAATAAGGGTAAATCATGTAGTATAAACCAGGCCAAACAACAGAGCAAGATTAAAGCCCTACTTTACATAGTGACTTCACATAGAATTGACAAATATGATATATGGATATGGTTGACCAAAGAATGTACAATTTGAAAATTACCTGACATTCTTTCTCTTTGAAAAGAAAACTACCTTGATTCTTCTCTCCCTTGCCATCTCCCACAATACATATGATTATAAACAACTGACTTACTGATGACCCAGATGTAAAAACCATTACCCATGCCCCACTACTCACTGCTATATAGCCCTTGTTGCTATAAGGTTACACACAGTGGTTCATTCAGGAAGAGAGACAAGGACAGAGCTCTGAAAAGCAAGGCTTCCTTAGAGGAGCTTGTGGGGGATCGAGGAGAGTCTCCACCAAAAAAATATTCCTAAAGTCTGACTTTCCCTTTGTGGCAAAGATTAGAGGCAGAGGGATAGAATGGAGAACATACTGGGTCAAAAAGAGACCTCACGTCTTTACTAATTGGGTGACCATGTGCAAATCACATAACATCTCTGAGCCCCAGATTCCTCATCTGTAAAATGGGTGTAAATTTGCCAATAATACCAATGAAACAATATACATGAAGTTCTACAGAAATGCCAGATATAGTTACTATTGTTATATAAGCATTAGAGATCTCATCTGTTAGTATTTTTTTTAAATGAAAATGCTTCCAAGAAGTTTAAGAGGTTGGGTCACCAGGCAATTATAACTTAGTGAGAATTAGTTCCATCATCTTCCCTTTCTCCAAACATCAGCTCTACTGGGGTATAGGAGTTTTGATGGAATTAAGGAGGAAAGAGAAAAAGGAAGGGGAGTAAATTTGGAACAGCAACAACTTTTAATTATAGGGCAAACGTGGATATGTGTCATAATAACAGGATCAGGAAAGTATGAAGGCACTGAGCACCTGAGAAACTAGAGATTAGTTCTAGATATTTCATTTTAACTCTATCATATCTCTTGTCCAGCAACTCTCACTTGCAAACGCTGCCATGTTTATGCATTCATTTCTCCTCACTCATTATTGTTCAATCATTCTTTGTGACCCCATTGGGGTTTTCTTGGCAGATATATTGGAGTAGTTTGCCATTTCCTTCTCCAGTTCATTTTACAGATGAGGAAACTGAGGCAAATGGGATGAAGTGACTTGCCCAGAGTCACACAGCAAGAAAGTGTATGAGACCAGATTTGAACTCAGAAAGTTGAGTCTTCCTAACAGCTGCCCCACTATATACATGGTCCCTGCCCCCTAAGGAGCTCACATTCTAGTGGAGCACATAACTAAATAATGATACATACAAGACATATAAAGAATAAATGGAAGGAAAGCTTAGAAGGAAGTCACTAGCAGCAGAGGAAAGGCAGTGCATAGGAAGAATGGCCTTCTGGAGAAGATGGGATTTGAGATGAGTCTTGAAGGAATCCAGCTTGACTGCCATCACCTATAAAAGCAGGGGGATTGGACCAGGAGATCACTAGGTCACTCCCAGCCCTAAATCTATGTACGCAACATTATTGCAATATGAGTCAGAATTTTCAGAGACCTGAGGATGGTGTAGACCTAAATTTGTGATTTATTTCCTTTTTAAATTAAAAGTTTCATATCATCCCTGGTCCACTGACAGGGCCAAATATTGATTGAGGTGGAATATTGAAGGAATAGGTTTACAATCGGAGTTCATAGGATTTTAAGTGAGGAAGGATCTTAGAAGTCATGTATCCCAACTCTGAGTTTATAAAAAGGAAACTGAGGCTCAAAGACATGAGGTAACTTAGTCAGGACCATGTGTAATAAATAACGGGGCTGGGTTTTGAGCCAGTGGCCTCTGAGTCAAAGTCATTGACTTTTTCACTAGGTTACGCTGCTCTTCCCCAGGAATGACTAGGTAGAAGGGAAAAGGGAAGAGAGTCTGAGCGCATAGAATTGCATAATGGAGGGAAGGAGCATTTGTCAAGCCTGAGTCATTATCTTTCAGCCTGGGAACTCTCTGTAACAGTCTGGTAAGAGAAGCTGGGTGAGCAATGCCAAGTGAGGAATAACCAGGGATGGAACCAAACAGCTGAGCAGTGATCCAGGAAATGGAAGAATGCAGCTGGCTAAGCGCGGGCTCTTTGCAGCCATGGAACGGCCCTTTGGGCGCCCTTCTGCCAAGAAGCATCGGCCAGCAGAGACACTCCCCATGGGAAAGCGTTCCTGGGTACGTGGGGCACACAGGATACTATATGACGTGACATTTCATTCTAGTTTGAGCCACTATAATGAAACTAAAAACAACAAAATTGCCCATGACATGTTCAAGACTTTTGAATTTGTAACATATTCTATCATGCGGTCATTGATTTAGAACTAAAGGGATCTTTAGAGACCCTCTAGTTAGAGACTTATGTGTTTCTGTTGTTATTCAGTCCTTTCAGTCACGTCTGACTCTTCGTGACCCCATTTGGGGTTTTCTTGGCAAAGATACCGGAGTAGTTTTGTGATTTCCTTCTCCTGCTCATTTTATTATTATTATTATTATTATTTGCTTTTGGGAGGGCAATTGGGGTTAAGTGACTTGCCCAAGGTCACACAGCTAGTAAGTGCTAACTGTCTGAGGCCGCATTTGAACTCAGATCCTCCTGACTCCAGGGCCAGTACTCTATTCACTGTACTACCTAGCCATCCCACCTGCTCATTTTAGAGATGAGGAAACTGAGGCAAATAGGGTTAAGTGACTAGACCAGGGTCACACAGCTAGTAAGAATCTGAGGCTCAATTTGTACTCAGGTCTTCCTAACTCTAGGCCTGGCACCATATTCACTGCACCACCAGTTACCTTACTCTCTAAGGAGAAAAGAGTGTGTTAATATCTGGGTACAACAGGTTTGGCCTTATGTAGGAGGTGACACTTGTCCCGTTAGTTGAAGGAAGTTAGCAAAGTAGAGAAAAAACATCAATGGAGGGAAGCATGATGGGTATTACCTTTTTTAAAATTTTTATTTAGCTAGTCTTCTATAAAATTGCAGGATCATATAAGAAAACATCCCAAAGCCCATCTCTACCAGCTTGACCCCAAACCTGTCACTGATGAAGACGGGTACCTGAAGTTTGAGTTTCTAGAGTTTCCCATCCCCTTTAGTTTGGCCTAAAGCTTTACCCTGCTTTGCTAAGCAAGCAAGATGCTTATTTGGAGATATTCATGCTTCAGAATCCAAATCATATTGACAAAGAAATGACCTAACAGGGAAATCCTTACAGGCCAGACACCTGAAAAATTGGGTAAAGCTTAGCCATCCTATTAGGCAGATAAGTAGCACGTGAATAGAACACTGGGCCTAGAATCAGGAGGTCCTGGGTTCAAATCCAGATTCAGACACTTACTAGCCAAGTGACCCTCAGCAAGTCACTTATCCCTTTTGGCCTCACTTTCCTCACCCGTAACGTGAGCTGGAGAAAGAAAAGCATCTTTGCTAAGAAAATCTCAAATGGGGTCACGAAGAGTCAGATATGGCTGAAACAACTCAACAACAATAGGAACAACAATCATCCTATAAGCTGAATTTGCTCCACATTTATTTAAAGAAAATGCAAAAATCAAGCAGGAGATTGATTGGAACGGAAACCACGCAAAAGTTTGTTTCACTCAATGAAAAATTAAGATGAAAACATCAATTTCATCATAATATACAAGACAGACCCTTTGAAACGCAGAATTGATGCAAGAGAAGGGGGAAGGTCTGGGGAAATATTCTGATTGTTAGAACAAAATCTGTTCTCTAAGAAAATGCCCCCCTCTTGCATCCAGAATTCTAATTTCTGGATGCTTCTCTTTCTCCTTTGTCCTTTCTCTTGATGAAAAAAGGTAGTGTGAGGGTTACTGAAGGAAAAGGGAATAAGCAGTGTCTGTAAAATGAACAGCTGGGGTGTGCATGATCTGACAGTGGCTGCTAATATTACATTGTAGAAGATCCCAGCATGAATTCCAGCTGTGATCTTGTAGCCTGTTCTCCTAGCTACAGCATGTACAAAAGAAAGCATTGTCATTTGCATATCTGAATTCCACATGCATTTTTATTCATTTGTGAGCTCTTCAATTTTTCTTCTTCAATTTGCCTTCCCAGCACAGGCCCCCTTCGTTCCTTCCCTGGCCTGAGAAAAAAAAATCAGGCACAAAATAATCTGATGTGTTTATATTTGAGCTTCTAAATATAATTCATACCATGCTCATTTATCACAGACCCATTTATCATTTATTCCTTGTACCATAGTTATAATTACAACATCCAGCGAAAAGGCAGGTTTTCTGAGACTGGAATGCCCCCGAGTCTCTGCTTATACACAGCTCTGTTAGAAATGAAATCCACTTGGCCCCCTAGCACACCATTCATGCTTACGATGCAATTTACAGCTCCCAGGTAGGAATAGTAGGAGTCCATAACAAATTGTACATGGATGGTCATTTAGGAATAAAACACCTCCATCTCAGTGATCTTCTTCTACATCCTTAGCTCAATAAATGCCTCTTGTGACTTAGGTTGCTAACATTTTACCGTATGACTACTCTGAGTCCAGTGATACTCATACTGGATAGGTTGTACCTTTCTAGTCACACAATCAAAGGATCATGTAATGTCATACTTGGAAGGGACCTCGGAAGCCATACAGTCCAATTGGCACACAAAAAGAATCTTCATTTCAGTATACCCAATAAGTAGCATTCCAGTCTAGCAATCTTCAAAATGGGGAGTCCAAGATCCTATAGAGAGAGGAGACATAACCTTAAGAAGTAGATGATCAACCAAGGAGAGAAAAATGAGTCACCTCAAAAAGGATGCTAGAACCAGCTCTCACCAGCTGGAGAGCAGATTGTTAAATTTTCAGCATATTTACACCTTGGAAATCAGCAAACACCATAAATCAGGGCTTGATTTATTGTTTTGTCTAGACTCAAAGTGATTAAAGTAGATTAAACTTTAAAGTGTGCTAGTATACATTTTTTTTCTTCTGGAGAGGAAGTGTCAGTTTTGAGGTCAGTTTCTGGCCCTGTAACTCAAGACCAAAGACTTGTACTTTGAGATAACTAAGGCTACCGCCAGCCCCCTTATTGACTGCAAAGAGAAGAGCTATTAATTTTGTGGATTATGAAAGTAAGTGACTGCCCCCTCAGACTCTTGCTTCCCTTCATGTCACAAATCATCTCTGCACCATCTTGAGCTGCTTCCCAAAAGGAGAATGATGGAAACATGAGCACATATAATCTAAAGCACATGTCCTTCCTAGACAAGCCTAAGCATGGAACTGGGCTCTCTCTCTTTTGTATTTGTGCTGTTCTGATCTTGGACAATGAGTACCTAAGCCAATGCGGACATGTGCAGGCTTGTAAGCAACTTTATGAGTTTTAGGGCTCTAAAGGTACTCCATTTTGTTGGATCAGACCTGAGCATTGGCAGGGAAGAAATTCCTAACACCTACTTGGAAAAGACTAGAAGCTAGATATCACAGTGGACTGAGTTCCGGGCTTGGAATCAGGAAGATCTTGGTTTGAATCCAGTCTTAGACACTTACCAACTGTATGACCCACATCACTTAACCTCTGTCTGTCTTAGTTTCCTCAAATGAATAATGAGGATTGTAATAGCACCTACTGCTGAGATTGTTGTGAGGACTGAATGAGACAATATTTATACAGTACTTAGCACAGTGCCTGGCGCATAGTAGATAATTAATAAATGTGTATTCCCTTACCCCAATCCTGACTGTTTTACCAAAAGACATGGACCAGGGATTGCATGGATGGTATAGACCCAAGTGTAAACTAACTAATTAGTCATCCAAAGAACTTCTTTATGTTCTGGTAAAGTTTAAGCATCAGCTTTCCAACAGATTATAATAGTATTTGCATATTAAGGAAGAGAATTAAGTTTGAAGTGATTCTAATAATACTGTGAGTCTAGCATGGGGTGCGGGAGGGGGCGGTGAGGCAGAATAAATATCTATCCTATACCTGATCTATGTTACACACTGAGTATCTTTCTATTCCATGGCTCTGCGGAGAAGAGAAACAGAAAAAAACAAAAGGTAAAAAATAGGACCTAACTATACTTATTAGATCCCCAGCTCTCCAAGTCCTACAGAATGCCTAAATACAGAGCAGTGATACCCTTTAGTAGAAAATAGAATGGTACACTATTCCAGACTCTATCAGCACAACAGCATTTCCTCAACAGTAGATCTACAAAGACCTTTCCTTACAATAAGAAAAGTTATTCGTTCATTGAGTATTGGATGGGTCTGCAGATCTAAAGATGAGCAACATTCTATATACCCACCAAAAACACAATGCAGTATCTGTTTCAGGACTGCTTATTTGTCAGTGGTGTGACCGTAAGCAGTGGGCACCAACAGATTTCTTCCATATATTTTTATAAAACAGCATGCTGTGTGCTACAAAGGGGCTTCAGGAGACTTTTCACCCCTCTATTGGTTGATGACCTTTTTACTAGGGATTGCTCACTTCAATTCAGGTTACATCATATTACTTATTTCCTTCAATTCTACCCTATAAACATTTCTTGAATGAATATTATATGTTAGACATTCTATTACAGGTCCTGGGGATACAAAGACAAATATGAAAAAGCCTTTTCCCTCAAAAAACTTACATGCTCCTGGGAGAAATATGTATACCTTTAGTTAGGAGAGTTGATTGGGACATCCTTGATTGGTTTACCCCGGGCCCAGTGGATGAAATAGAAGAATATAAGAGCAACGGAACAGAGACTACAAAATGTTCAAGTCTGAGTATAAGAAATGTTGATGCTTTTTTTCTACCAAATATGAAAAAGTTCTTCAGTCAAGTTTGATGAAATTAGAGGATGGCTAGCCATTGACAGACTTAGCCACATCCAGGGTGGTTCTTAAGAAGACAGACGTGCTCTCTGGAGAGTCAGTCAGGAATTAAGGCAGGTGACTGCTCTAAGCTCTGGCAGTTGAGAAACTAAAGAAGAACCCAGCTTTTAAGAGGAAAATCATGCCTTCTTCTTGGGTAAGAGGAGATTTCTCAACTACCACCACCATTACCAACCACTGTATCTTATAGCAGACCTACTCATTCAGTAGGAGGTACCATATCTCTCAAAGATCATGCCCTAGGTGATTTATTTTCATTATCTGTAAAATTTGGATAATAATACCTGTTATATTATCTTTACATAGTTGGCATAAGATAATATTGTATATGTGTTTATATGTATATTGTTATAGCTATAACTATCTATATTTGTGTATGTGTATATATACATACATATTCTTTGAAGAAATTTAAAGTGCTCTGCTTTTTACACATTCATAGTGCTATTGTACTTATAATAGAATTCTTAAACTCCAGAACTAGATCAAAAGACTAAAAGAAACTGGTTCATTCCATTTTTAAGGAAAACAGTTGATCAATCTCAAAGAGACTTCCCAGTCTTTAGTATTTTCTCCTATTGAATTCACTTAAGCTTGTGGCCTACCCCAGGATACTACTAAATTCTAGGTATACAGTTGAATTTTATTTTTTCACATAATAGGAAATAAGAGGGGAAAGAATAAGTAGAAATCTACTATATTTTATATAAAATATACACATACATACATATATATATGTATATGCACATATATGGAAAGATAGGTAGATAGACAGATGGACAGATGGATGACTGGACGGATGAATAGACAGATGGATTGACGGATGGATGGGTGGATGGTTGGATGGATGGATGGATGAATAGACAGATGGATGGACGGATGGATGGTTGGATGGATGGATGAATGGATGGATGGATGGATAAGACTAGCACTAACCCTGAAGCACAAGGAGCTCAGATTCCATACTCTCCTACATGCTACTCGTGTGTGACCTTAAGAAAGTCACTTAATCTTTATGAGCCTTAGTTTCTACAACTATAAAATAAAGATGTTTGACTAGAGGACCTTTCAAGTCTTTTCCAGCTCTAGAACTATATTTCTATGATCCAAGTCCCTTGATAGCAGCATCAAACCTTGTTATAACGGGAGCTGCCCTCTGAACAAATCACAAATGAGATTTGGAAGAGCAAGTTTAAAGGGAGTACTACACATGGGGTCTTTGGAATAATTTTATGGCCCTTCACAGTTAGAAGGATCCAGGGGAGGGTAATAGTCTTACTATTAGATATGCCCATTTTCAAAGGTTCCAACAGGAAAAAAAAAGTCAGCATTTTTTTCTTTTATTTCAGACTTTAATTGGACAGTGTTTCTAATGTGTTTCCCTTTAAAAGTCAGACCAATTTCTCTGAAACAGCATGTCCTAATCCGAATGCTTAAATACTGAGAGCTGTATTTATTACCATCCCTTTTTGTTCAGCATCACCCAATTACATAACCACATACATTGCAGCGAATGTGAACAGTATATATGTATATATTGTCTTCCCCCAACAGAATGTAAACTACCTGCAGGCAGGAGAGACTTGGTTTTAAATTATGCCTCTGAAACTTACTACCTGGTTCCATGGTAAATTCATTTCAACCCTCTTGGGCTCAGTTTTCTCACTGGCTGTATAGGAGTAATACAACCTGTAAGCACAACCTAATAAGGCTGTTGAGAAGATTAAATGAGATAACAGGTAAAGTGCTTTTCAGCTATTATTACTCTCTGCATCCCATGTGTCCGCCTCCTCTGCCACAGAGGAAGGTAATTATTGTGACAGCATGCTACCACTGCCACTGAATGTCTAAGAAACCTAACAACAAGTACCTGGGCCACTTAATCACACTGAAACCAACATGGCATCATCCATTTTTTTGGAAACTTGGGGGAATATCTATTGGGCCTACATTCTGCTACATGCCAATATTCTTGATTAAAATCTCAATATAGGGTGTTATTTATGTCTTTAGATGCCAATCAGACCCTCCAAGCTGATAAATGAATTTGGCACACTAAACTTCCTTAACAGGTTATTTTCTGTGGGCTTACTTTGCTATTGTGGCTGTTATGAAACTGTCCCAAGTGAGGACTTTGTAACTCAGGTATCAGAGTAGAGCAAATTCCTTGTGTGGAGTTTAAAATCCACAAAAATAGACAGAACTCTATAATGGAAAGACTGACAGACCTTGAACTCTTAGGACCCAAGCAAGCTTTGCTACAATAAAATAATATAGCCAGCCATTCCTTGTCTAGTCAGATACCAAGAAGTTCATCTTTATTTTGATCCTGGCATATAAAGTGAAACTTGGCTCAAAGGAATTTATTTGTGCAAGTACAGAGAGGCAAGAAAACAGACAGCAGACAGATGGATAGTAGCCCAGGGAAGAGATTCTGTTCAGTGTACTTCACTTTTTCCATAACCTCAAACATTATATTCAGTCTATAAAATAAAAATCTATACAGATAGCATCATCTGTCAATCTTGAATATATCTGTTTAATAATCTACATCATACCTTTTTAGATCAGTCTCTCTCTTTTAGATTCTGAGTTTTACTTCTCCTGGAAGCACACAATTTCAGAGTTAGTATGGATCTCAGTGACTCCAACCCATACCTAAAAGGCAATCTCTTTTATAGCAAACTCAACAAATGGTCATCCAGCCTTTGCTTAGAGATCTCCAGTGAGGGAGAACTAACTACCTCCCAAAGCATTCCATTTCACTTTGAGATGACTCTAATGGTCAGGAAGTTTTTCTTTATTTCTCTATTTTTAATATATTAATTTATTTATTTTCTTGTTTATATATTCATTTCCATGAGATTTTGAGTTACAAATTTTCCCCCCATCTTTCCCCTACCCAATACCTCAAAACAGCCATCCCACTGTATAACCTCTCCCCTAATCTGCTCTCTCCTATGTCCTCCCCCTCGCCCCTCTGCTTTTCTGGTAGGGCAGGATGGATCTCCCTACCACAGTGCCTATATATTTTAATTCCCAGTTGGATGTAGTTAATAATAATAATTATATATATATATACATATGTATACACAAAAAAATATATATATACATATATATTTTTAACATTTGATTATAGAACTTCAAATTCTAGATTCTTTCCCTTCCTCCCTCATCACCCACCCCCACTGGAAGGACAAGCAATTAAATACAGACTGTACATGTATAATTACCCAGAACATCTCCACAGTGGGCATATTGTGAGAGACTGATTATATGTCCCTCCTTCCTA
>CM053584.1:332583616-332613991 GCA_028627135.1 Pseudochirops cupreus | reverse complement strand
TCTTCAGTCGGGTTGTTGACTCTCTTTTCATGATTTTCTTGCATCATTCTCATTTTTCTTCCCAATTTTTCCTCCAGTTCTCTTATTTGGTTTTGAAAATCCTTCTTAAGCTGCTCTATGGGCTTGTAGACAGTCTACATATTTCTTGGAAGCTTTTGGTGTGGGAGTTCTAACTGTGTTGTCTTCCTCCCATTCCATGCTTTGATCCTTTTTGTCCCCAAAGAAGGAATCTAAAGTTTGATTGCTGTTCTTACTTTGCTTCCTTTGCCTGCTCATGTTGCCAGTCAATTACTTGACTTTTTAGCTCTGTGGAACTCTGCTTCCAGAGGGGAAAGCTCTGTCCCAAATTGCTGGGGTTTTCCCAGCTGCCGGAGCTGTTAGGAGGCCACTGCAGCCCCCACCAGCTTTGGCTCACTGAAAACACACCCCAGGACCACCACCCGAGACCACAATCCAGATCCAGGCAGCTCAACACAAGAGTACTTAGCCTCTGAATGATCACTTGGCCCCCCTGCAGTCTGCAGGCCGGGAGCTCTGAAGCAACCACATCCTCTGCTTCTGCCACTTCCTTGCCCTGGAGGCAGTTTGGCCAGACTGCTTTTCTCCCCCAAATTCATCTGAGTTCCACTGACCTTTCACTTTGTCCTTGTTTCTTATGGCTTGATAATTCTTGAAACTACCACAGCTGCAGCTGATCCACTCTCCCGAAGGCTCCAGCTTCAGCTTTTCCTGGCCACCCCAGGGTTAAGCCATGGTTACAGACTGGGCTGGTTTTGGCTCCCAGCATGGTGTGATGATCCCTTCCAGCTGAGCTGCCTTCAGCGAGAGATGTGTTTTTCTGTATTTTTGTGAGTTTTGGAGCTCTAAAATTTGTTTAGAGTCATATTTTATGGGTATTTGAGGGGGCTATGTTGGAGCTGCAGAACCTGGTTGCTTCTATGCCACCATCTTGGCTCCACCAGTTTTTCTTTATTTCAAGCCCAAGTTGCTCTTCTTGTAACATACAGCTTTGACTCCCAACTTTGCCCTGTGGGGACAAGCAGAATCATTCAATTTAATTTTATTTAGGAAAAGGCAAAGAATTCATGGCCTGGGAATGACCTGGATCCTTTGGAAGTTCTCTATGAAGATTTATATAATGCTTGATCTACAAAAGGAACATTGTCATATGTGTGCCCAAAAGTTGCCACTACAACTGTGTGTGTTCCTTGTTAAAGAATAAAAGGACCTTAGATTTGGAAATAATCCATGAGTTCATTTAGTCAAAAGCTCATCAGAAGCATGAGCCTGTTCTAGAGCATCTGCTAAAAAGAAAGCATAAATCTGTCTTCTGCTTTGAAGAGCTCCAGTGACAAAGGACCTCATGATTTCATAAGGTAGCACATTCTATTTTGGAACATTTTTTATCATTAAGATTTTTTTTAATTTTGCAATAAGACAATGGCCCCATGTTCTTGCTGATGTGGGTGTTTCTGTACTGAAACAGACCATAGACTATCCACTCCTGCCCATCCAAACCCAGAATCACATTGCAGCCATCTAGCTTAACTCATACATCCAACCACTCTATGGGGGAGGGTACTGGCAGTCAGGTGATGAGGATATTTTCCATGTAAAAGGTGACTCTTTGAGCTAAATACTGGCGATTCAATATTCTAAGAGGAAGAGGTGAGAAGGGAGTACATTCCAGGCATGAGGGACAAACAGTGCAGAGGTGCAGAGATGGGAAATGGAGTACAGTACGTGAGGGGAAAAAAGAGTAAAAAGGAGATATACATATACATGTGTGTGTGTGTGTGTGTGTGTGTGTGTGTGTGCATCTGTTGATAGCTTGGGCTTCTTTATTTAAAAAGCTTCCTGTCTAATGACTACTACAGAAATATGTTTAACATGATTTTACAGTGTATAACCTATATCAGATTGTTTGCTGTCGTGGGGAGGGGGGAGAGAAGTGAGAGAGGACAAAGAACTTGTAACTCAAAATCTTACAAAAATGAATGTTGAAAAGCATTTTTACATGTAATTGGAAAAAGTATATAATACTGTTAAGTGGGGGAAAAGTTTAAAAACAAAGAAAACTTCCTGTTTATATCCTTTGATCGTTTATCAGCTGGGAATAGCTCTTAACTTTATAAATTTTAATCTCTTCCTTATATATTTTGGAACTGAGAAGCTATTACAGAAATTCATTGCAGAGACTTAATCTTATTTTATAGATGAAGAGACTGAAGCCCAGAGAAATTAAGTAATTTCTCCCATTCACACAGCTAGTAAGTAGATGAGATAGAATTTGAACACAAGACTTCCTAGGCCTAATATGTTATTGGGTCTCCACTTCCTTTTCCCCTAAGGATCATTTGTAGCACCCACAACAATACAAGACAGGGATGCCTTAAGCACTCATAGTTACCTCCAGGAGGTATAGCAGTCAGTCTCATTCAGACCCGAGAAACAATGTACTGAATGCAGTGACAGAGTCAGCGTCTCTTCTAGAGGAAAAGTTGTCTTTCCAGGGTGGGTCAGAGAGGTAACTACTCCCTGGGTCTTGGCTCTCCTTAACCACTTGTTCTCTTAGGCAGATGTACATGTGGTGGGCTGTGGCCATGCAATCTCATGAAACTGGTTTTTTCTATCCTAATTCTATCCTTTGTAATTGAGAACTATCTGTCTGACTTGATTTAATTAAGATAAACCCTCAATAAGATCCTAGGATTTTGCTTTTAGCCTTATGATGCTCTAGTCCTTGTGTTAGGGCTTTGATGTTCTTAGTCCTGGTTTTCAGTGGTTTTTGAGTATGACCTAGATTCTTAGCTTTGGCTAGCCTGAAGCTCAAATTCTGCTGATTCGTCCTATAATTGAAAATGTCTATTCATCTAATTAAAAAGGACTCACTTGGCCATATCCTAATAGACTACTGTCTGTTTTTCAAAATTTGCTCATTTTCTGACCTCTATTCCAAAGTTGGAGAGTTCTCTGGATAATGGCCCATCAATTTGGCAGGTCACCTGGCACACCCTAAATCCACTGGAGGAAACAGAGCAAGGTATGTTTAGACTGTAAATCTCTGATTTTATCTTAGCCCCTCCCCCAGCCTCTGTGAATAGAGCACTGGCCTTGGAGTCAGGAGGACCTGAGTTCAAATCCAGCCTCAGACACGTAATACTTACTAGCTCTGTGACCTTGGGCAAGTCTCTTAACTCCAATTGCCCTGCCTTTGCCCCCAAAAAAAGCAAAAAAAAAAAAAATCAATCCCTGATTTGTAGTTTGCCAACTTCAGAGGAACTTTTTCAAATATTTTCTTTTTTTAAATTAAAGATAATTTTTAACATTTGTTTTTAAAATTTTGAGTTACATATTCTTTCCCACCTTCCTCTTCCCCCTCCCTCACTTGGTAAATAATTTGCTATAGGTTATATATGTGTAATCATACAAAACTTATTTGCATATTTGCATATTAGTGAAAGAAGACACGGACAAAAAAAACATGAAAAAAATAAAGTGAAAAATAGTATGCTTTGATCTGTATTCAGACTTCATCAGTTCTTTCTCTGGATGTGGAGAGCATTTTTCATGAGTCTTTTGGAATTGTCTTAGATCATTATACTGCTAAGAATAACTAAGTCATCCACACCTCATCATGTAATATTGCTGTTACTCTGTACAACATTCTCCTGGTTCTGCTCACTTCACTTTGCATCAGTTCATATAAGTCTTTCTAAATTTTTTTTTTCTGAAATCAGTCTACTCATCATTTCTTGTAGCACAATAGTATTCCATTACAATCATATACCACAACTTGTTCAGCCATTCCACAATCGATGGGTATCTCCTCAATTTCCAATTTTGTGTCACCACAAAAATAGTTGCTATAAATACTTATGTCCATATAGGTCCTTTTCTCTCTATTTCTTTTTCTCTCTTTGAGATACAGATTTCACAGTGGTATTGTTGGATGAAAAGGTGTGCACAGTTTTGTAGCCCTTTGGGCATAGTTCCAAATTACTCTCCAGAACGACTGGATCAGTTCACAACTCTACCAATGGAGCATTAGTGCCCCAATTTTCCCACATTCCTTCAGAAGACAATTTCAATGATGCTAAATATTATATTTCTACAGTGGGGCTTCTAAAGTTGCCTGACCTTAAATAGGAAGGTAATGTGGAATGCTTTCACCCAGTTGCTATCTTATGATGACATTGTTCCAACTGAGACAAGAGTGATGAATAATAACTAATATTTATTTGGGGAAAGTGTTTTTAACCTGTGGTCCATGGACACCTAAGGGGTATTTTGATAGATTTCATGGGGTCTATGAACCTGAGTAGGAAAAAAATTTTTCATTAACTTCCAATTGAAATTTAGCATTTCTTTTAATCATTATTTCTAAAAAAAAAAAAATCATTGTTCAAAGAAGGGGTCTATAAGCTTCACCAGACTGTCAAAAGGCTCCATGACACAGAAAGCAGCTAAGAACTTTGTTACAGCTTGGGCACATTCACAAATCCACACAATCACACTGTGAGGTGGTAGTAGGAGTATTATTAGCCCCACTTTGAAGATGAGGAAACTAAGCTTCAGAGAGAATGAGTGACTTATCCACAATCAGACTTACTCATGGAAAGTGCTGGAGCTCAGATTATAATGTAGCTCTTCTGACCCAGATTTTTCCCTCTATTCAAAGACTCCAAGGTGGGAAGTCTAGAACTCACACAATGGGTGACTGAAGACAGCCACAGACACTATTGCTTTTCCAACTCCTGCCCCATTACATAACAGTCCACATGACACTTTTGTTCATATTTCTGGTCATCAAAGTTAGGGTGGAAGCAGAAGAAACCAAGGATTGCAAACTTCATGAGTGACAAAATAAGAAGTACAGTATTTTTTTAATTATCAGATAAAGATAAATAAAGCATGAGACTTTAGCACAGCTAGGCATTATAGACACATAGAAGGAGCAGTGAATAGACTGTTGGATGGGATCAGGAAGACCTGAGTTCAAATCTTCCTCAATCACTTATGAGTTATCTGACCCTGGGCAAGTCACCTAATGTCTCTCAGCCTGTTTCTTCATCTGTAAAATGGGGATAATATCACCTACATGACAGAGTTGTTGTGAGGATTAAATGAGATAACATGTTAGATGCTTTGCAAACCTCAAAGTATGATATTAGTGAGATATTATTATCAACATATTAATTATGTTAATTAATAACCATTAATTAGCATGATGTTAATTAATATGTAATTACATACTAATTATGTGCTAATGTTATATGAGACAATTGATTATAATTATCATATTATTAATTAATAATATATATCAGTCATTAATTATACATATGGATATTATGAACCTCAAATATTTATTGTTGGGTAGCATCAGGGGCAGAGCAAGTCAAATATCTGGTTATTAGAGAGATAACTTTGGATTTGGCGTAAGGCGAGTCGGATTCAAACCCATGCTGAATTTCTTATTCCCTCTGTGACACTGGGTAACTCTGGGCCTCAGTTTCTTAAAGGGGTTGGGTTAGAGGTTCCTTTGAATCTGACTCGGCGGTGCCCTTCAGATCACCTCTTTTAACAATGAATCAGTCAAAAAAACATTCATTTAGCACATACTATGTGCCAGCTACCACGTGTAGGGCAAAAACTCATGTTTTTTGAGGAATTTGTGATAACACTGTTTTAAAATAGCTACAGGTAAGGTGGATGGAAGACAACAAGATTTTGGCAACAACAGATGGGCTCTATCCTATTCTTTGAAATTATTAGGATAGCAATAGAGTTACTTGACCAGTTTACCCTAAGGATCAGAGCAAGCTTTTCAAATCCAGCTCGGATAGCCATGATTAGGGTTTTTTCAGTGGGTGGAGCACAGAACAGGATTTTATAAGCATTGAAGACTTGCCCTCTGATAACAATGGAGAACAGAAATCATGGCTTAGTAGGATTTAGAAATATAGGCCTGTATTTGACATTTCCACATTGGGTGGTGCCCCAGCACATAATTAGAATTCCCATGCTTTGTAGTTACAAAATAATTGCAGAGTAATTCAAAGATAATGACCAGACCTACAGAGTACAAATATATGCACAGAAATAACTCCACCTGCAAATTAACTCCAGTTGGAGTTTGATTGGAAAATGCATTAGAGAATGAAGAAAAGTTTGGGGACAAAGTACCTAGCATGTGGCAAATAGGACTTTGCCCCAGGGAACTAATGTGGCAGGTTTTTTTCTCCTAAGAAGGTAGGCTTCCATGCTTCCTCTCCAGAGTGTTTTCTATCTCCATACTTTCTCCACCACCATCAAAGTGCTCCCTCCAGAATTATCTCTTCTCTGGGTTAAACAGCAACAACACCTCCAACCAGTCCTTATATGCTACGAACTCAAGGTCCTTTACCGTCTTGGCCACCCTCCTTTGGATGCTTTGCAGTTTTACACTGTCCTTCCTAAGGTGTGATACCCAGAACTGAATACTATACTCTAGCTTAGATCAGAACATAGTATGACTTGACCTGTCACTTCCTTATCTCAGGAAGTTATCCTTCTCTCAGTGAATCCCAAGATTACATCAGTTTCACTAACTGCCATATCACACTATACACTCATACTGAGTCTACGAAAAACTCCAGACATACTTCAGACAATTTGCCATCTACCTGCCTCCCCTATCTTATACATATGAAGTCAATTTGTTTTTAACCCAGATATAATACTTTATATTTCTCTCTATTAAATTTTACCTTGTTAGGTTCAATATAATGTCCTAAACTATCATAATGTTTTTTAGATCTTTATGCAAGCCATAAGAAAAACCCCTGGAACACTCCACTGAAGACCTTCTGCAGAGCTGACATCAAACCATTAATAATTACTTTCTGCATCTGCTGATTCAACCAGTTCAGATTCTATTTCACTAACCTATCATTTGGCCAAATCTCTCCATCTTTTCCACAAGACTCATTTGGAAGGTTTTATCAAATCACAAGGTCATTATGAGATTCAAAGTATTCTCAGGTATTCATCACTGTGAATCAAGAGATTCACAAGTAATTCTCTATGGCAGAGAATGCAGAAGCAAAATTAGGAGAGAGCAGCTTTTCATTTTCACTGCTGTCAATTTCCATCTTCCCAGCTACCCCTAAGTAGTGGTCCTGTCCCTTGGTTGGTCCTTCTCTTTCCTTATCTATAACCTTAAAAATGTCTTACTTTTTTTGTCTTTAGCTTTCCTCCCCTCCCCCTTCATTTCATTCTGAGTTCCAATATTCTTGGAACTATGTCCATCCTTTTGTTGTATGTTCTTGCTTCCATCCTTGCTATGTGCATTTATCATTTGAAACTGGTTGGCAAATTCCCTGTACATTTACACTAGTCTCTTCCAAAAACTCCTCCCATTTCCTTCCCGTTGGAATTCTTGTTTCCTATGTTTTCAAGTTTTTATTCTTAACTTTTCCTCTCTTTGGGACTGACTTCCCTTTAGCATTTTTGTCCTCAGAATCTTTATTATCCTTGTTCTGAGCATTTTGAAGTTGTCTTTCTCCAAATCTAGAGTCAATGTCAGATTATGTCTAGCTTTCCCTTCCTTCTCTATCACAAAATCTACAAGGAAGTTTTGACCTGTCTCTTGCACCTCACCCACCCTGTCATTGAGAATTGTATCCAAAATGGAATTTCTCCTCATTAGTTCCTCCCTTTTAAAGGATATAATTTTCTTTAAAGAAAATAGAAAAGTTAGTGTCCCTGCCATGTGCAGAGCTATCCAGTCTCCAACTTTTACTACTATGGACTTGGCTGGCCAGATAATAATATAAAGTGTGTAGTAAAAGAAAAAGCAATACCTAATCACTCTGGACCAGAGGTATCAAATATATCCATACAACACTCCTAAATGCAACCAGAACTTATTTAAAATGTATTTGGGAAATATTTTAACAAAATAAATAAAAATACAATAAAGCATAGGTAATGTTAATATGTAGCTTTTTTCGTCAATATTCAGTCCACAAGGATCCTTGCGCATAGTGGTCCCGGTTTCTATTTCAGTTTGACATCATTCTCTAGACAGGCAAAATTTTGCACAAAACTCATCCTCTGTAGGTCTAGGTGAGAAATTAACCAATGAGCAGGCATTTATTAGCAGTCACTGTGCTAGGGGCAGGAAACACACACTCAAAAACAGAACGTATTCCTGTACTTAAAGAGATTACATTCTCTAAAGGGAAGCAACATAGAGATGACACAAAGCTTGAAGGTACAGTTAGTACATTGGATAAAATAGTCAAGATCAAAACAATATTCATCAAGAAAGAACCATGGGTTAAATCTAATGGCATTAAACTAAACAAATAAATGTAAGTTTCATCCTGGATTTCAATAAATGATATTTACAAGATCAAAATGGAAGAGCAGGGCTAGAGACCCAGTCAGACAACAACTGATGCATTCTGTCCAATGCTGGACACTGCATTTTAAGAGCGCTTTGATGAGCTAGAAAGTGGTCAGAAAAAGGCAAACGTGATGGTGAAGAGTTCCCAAAACATGTCATCAGAGAATCAATTAAAAGAAATGAAGATGTTTAGCCTGGAGAAGAGAAGGTTTAGAGGGGAACGTGAAAATTGCTGGAGTACTGCTATGTAGAAGAAGCATGTGACTTCATTTGTTCCTGAAGAGCTGTGTTCCTAAGAGTAATGTGTACAAGCTGCAAGGAGGAAAATTTACACTTGAAGCCAAGAAGAAAAAAAATAACCTTTTAAAAATTAAGAATTTAAGAATTTAATAAATTTAAGAACTAAGCTGTCCAAAACTGCAATGTTCTACCTCATAAGATAATGAGTTTCTCCTCAATGAAGGTCTTCAAGTAAAGCTGACAGCTTGTTGCAAATGGTATCAAGGGATACAGGGGCTTAGATGCCCCCTGAATTACTTTCTAACTCCTAGATTCTATAATTCTTTGAGTTACTGTGGGCAAACTCATTTGGTAGATACCCCTCTTTTCATGGGGCTTTCCATACTTACATAGGCTATGCCTCAAATGACAGGTACAATCCATTGATAGGTCTACTAATTTGGAAGGACATGACAGGCTGTATTCTATTGGCATGCCCTTTGAAAAATCCAGGATCACATTCATGTCAAAATTGGCCATTGAAGTAATACTTAGATGGAGAAATTCGGATTAATAAACATTGTAATGAAAGATAACTTGTGAATTTCACAATTTATATAGAAATGCATTAATCTTACCTGTCTCCTTAGCCCTGACCACCACCACTTCCCAGTCTAGTAGAAAGTAATCTCCTTTGAGGTGAAACAACATCATTTTTTCTTTTTTCTTTTTTCTTTTTTTTTAATCTTTGTAGTTCTAGTGCCAAAGGCAGCATGCTGTAGTAGATAAAGAACAGGTCTTGGAGTCAGGTCCTATCTTAGACACTTACTGGCTATGTGATCATGTGCAAGTCATTCACTTCCTAGTACCCCAAGGCAACCCTCCAAGATTTCAAATTAGAGATTGTGGCTGACCTGCTTCCATGGATGAAGTTTGCAGACTTGGAGTTCCCTACACATGAAATCACAAGTCTGGAACAAATAAATCCTGGGACCCAATAGCAGGCCTGGCATATATTGGGTGATTAACAAATGTTTGTGAATTGATTAAATTGCCTTAAAAAATTATTCCAGTGTTCATAAGGAGAGGAAAAGAAAACCATTTACTGTTATGGTAAAAATGACAAATAATAAGAAATAATTAAATGAAAATAAAGTGGAGCTGGTCTCAACCAAATCCTTTTAGAGAATAGTCTTCCTTTGCCTAGAAGGTCCATTATTAGCATCTGAAAGAAAACCAGGATTTTTCTTTAAGCATCAGATCCAAAGTTAATGTGCAAAGGATATGGCCTCTTTGTAATTCATTCAATAATACAATACTTTATTGAATAAGGAGAGCCATTTAGACATACATATCGAGCCATTGTTCACCTGCGAAATGTCAGAATACTCAAGAAGCAAAAGAACCCGTTATAAAGGATATCTGCTTTCTCAGATAAGACTTTAAAGCAATATACAACACCCATCGCTGGGAGTAGTAGTATTTATTAATAGACTTGGCAAAGTCATGCTGTTCCCATCACAATAGCAAAAGCCAAATCCAAGAAGGAACCTTAGTTTGTCTTGTCAGTGATTCATTCTGACTGTTTCAAAGTAGATTGAGGTCAAGCAGCTGCTCCAATATTTTATTTTAAGCCCATTTCTATGGTTAGCAAAAGCAACGTGAGGAATTATAGAACTATGGAATCTCAGTAAAAATTGAATTCCATTTTGTTGAACAAATCTTGATTAAGGATTCACTATGCACAAAAGATCCTGGAGGTCATCTAGCGCAATCCCCTGTCCTTGGATATGACTTCCCTAGAAGTTAGTCATCCAGCCTTTATTTGGACCACTCTGGTAATTAAGAATTCAATTCCCTGTGAGGCAATCCATTTTATTTTGAGACAGCTTTGTTAGATTTTTTTTTCTTTACATTGAGTCCAAATCTGCCTCCCTGTGAATTTCAGTCAGTGGTCTTAGATTTGCCCACTGGGACAAAAAAGAATAAACTCTATTGCTAGAGAGGATTCTATTTCCAGGATAAGTTAGGTTAAATGGTCAATGATGTCCTTTCCTACTTGGAAATTCTGCCGTTCTGCAAAATATTCAAAGGCTGTTTGTGCCTTACTACAAGGCTTCTTTTCTCCAAGATAATCATCCTCAGTTCCTTTAACTAACCCTCATATGACATGAGCAGAAATAACTTATAAATTATATGTTGATTTTAGGTGAATATAAAGAATTGTCAAATTACTCAGAGAAAGCAACCCTGTCCCTGTTATTTTTAATTAAATATATATAATTCAAATCAATAAAGTAGAAATTCATATCTATCCCAGTAGTTCATGCTTAAAGGAGTAGTTTTATCACTGCTTGTTCAGTAATATAAAAGCTATCTAAATTTTATATAAAAGTTACAAATGATAAGTTAATTACCAATTATTAAGAATCTACCATGTGCCACAGATTTATTAAGAGACTACTATGTGCACAATCACTGGAAATACAAAGAAAGGCAAAAGATAGACCCTGACCTAAAGGAGTTTACAATCCAATGAGGGAATCAAAAACATAAAAAGAATCTGGAAAAGGAGGTGGGAGAAGAATTTCTGGTCCTGTGGCATTTTAAAGTCCTAGAGCCAGGCAACATTCCGGGCCCCTCCTTAAGTGGAGAATCTTAGAGGAAGTGCCCTATGATTATCCTCCATCCTCTCCAATCAAAGAAATAGCAGGTGCTTCAGGAGTTCCAGGGGCAAAGGCTACATAGGAGGCGGTAATGGTAATGAAATTTGAAGATCCCTTTGTATTGGAAAGCTAAGAGGTACTTAGCACCTAGTTTCAAATTAAGCCTCTGTTAAAGAAACAGAAGGTATGAAGCCCTGTTGCTGACGTAACAGGAAGGGGCTGAACAGGGAGAAGCAATACTGTGTATAAGGAAAAACACTAGCTGGGAAAGTCCAAACTTCTTGGGATGAGCACCTAAAGTCTGGGCTCCTGCTGCTGGACTGGAACTTCCATGGAAAAAGTGATTTTGATTTTGAGAATGGAGCTGCTGAAGACTTCTGAGGACCAGCTGGAGCTGCTGAGGATTTCCAAAGGCCAGCTGGAGCTGCAGAAAAGTAAGGAAGCATGACTGTGGTGCTGGTATTTTTTACAAATGTTGTTGTAGCTTTGTTAATGTGTATGAATGTTCTTGTGGCTTTGTTAAGCCTTGTCTTCCCAGGAACAGAGACTGTGAATGATTTGAGATGGATCAGACACTATGAGCTCCAATGTGGAGCAGGCACTGCATGGAGAGCTAGACAAGGAGCTGGGAGCTGTCTGCTTTTGAACTCAGGTGGTGGTTGGTTAGATTCAGGCAGAAGGTGGGACCATGGAAGAGGAGCTATGTAAGCTGAAAGCCTGCCCCAAGTCAAGATGAAAAGATCTCTCTGTGGGTACTGAGTAGTGACTGAAATTGTAATTTACTAGTGACCTAGGGGTGGATGGCTCGTGTATTTCCCACTACCCCTTAAGAGGGAACTGAGTAGTGACTGATGACTGAATAGTGACTGATTTGTAACTTAATGTACCCCATGGGTGGAGAACTTCGACCTTTTGTACTTTATGATTGAATGATTGAGTTACTAAGTGATTGATCCACTAAATGATTGTACTTTGTTGGAAACTATGTGACCACTTTGGTGAAAAGTATGTGGCCATTTTAGTGATAAGTTGTTGAGTTGTGACATGGTGAAGGCTGTATTTTGATTTTTTTGTGTGAGAAGTTGTAACATTCTGAATGCTATACTTTAATTTTCTCTGAATGTTTTGCCCTTATTTGTTATGGAATAAGTAGAGAGCTCACTATACTATGTAATCAGAACCTTGAAAGCTATTCACAGCAGCAGTCCTCTGGCAAGCTGCTTGTGCATGGCTTTACAGAGGCATCAGTTTGGGAGTTGTTTCAATCTTGCAGGAACATGAATTTTTAGAAACCATGATGAAGTTCAGGAGAACAGCCAAGTGGGAAATGATGAATAAACATAGATTTAGGATCTCAGACTTAGGACTAAAAGGGCTCCAGGAATCCACCCTTCTTATTTTACAGATGAAGAAACTGAAGCCCAGACAGATTAAGTGATTTGCCCAAAGTTACACAGATCAGAGGTAAAAAATTTCACTGAGGGCCTCTCATTCCAGGGGAGAAACCACCATCAGAGGAGAGGAAATAAAAAAATTAACAATGGGGGAAATAAGATTAAAATTACCAAAGATCTCAGGGAAAAGAAAACTTCAAGACTGAATAGAAACAGAGAAATCAACAGAGGCAACATTAACAGCAGGAGGAAATATGGCCTCCAGATCTAGTAAATGAGTTTAGGTATCTATGAATAAATACCGCAAAATTAAGGAAAATGATGCAACACTTGATGAGACAAAAGACCCTGCCGAATTTGATGAGAACATGGAATGACAACAAGCTGCTCCTGAATGGTTTAAAAGAGAAATGAGAATTGTGAGAGAAGAATTTATGGCCAACACAGCAAAATTAGTTGGTAGAATAGAAATACTTGAATCAGTGGTCTCACCAAAAAAGCAAAAGAGAAAATAAATGATTAGCAACGCAAACATACTGAAGTGAAGGATAATGTAGAACAAGAGATACAAAATAAAAAAGAAGATGAAAATATATGTTCTATCCAAATAAAACATACTTTTCTTAAAGCAAGGATACACAGAGATAGCCTAAAGATTATATTTCCCAGAAAAGCATTAGCCAAAAAAAATCTGAATACCATAATGCAAGAAATAATTTAAGAAAATTTTCCAGATCTTCTTAACAGAAAAATAAATATCAACTGAAATAATTCATAGATTAGATCCAGAAAAAAAAGAACCCAAAGCTGTAAATGCCAAGACAAATAATGGTTAAACTTAACAATTCAATTCAGAAACAACACATTTTATAAGCAACCAAAGGGAAAAAACCTTCAAGTACAAAGAAAAGGAAATTTGAATAACAAGATTATTCTGTACCCATCAGAAAACACAGGAGGGAATAGAATAATGTGTTCTGAAGAGCAAAGGAGTTCATGATGCAGCCCAGGGTGACCTACCCTGCAAATCTGTGCTTAACCATAAATGAAAAAAAAAATGAAAAAAAAAATAAAGAGCCATTTGAAACATTCTGAAAAACAAAATCAGACCTGAAGAGATCATTTGCTTCTCAAACACACCCAACAACAGAAATGTAAGAGAGGTGAACAAATGCAGCAGAAGTAATAGCAATAGAGTGATAGCAAAGAGACCATTAAGAAGTAAAAGGCTCTTTTCTAGACATAACACAAATAGACAGGGATAAAGGCAAAAGCCAGGGAGAGGTAACAGTGAAGGGGTTGGCCTGAAGTATCATGAACAGAAACTTGGGACACCATGCCTACAGATAAATCAGTGTTTTTGTTTTGTTTTGTTTTGTAGGACTAAATTAAAAAATAAAATGGTACATGAAAACACGACACAGGGAGGGGAGAGAAGAAAGGGATAGAGAAGAGTGTGTGATGTGCCTAGGTCAAATTGATGGCTGGAAATGAGAGGAAGGTGACTCCTGTGGTCTCTAAGGAAGAGAAGATCCTACAGAAGAATAGGTGAAGAGGAGGAAAAAAGGATTAAAAAACAAGGAGAGAAAAGAAATACCTTGCTTTGGTGGTGGGAAAGTGTCACCCTAAAGAATGTTATTATGGGTAATGAAAGATATTCTATGAAAGTAGATGAGGACCTTGTGCTGGATGTTGGCTGGCGGATTTAATGCTTGAAAAGACCATTCATATTACCTCAGAAGAAGCTGAGTTGGAACTCTTAGGAGCAACTGACACCTGGAGGAATGGAAGGGCATTGTTCCAAGGAAGAGACCTTCAGGAAAATAGAGAAAGAAGGTAATAGGGGGAGGGAATAGATCAAGATTGGGCTGAATAATCAAGGAAGTGGTGGTATGGGTCCTACCATTGGGCAATGTCCTCTGTCACTTCCAGGAACTGAATTTGTTCCAGGAGTTAGGAGGCACACTGGAAAAAGAGGAAGCCAAGGGAGAACCCTGCATGGCACAGGTCATAGTTTCACTGAGCTACACAAGCCCCTCTGCCATGCCAAGGCAGTGATCCAGAAGGGGTATAATTATCTAGTCTCCTATTTTCTATATTCCTCATGGAATCAAATCTAAGATGGATAGGTCATAATGGAGAGTTCTGATAAAAGGTGATCCACCAGGGAAGGAAATGGCAAACCACTCCAATATCTTTGCCCCATGGACAGTATTGAGAATTTCAAAGACATTTATATCCTTCTAGATGTCTATGTTGTTTCCTCTGTAAACCACTCCAGATGAGAGTAAGGTTCTAGCACTACCTGTCCTCCCTCATACTAGCTTCTTCTGTGTCATTTTTTTCCTTTAATGACTCATTTGCATGAGATAATTACTCCTTTTTATCTCGCCCTACACAGTTTTATTTTTTAGAATCACCCCCCAATATACACAACTCAGCCCAAGCCTTTCTTTCAAACAAACTTTCAACCTGCCCACATAATGACAGTCATAAGAGTACTGATGACTTTTTCAAATATAAGAAGTAAACAGTTTCACCATATTGAGTCCCTTATAGTTGGTCTTTAATGTTTACATTATATTTCTCCTGGATCTTATATGTCAAATTTTCCCTTAAGTTCTGTTGTTTTTGTCACAAATATCTGAAAGTCTTTTAGTTCATTTCATTCAAGATTAGACTTAACTTTGCTGGATAAGTAACCCTTTTTCATAACCCTTGCTCTTTTGCTCTCTAAAATATGGTATTACAAAACCTACAGTCCTTCATATAGGAGCAGCTAGGTCTTATATAATCCTTATTGTACTATGTTTAGTATATACCACTATATTTAAATTGTTTTTATTTTCTTGTTGCTTACAATATTTTCGCCTTTATTTGGGGGCTTAGAAAGTTGGCTATGATATTCCTGTAATTTTTCCTCCTGGGAGTGATTGGTGGGTTTTTTTTTTCTATTTCTGTTTTGCCTTCTTGTTCTAGAATTTCAGGGCAATTTTCCTTGATAATTTCTTGTAATCTTGTATCTTGTCTCAAGATACATTTTTATCATAATTTTCAGGTAGTCTGGCTATTCTTACACTATTTCTCCCCAATCTGTTCTCTAGATTAGTTGTTTTTCTTATGAGATGTTTCATATTCTCTTCTATTTTTTCATTCTTTTGATTTTGTTTTATTATTTCTTGGTGTCTTAGAATGTCACTAGCTTCTCCTTTCCCAGGTCTAGTTTTCAAGAAATTATTTTCTTCTTTAAGTTTTTGATTCTCTATTTCGAGTTGGTTGACTTTCTTCTCATAATATCCTTGATTTTATTGGATTGTCTTTTTTTTCTAATTTTTCCTTGATCTCTCTTATTTGATTCTTAAAGTCCCTTGTAAGTTCTTCAAAGAACTCTTTTTTTGTCCTTGGCACCATTTGACATTTCTCAAAGAAAAAAGAATGACTTTTTAGCTCCATTGTCTTCCTCTAAAAATGAAAATCAAGTCTTCTCTATCACCTTAGTAGCTATCTATGGTTGAGTTCTTTCTCTTTTGTTTATTCATCTTTAATTCTTATTTTGTTTTTAGCAGCTATTAGTATAATCAAGTTCTAGTCCCAAGGTACAGGGAATGATACCCCAAGTTTCAGATCCTTCTTACTGTTATGTTCTAAGGTCTATCCCAGGATCCAACCTTAGGCTCCTCTACATTTCTAAGCCAAAGCTAGGGCCCCTAGTCATTCTATCTTGCAAATGTATCTTGCTTCCTGTGGTCCCTCCATTAGCTGCAGACTACAGCTTGTCCTCTCTGCTATGGAATTGAAACCAGGGACTCTGCTCTCCTGCAAGTTACCTGTAGCCAGCAGGGTCCCCACCCCTCTGTTACTGCATTCACCAGGCACAGCTATGCTTGACATCCCTCAGCAGTGCAAGGTCCTTCAATCTTCTCCTACTCAGCCTTAAGATCCTCACACTGTCTGTGAGATCAAACTTTCTAAGGTTGAGGTTGCCTCCCAACCCAGCTGCCCAGAGGGCTTGTTTGTTGATTTAGCAAAGTTGACCAGGAGGTGTTTGCCCTTCAGTCAGTCAGAACCTCCACCGCTGGAGGTCAGGGATTTTCCTGGAGTCTTCCCAAGACATCTTAGGAGAGCAACTGCTTTGCCCCAGTTTTGTTTATTTCTGCTGCTCTGAAGCAATGTTCTGTCTTTTTTTTTTTTGTGGAGGAAATTTGGAGAGCCAAAAGTTTTCTTCCTGGAATACTCTCCTAACTATGACTTTTCAAAGAATAGTTAAGCTGGGTATGCCTTGGAACACATCTGGTATTGATGGGTTGATAGTATAAATAAAAATTTCCACCACATTAGCAAAAACAAGTGGAACTAAGGCCACCTTACAACACTGCTAGGGATGATTTTTCCCCCTAATGTCAAGCCTAAATATCTCAATGCAGCTTCTACCCATTTCTCCAAGTTCTGCTCTATAGGGCCTGAGGGGGAAAAAAAAATCTAATACTCTACCTCTTCCATGTGACAAACATTCAAATAATCAAGATAAACTTCTCTTCTCCAACCTAAGTATCTCCAGCTTCTTTAACCTGTATTCATATGATATGAACTCAAGGTCCTTAACCATCCTGTTTGCCATCCTCTGGACACTCTACAACTTAGCAATGTCCTTCCTAAAATGAGAGGCAGGGATGGAAATAGCAAGAGGGAGAGTGAGAAATGGAGGGAGGGAGAGAGAAGCACTCTATATATTTACTAAACTGAAGGCAAAACAGGAATGAGTATAACATTATAGTCCACCCATAAACTTTAATTACATTCTCCCATCAATGCTAAGGGTCTATGAGGAATACTGGGCACAAACCTACCAAAACCTAGAAAGGAGGTACAGGGAAAGCCATGTACCCAGTGCAATGCACCACTTTGGACTATAGTCCTTGGTGCCCTTTGTCTCCTTAGGATAGAGTCTGAACCAAAACTTCCCTGTTGGGTGAGGTCTCTTCTCTGCTTACTGTTCTATGTGACTTGCTCCTTGGATGACTTCTAAGGAAGTATCAGGTTCTTTTAATCAGGTTCCCACAGCAAAGCCAGTCTTCCTCCAGTCAGCTGAGCAGAGGAAAAAATATAGGCTTTAGGATCTCTCATCTGCCCTTTCAACTGGTTTTATATAAATTTACCTAGACTCAGCTAGGCATAGATCCTTTGGAGCAATAGAGGGTTTTCATGCTGAGCCCTCCACTAATAGACAATACTCTGTTCATGCAGCAGTGTATTTTCCTCTATTCTGCTTCTTTTTTCCTGGTTTTTATCTCCTGCTCTTCTTTTTTAGAAGGGTCTCCCATACATCCTATAAAAATAAGCAATATAAAATTGTCCTTACCAACACATTCTATATATTAGTGTTTCCTGGTTCTATACATTAGAGTTTCAAAATCCTCATAATACTATAATGCCAAGCAAAGGCAACTTCCAAGGTTCAGATTACCAGCATAGCAAACTCCATTTATTCAGTGACAGATTAAGGCAAAACATTCACAGAACAGAGAAAATCAAAATACAGTGTAACTCATTCATTTAGCAAGTAAGTTCTCAATTCAATTGCAAAGTACCAAGGTCCAAGTATCCCATCCCTGGCCAGTACATTAGTCAAAGTAACCCACTCCTGGGCAGTACATTCATTTAGTCTCTTCTCAAATGGAGATTAGTTTCCAATCATAAGTAAAGTACATTCATTTGGTCAATCACAGAGCACAAAAAAAGTCAAATGGTTTCCCGCCATCACAACTGAATTACAATACCATCTATTAATGCCAAGCACTTTCTCAAAAGGGACAGGAGAGCACAAAAGGCCATCTACCCTTAACCTACAACAAGGTTAAAATATCATAGCAGCATTGAAAACCCAAGAAAAGTCCCTTCCTTCATCTTGACACAAGGCAAGTTCTCAGCAATCTCTGTTATTAAAGAGACAAAATTCAACAAAGCTACAATAAATATTGCCAGTGTCCTCCTCAAGTCACTCTCTGCCTGCAGAACAGTCCCAGAATCCCTGAAAACATCAGCAAGGCCCTCTTCCAGGATTTCTGTAAACATGCAACAAGAAAATCCTCCTTCAGGACTTCTGAACCAACAGCAAGGTTCCAAGACCTCTACAACAGCAGCACTGTCCTTCATCAGCAGGTGAATCTGGCAAAACAACATCAAAACAGACAGAAAAAATACCGGTATCATAGCCATGCCTCCTCAGTTCTCAGCAGCTCTAGGTGGCAGTTCTCAAAAGTCCTGGGCAGCTCCAACTGGACCTCAGCAGTCCTTCTCAGCAACTCTTGTTTCCTCTGCTTAGGCCTTCTCTCTTCTTGAGCTTCTCTCTAAATTCACAGCTCCTCCTAGTTCATCCCTCTCTCTTCATGTCAACAAGTCCATCCCACAAGTGTGATTTACAAGCTCTGGATTTTAACACTCAACTCCAAAACCCAGCCAATACAGGGGGATCTTTAAATTCCATTACCATTACAGATACTCATATGTAAGTTAGTTGCTGAGAAATAAGATATTTCAGTCATCATTGGTTTCAGTAAGTGCTTTGTCCTGAGGTTTACTTTCTCCTTCTTAGAACTGGCTATATTACTGTTCCTTCCCACAAATAAAACTAACAAAATCTAAAAAGGGCACCAGTTACAACTAGGTCACCTGACAGCATCTATGGATCTAAAACATCATTCACAGGCTCAAAGATTTAGCATTGGAAGGGACCTCAAAGCTCATCTAGTCCACTTCCTTAATTTTAGAAATGAGGAAAACAAGGCTCTGAAAAAGAAAGTGATTATGCAAGGTGACCAAGGCAGCAAGGATCCAGGCAGGGATTTGCATCTACATTCTCTGATTCCAGATCCAGAATTTTTTTAGTAAATCACAAGCTTTTAAAGAGCAGTGCTTGGCCACTCATTGTAATCCAAAACGGCCACAAGAGACACAGTGTCACAGCATTTCTTTTCCTAACCACAAAAGGGGAACGAGTCTCTTAGTATCTGAATGGCATCATTGTAGTTTGACAGGATGACTATATGGTCACTCTAGGAGTGGATCTAGGAACAAGGATGTTTTCATTGCAAAACATCCCTCTGAGTGACAGTAACAGGGCCACAAAGGGCAACACACTGTTAGGAAACTGAGACATAAGACAACCTTAGGAGACAAGCAATTGTTTCTCCTTCTGAGTCTAGCTCCCTTCTCTTCTGGAAGAACAAAATTGTTTTACTGACTTTTCCATATCAAGTACTTTCTCCTTCTCCTTGGGTCCTTTTCCTTTTTATCAGGTTTTTCTCTACAATTCTTAGACTCCTTCAGATTAAATCCTCCTCACAATGAACCCTTCTTCTCCTCCTATAGCTGCACTCCTTTGCTTTTCACTTCACTTCAAGTCATCCCAAATTTTTCTCCAGAAGTTCAATCTTACATCAGTTATAAAGCTCATAACTCCAAAGTTCACCAAATCACATCCACAATTTCTCCCTTTCCAGCTACATGATTTCTTTTGGAAACCAGAACTTTTAGTATGTGTTCCATGTCAAAACTGTATTTCCTCTATGACTTTTTGATTTGCTTCTAAATTTAATCATCCCATTCTACCTTCTTGTTAGGTGGTCTGCAGAATATTGCCAACACAATAAATGCTTCAATTGATCCCCAAACATGTTCTCCATTCTGCTACCCATTCCATAAGTTTCTTGGGCGGTTAAAAGAAATATATCTCCTGAGCAACAATGCTACTAACAATCACTTTGATCTAACTGGTTCTCTATTAATAAAATCTAACCTTTATCAGAAAAGGCAGTATGACATAGTGAATAAGAATGACAGCCATGGAATCAAGAAAACCCAAGTTCAAGGTCCATCTCTGAGTCAATTCAATTCAATAAACATTTATTAAGCTTCAACTGTGTGCTAAGCACTGTGCAAAACACTAGTGGTACAAGTAAGAAAAAGTAAGATAGCCTCTGTCCTTGAGGAGCTTACAATCTAATGAAAAAGGGCAGTACACAAAAAGAAGCTGAAAGGGCGAGTAATGGAAGAAGGCATCTGCTCTCCAGTCCATCAATCAGAGGGGCAAAGGCTACAGATGAGGTGTAAGTACTGAAACTAATCAGATGATGAGATTATTGGTGATGAGCTTCTCCTGAGAGCATGAAGACATCGGATTTGAATCCAAGGAGTTCAGCTGGTAGGAAATGTTCTAAGACTCCTTAGGCAACTTTCTAAAATGATGAATTCCAGAGAAATTACCAATTTACAGGATCAGGGATTTGCCAAATAAATCACAGGTCCTCTCTCTATCCTAAATATCCTTTTAACCATGTTCTTATATCTACTAGTCTTCAATTAGTAAATAAGTCTTGAAGTCATATCTAACTCATCTCCAAGGCAGTTGTTACAGGAACCCTCAAAAAGTTTGTTAAGATTTCCAGAAACAGAAGCATCTCTTTCCCTACTGAAAAATTTTTATTCTGAGTACCTCTTGCCTCTTCAGTGATTTCCTTCTCAATGCACATACTTCACATCAGTGCTTTGAGAAAATGAAGAGTAGATTCCCTCATAAAAGGATTGGAAACCACAGTTGTAGACATTCTAATTATCTAAGATACTGTCAAAATTTGGATCATGCAGACACTGACTTAGAAGCCATTTTCCAGTATTTCATGAAATTACTCTTTAAAAATATGAAGCCATTGTGGACCTAAATCAAAAAGTAAATATTTTCAAATCATTCAGAATCATTGACTTGCAAATAGTCCTCATGGGATATACTTACTAGGGGAGAATATAATTCACTCCCATTTTCCCATTTACATTTTAGGATTTTGTGGGTTTGAACCACATCCATACTGCTTTATATTCAAGCTCTTTGGCTCAAGTTCCAAAATAAAATTAAAATATATTAGTTCCTTTTTACTGCACAGCATTCTGTTCTCATCATTAATGTTAGTAACATCACTATAACCACTTATAAGAAACCTTGTGATTTACATACCATTAAAGGACAAATTTGCTGACTCTCAACATTGGCAATATTCAAATCTGATAGTAGATAAACAACTTTTCAATATCAAATTTGTGAAATTTATTCTAGCCTTTGGATTAATTCATTATTCTTCCTGCTACCTTACCCTGTATAATGGATTATCCTTGTTCTACTTCCTATTGCCATCTTAATCTAGTTAGCCTGAGCCTGTACATGCTTGCTAGATTTGCAGTGTTGCAAATTCCCACATGAGGAATTTTCAAATATTTGTACAGGTATGGCTTAGGAACTCATTTGTCTAGGGGGGAGGGTGTTAGTTTTTAAATCTAATCATGTGGATTTCAGGATAAATTCTATTTCTCCTTTTCTTTTGAAATCATAATTTAAAGCTGCCACTGGCTTCAATACATGACTGAGAGGAGAGCAGAGTAAGGATTATCTAGGGTCCTGCCATTATCACCACATGTGACATTTCTCTCCTAATATTTATGGCAAAGATAGTATAGTCGTTGTCATCTTCTGAGATGACAAATGGCAAACTTTAATCACTATTCCTCTGTTCATTTCCTAGGGTACAGTAAACAGAGAAACAAACAAAAATACAGGCAAAATAAATCATGGTCAAAAGATAATATGTGTCTGCCTTCTAATAAATACATCCATGGGACCAAAGGGAGTGATGTACATGATATGAGTGAGACCACTCCCCATAGCTTTTGTGTGAATGAAGCTTAAACAAGAATGTAGGAATTCAACTACCTCAGCCAAGTCCCTATTCCCAATTCTTCCTAAGTTGCATAATAGATGGCTGCCAACCACCTACATACAACCCAGATCAAAGGGACTCAGGACAAGTTTAATTTCTCTGTGACCCTGAGTTGACAGAGGTGTGGAATAATATTATATTTTCTTGAGCAGCACCTATTGGAGGCGATTGATTTGGGCTAAATAATATTCTTACATGAGTCTGAAAGAACTCTTCTCTGGCAGCCAGCATTACCCACAAATCACTCCTATGGAATCTACTTCATGGCAGTGGTCCTAATTATCCATTCATTTATTAGAGCTGAGCTGTACTCAATTTCTAATATGTTATTCTAATATTCTAATATCTCCATATGTATATGGAGATCAGGAAAAACTGTGCAGTCACACCAAATCACATTGGTGGGAGACAGCATGCTCTAGAATACAAAATAGCTCAAGACAACAAGATGGGGAAGAGAAGGGAAGAAAGCATTGAGAGAATGTGCCAAGCATTGTGCTAAGTACTTTATAAATATCTCATTTGTTTTTAACAGCAAATCTCTGAGACAGACATTCTTATTATCCCCATTTTATAGTTGAGGAAACTGAGGCAAATAGAGAGTAAGTGACTTGCCCAGGGTTATATAACTACTGTCTGAGGCCAGATTTGAATTCAGTTCTTCCTGACTCCAGACCTAGTACTCTAGCTACCTAGCTTATGAATGTAGTTTAATTTTCAACTGAATGAAAGGTTTCCAACCCATGGAAGCCAATGATACCCATTTAGACAACTTTGCATGCCCAATCTCATAGCTTAGAAGAAGATGAACTTGGCTTTGTATCTGAGAATGTTCCCATCAAGCTTAGCCTGCCGCCAACCTAAAATTTGCCTATGTGTGACAATAAAGCCCTGGATCTAGGCTAGCTCTCTTTTGAGGAGGGAAAAACACATCTCTTACAAAGATGTGGTCAGTAGGGCTCTAGATAAAATTTAAATACCTAGGGATGGAGACAAGGGGAGGAAGGCAGATGTTAGGTTATGAGCAAAAATGGGTCAAATGAAAGCATTCTTAGTTGTCCTTCACTTTAGTGGATTTATAAGGATTATACATTTTTCTGTTATTATTATTATTGTTATATACATATTATATCATATAATATTATTATAAATCCTTAGAGGATTATAAGGATATCTTTTTTTTTATATCCTGGGTTCTCTTTTCTATCCTCTCAGTCTTAATGATCTCATCAGTTTCCATGGGTTCAAAAATCATCTCTGTGCAGATCTACATATCCAGCCAAATACCTAAATCTATATATTCAGCCCTTATTTCTCGGCTGTAACTCCAGTCTTATGCTGTCAACTGCTTGCTAGACATCTCCATCTGGATGTCCCCAGATATCTCAAACTCAACATGCCCAAAATGGAACTCATTATATTTCCCAAAAAATTCATCCTTCCCTAAAACTTTCCTATTCCTTTGGAGGGTACCATAATCTTTCCAGTCACCAAAATTCACAAACTTCGACTTCCTTAGCCTCACCTCTTCCCTTCCCTGAATCCAACCAATTTCTAAGTCATTTCAACTCTATATCCACAACATTTATCACTTTTGATATATCATTTTAATATATCATTTATCAACTCAGAAAGGCTAATTCAAACCTTCAGCATGCCTTGTATGAACTATTGCAACAGCCTCATTATTGGTTTTCCACTATCTGCAAACTTCCTTCAAATATCCAATGACTCTATGACCTTACCTCTGATGATTTAGCTCATAACCCATCCATGCCTGCCTATCCCATATGATTCTCCTCCAAGTCTTGCCAAAAGTTGCCACAAGGAGACTAACCAATATTCTGTCTATCAACACATGAAGATACCAAGGCATACTCTTGCCATCCATCTGTTATTTCTTAAAATTGTCATGTAACCAGCCCATATTTTCTTTCTATCGTATTACTCCTTGATACCATCCTTTATTCTTGTTTTATTCAGAGATCCTCAATTGTTTGTATGTCATACCCATTGTGTACCTTTCTGTGCCTTCTTTGCCATGGTTATCTTTAGCCCTTTGGAAGCAATAGTATTCCAGGCCTAGTTGCCATGCAACAATACTGGTCAAATGTTTCCAATTGAAAAGATGGGAAAAGAGAAGGGAAGCTTGGCGTAAGTAAATAATTTTTTCAATTTTCCTAAAGCAATTCAGTACATTTTCCTTTTCAACTCCAGGTCCAGTTCATTGTCTATATGTACTGTTTGTACAAGATGTACCTACTGTAAGGCATGGTCTTTTTAGTAACAATCCAAATGCATGTCAAAATTTGACCAACGAACATCTTTCATCTCTTTGGTCTTCCCTCTATAGAAGGACAAGCCAAAAATTTGTATTGATTACAGATCCATTCCAGGAATTTCTGCAAAATCTTGGCACTTGATTCTACCAACACAGTGATATCTTCAAAGAGAAGTGTCTAGAGGACCTTGCCATCCAAAAAGAATGCCTCCTCAACCTGGACTCTGTCATAGTAGCGAATACTTTGGGGAGTGTATATTTCCATGTTTTATACCTCTTCTAATGTTTATTATCAGGGTATCACTGAAAGATCATATTTCTGTTGTGATATCTTACAAGGAATTCAGAATCATCATGATATATAGATGGCATACACCTAGTAATAAAGAAGCCTTGGGAGGTATTTTATTCTACTACTTAGAATAATTTTTGGGGGTAATCACCAACCAAGACAATGGGATCCTATATATGCTACATCTTTGAGGCTATTGTGACACAATAAAGATGTGGTCTAGTACTGAATATCGCTTATACCTGCTTCTTCCTACTCATGCCCTCATTGAAGATGCCCTCAATTTATGTATAGATGAACCCCTCACCGAGATTATAAAGATTCTGTACAGATGAGAGAGCAGGCAAATTGGTTGATAATTGTTAGTGTTCTTTCAGTCACCTCAGTATTAAAAGGTATGAATTTTTTCTTATCTTTCATACTTTCCCCTCCATTAGATCCATTGTGCATCAGTACCTCAATTACCTCATAATTATATCAACTATAGTATAGCTATCTACATTGTGTTTCTCTTATCCAGCTGCTTTTCCTGTTTTTGTGTTCTTTAATGCCATTCCTAACTTCTCTATAAGCACATCAAGGACTATGGCATCACAGTTCAATTGCAATGGGTCTACTCTTTTTGATGGGAAAAAACTTCATTGAAATGTATTTTGTCATTTTTTTTTTCATTTTACTTCTGTGTGCAGTCTTCTCATCCTTTTCATTCTTGAATGCCTTTGGAATGGCATTGTTTAGTTGAATACCTTGTGACATTTGTGAAATTTTGGAACGTTAGGCCCTTAGCTCCATTGTCCCCATAAACTCCACGTTTCCACTTCACTATTTGCATACTGCCATGAATTTTAGGAATGCGTGTTGCATCATAGCTGCACTGACTGTAAATACCACTGACATTTAAAGTTCTTCCTAGCCTGGTTCCTTCCTACCTTTCCAGTTTTCTTACTCCTTACTTCCCTCCACCCACGCTGTATCCAGCTATTTTGTCCCTGTAATTCCTTGCACATGACATCCTATCTGCTGTCTCCATGCCTTTTCACTGACTGCCCTCTATGCCTGAAATGTCCTGCTCCCTCACTTCTGCCTCCTCCCTCCCTCGAGTTCTGTCGGGATTCAGCTCATGTCCTACCTTCTGCAGAGGCTTCTCTTAGTCAGCTCTAAATGCTAATGCCTTCCCTTTTCAGATTACCTTTCTCTATTCTGTATGTATTTTGCATGTATTTACTTATTTAGATGTTGTCTTCTCCATTAGAAATGTATACTTATTTTTTTTTTGCTTTTTGGAGGGGGGGAAGGCTGGGCAATTGGGGTTAAGTGACTTGCCTAAGGTCATATGGCTAGTAGGTGTCAAGTGAATAAGGTCGCATTTGAACTCAGGGCCGGTGCTCTATTCACTGTACCACCTAGCCGCCCCTGAAATGCATACTTCTTAAAAGCAGGGACTATGGTTTGCCTTTCTCGGTATCCCCAATATTGTCCAGTACTTATAACATAGTGTCTAAAAAATGTTTGTTGACTAAGTAACTTATACACAATATTCCATCTTTTATCTCTGTGCCATTGTGCCAATGATCAGTTCATGTCTTGAATGATCTTATTCCTCAGCTCTACTTCTTAGAAGCCTTAGTTTCTTTCAACACACAGTTCAGTGTGGATACCACCTGACATCTGGGAGAATAGGTATAGGTCAAGGGTCCAAAGAGTAGGTCTGACGTTAGGTAGAAAGTAGTATATTTTGAATATCCATTTCTCTTACAACAGTCTGAAATGATTTTTAAATATTTTCAGATCTTTCGAGATCAGATTGACAGACCATTCCACCTAAACTAAACCCATCTAATGACAATAGAAACAGTTCATATTTGTATAGTATTTTACTTATGTTACCTCTATCTTACCTAAGGACATAGTAAGGGAAGGGTATGAGAGACATAGGTGGGAGGGAGGGCAGGGTATTTAAAAAAGCAGAAGATTAAGGGAGGCAGTAGTTAGAAGCAAAACTGACTTTTGAGATGCGACAGGATATATAGAGAGAAGAAGAAACTGAAGAAAATGGGATGGAGGAAAATATACTGTTAGTAATCATAACTCGGAATGGGAATGGGAAGAGCCCACCCATAAAATGGAAGCAGAATGGATTAGAGACTCACAACACTCCTGTGAAAGAAGTGTTAGTATCATACCATTTTTACAGAGGAAGAAACTGGAGCACTGAAAGGTTATGTAACTTGCCCAAGATCACACAGCTGGTTAATGGCTGAGGCTGGATTGGAACCCAGGTTTTCCTGACTCTAAGTCCATAGTGCTCTTCACTATACCATGCTGCCTCCATTAACTGAGGAGTATCAGTAAGAGATCATGTAGCAGACACAGAACTTTACCTGATTATATCATATATTAAACGCTTTACGGATGGGATTTAGCTTTAGGGGACTATACAAACTGACTCTAACACTTGACAGAAATGTGTCTACCAAGTTCGTGCATGCAGAGCTGACCTAAGCACAGTGCTCTCTATTGTTTAATCCACTTAACACTGATGGTACAGGGAGAGTGGGGTATGGAGCCTCCCTTTCTCTCTGATACATACACAGTCAGTTAAAAGTATGCACAGTTCTATTCAACTCCTCTCCCTGTCCAGTGGCTGACAGCATTGTGTGCATTGCCCACTAGAGAATGTGCATGTGTCAGACCTTAGTATTTTAGCATTTTCCATAGGAGAGAAAAAAAGTAATTAAAGAGGAAATTAAAATTAATTAGAATCAGTAAGCAAGGGTAGATTAGAAGCAGCACTCCACCTGAACTCTCCCAACATTCCCCTCCAAACAATGTTAAAATATCACATTGAATCAAATTTTGGATCTGCAGAGTCAACAAAAGGCCAAGGTGAAACATAATTCTGACCTAAGAAAACTTAGGTTTGCAGAAGAGGTGTGTGACACTAGGGTAGAGGCCTTTCCTTAGGGCACTCATACAGAGGCAGAAAGAGCTGTAGTGGAGGCAACAGTAGCTGCCCAGCGATGGTGAGGGGTCAGACAACTGATCAGAAAGAGATTACAGAGTGCCTCTGCTAGCACTGGGTGCAACTGGGGCTATGGGCAACTTTATTATTGATACGAAGTTCTGGGTCTCAGTTACAGGGCAGAAAAGAGTGCAAGTGGTAAAGGATGCAGAGGGATAGGGTCCCTGCTTTGGTAAAAACCAAAGTTCAAATGAGGAAAGCAGTGACCACACCTCTCCTTGGATCACACCACCTTGGAAGCCCAGAATACTTTCAGAACCTCAGAATAATCTCTAAAAAAAGTATCATAAAAAAAGAAGCCTGAAGCTTGGCATAGTGCTTTCCCACCCCCAGTGGAACAGAGACCAACTCTAACACAAAGTTCAAATGGAAAAATGAGCAAAAAAAAGAAAAAAAAAACCTTAACCATAAAAGACTACTATAGGAGCACTGGCCCTGGAGTCAGAAGGACCTGAGTTCAAATTGAACCTCAGACACTTGACACACTTACTAGCTACGTGATCTTGGGCTAGTCACTTAACCCCAATTGTCTTGCCTTCTTCCCCCCCCAAGAAAAAAAGAAGCTACCACAGTGACAGGGAAGACTAACCCACAAACTTAGAAAGCAATAACTTGAAACTAACTACAAGCAAAACCTCAAGGAAAAATGCTAACTGCACACAAATCCAACAAGAATTCCTAGACCTGTTTAAAAAAGAGACAAGCATGGTAGAGGAAATAATGGGAAAAGAAATGAGAGTGCTGCAAGAAAATTATGAAAAGAGAATTAACAGGGGCGGCTAGGGGGCACAGTGAATAGAGTAATGGCCCTGTAGTCAGGAGGACCTGAGTTCAGATCTGACCCCCCCACACACACACACACACGCACGCACACATGCACACACATGCACATACACACGTACATACACACACACACAAAACTAGCCATTTGATCTTGGGCAAGTCAATTGCCCTATCTTCTCCCCTCCAAAAAGGAAGAAAAAAAAAAAGGAAAGAGAATTAACAGTTTGTTAAAATAGGCACAAAAAACACAGAAGAAAATATGACCTTAAGAAACAGAATTTGTTTTACAGGAACCCAAATCCCAGGTCACTACACACCACCTGATTTGTGGCCCACCATTAAGCCCTTCTTATATTTCTGTCTTTGTCTCTATCCTACATTTTATCATAGCTTGAAACTGCTTATGGCATGTCTGGGCATATTGCTCAAGGCTTAGTTCTCTGACCCCTCCTTCCCTAATCAGCATTTTATATATTCTCCTTGAATCATTATAGTGTATAAGGTTTATTATGGTGCAAGGATCCTATGTAGGGACCACCCTGTCCTGTTCTGCTGACCAAGCAGGATCCCCATACCCTTTGCCTGGAGTATAACCCTGGCCTGTTCTGGGAAATTCCAGTCCACCTTACCCCATGACCCTCCACCGTGCTCTGTAAAGCTGACTATAGCCCTACACGCTTGCCCTCCACCCTGTTCTAGGAGAGACCCCTAAGTCACAAGGAGATTGCACCCTTGTATCCTTGTGCCATATTCCAAAATTAGCACTGAGCTATAGATCTAACCAATGGCTGTTCTTTGCTTCTGTACATCATAGCTTCTGCTAGCTCCCCTCCCTGATTGTGGTTTTTGTGGTTTTAGGCTTTATAATCAAGCCTGTATCCCCAATAATTCACTACCAATTTGAGTGGTGAACACTCTGGTAGTCATGCACTTGCTCAATAAATCCACACCTAAATTTATCTTGAACCCAGGTCTCAGCTTGCTCTTATTCTCTGCACAACAAAATCAAGGTACTATTAAACAGATCCAAACAAATGAAAAAAATAGAGGGCAATGTGAAATATCTCATTGGAAAAACCACTGACCTGGAAAATAGATCCAGAAGAGATAATTTTAAAATTATTAGATTACCTGAAAGCTATGATCAAAAAAAGAACCTAGAAATCAGCCTTCAAGAAATTATCAAACAAAATTGCCGTGATATTCTAGAACCAGAGGGCAAAATAGAAATTGAAAGAATTTACCAATCATCTCTTGAAAAAGATTCCAAAAAGAAAACTCCTATGAATGTTATAGCAAATTCCAGAGTTCCCAGGTCAAGGAGAAAATACTGCAAGCAGTCAGGAAGAAACCATTTGAGTACTGTGGAGACACAATCAGGATAACAAAGACTTAGCAGTTTCTACATGAAGGGATCAAAGGGCTTGGAATATGATATTCCAGAGGTCAAAGGAGCTAGGACTAAAACCAAGAATCACCTACCCAGCAAAACTGAGTATAATGCTACAGGGAAAAATATGGTCATTCAATGAAATAGAGAACTTTCAAGCATTCTTGATGAA
>CM053584.1:332521413-332583116 GCA_028627135.1 Pseudochirops cupreus | reverse complement strand
CCTGAACTAGGTAAATGGTATTTGATTGATTAAAGTAAGATTGTTAACCCACTTTGAGTTGCTTTCCTTTAGAAAAGCAGATCTAAGAACCTGTGCTAGTAGCCGCCCTGGGTGTGCTGGGGTGCTTGCTGTTACAGAAATGAATGTTGAAAACTAAAAATAAAGAAATTAAAATTAAAGCATAAAAAAATCTAAATTTCACAAATTTCACTTGAAATTTAATTCACACAAATTGAATACTCATCAATTGCCATGAGTTCTGACACAACATTTCATGCTGGATCAAGCTTAAATATTAATCAATTAGAGAAAGAAATAAGGAAAAAAATTTACAAACTCTCAGAACTTAAAGAGTCCTGGGAGGTCACCTAGCTCAACCATTGCTTAGAAGGAATCCCCTCTAAAAAATTCCTGGCAGATAATCATTTAGCCTTTGTACATAGGTGGTAGAGTAGATAAAGCACTAAGCTTGGAGTCAGGAAGACCTGAGTTCAAATGTGACCTCAGACATTTCTCTGTCTTCTTCTGTGTCAATTGTCTCATAGGGTTTATGTAAAGGTCAAATGAGATAGTACTTGTAAAATATTTGTTAGGTATATTTAACATAGTACCTGGTATATGGTAGCCATTTAAAAAATCCTTGTTTCTTTACTTACTTTGCTGGAACATCTATTGTTGTTGTTTGTCCATTCTCAAAGAGGATCATAATATCAGGAAGATGATTATCATGACTTGTAAGTGAATTGAATTTAAGTGAGAGAGTGCTGTGCAAAGTCACCAGCCTCATGCTCTCCTCTAGCCTGGGCCTAATAGTAAGATCAGGACAATTGGAGGTAGCCCCAGATGCAGTAGGAGACTTGGCCCTTTTCAGAGGTCTTATTTTGTGTAGGCAGCCCATTCAGTGATTAGGGCTAAGTAAGAAATGAGGCAAAGAATGACCTCTTTTACCTACACAAAAAAAATCAACCTAGAAGGGTGAGAACCTCAGAGTTTCTGGCCAAAACAGAAACAAGTGTTATTTACACTCACTCTGAGCCATCAGAACCCAAACAATGAACACCTGAGGCTTGTTGGTCAATCAATGAGAGCCTGAGTAAAAGTGAAGAGGAACCTAGCCCCCTCCTAAGGCAATCAATCAATCAACAAGCATCCATTAAATACCTCCTATTTCTAATCCAATATATCCAACAAACCTTTAAGCACTTATGAAATGCCAGGCATTGTGTGCTAAGGACTAGGAATACAATTAATAAGAGAGTGCCTTCAAGGAGCTTAAAATCTAAAGCATAGGTTCTGGTGACAACTGCTCCCTGGGTGGTGCTGGAATGATAGGGGGGGAACATAGTAGCCTAAGGTGCAGTTGGGGGGGCATTGAATAAAAATAAGGGTGGGAGGTGGAAGCATAAGGAAAGAAGAGAAGAAAATTTTGGAAAAACACTCCTACATGTTTCATCTGTTGTATAACTAAAGTCATAGCAATTACATTATTTTCCAAATAAACACACAAAATGCAAGTTATAACTGATCAGTGGTCAAGTCTGCCAACAGGTCTTAATAAGCAAGAATTGGCAGGCAAGTGTGTCATACATTGTCAGGAAGCTCAGCTTTCATTGGCAGGAATATGTGCATGTAATGATTTGTTTACAATATGATACTATATGGTTACATGATGTAATATTGCATCATCAAAATTTCAATGAAGGAAAAAACCTGCAAATTTATAATAAATTATTAAATTTAAGATGTTATTTTAATATCATATATTCTTTTAAAATGATGCAAATTTCAAAAAAAAGTTAAAGTGTTAAAGAAAGTAGGTTTCTACAGGGTTGCTGAGTAATTCTTTTTAAAGGGAATGGTGGGCCAGATAAGTTTGGGAACCTCTGATCTAAAGGATTTGACAGCACTGTGCTAGATTTCAAGGATACAAAGACAAAAATGAAACCTCCCAGACCTCAAGAAGCTTATAGTCTAACTGGAAAATATAACAGGTATATGTGTCATGTAAGTATATATGAAATATATGAAGGGTGATTGTGGAAGGAAGGTCTTAGTAGCTCAGGGATTCAGGGGAGACTCTGTGAAGCTGAGTACCACCAAATGAGGGAGCAAGGGATTCTAAGTTGTTTTCATCTGTCCATCATTCTCAGAGAGGACCATGACATTAGGGAGGAGATGCCATGACATGCAAGTGAATTGAATTTAAGTAAAGGAAAGTTGTGCAAAGTCTCCAGCCTCACTTTATCCTCCAGAGTTATCTGGGTCCAATGACCAGATATAGATAGATCAGGAGATGTCACAGGATCCAGTGGAAGACCTTGGCCTTTTCAAGCTAAGGTCTTTAACAGATCTCAGGCTGACTGAGACAATGCCCATTCAATGATTAAGGCTTAATAAGAAATGAAGCAGAGAATGGCTACTTTACCTAGTCAAAAAAAAATCAATCTGGGAAGGGAAGACTCTTAGGGTTTCAGCATACATTTTGGCATAACCCCTTTCCCAGACCAAATGGTATGGGATCCTTTTCTTATTGGTGGAGATGAAAGCCCTGCCTTACGTGAAAGGCAAAGATAGAGTTGGTGGAAAGGTGAAGCTCTCTCATCTCTCATAGACAGAACTCCAGTCCCATACCAATGAGCTCTGGGACAGAGGTTACACTAGTAATGAGAAATAGCCAATGTAAAGATAGAAAGGTAGGTAGGAGCCATTGCCAATGATCTTGACCTATGTCTTATCCCTGGACTCTGATGACTCTGGAGGAGAGAGTGAGGCTGGTGACTTTGCATAGCTCTGCCTCACTTAAATCCAATTCACCTGCAAGGAAAGGCATTACCTTCCTGATGTCATTGATCTTCTTTTAAAAGAAAGACAAACAACATTCTGCTAGTAGTAGTAGCTGCCCCTAGGGACCCAACTAGACTAGTTGGACAGTGCTCCTATTTCTTCCCCCTCTTTCTGCTCCTCCTCCTTCTCTTCTCCCTCTGTCCATGTAGGGAGTCATACCCTTACATGTGGTTGCTCTGTCCAAAGGAAGATCAATTTTGATTGCTTATACTTCAGAAGGTATCTTGGGATTTGGGAGGTAGCTTTTTTAAAAAAAAATTTTCCTTCCATATTTGTTTATTCTATCATGCTATTTTTTTTTTCAAAAAACTGGGACAGCTAATTTTTGTCTTATGTAATCTTCATTTATGATTTCTTGTAATACAGCTCTGAAAAAAGCAGCCTTTGTTGAAATGCCTTGTGATTCAAATAGAGATACTTGACTATGCCTTTAAACCTAAATCACTTTGATTTTCACTGATTGGACAATAATAGGACCCAGCCCAAACTTAACTTGTTAATGGTTTGGGTTCTGATGGCTCAGAGTAAGTGTAAACAGCAATTGTTTTTGTTCTGGCCAGAAACTCTGAGGGTCTTCTCCTTCTAGACTGATTCTATTAGGAAGGCAAACTAAGCCATCTTTTGCCTCAATTCTTAACAAGTCTTTAACTATTAAGTGAATATTGCCTCAGACAAACTGAGACCTGGGAAAGACTTTCTCTTTAAAAGGCCAAGGTCTCCCACTGCATCCAGGGCCATCTTGACCTATGTCTTGCCACCAGACTCCTTTGATTATGGAACAGAGAATGAGGCTGATGACTTTGCACAGCTTTGCCTCACTTGAATCCAATTCACTTTCAAGACAGGACATCACCCTCCTTGTGTCATTGGTCCTCTTCCAAAAGGAAGAATGAACAACAAGAGAAGTAAGTGTTAAAGTACAATGTAAGATGAACAAGAAGAAGCCCAGTTTTATAAATATGTATGGAGGGAAATAATATGTATTAAGGCAGAAAAGGAATATTGGCACAGGGATATATAAAGGTTTTAAATGCTAAAAAGAGTTTATAATTTATTCTAAAGGTAATAGGGAACATTGAAGTTTATTGGATAGGGATAGTAGAGAAGCGACATGGTCAGATTTATGACTTGGAAAAACAGTGACCATTTCATCTCTAGTATAGCTCTGAGAATTAAGTAGGTTTTTTGTCCCTCAAGTTAAAATCTGCCTTTCTTCAACTTCTACCTGCTGTTTCTAGATCCTTGCTCTGAAACCAAATGAAACAAGTCGTCCCTTTTCCATATGAAAGGTCTTTGGATACTTAGATTCAGCCATCATATTCTTCCTTTATTCTTCTCTAGGCTAAGAATCTCCACTTCTTTAAACCAATGTTTCTATTGACATGGTCTCCTATCCTTTCACCGTCATGGTCACTATCCTTTGAATCTTCCCTAGACTATTGATGACTTTCCTTAAACCTGAACTTGGTACTACAAATATGGAATTTTGTAGAACTACAATCTCTTTCATTCTGAGCACTATACCTGGCATTAGATTTGGAAGCTTTTGTGTTGATTCACAACTAGCTAGAAGCTTCCTAAAATCCTTTGACCCTTTACTTATGATGTTATATAGGCATCCCTCCCATATGCTGTGCTTGTTGATCTTTAGAACCCATGTGTAGGACTTTACATTTAGCCATATTTAATTGGTTGTGCTCAATATGAGCAAAATAAATTCAGGCTTAGCTAATACATGATGAGTTGTAGGCTCTGGGACCCCCCTTGAGTTCTCCTTGAATCTCTGAGGTACAGGGTTAGAAAAGAGTCTGCAAAGAGAGATGTTTGCTTATAAAGGTGACAAATAAAAGAAAAAGAAATGGGAGTCATCAGATTTAAGTATCCTCATGGTAGAAACTAGCTAACCTAGAACTTTTCAAAGAACAAAAGGTTTTCTTATAGTTTCTAAAAGAATCAAGACTTATAATATAAAAAAGATAAAACTCATGCCTATCTACAGTGCCTGGTACACAGTAAGTATTTAATAAATGCTTCTTGATCATCTGCAAACCTTCAGTTCCTAACAGTGCTCTGCAAATGGTGACCATTCATTATTTGCTTCTCTTTGATGATCATAATGATGATGCTGATGACTAATTATATGTAGCACTATTAATGAGTCTGATAATTGGGTTATAAACCCCCAATCTCTATGAGCCTCTGAATTTCCTTCACTTCTAAATCCATAATAGTAGTAGAATTCTGGGGATCTTTTGGTTTTGGTCTTAGCATGCCAGCCAAACTGAACCCCACAAAATAATTATGCAGTTTTGCTTTACAGAACGATATTTAATGGGGATCATCAGAATATAGGCTAAAGGGGAATTCTTAGCTCAGCTGTGAAGAAAATGATTATAGAGCACAGGGACCATCAGGGGAATCATTAACTCAAGAACTTAGAGATGTATCAATAATAACCAACATTATAAAAAAAGGTTCTTCAATCGTATCCTAGACATATAAAACACTATCTTTCCGAAAAAGAGGCCCCTAGGAAAATAGTAACCCATTCTTACCTTGGATGGCTCTGAGGAGAGTCTCTGACCTCAAGTGAAAAATCTGCCTTTCTGTACCTTCTGCCCATTGTTTCTTCTTCTAGCCAATAAGGTCTGTGTGTTGCCTCTCCTAGGCTCAGTTGAGCATATCTAGACTGCATCCACACAGATCTGCCTAGCAGAAAAAAGAAGTAAGGGGGTAGGAGAATGAGAAGGTTTCAGAGACAAGTTTCTACTATTTTGCTCAGCTTGAAGTCAGAGCAAATTCAAGTGATGCCTTCTACGTGGAGCCTTAGCTGATCCCGCAAACCTCCCCCTTCCCCGAAAAAGTCTCTTATATTTATTCTGTTTGTATTCTGCATATTTACATAAATGTTGCCTTCCCCAATTGAAAGTAGGCAACTCAAAATCAGCTACTGCTTCATTTGCCTTTATATTCCCAATACCTTGGCATACACTAGACACTTAGTAAATACTTCTTAACACCTTGATTGATTAATGGGAAAGATAGAGGACTAAGTTTCTGCTGAACTGCCAAAAGGCTGCTAGGTGGTAGAGTGGATAGAGTGCTGGGTCTTGAGTCAGGAAGACCTAAGTTCTAATTAGACTTCAGACACTCATATGCTATATGACCCTGGGCTAGTCACTTAACCTCCTTTGTCTCAGTTTCTTAATCTATAAAATAGGTATAATAATACCACCTACCTCTCAGGGTTGTAATAATAAATGTAAATTGCTTATCACTGTGCCTAGCACATAGTAGGTGCTATATAAATGCTAGCTATAGTGATGAGAAATGCAAATAAGAGTAGAGCCACAGTATCTGTGGTCAAGAAACAAGGGGACCAATCTGTGAAAGCCCCTACCTACCATTTTTTATCAAACAAAGTCACCTAAAGAACATTGCCTTCTTGGTTCTAACTCCTTGGATCTGATGTGATTCTTATTCAGACTGGAAGATAAAAGTCAGTTTGGAATAGAGTGTGATCTCTATTATGTGAACAGAGATTCATCTCTATATTTTGAATCCAGAGCATTAAAATTAAGAGAATTCTACACTATGTCTATGATAGGAAACCATCCCTCAATCTATAACCAAATGGGGGTCACTTCCACTGGCTAAAGAGAGGTACAATAACAGGTTATCCTGCAACCAAACTTAAATAGAAAGTATCAATAGCTAAGTAGGATATTGCAAAGTATAATTGAGAACTGTTCACACCCTCTAATATTCTCATCATTTGTGCATTGAAAATGCCCATCATTATGCCTACCACATTACCAAAAGGGAGTTATTAATAGCATAGCTATGTATCAGCTATTAACTTTATATTACAAAGGAAAGTGGGGATCCACAAAGATCCCATGACCCACAAGTACCTACCCATACTTTTAGAGGTTAAATACCTAGTTCCGCCTTATATCTATTTCAATCAGTGTTCTTGAAACCCCAAAGCCCCTGATATTCTTTTTGTAATGACTGGACAATACATATGTTCACACTGTGGTAGTACAGATAGGTAATATATTTACAATAAGAATATGAGAAAAAATAATGATGACTAAAATGCAGGCCACACATCCACTCGTTTCCTCAATTCAATTTAACAGTGCCAGGAACTAGCTTTCTGTCTTGGCACTGGACCAAGTTCAACACCAGCCCAAAGACAGGAAACCACAGAAGCCAAGTACAGTTGAAGCTTAACATTTGTTCCCTATTCATAGAAGGAAGAAGACAAGGAAAAGGAAGAAAAAGTAGACCAAGGCAAATCTTTGCCTCTCCAGCCATTTTCCACTCCTTCCTTTCCCCCATTCTTGTCAGCACAAATCTTACCATTTCATGTTAACCTCCACTGAGACCATAGCCTGAGCGTGTGCCCCCTGCCAAATCTCTCCAGATTCAATCACCAGACTTGGTATGATGTATAGGTACATCAGTGTAATATTGGAACCATCTATTCACAATAAGGGCCATTCGGTTCCTAAAATATTTAAACACTTAACAGATCAAGAGAAACTATTATTCAGCATCGCATCTTCCATGCCCACCACAGTGCCTTGAACAAAGCAGGTGTTTAGTAAGAATTTGTTGACTGATCCCATTCCAGACAAAACCTTGGGGAAAGCTCAAGGAATAGGGTGCTCAGGTTACATGAAATTTTTTTCATTAATTGACAATTGGACAGAAAATTCTTCTAGTCTCTTTTTTACTTTCCTCCTTCTGTAAACTTGTATAAGTAGAGTACATTGAATAAAATTGAATTTTTCCTTGAGACTTGAGGATCTTGTAGGGACTTGAGATTATCATCTGGAAAATCAATTCTCATTGTACAGAGCTGCAAAATATTTTAGGTAGTGTAGATTGTCATCAGATTCTAGAGTCTTAAAAACCACAAAATTCTTGAACTAAAAGGATCATTATAAATAAGCTCTTCTAAACTTTCTATTTTCTCCTTGAAGATCAGGAAACCAAAGTCTAAAGAGGTTAAATGAGTTGTCTAAGACAAATAATCATTGAATATAGAGTTGAGAGAGACTACAGAGACCATCCATCTAGTCCAATAAAAACTTGAATAAGGTTTTCCATCCACCTACCCAACAACATATCTGACATAAAATCATCCAACTTTAGCTTAAACACCTCCACTGAAGAGTACAGCTTACGTCTCCTTTAGACACTCCTCCAGCTCACCAGTAGATTGCAAGTTCCCTGAAGGCAGAGATTGTCTTTTATTTCTTTTTGTATCTCTAGTGTTTAGCACAGTTCTGACACATAGTAGGGCTTCATAAATGTTTATTGATTGACAGACACCACAGTGCCCACCCACATACCATATGTTGTCTCATATCTTCCAAGGTAATAGGACAATCTGCTGTGTTCCAAGGTAGCAAATGCCATTTTTTTGATAGCTTTCATCGTAAGGAAATTTTTCATTAAATTAAGTCTCCAAAGGCCTTTATTTTACTTCCACCCATTGCTCCCATAACCACCTTTGCAATCAAGAAGAACAAATCTAATCTCTTTTCCATAGGATGGCCCTTTCGGTATCTGAAGAAAAGTGCCATATTCCCCTTCAATCTTCTTGGCTCCATCAAAAAGATCTCTAGTTGCTTCAGCTGTTCCCCATAGGGCATGATCTCAAGGCCCTTAATAAGTCTGGCTATCCAAATTCAGTCTAAATTGTTGATATCCTTCTTAATGCAGTTCTCATGAATGAACATTGGATTAAACATGGTCTGACCAGTGACGAGTACATCAATAGATACCTTCTTAATTCTTGATATTACAACCTCCTTAACAAATTCTCACCTTCATTACCTCTCTTAATACACTATTTGACCTTTCTGTTGACTCTTATGGAAACTACAAGTTCTTCTCCACCTCTACCTCTTGGAATTCTTGGTTTCCTTTAACATTCAGCCAGTTCTACATTCTGCAGAGGCCTATCCTTCTCCCTCTCAGGAATTTGTGCCTTACCTTCTGAGGTTACCTTGTAGCTACATTGATTTTATTTTTATATACCTATATATAATACATATACGCTAACTTCCCTATTAAAATGTAAGCTTCCTGAGAGCAGGTATAGTTTCTTTTTTTTTTTATCTTTTTATCCTAGCAATTAATGCATAATCCAGTGCATGTTGTTATTCAGTAATTTTCAGTTGTATCTGACTTTGTGATCTCATTTGGAATTTTCTTGGTAAAGATACTAGCGTGGTTCACCATTTCCTTCTCTAGCTTGTTTTACAGATGAGGAAAGTGAAGCAAATAGGTCTAAGTGACTTGTCCAGGGTCACACAACTAGTAAGTATCTGAGGTCAAATTTGAACTCAGGTCTTCCTGACTCCAGGCCCAGTACCCTGTCCACTGTGCTACCTAGCTTCTGCCTGTTACATAGCAGGCACTTCATAAATATATGTTGACTTTTTGGTTCAAATAATTTATGTATTTTGAGGAGATGAAAAAATCAATAAGTAATTACTGTGTGCCCATTATATGCACAGCATTGTGTTCTGGAATTGGAGGATGCCAAGAAATATAAATGAATGAATGAATTAATGGGTGGATGGGTAGATGGGTGGATGGAAAACATTTATTAAGGGCCTACTATGTGTAAAGCTCTGTGTAAGCACTTTTGTAGGCCAGGCTGTGAGGACTGTACAAGTCCAGTGGATGCCCACTGGAAAAGGGAGAGAAGACTTTTGACTACTGAATTCTGTAGCCTGTCTCCTTGCTGGAGGACCTAACGAGGGAAGTACACTGACACCAGGAGTAGGGACAAAGGAATAATAATAGTTAGTATTTATATGATGCTTTAAGTTTACAAAATATTTTACATGTTTTCTCATTTACTGAGAATTTCTCATTTTCCTTTAGATGAAATGATATGAAAATTAAATGAGTGAAACAGTCCTTATACTCAAGGAGCTTATACCCTAACAGGAAATCAACACATATTGGGGAGTGGTGGCCTTGGAACAGAGTTTTCATCTTAAGTTATAGTCATTTAATTCTTATGTCCTTTCTGAAGCAATAGTAGTATTAAAGTAGATCATAGATTTATAGAACTGGAAGTAACCTTAAAGGTCATCTAGTCTGAGTTCCTTTATTTGATTTGATTACTGGCCCCAGAGCAAATGGAAGAACCTAGGTGGGGATGAGTGAATAAGAAGGCCACACATATGCATGACTGGGATTGCAGAAGACTGGACGTCCAGGCTTGTTGACTGGATAGGACATGAAGAAGGTGTGGGACCAAGCTAGATATAGCCTATGTCTCCTATAGACACTCCATCAGCTCACCAGTAGATTGGGGATTCCTTGAAATCAGGAACTGTCTGTTATTTCTTTTTGTATCCCTAGTGTTTAGCACAGTGCTTGCACATAGTAGGGCTTCATAAATGTTTATTGACTGACTGACACTACAAAGGCCACTAATATATCATATGTTGTCTCATCACCATAACAACTCAGTACTCACCAAAATCATTTTTCATCAGCAGGCTTTCTATATCATATATGTGTATATATGTGTGTGTGTGTATATATATATATATATATAATATGTATATATATGTATATATACATATATGTACACACACATGTAGATGTATATATACATACACATATATATGTATATATATACGTGTATGTGTGTGTGTGTATGTGTACACACATACTAGTAGAATGAAACACTCTCCTCACCATTTGCTCTGAGAGCAACATTAGCTACAATGGGCTGCTTTTCCTCTGTTCTGCAAACAGCAATATATGTGTTTGTTGAATTATGTTTTTAAAAAATACTATTCCCCATACTCTTCTGGAACCAAGCTATAGACCTCCTATTCACTCAAATCATTCCTGAAACAAACATGCTCACTGGTATCAAGAATTCTTAATCCATAGACTTTTAAAGAAGATGTTTAAAGAAACATGTCCATAGATGGTATATACATACATACATACAGATATACATACACATATATACATATATATATACATATATACATATATCCCTAATGTTCACTTGAGAAAATTGGTATGGTACAATGAAAAAAGCACTTACTTTGGAGTCATAAGATCTGAGTTCAAATCCTACCTCCAACATTTACCATATGTGTGACCTTGAGTAAGTCTTTCAGTATTTCTTGGTCCCAGATTCCTAATCTGTAAAATTATGGGGATTGCACTCAATGGTCTCTAAACTACCCTCCAACTCTAAATTTATGAATATAGACTATCATGTGTTTTTCTGCTATATCTTCTGCTATACCATAGGATACTCACCACCCCATAAAATATAAAATTTTTGAAGGCAACAACTATTTTACATCTTTTCGAATCCCCACTATTTATTATAGTTCCTGGTCAATTTCTTGTTGTTGTTAAGTTTTTTCGGTAATTTTTTACTCTTCATGACCCCATTTGGGGTTTTCTTGGCAAAGATACAGAAGTGTTTAGCCATTTCCTTCTCCAGCTCCTTCTACAGATGAAGAAACTGAGGCAAACAGGATTAAGTGACTTGCTCAGGTTCACACATTTAATAAGTGTCCAAAGCCAAATTTGAACTCAGGTCTTCCTGAAGTCTCAGTACTCTATCTACTGCACCACCTAGCTGAGCCTTCCTGGACAATAGCAAGTACTTAGTAAACACTTGTTAACTAATAATGACCTGATTGATTTATGATTGCCATAAAAATTAAAGGAATTCATAGACACAGAAAAAGAAAAAAAATCCATTAGGCCAGTGGTTCTCAACCTTCCTAATGCCGTGACCCTTTAATACTGGTATGTGGGCATGTCTGCATGTGGGCAGACCCGCCTGGAGACAGATAGAGGAGCCCGGTGTCTTGGTTCCTAAGACCATTGGAAATATGTGTTTTCCGATGGTCTCAGGCCACCCCTGTGATCCCTGTGAAAAGGTCGTTCAACCCCCAAAGGGGTCGCAACCCACAGGTTGAGAACCACTGCATTAGAGGTATGAAAGTGCTTGAGATTTTATCCATTTTCTTGAAATCATTTTAAAACAAAAGAAAGTCATTTCATTTTTTAAATCCAGTAAATTACCCAATTGGAATGGCCTGGTGACATTTCTTAAGGCAGCTCAATGGAGTAAACATAAATGATGCTTGTGTAAGTCATGTCCTCAATGAAGTATAAAATTTCCTATTTCTCCCCAAATAGTGCTCTGCCTTAATAGGTAGCTCAGATGTCTCTTCAATGGTTTATAACAATAGTGCTACTAAGTTACTCTGAAGTCAGCCAAAAGAAGCAGAACCGTAGGCATAAGAGACATTAAAAGAATGTGAAAATAGAATGCACAGCATAGTAATACAGTCTGTGACTCCTCTGGATAAAGGAAAGAAATCAGGACACCACCTCCAATCCCATCATTGGGTCTGACTCCATTAGCATTCTTAAAAAATAAATTATCCCAAAATGAGCAGTGAAGATTCCCACTGATATATCTCCCCAACAGGGCAAATAATTCCTCTAAGCAATAAAACAGTTGGTGAGAAACTCTTCAGTTATAAATCTAAAAAGGAAAAAAATTCTCATTAAAAACATCATATTAACCTCAAAATGATTACCATTAGGATGATAAACTCTTATTGATGGCAATATTATTTTTCCAGGCCTAGGCTTCATAGTCCTCTGGGCTAACCTTTGGAAGAAAAGAAGAAACAACTATTTGTAACAGGAAAACTGGCCAATAAGGGCCCAGTGTTTACAGCCTGTGCAATATACTTAGCCTTGCATCAAACCACATATTATTTTGGCATGCCTCCTACTAAGAATATATGAGCCTTGCCCCTGATTGAGAGAATACAGAGAGAGAGAGAGAGAGAGAGAGAGAGAGAGAGAGAGAGAGAGAGAGAGAGATACAGCATGTTATATGGAGACCATTTCTTGTCTGCTTACTATATGGTAAGGAAAAGCCTATTAATTGAGTGTTGAATACAAAAATCTCCAAAGGAAAAACAACCTCATCTCTTCCTTGTTAGCAAAAGAGGTATAAATTGCCATAAGCCTCTAGATGGGCAGAAAGATATTGCCAATGTTAACTATTCTCATTATAAAGAACAAAGTCCAACACATGGCATTCCTGTTTACTTGCTTATGTGTTTGTTCTTTCATGAATTTAAAGAAGTGAGTGTCAGAGAAGAAGTGAACCAGGTCATGACCTTGTGAGTTCTGAAAGATCAGAGGAACCATCCAAGGTCCAGTAGCTGGAATCTGTAACTAACCTTAGCTGGTAACAGAAGCAGCTTAGCCTGGGGAGGAGCAAGTACAGCCCTGAGGTGTGACCTGGATGACCCAGTCCAGCAGAAAATCAACTGAGTAGATACAACAATGTGTCCTGCAAGAAAGAGAGCAACTCATGCATCGGCCATGCCACGTTCAGAAATGAACTTAATTGAAGGAATCACTGCCATTTTAAGTTTGAGCCCATACTACTCAGGAAACAAAGTATAGAGAGAAGTGTTTTCATTTCAAAGTCACGTTATCTCTTCCCATAAACATACCTTTATGCAAGCTAGTTGATCCCTTCCCCAACTGACGGGTATCACTACAATTTCCAGGTCTTTGCCACCACAAAGAGAGCTGCTATAAACATTTTAGAACATATAGGTTCTTTTCCTTTTTCCCTTAATCATCTTTGGAAATAGACCTAGTAGTGCTATTGTTGGGTCAAAGGGTATAGGTTGAACAAAGTGTAGTATATGCTTGTGATGGGATACTACTGTGCTATAAGAAATGATGAGTTTGATGATCTTAGAAAAGCATGGAAAGACTTGCACAAAATAATGAGGAATGAAATGAGTGGAACCAAGAGAATATTGTATGCAGTAATAGTGATATTGTTTTAAGAATGACTTTGAGGGGCAGAGCCAAGATGGCAAAGTGAAAGCAGTGACTTGCCTGAGTTCACCCATAAATTCCTTCAGTTACCTCTAAAAAGTGAATCTGAACAAATTTTAGAGTGGCAGAATCCACTAGGAGACAGAGTGTGGCAGATTTCTAGCCCAGGTGAACAACACAAAGAATCCTTAGGTAGAATTTGTTGAGCTGTGGGCGGGGGTAAACCACACGCAGAGCACTGTGTGCAGAGTGCATGGGCTACACGAACACAGACCTGACCATAGCAGAGCTGGAGCAAGCTGGGGCGAACTGATTCACCCACCACAGGGCAGGAGTCTGCTGGAGCTGAGTAAGAGACAAGCACAGGTCCTATGGCAGTGGCAGCAGCTACTCCCAGAGCCAGCAGCCCACAGTCTAGATGTTTAAAAATCACCTACCTGAACTTCCAGGAACCAAGATGGTGGAATAACTTGCAGCTGCTCAATTTATGCCCCATTGACCCTGAAAAACCCAGAGAATATTGCCCGAATGTAAAATCCCAAAATAGTGGAACCAGTGGCAGGCTAGAGGACCAACAAGAGAGGTGTGGCTGTGGCTGTGGCTGTGCTGAGGCTGAAGGGCACCAGTGCAGGACAGGAGATTCTGAACTCGCAGGGGACAGAGGCTGCAAGCATCAACACCAGAACCCCAGGTATGCCTTCACACCACCAAGGGAATCAGCAGACACCAGCACAGCCAGGTCACCAGCAGCTTAGCTGGACTGAGCTCTAACCCAGGGGCTCAGAGGCAGAAACCTGAAGTGGCCAGACCACTCCTCCCCCACATCTCACACTGTGAGCTTCAAGTGTAACCCTTTTTTGTGGTGGCAAAGAATTGGAAATCAAGGGGACAACTCCAAAGGACTCATGATAGAAAAGTCTATCCACATTCAGAGAAAGAATTATGGAGTCTGAATGCAGATTAAAGCAAGCTACTTGCTGTCTCTCTTTTTTGTTTTGTTTTGTTATGTTTCTTCTTCCTCATTATTCATTCTATTGGGTACAATTCTTCTTTGCAATTGGACTAATGTTTAATGTGAAGGTATATGTAGAGCCTGTATTGGATTGCATAGGGAGAAAGTTTAGAACTCAAAAACTCATGGAACTGAATGTTTGTAACACCAATCAATTTAGCAGATACTTAGCACTTAGTAACTTATGGCTAAGTATGGAAGGTATGAGCTCTTCGCCTGTCCTGAGTGGCAGAAGGGAGTTGGCTGAGACAGGAGGCCAGTGTGTGTATATAAGAAGAGTTCTCGAGACAGAGAGACAGAATTGGGAATGTTCCTCCTGGTGGCTCCTGTTGGAAGAAGCAGGATTGTCCCAGCATCTGGGAGCTGGGCTGCTGGACTGAAGAAGTGAGTTGGAGTTTTCTTGAGAGAGAGAGTTTCTCTCTCAGCATCTGGAAGCTGATTGAGAACTGAGTTGGAGTGTTTCTTGAGACCAGAATCTAGTGAAGGCCAAAGTGGCTATTGCTGCTGCCTGGAAGGCCAGTGTTGCTGTTGCTGCCTGGAAGGCTGAGTTTTCTACTGGGTCCTAGGGCCAGCCAAACTGCAGGAGGACTGAAGAAGCATGACCAGGATAAGACTTTGTGACCTGACTGATCCTTGAGTTCCCAGTAACAGAAGTGGTGAAGGGTTTGAGATGTGCTGGACCCTGTGAACTTTGGTGTGCCAGGCACTGCCTGGAGGACTGGACAAGGACCTGGGAGCTGTCTACTGGGACTGGGAGCTGCCTGCCCCTGAATCCAGGTGACTGGTGAATTCAGTAGGAGCTAGGACCACGGAAGGGGATCCAAGGAATCTGAGAGACCACTCTGAGTCAAGATGAAGAAAAGGCCTCTCCTTGCATGTTGAATGAGTTTACTAGACATCAAGGGATACAGGGTTTGTGTAATTTTCTAATGACTGTACTTAGTGATTAATGATATTTAGTAATTGTGAATCTAGATTAGTGACTGATTGAGTTGATGTATGATTGCCCCATGAGTGGAAGATTAATTATTGTATTGTGAATTGATTGAATGACTGAGTGAGGAGGCAAACCTCCTTAGGGAAACCAGATGATTATTCTTCTGTTCTTTGTTCTAAATATTGTGGCCACTGTAGTGAAAACTGTGTGGCCATTCTAATGTTAAGCTGTTATAAACACTATATTGTGATTTTCTGTGATAAGATGTAATTTTGTAAATATTATATTGTGATTTGTTATGAATGTTTGCCTTGATTTGTGATGGAATAAATGGAGTGTTCACTATACTGTGTAATTTGAACCTTAAAAGCTGTTCACAGTAGCATTCTTTTGGGAATCTGCTTGTATGTGGCATTACATTGGGGAAGGCATTTTCTAAACTAATAGTAAGTAAATTTTAAAAACAATTTAAGTGATGTTAAAAATTTTTTTAAAAAGAATGGCTTTGAGTGAATAAGTTATTTTAACTATTATAATTGCCCAAATTAACTTTAAAGAACATATGAAGACAGACACTATCTGCATCAAGAGAAAGAATTGGTTAATAGAAGTATGTATAGAATATTTTTCTATATCTTTTACACACACACACACACACACACACACACACACACACACCTATTTAGTAGCCATCGTTAGCTAGTGGATAAAAAAAGGAAAAAAAGAAATTCATATGATAACTTTCTTATGCTTCTCTGTCACTTTAGTAGCTTTTTATAGTCAGGTTCCTTTTTGTTTACTCATGTTTCCAGTCTACTTACTGACTTTGGAATTTATGTTAATATTGAGCTCTACTTATCTCTTTTTTTGTTTTGTTTTATTTTATTTTTTTATTTTTTAAATGAAATTTTATGTTTATTTTTAGTTTGCAACATTCGTTTCCACAAGATTTTGAGTTACAAATTTTCTCCCCATCTTTCCCCTACCCAGCATCCTAAAACAGTGATCCCACTGAATACCCCCTCCCCCAATATGCTCTCTCCTATATCCTCCCCTATCCCCCCTCTGACTTTCAGGTAGGGGAAGATGGATCTCCATAACCCAGTGCCTGTATATCTTATTTCCCAGTTGCATGTAAAAATAATAATAATAATAATAATTTTTTTAAAATCATTTGATTTTAAAACTTTGAATTCCAGATTTTTTCCCTTCTTCCCTTATCACCCACCCTTACTGGGCAGATAAGCAATTCAATATAGGTTGTACATTTGTACTTACACAAAACATTTCCATAGTGGAAATTCTGTGAAAGACTGACTATATTTCCCTCCATCCTATCCCAAGCCCCACTTGTTCCATTTTCTACTTTGACCCTGTCCCTTTCCAAAAGTGTATCCTTCTAACTACCCTCCCCCCCAATCTGCCATCCCTTCCATCATCTTCTCTCTTATCCCCTTCCCCCCTACTTTCCTATAGGGTAACATACCCAATTTAGTGTGTATGTTATTCCCTCCTTAAGCCAAATTCAATGAGCATAAGGTTGACCCAAACCCTTTTGCTTTCCTGTTCTTCCCCTCCATTGTAACAGTTTTTCCTTGCCTCTTTTATATTAGATAATTTATCCTATTTTGTCTCTCCCTATCTCTTTTTGTTATATTCCTCTCTCACCTCTTAATTTTATTTTTTTAAATATCATCCCTTCCTATTAAATTGATCCTGTGCTCTCTATCTATGTATACCTGTAGACATATATACACACACTGTGTTAATACACACATATACGCTCTAATATAGACATATATGTATGTATGTATGTATGTATGTATATATATGTATACACACACACATTTATATTCCCTTCAACTATCCTCATACTGAGAAAAGTTTTGTAAGTTACAATGATCATTTTTCCATGTAGGCATGTAAATAGTTCAACTTTGATAAATTCCTTATGATTTCTTTTCCCTATTTATCTTCTCATGCTTCTCCTGCTTCTTGTATTTGAATATCAGATTTTCTATTCGACTCTGGTTTTTTCATCAAAATGCTTGAAAGTCCTCTATTTCATTGAATAACCATATTTTCCCCAGAAACATTATACTCAGTTTTGCTGGGTACATGATTCTTGGTTTTAATCCTAGCTCCTTTGACCTCCAGAATATCATATTCCAAGCCATTCAATTCCTTAATGTAGAAGCTGCTAGATCCTGGGTTATCCTGATTGTGTTCCCATAATATTCAAATTATTTCTTCTTGGCTGCTTCTAATATTTTCTCCTTGATCTGGGAACTCTGGAACCTGGCTATAATATTTCTAGGAGTTTTCTTTTTGGGATCTTTTTCAAGAGGTGACTGGTGAATTCTTTCAACTTCTATTTTGCCCTCTTGTTCTAAAATATCAGGGCAATTTTCCTTGAGAATTTCTTGAAGAATGATTTCTAGGTTCTTTTTTTTGACAATAACTTTTGATGATTGTCTCTCCTGGATCTATTTTCCAGGTCAGTGGTTTTTCCAATGAGATATTTGACATTGCCTTCTATTTTTTTTCATTTCTTTGGATCTGTTTAATAGTATCTTGATTTCTCATAAAGTCATTAGCTTCCATTTGCTCTAATCTAATTCTGAAGGAATTTTCTCTTCAGTGAGCTTTTGAAATTCTTTTTCCATCTGGCAAATTTGGCTTTTTAAGGCATTCTTCTCCTGATTGGCCTTTTGGGCCTCTTTTGCCATTTGGGTTAGTCTATTTTTCAAGGTGTTATTTTCTTCAGTCAGGTTGTTGACCCTCTTTTCATTATTTTCTCCCATCATTCTCATTTATCTTCCCAGTTTTTCGTCTACTTCTCTTATTTGATTTTCAAAGTCCTTCTTGAGCTCCTCCATGGCCTGTTACTAGTTCATATATTTCTTTAAAGCTTTTGCTGCAGGAGTTTTGACTGTGTTGTCTTCCTCCTATTCCATGCTTTGATCCTTTTTGTCCCCAAAAAAAGAATCTAAAGTTGGATTGCTGTGCTTGCTTTGCTTCCTTTGCTTGCTCATGTTGCCACTCAATTGTTTGACTTTTGAGCTCTTTGCCACAGTAGAACTCTACTTCCAGAGAGGAGAGCTTTGTCCCAAATCACTGGGGTTTTCACAGCTATTAGTTGGGTGGCCTCTCTGCTGCCCACACAATCTCTGACCTACTGGTCACACAGCTCAGGATCACCACCCAAGAATGCAATCCAGATCCAGGCAGGTTAAAGCCAGAGTGATTAACCTGTGAATGGTTGCTTTGTCCCCTTATGACCTGTAGGCCAGGAGCCCTGAAGCAGTCACATGGAGGTGACTGCATGGCCGCCACCATGGCACCTCAGCTGCTTCTCGCTCCAGGGGTAGAAGTCAGACCACAGTCCTAGTTCCCCCTCAGTTCGAACAGAGTTCCACTGACCTTTTACTTTTTCTTTGGCATTTATGGGTTGATATTTCTGGAAACTGTCACAGCTGCTGGTGATCCACTCTCCAGAAGTACGCTCTAGCGGCTGCTGGTCAGGGCCACCCTGGTGCTAAAATCTCAGTCTCACCCAGGGCTGAGCTTGGCTCCCAGAATGCTGCAATAGACCCTTCCTGCCAGCCTGCTGGCTTCCTTCAGTGAGAGATTTGCTTTTTCTCTGTCACTTTGGGGGTTCTGTAGCTCTAAAATTTGTCTAGAGTCATATTTTATAGGTATTTGAGGCGGTTATGAGGGGAGCTCCTGCTTCTGTGCCGTCATCTTGACTCTGCCCCCTCTACTTACCTCTTGATGTGGGGGAGAAGAGGAATGTTTGTCCTGAGATTCTACCTTTTATGTCTTTTTGCTTTTTCCACAGCTCAGTCTAGGGGTCTGTAAATTTTCAGGACTTCCAAAGTACTGTGATCCAGGAAAAGGATCACTGCTCTCCTAGTTGGCAAATTCCTGGCCCAGTTTGGGTCCGTTGGCTTTCCATAGGTTGTTGCTGGAGTCAGTCACAATTAACCTGCTGGGAAGTTCTGCAGGTAAGGGTGTCTGAACGGATGATTCTCTGTTGGTTTTCATTTCATGCCCTAATTCATTCCATTGAAGGCTTATGTGTGAGACTAAAGATTAGAAATGAGTTTCCACTCTGTTCTTGGGCTCAGAGTTGCACAGCTGTGTTTCTGGAACTTGTTTCTTATTCCTTACACGTGTGGGGCCTCTGCTCACTCATGACCAGGACTGTTCCTCTCTGCCCTGGAACTATGACCTAGAACAGAATAATAGGCAACAAAGTTGCCAGATGCCACACATTCCTGCTCCCAGAGCTAGTACAAGGGTCCCCTGGGATCTCTTTTTGCTCAAGTGTTTAGTCTTGTTGCCATTCTTGGCTGTTGCAGCTGCTCCCTACTACTGCTTCTACTGCTGCTGCTGCTACTACTTCTACTACCACTACTACTACTACTACTTCCACTACCACTACTACTACTACTACTGCTACTGCTGCTGCTGCTGCTGCTGCTGCTGCTGCTGCTGCTGCTGCTGCTACCATAGCCCACTGCCACTTATACCTGTTGTGACACTGCTGCTGGTCTGAGCTGCGCTCCTGGACAGCTCCCACCACTGTGTCCATAGACCTCTTATTCTTTTTCCCTAAGATGCTGTGGCCTGGAAAAAATAATTCATTGTGACTTTTTCTTGGTGTTTTCTAACAGAATTTGGTCTGGTGCTCTTTCTCAATAGTTGTAAGGGAAGAGGTGAAGGAGCTAAGACAAAACTGCTAGCTTTCATGACGCCATCTTGACTTTACATCAAGAAATGACACAAATGAAGAATTCAAAGAAATGTGGGAAGGAATGCACAAACTGCTACAGACCAAAGTAAGTGGAGCCAGGAAGACAATTTTAACTCTGAGCAATGCAATGACAATTCTTGATGTCAAAGGACTAATTGTGAAGCATTCCTCCTTCTTCCTATTGGAGGAAAAGTAATGGATTATAGTAGAAGAATGAGATATGCATTTTCAAACATGAATAGTGTGTTGATTTGTTTTCATTGACTTCCTTATTTGTTACAAGGGTAGAATATTAGGGAAAGGAATCACTAGGATGTGATAACATCATAAAAAAGATAAAATGAGAATTCTGGAAAGATGGCAGAGTAGGTCAGAAAATTCCAAGCTCTGCAGATTTCCACATGAACAAGACAAAATAGTGCCTCAGAGCAAACATAAGGTGGTAAAAATAAGCAAGAGTTAGGACAGAACACTAGTTTTCTGGGGACAACTGGAAAAGATTCAGAGAAAAAGCTTAGGACCAAGGTTTGGTCCCTGTGAAGTATAAACATCTCCAGGCTAGTTCCACTGAAACAGTAAGTATGAGCCGTGGAGTAGCTGGGTTGGGATATACTTCAGCCCCAGACATAGGAATTTTCACCTTCCACATAGTAGGAGGAGTTAAGCATCTGAATGGGGGAAAATTGAAGGAACCTCTGATAAAGGATGACAAGCACAGCTGTACTGCTGAGATATAGCTCTGAATAAGAAGGAACCAGCACATACCTGGTTAGTGCAGAAGCAGTGGGGCAGGGATACCACTGGCTGTGGGCACTCACAGGACAACAGAGTTCTTGGTTTTGGCTCAAGGTCAGAGGGGAGAACTGAAGAAGGTTATGAGATCAGAGGCACTATCCCCTACACCCCAGGACTAGAGGTAATTACAATAATAAGCTGCTTCCAAAGGAAAAAAAATGATCAGGCAAAGGAAAAAGAACCCAACTATAGAAAGTTACTATGGGAATAGAGAACACTGCAGTTCATCTTCAGAGGAAGGCTACTGAAGAAAAAAAAAAGCTTCTCTTACCACAAAGAGTAACATCAAATGGTCACTGGGGCAGCTACAGGGCACAGTGAATAGAACACTGACCCTGGAGTCAGGGGACCTGAGTTCAAATCCAGCCTCAGACATTTAACACTTACTAGCCACGTGACCTTGGGCAAGTCACTTAACCCCAATTACCTTCCCTTCCCCCCTCCAAAAAGGAAAAAAAAAACATCAAATAGTCATATAGTCTGTCCAAAAAGAATTCATAAAAAGAACTTTGAAAAAGACTTTAAAAATCAAATGAGAAAGATTTAGGAATTAAAAAAAAAAAGAACCAACCCAAAAAAAGCAAGATTATGAAAAGCAAGTAGAAAAGGATATTCAGAATTTTAAGGAAGAAAACAACTCCTTGAAAATTATAACTGGGCAAGGGGAAACCAGTGAAGTTATAAGACCAAGAAATAATACAACAAAATATAAAGAATGAAAAAAAAAACCAGAAGAAAATGTGAGACATCTCCTAAGAAAAACAGGTAATCTGGAGAACAGAGTAAGAGGAGAAAACATAAGAATAATCAGACTACCTGAAAGCTATGATCAAAAAATAATCTTGAGACAATAATAAAAGGAACAACTCAAGAAAATTGTCCTGAAGCATTAGAACAAGAGGGGAAGGTAAAAATAGAAAAATCTACTAATCAGCTCCTGAAAGAGATCCTATAAGGAAAACCTACAGGAATATCATAGTCAAATTCCAAAAACCCCATCTCAAGGACAAAATATTATGAGCAACAAGAAAAAAAATTCAAATATGAAGGAGTCACAATCTGAATCACAAAAGATCTAATAGCAGCAGCACTAAAAGACCACAGGTCTTGGAACGCTATATATCAAAAAGCCAAAGAACTGGGATTGCAGTCAAAAATATCACACCCAGCAAAGTTAAGCATAATCCTGAATGAACAAAAGAAGGATATTCAATGTATTGCCAGACTTTCAGGATTTTGTTGGGGGGAAAAAATCTGAGCTAAACAAAAAATTTAAGGTACAAGGTCCACGAAAAATATAAGGTACACATCAAAGACTAATTACAAGGGACTGAACAAAGAGAGGCTGTTTACTTTTTATATGAGGAAATATAAAACGTATGTCTAAGATTGTTATTAGTAATTGGGTAATTTGAAAGAAAGATTGGGGTAGACCTGAGTATGATGTGATTCTAAAAAGTAAAATGGTTAGCATAATTATCTTATTCAAATGAGGTATGAGAAGAAGAACTGACACAGAGGAATTAGGGGAGGAAGGATGGTATTTCTGGAACCCTATTCTCATCAGGAATAACAAGGTTAAAAATGTGCAACAGAGAACAAAATAAAACCAACAAGTAAGTAAAGATGGCCAGCTCTTAACACAATGTGTAGTGTTTCTTGAAATGGAAATTTATTGCTTTATATTTTGAATCCTCTCTTATGTTCTGTTATGCACATGGCAATGTTTTTTCTCTTTCCTATTTTGCATTTTAGTTTTAGTAATTGCTTGTTTTTTTTCATTTCTTATTTTGTATTTAAGTTAAAAATAAAAAAATACCAAAACAATAACACTAAAGATAAAGAAAAGAACTATCATAATTTAAAAAAAAAAAAAAGGAAAAATTAAAACAAAGATGAGCAGGAGAATAGTTCCAATGTAAGTTCAGAGGAAGAAGAAGTAAAGCTGATTTTCTTAAGGATAGACTTTACTCAGGGGTCATAATATACTGGAATCCAACATTTTTGGTCACTTTTATTGCTAGTAAATATTGGCAATTGTGTTACTTGCAGAAACAGTGAAACAGTTGTGGAATAATATCGGTTTTAATATTATATTTCAAGTATAGGGTAATAATTGTCTTTTCCCAGGTTTTTTTCTTTTCCTTTTCTTTTTCTTTCAGCAATAACCATGCACAATTTACCATACAAGGCATATCAATTGGAAGAAGCCTACAACTCTAAATACTATTGAACCAAGTGAAAAACATGGTATTAAGCAGCAGCAACAAACAAAAATAAACACGCTGCACTATTTACAATACTTGGTCACTCCCTTTTGTTTCGTCCATTCGGAAACTCCTTTGAACTGCACAGGCAATCCTCCCTCTTTCCCAAGGTTATCATTTCTCAAGAGTTTCCATTTCTGTTCTAGCTAATGATAAGCAATCAACACACTGGGGATTTGAGTCCCACTAATACATCCCCACTAGAGAGTCTGACGAATACAAAACCCAGCGTGTACTTTCCTCATTCTACCTTTGATCTATTGAAGCCAATTAAGCAGTTAAAGATCATTTACACAGTCAAAATCTCAAGCAAATGAATAGCATTTCTACAATGTATTTCAGCCAGCAGCAGATTTCATCAAAACTTTTTTCCCCTTCCTGGGGACTTAATATTACCTACGATGTATTAATATGAATACATATAACACAGTATAATAAATAATCATTTTCCTTGGGTAGTAACACTGTATACAGGAATAGGTTCTGTGACTCCCTCCTGCTCTCTCTACTCATAAACAGTAGATTAGGGCTTTCCTCCAAAATTGGCAGTTAGATTTTTGTTGCCATAACTTCTGGAGATATATATGTGTTAAGGAGGTGGAGAGGAGTAGATGGCAACAGGGTATGTGATGAGTTAGACCATGAATGTAACTTCCAGACTTAGTTAAGAGAATTGTGCTACCTTTGAAGTAAAAGTTCTTTTTAGATTCCAAAAACAGAGATAATCAGAATATTTCCAATTCCCTTTTCATTTATCTAAAGTACCTTCCTCCCAACTCTATCAGGCATGTGCAACAAGTATTATTAGCCCATTTTACAGATGATACTGATGCTTAGAGAGATGGAAAGACTTGTCCTACGTCAAATAGCTAGAATAATGACTGAAATACAAGTCTTCTGATTCTAAAACTACGTCTCTTCCACCAACTCTGAAACATTTGATAGGGAAAAGAATGGAAGTAACAGAATGTTGACTCTTTATGTCTTTAGGTCATCTAGGCTTTCATCCTCTTTCTTCTCTACTTCTTTCCTCTACTGGCTTCTTTCCCTACATTGATATATGTTGAGCTTAGGCCAAGTATGGCAGAGCATGGCTATATAATATCCTTATCCTCTAACTGAAAGTCTTCTCTCTTCTTCCTCCCATCTTCTGAAACTTTACATAGGTTATCTTCCATATTTATGATGTAGTCCCTCTCACTTCCACCTCATAAGACTTCTAGCTTTGACCATATCTCAGCCCATGTGGGTCATATTTTACATGAGTTAGTAGTATCGCCAACAGGAAGATAAGCATAGGATTCCCAGGAATAGCAATGCCCCTGGAATACCAGTCTTGTTCTAGTCCAGCCCTCATGGCCATCATCTGGGAAATCAATTCATGTGGAAAAGGGGCTAGTCACCCCCAACAATTGACTCTCTCAGGACGGATGATCCAGACTGATTAAAGATCAAGGCACTCTGTGGGAAATACAGGACATGGCAAATTCAAACCACCACCACTGCCTCACTGACCACTATATCCCCTCAGACATTAATGGAGATAGCCTAGGCCCCTGAACACTAGAACCCTGGAAATAGCAATGCTTTTAGAACAATGTTGGGAGGCATGATCATTGGAAACTTCCTCTGTAGACATATATGGCCTGGCAACTGCTCTTTCAGGTGATATATCTATAGCTACCAAAGTCCCAGAAAAGAAAGTTCTTGGCATCTAACTCCTTGGTGTCAAATGGTTCAAGATCAGAAACTGATATGATTTTTAGCACTGGAAATGACATTAAAGAAAAATCATTACCATCTACTTTGCTGTTGCACCCTAAAGATCATTGAGACCTTTCCATCTGACTTGCAGCTGCAACCTTCCATATGTGTTATCTCTCCCATTAGAATGTGAGTTTCTGGAGATAAGAGGTTCTCTTACTTTTCTGTTTGTATTCCAGTGCTTAGCCCAATGCTTAGCACAAAGTAGCACTTAATAAAAGCTTTCTTCATTCATTCTTTCTACATCCTGTTCAAGTGATCTTCCAGGTTCTTGTGACTTCAACTCAAGGACCTTCCATGATCTCCTTGTCCTTTTCTGACTGCTTTCCAGCTCAGTTATAGAGGTAAAAGGGGAAAGTATGTGTACTATCTGGAAACATTAATCTACTTTCTTATCCCATAGATAAAGTCACCATATGATGTTTTTTCATATTGAATTTAGGGTTAGAACACTCTGGTGGTCATTTCTTTAGCACAATCACACAAAACAAATTTGGAAACATCACAGACTTACTTCCCAACTGATGATATTCTTTATCTTCAGATCACAAAGTCTTAGATTTGGAAGGGATCTCAGAAGCTATCTATGCAATAGATGAAAATTCCTCTATGCAGAATCACCAAAAAGCAATCACTCAGCCTTCCCTTGAAGACCTCTACAAAGGGGAATCCCACTACCTCCCAAGGTATTCCATTCCATTTTTATACAGTTTAAATTGATATACACTTTTCCTGACATCAAGCCTATATTGGACTCTCTGAAACTACAATCTATTGCTTATAATTTTGTCTTCTGAAGTCAAGTAGATTAAATTGAAACCTTCTTCCACATTACAGTTCTTCAAATTCTTGAATATATAAAAAAATACTACCTACCTCTATGAATCATTGTTATCCCCTAACATCTAGCAAGTCTCCAAGAACTATAAATCTTCCTAAATGTTTTGCCTTCTTTGTTTCTTATCCATTCTTACAGCCACCATGCATTAATTCCTATTTAATCAGTGTGCAAGTCTTATGCATTCTTTGTTGACAACCTCTCTCATATTTGTAACTGACATGACCACTACCCTATTTCAGTCTCTCAACACCTCTTGACTAGACTATGTCAGTAGCCTGATAATGGGTTACCTCCTTCAACTTTCTCTATTCTCAAATCCATCCTCCAAATAGTTATAAAAGGAGTATTTCTTTGGCACAGGTCTGATCATGTCACTTTTATGCTCTAGAAACTCCAGTGCTTCCCCATTACCTCTTGGATAAAATATAGTCTACTCTGTTTGACATTTAAAGCCTTTCACATCGTGTCTCCAACATATTTTCCCAGTCACATTAAGCATTTCCCCCTTCATACAATTCTAAAATCCAGAAAAACTGACCTCTTGTTTCTCACACATGAAAGTCCACCTCCCACCTTCATCCCTAACTGTCACTCATGCTTGGAAGGCACTCCCTCCTGCTTCTGCCTCTTGAAATGCTTCATTGTCTTCAAAACAGCTCAAATTCCACTTCCAACATGGTTTTGCTTCATCTCTCCAGATGCTAGTACCTCCCCCAGCACCTCAAAATTACATTTTATTGATTTTGTCTGTATTTATCTGCATGCTTCTCCCCTTAGAGAATGGAAGCTCTTTCAGAACAGGAGAATTTCACTTGTATTTGTATACCTTTATATTTCTAGTACTTAGCACAGAGCCTGGTACAAATACTGGACTACTTTGTCTTCTCCCCATATTCTCAGGAAATTTATCACTCAGAAATCTCATCTTGAAAGATCTAATCAACCTTGGAACTCACACATCATCAGTACCCTCTGCCCTTCTGATTGGAGGATAGCAACACAAAGTCATCAACTTCCATTTAAGGTAGGGGGAAAAATATGTATCTCATTTCTTATGAGACTCCATTCATTTTGGACTTCTTTGACTTCTCCACCATCACACACACACACACACACACACACACACACACACACACACACACACACGTGTGCATTTGGGCACATACACGCACTTCAGTATTTCCTCTCCCACCCTGCTTTTCAACTTCATTTTGTGTGTTCTCTTTTCCCATTAGATTGTAAGATCCTCAAGGACAAGGACTGTCTTGTTCATATTTCTATCTGCTAGACTTAGCACAGTGCATGATATATAGTAGGCATTTAATAAATGCTTATAGATTGACATAGTAGGTGCTTAGTTGATTAATAAACATTTATTAAATGTCCATTATGTGCCAGGCACTATGTTAAGCACTTTACACATATCATCTCATATGAACCTCACAATAATTCTGAGGTAGGTGCAAGCAATTATGTACAAACTATATAGAGGATAAATTTGAAGTCATCAACAGAGGGAAGGCACAAGAGTTAGGAGAAATCAGCAAAGGCTTTCTGTAGAATGTTGGATTTTAGCTGAGAAGTGAAGGAAGCCAGGGAAGTTTAATAAAAGTATATTGACTTATCCATGCCTAAATTATAGATAGGCTACTGACTGGTCTCTATATCCTTAGTCTCTTTCCTTTAAACTATTCTGCATCTATTGTCAGGATGGCTGATTTCATTGTGTCATGTCTTTGTTGAAGAACTTTAAGGGTTCTTAACATCTATTAGATGAAGTCAAATCTTAAAATTTAAAGAACTCTAACCTATTCCTTTCCTATCAATATTTACTCATGTATCTCCTACTACTACCGCTAAGAAACCTTCCCTCTAGTCAAAAGTATTTCATTATTATTCCCCTCTTCCTAACCCTTCAAATCCTCTCCTTCCTAACACGCTGTCATTCTTCAGAATATTCTTTCTATCTGGAAAATTCAAACTTCCTTTTTGTAATCCAATCTCCTACACTTCAATCTCAAAGGATCCCAATGGAGATGACATGGGTACTTATGGGAGCCAGTGTAATTACACAGGTTTCTATCTAGAGCTTCTTGTAAAGGTCTACTTCATAGGGAGAACAGAGAATTGTATAGGATGGTAGATCTGGATTTGGAAGAGACTCTGGGGTCATTAAAACTGGACCCAGTGAGGTTAAGACACTTTCCCTAGGTTAAAAAGGTAATAAATAGAAGAGCTTAGAGGGGAACTCAGGTGTTATGGCTCCAAGTTCTCACTGGATGATCATGAGGGTTTTCTAAGTGGTTTGTAGGTTGATTGTGCTGATGTTCACAGTATGGGAATTGCTCTCTTTTAGTGGAGGGGGAAGCCTGAAAGAGTAACTTTAATAAATTTATTCGGCATATTATTTCTCCACCCACCAAAAAAAAGTCTATACTTCCATTTATTTCGCTGACAATTGGGAAATGGTGATATAGCTTGTAAGTGCTTTCATCTTGTCAAAGTAGTTGATCGATTGTTTAAAAATTGAGAGTCCTTGATCTCAAGGAAGAAGTTGAACCCATTAACAACTGTTGAACTGAGAATTTTAAGCCATGCAGGGCTTTGATATATTCTAGATTCTTAGATTAAATGTCATTAAGCATGGGGAGGATTCTAATGGGCAGAAGATACAATTATATGGAAATGGTCCACTTTCCTGCCACTTTCATCCTTCCCCCAACTTCACAGGCAAATGTTACAGTGAAATTTCCCTGGACTGAGTGTGGGAGAGGATCTATTTTTTCCATTATTTAATCCACGAGGAAAAATGATTTAATACAAGGAACCTTGTGGTCTATAGAGACACTATTAAATCTTAAAACTTAAACAACTGGTGGCATTTGTAATTTTTAACCCGCTATAGTGGTTTCTTTTAAAAGTTAATATTTATCTTGCCATAATATTTACCTTCCGACAGTAAGTGCTGCTATTTCCCCATGCCTGCAATGAAGAATTGTGGTAAGATAAACTCACCTCTATAAGATAAATGTCAGATGTTTAATGAAAATCACCGGATGAACATTCCAAGTTTATTTTACACTTGCTGAGGTTCTGACTCTTCTTACTCATAAAAATGTCCACATACAAGATGACAAAACAGTGTAGTAAAGTAGGAAAGGTACTGGATTTAAAAATAGAGGATGTGGGTTCAAATTATGACTGTAATTAACAACCTATTCAACCTTGGGAAGGTCACATAGGTTCTCTGAATCTTGCTTTCCCCACCTGTAAAATGAAGGAAACCAACTAGGTGACCTCTTTGGTCACCTTTTTTTGATCTCTATAAGCGTATGCATTTTAGGCTGCCTGAATTCAAACCTGGAGATTACAAGATGTCAATTACAAGAGGTAAGGAGGTATAGTGAGGAAAAAATAAAATAAAATCTTGAATATCTGTTATCACAAATCTTTCTCCGCAGTAAGTGGATTCAACTTCTGGAACAAGCTACAAGTCATTTGGAGCAAATTCTAGTATAAAGTAGATGATAGAGCGGTGTGTAAAACAAGCCCTGTTTCTGGAGCAAGAACAATAGGGTACAAATCCTACCTCAGACACTACATTTCATGACCTTTAACAAGTCACTTAGTTTCTCTGGGCCTCAGTTTTTACCAACTATAAAAGAAGGAAGTTGACTTCTTAGGTCCCTTCCAGCTTTCAATCTATAATGATGTGATCTTTTTTGGAGTCAAAAATGAGGTGAAAAATGAACATTGCTTCCTTGTGGGGATCAAAACTGGCTTTGAAGCCAAACCCAGGAAACACATTCCCAAAATCTCTATGAATCTAGCCAGTCAAAGTAACTAGACTAAAAAGAATACTAATTTGGGTGTGTGAGTTCTAGAACAGTTTTTAAACTAGTTTCATTCCTTTAGAGTCATAACTTCTCTATACATGTGGGGCGAATGATGTTGGATTGCTCGATTTTTGTAAGCTTTATGAAGAGACCTTTATTAAAATAAAATTCTTGTACCTCTCCCCCTCCAAAAAAAAAGTTACATTGTAGACATATGGCATTGGAAAGAACTAAATTATAATAAATAATATAATGAATATATAATAATGAATAATGAAATAATAAATAATGAATGGGAAGAATACTGAGAAATAATGAATGGGATGAATACTGAGAAACATAGAAAGAGCTATGTGCATTGATGCAGAATGAGATAAGTAGAAGCAAGAAAGCAATATAGACAGTGACTACAACAGTATAAACAGAAAGAACCAAAAGAAAAAAAAAGCAAATATTTCAAAATTATGAAAAAGAACTATGGCTTAACAGAAGAGGTAGAAGACTCTCCCACCCTAACTCTTGGCAGAAATGGAAAGTCCATGGGTGCTATGCATTACTTACATTTTCAGATTTTTTTAATGTATTAATTGGCTTTTCTTATTTTTTTCTTTTTGTTTTTTTTTCCTTTTTATTGTCTTTAAAAACCTTTTTGTTATAGAGGATGGCTCTCTAGGAGAGAGAGAGTAAGAGTACTGGGAAGAACAATGGTGAAGTAAAAAATCAAAATATATTAACAAAAATTTATTAATAAAAATTATTTTTAAAAAGAAAAATAAAATCTTGCTAAGTGGAGATATGGATGAAAGAAAAGATTCCTGGTCAAAGAGAAAAGTTGCTGCAACATGGGAAGGAGAACAATTGATTAGAATCCACTGGATGTACCAAGATAAATAAGCCCATGAGGGCTGGCTTTCACTACAAACCGTAAATCAGGTTTGCTTTAAAATAATTTCAGGATTAAAATTTAAGGTTCCCATGGTGTTCTAATTCAAAGAATTAAACATATATGGTGATAAATGGCCCAGGGCAGTATATCCAAATCAAATCTTTTTTTTTTCTTAGTTTAGTTTTAAATCACTTCTTGGGCAAAAAAAGAAAAAAAGGAATATAACTGAAGAATGATACATTTAAACTCAAAAGCCATAGAAATTAAGTAATAGTAATCACAAAAATAAAATAGAGGCATGCATAAGAGAAAAGGAACAATGAAAGTATCCATGATTTAGTCCAGTGTCACTTTGAGAAATGTAAATTTTGTTAAGAAAAGAGAGACCTTTGTTCATCATGTTCAGGAATCATGAAATCATTCAGAAGATGAATATTCTGGTTTTGGAAGGGTTTTTTTTTTATTGCTGGCAAAACATGAACATCTAGAATTGTGGGAAATGATAAAAAATGAAAGTCACAGAACTTAGAATCTCAGAATTAGAAAAGATCTTTGAGATTATCTAGGATGCTTTTCTCTCTCTGTCTCTGTCTCTGTCTCTGTCTCTCTCTGTCTCTGTCTCTGTCTCTGTCTCTCTCTCTCTCTCTCTCTGTCTCTCTCTGTCTCTGTCTCTGTCTCTCTCTGTCTCTGTCTCTGTCTCTCTCTGTCTCTCTCTGTCTCTGTCTCTGTCTCTCTCTCTATCTCTATCTCTCTCTCTCTCTCTCTCTCTGTGTCTTTCTCTCTCCCTGTGTGTGTATGTGTGTGTGTAAGTATATATGTATATGTGTGTGTATATATAAAATATAAATCTATTAAGTACCTATTATGTACTAGGCCTTGTGAAAGGCACTAGAGATACAAAGATAGAACTGAAATAGCTCCTGCCTTCACGGGGCCTTACATTCTATCAGGGAAGAAAACATATATAAGCTATTTATAGAGGTATAGACAAATAGAAACAAAGTGATGGGGGGCCATAGCTAAATTAAACTAGTGATTTTAAAAAGTGGACAGAAGTTGGGAATGTATTCCAAACATGGGAGTAGGCAGCAAAAAAGATATAGAATAGAGTACTATGTATGAGGAAAAGAGGAACAGTTTGACCAGATAATACATCCCATGAAGTGAAGCACTACATAATAAGAATGGAATGTTATATAAAGACTCTGCTGTGAAGGATTGTGATGCCAAATAGAAGAGGTTATATTTGCATCTAGAGGTAATAGTGAGCCATAGAAGTTTAATGCTCAGGGGAGTGATATGGTCAGATCTACACTTGAAGAAAATCAATTTTATAACTGTGTGGAAGATGGAGTGGAGTGAGGAGAGACTTGAAGCAATGAAAACTGTTAGGTTTCTACAACAGCCCAAACAAGAAATAATTAAGAACTATACAAGAATGTGAGTATTCAAGAGATATTGTGGAGGAAGAAATGGCAAGATCTGGCAACTGATTGAGAGTGAAAAGTTAAAGATGACAGGAAAATTGCCAACATAGGAGACTAAAAGAATGATGGTGCCCTTAGTAATAATAAAGATGCTTAAAAAATGGAAAGAAAATTTATCTCGAATCTCCTGCAAGTAGAGAATGATCATGACATAGTAGATAGAGGGGCAACCTTGACACAAAGAAGAACTGGGTTCAAGTCCTATCTCCACCACATTCTGGCTATATGAAGCTGGGCCAGCCACTAAACTTCTTACTGTTCTAGGCAACTATCTAAGACTAAGTTGAAGAGAAAGTACTGCCCTGAATTGGAAAAGGGATTTTAATTATCCAGGAATTCCATTCACCAATGAAATCAGAGGTCTAATCCCTATCTCTCCCTTCAAGTAACTTCTATCCACTGGTCCTAGCTTTTCCTTTTGGGATTTCACAGAATATGGTTTTTCCTTTTCACATATTTCCTTTAAATATTTGGACACAACTATCATATTCCCTTCACGAGTCTTCCCTTCTCCAGGTGAAAAATTCCAGTCCTTAACCAATATTCATATGACAAAGGGCATCAATAGTTCTTTTATATAAAATGTTGGTGTTAGCCCATCAATGGATCTAATGAATATTCGAACAGATTGTTGGCATTTAGACACAGAGAGAACATGCTTAAATAGCTAAATGAAATAGTGAGATTTCAGTATTCTGGCAAGACCATTCATAAAAAATAGCCTTATAAGACTGATATCCCCTTGAAACACATAATTAAATGGGCTTTCCCACTCAATTTGGTGGATCACTGCATCCATATAATATTATAAGAATCCAACTCTTTAGTGGTTTTCAAAATATTAGCTTCAAATGTATCCATGTGATTTAATTATCCTGACAATGAAGACCCCTAAGTTTGGCGTAGCATTTTAGTTTTCTAAAATAGTTTCAATCATTTTGAACTGTCCTAGAAAATTTTGGCTAGGGGAGAAATAAGCAAGAAATGTTTTCTAGTTTAAAACAAAATTCTTCTCCCAGAGAAATCCAATTTCTCTTATGAAGTCTTCCCAGTAGGAAGCTTGGAATACTAACAAGGACTTATGGGGTGTTTTTTTTTTCTCTTTCTTCTTCTTGCTGCTAAAACATGTGTTGCTGTGTCATGTCCTAAACAGTAAACTGAAGCATCCCTTTCAAATTCTCAGCACTGCTGACACTTCCAACAAGTGCTTTGGTATTGGTTGGGTCTTATCTGTTTCTAACAGACAGCTTCATGCCTTGGAAATTTGACCTGAAATAAAAATTCAGCCCCAAGTATCTGCTGTCAATTGTGCAGAAAATAGGAGATGACAGCAAAGTCACTCCTGCATGCCAAATTAGATCTCTTACCAACATCTTCTAATGTCATTATTAGCACTCAAATGCACTATGTCAAAATGTGTCTGTGTAGGAAGATGGACCAGACAACATCCAGATTCTCTCTTAGTCAATCTGACAGGCAGTTTTGAATGCACACCTCTACAAAGGGGAGCATTTAGGAAAAGCACCTGCCTCATCATAAAGTTAGGTTGATGGTTGACAAAGGCATCAAAAGTTGACAGTAATAATAGAGAGAGAACCAGTTTTTATGATCCAACTGTATTAGTTTCTTCCAAAAGCATTAAAGGGTTAGGGCAACTCTCATTGTGATTCCTCATATTTCTTTATCCATACAAGTGCACTCAATATGTGTTCTCAAAACGTGAAGAATTCAAAAACACCTGAGAAGTCTTGCTTAAACTGATACAAAGTGAATAAGCAAAATCCGGTGACCAATTAATACAATGACCACAATAATATAAAGGAATACAACACTGAAAGGTAACAGAAATCTGTAACCAATCACAACTTTGTTCAACTGACTATGAAGCATATTGATGTATTAGTGTAAGTCAACCCAACAAGTAACTATGAAAGTTCCTGAGGTATTTTCAATTATGTTCTTCAGAACATCACGGATGTCAGCAGACAAGGGAAGTTTCAATACAGAAAGCAAGGAGACACGTTTAAAGATAAAGGATAATGGCTCGAACTCCAGGGTGAAGTATTAATCCAAGGTCTTCCCTGTCGGAAGGATGTCAAGCAGATAAACGTCAAGGATAAAGGCCCCATCTTTTGTTGATTTTGTGTAGAGATAAAAGTCATCTTACGTGCTTCCTATGCATGTGAGGCAAGAAACAACAGTTATAACCAGACACGGAACAATTAATTTCTCTAAGATTGGAAAAGGAGTATAAGGATATACATTGTCACCTGAGCAGAGTATGTCACGTGAAGCGCCAGGATGGAAAAGCGAAAAGTCAGAGTCAAGGTGACCAGGAGAAACGTCAACAATCTTAGATGTGCAGATGATACCACTCTAATGGCAGAAAATGAAGAAGAATCAAGAAGCCTTTTGATGAGGGTGAAAGAAAAGAATTTAAAATCTGGCTTGAAGTTTAGCATCCAAAAACCTATCATGACAACTGCTCCCGCTACTTCCTGGCAAATAGAGGGAGAAGAAATAGAAGCAGTTTCAGATTTTATGTTCTTGGGTTCAAAGATCGTTGCAGATGGCAACTGCAACCATGAAATTAAAAGACACTTGCTTCTTAGAAGGAAAGCTATGGCAAATCTGGACAATATACTAAAAACAGAGACATCACCTTATCTTTCCAACAAAGGTCTATATAGTCAAAGCTGTGGTCTTTCCAATAGCAATGTATGGCTGTGAGAGTTGGATTATAAGGAAAGTTGAGCACCATAGAAGCAAACTTTTGAATTGTGGTACTGGAAAATTGAGGGTCCCTTGGATAGCAAAGAAATCAAATCAGTCAATACTTAAATAAACTAATTCAGACTATTTGTTGGAAGGTCATATACTGAAGCTGAAGCTTAAATACCTTGACCACATAATAAAAAGACAGGACCCAGTGGAAACAACCCTGATACTTGGAATGATTGAAGGCAAAAGAAAAAGAGAATGGTAGAGGATGAAGTGGATAGTGTTACAGAAGCAACGAAATTAAGCCTGGACAGACTTTGGGAAATGGTGGAGGATAGAGGGCCTGGTGAGCTGTAATTCATGGGGTCATGAAGAGTTGGTTATGACTGAATGACTAAACTACAACACCTTTCTCCTCACCTGATTCCCATTCCTTCATTCTCTGCCAAATATAGCTTCCTAATGTAGCATAACTTTATAAACTACCTTTTATTTGTTTTGTCTTTATTCTGCATATGCTTAAATACGCATTTGTCTTTGTCTCTGTATTAGTACATTACATTGTATTTGTACATTGTATTTGTAATCCTTTAATGTATTTGTACATTAGAATGTAAACTCTTGAAAGCAGACATGGTTTCCTTTTGGTTTTGTATCCCCAGTGCCCTGCCTAGAACTTGGTAGATGCTTAATAAAAGCTTAATTGATTAATAACACAGGAAGCACAATCAATGTTTGTTAAATGAATGAATGGTCAAGCTACCACAGAACAAAGTGGTCAGTGAAAAGGCAGCATGGTATAATGGGAAAAGGCCTCACTGTACAGATGGATGGTTTGGGTTTGAATCCTGAACCTACTACTTACTATCCTTGGAACTTAAGTCAGGTAAATGATTCAGTGGAGTACTAGATTTAAAATCAGAAAGACTTGAGTTCAAATACTACTTCAGATTTTACTAGCTATATGAAGGGACAGCTAGGTGGCACAGTGGATAGAATGCCAGGTCTGGAGTGAGGAAGAGTTCTTGAGTTGAAATCTGGCCTCAGACATTTACTATCTGCATGACCCGAGACAAGTCACTTAACCCTGTTTGCCTCAGTTTCCTCATCTGTGAAATGAGCTGGAGAAGGAAATGGCACACCAACTCCAGTATCTTGGCCAAGAAAATCCTAAATGGGGGTCACAAAGAATCAGAACCAACTGAAAATTAACTAAAAACCTATGAAACTAAGCAAGCTTAATGTCTCTTGGTCTCAGTTCCCTCACCTGTAAAATGAGAGGGTTGAACTCAATACCCTACAAGGCCTTTTTCAGATTAATTTTCATCATTGTTAACCTTTCTGCAGCATTTGACACTGCTGACCACACTCTCCTCATAGACACACTCTCTTTTCTTCATTTTCATAACAGAGCTCTTTTGTGTCTCCTACTCACTATGCAACTACTCCTTTTCAGTCTCCTTTGATAAATCACCATCCTTATCAACCCCTAAGTACACCACTAACTATGGATGTACCGTAGGATTCTGTCAGAACTTGCTTTGCTCTTTATAATCTCTCATCTAATGGCTTCAACAGCTCCCATGTGCATATCTGTCACCTCTATGCAGAGGATTCCCAGATCTATCCACCCATAGTCACTTTCCTGAGCTCAAGTCCCACATGATGTTTATTGTACTTTTTAGAACTATGTGTCACAGGCATCTCCAACTAAGCATGCTCAAAAGAGAACTCTTCTTTCTCATTAAATCACCTGTCTTCTGAACTTTGCTATTTCTATAAAGAACATCACCATCCTCCTAGCATCCAGTTTTACAACTTCAATGTCATCCTCAATACTGCCCTCTCCCTTGTCTCATATATCCAACCAGTTGCCAAGTTGTATGTCATCTACCCAATCTGTCTCCTTTTTGAAAGCCACATAGCCACAACCCTCGTTCAGGCGCTCATGACTTATTTCCTGTTGTAATCAATCACTTCCTCTCAAATCTCTCCCCTATCCCATTTGGAGAGCTTCCAAAGTGATTTTCCTAAATGACAAATGTGACTATGTCATCCTCCTACCCAATAAACTCCAGTAGCTTCCATTACTTCTAGAAGCAAATAGAAACACCTCTTGTTAGTATTTAAAGCTCTAACAACCTAGTCCCTTCCTATCATTCCAGTCATCTTACACAGAACTAGGATGAGTGGTTTTCTTTCAAAACAGTTCAGTAATGGTGGATGCCTGCCTCCATCCCAGAGCAGGCACCACAGCTGACTCATTTGCCCAGGGAAACCCTGGCAACTTTTATATTTGCCCTGGGAATCTGTAAAAATGAATCAATAACTCTCTGTTTCAGTTCTGGTCCTTCAGCAAGAAATTGTACTCTGTCAAAATACTACCATTTTAATCTATCTCTCTCACCTCCCAGGCATTAACAATTGCCCCTCTCAAGGATGCACTCAAACAATAGCAGACACAGTTTAGCATTGTGGTGGGCTAATAGCTTAATCATATTCTACCTTAAGAGACAAAGTAAATAGTTAAAATGCAAAAGAGCAAATAAAATTTTAGAAAACAAGAATAAGTTTCCCATGCTGTAGAGGAAACAACAGACTCAAAAACATGAGCTTTCTGGGGAAAAGGGAAAAGGAAGGGAGAAAGAGAAGGAGAGGCAGAGGAAGAGGGACAGAGAGGGAGGGAGGGAGGGAAAGAGGGAGAGACAGAGACAGAGACAGAGAGAGACAGAGACAGAGAGGGGTGAGAGAGAGAGAGAGAGAGGCAGAGAGAAAAAAAGAAGGAAGGAAGAGAAAGAGAGAGGGAAAGAAGGAAAAAAAAGGAAGGGGAAAGAGAGGGAGAAAGGGATGGAGGGAGGAAGGGAAGGAAGGAGAGAGTTAGAAAGAGAGGGGGAGGGAAGAAGAAAAGGAGATGACCCTCTTCAGTCTGAAATCTGAAAGAATTTCAACAATGAAGGAACCACTCTGATGTAGTTCACGGGCTCTTTCCTCCCATGCACTCTTCCATCACAACAGTGCCTCCATCTCCTCTGACTTTCCTAGCCACCAGGGCTTCATTTTTTTCTCTCTCCCCCCACAGGTCCAAAGGATGAGAGGAGCTAGGTTATGAGATCCTGTCATGCCTTCCATCAATTCTAAAGACAGGGCAAAATCTTCTTGGGGGCGTCATTGGAGATAAGCATCCTGGGAGATTTGATTGCTGCCTAACTAGCAGTTGCCCATCTCTGGATCTGGCAATATCTGGAGAAATATAGCCAGTAGAATCAATTATAACTATCAATGTCCCCTCAAGTCTTCTCTTCCCCAACCTAAACACTCCCTCATGAGGTGCTTTCTAGCTCTAAATAGATCTTTTTCTAACATATCACTACACTACCTCTTTGTGCCCTGCCAGATACATTACCCAAATATTCACTTTTTTTTTCTGAGAGTTCTGTGATTCAATCAGCTTTTTGCTGGGGATAGAGTGGGGAAAGAATGTAATTCACTGACTGTTTTGTTCACATTTCCCATTCCTCCCCATTTGTGTATTTAGGTTGGCAGGCTTAATCTTATATAAATGATCTTTTAAGATTTAATTTCCTCTTTTCATTTTTAAACTCATATCAGCCTCCACAATGGAATCACAAGAAATAGCTACAGAATGTTGAAAAATAAACCCCAATGTTTACGAACTTTCACTGTAGTGGAAATAGTAATATAACCCTCAATGTAATACCTGCTCTCACAGCCCAGTGGGATTTTAGATTCTGACCTTCATTCACTGAAAACACACAGACCTAGCAATAAATACAGGAACAAAAGTCTACAAATTCAATCCATCCTCTGAAAGGGTGTATTTGCAACAAAAAGATGTTTTGCTCTAGTGACTATCTTTATGCTTGTGTATACATGTGTGGGTGTGGGTGTATTTGTATGTATAAAGTTAGTTTCAACATCGCCTTCACATTTTCAAATCTGACAAATCCCCTCCACATGGAAAATTCCAATTAGCTTTGGGCTTCTATAAATGAGATAAGCATTTATCAGTATCCAATATGAAACTTTCTTTTGGCTGTTACTAAACCATAATGCAAGGTAGAACAGAACGTGTCTCAGTGTGAATCAAACAGTCATTGAAGGAACTCAGGCTCTTTCCTTTTGTAGGAGCCATAGCCACAGAAATGTATATAATAGTCACTGTGGTCTGACTGCAAAAGAATTCAAAATCACCTACCACAAAGGATCTTAATGGGAAGAGTATGTGTTGCCAACAATGTTTGACATGTGTCTTAGAAACCAAATTAACACCATATATTTCTAGGTCATGCAAAGATCAATGAAGAGATGTTCTTGAAAATGGATATTAAAAGGTATACACTTGTATATCCCTGCCTTCATCTCCTTCCCAATTGCAGGAGGCTGCATGGCATAACAGGACCCTTTCAGAGAAAACAGCAAGTTCAACTTCATAACCAAATTGATGACTCCGAGGAAAAGAAAAACACCACGAAGAATTTTATAACTATGGATTCAGAAATAGAAAGAGCTAGACATTTGCCCATGACAAAAAGGGAAAGGGGTTCTCTTGGCTCTTACCCCCAAGGACCTTGAATTTTTCCCATAAATTCTTAACGACAGGTGGGTTCAAACAATAATAAACCCAAATATCTTAGTGTCAGATATGTAATAATCTTTTCTTACTTTTTTTTTAATTTGGGGAGGTGGGAGAAGGGTATACGTAAGAGATCTTGACCAGTGATTTTATCAGTATGGGAACTACCAATGTTAAAATTCCCTCCACTAATAGAGATCACTGATTCCTCTGCCTTCGCTCTAGTTGTCACCCCATGTCTGTAATGCTTGCCCTCCCTACTTTCTCTAGGCTTCCTTCAAGATTCAGTACCAATCCCACTTTGTTCAGGATGACTATTCCAGTCTCCTTCCCCTAGTTGCTGGTGCCTTCCCTTTTGAAACTGTTTTCCATCTACTTCATATATGTACTAAATGTATCTAGTTATTTACATATCATCTCCCCCATCTTTTGCTCTCTACCTCCAGGGCATAGTAATTACTTAATAAATTCTTGTTCATTGACCTATATAGTCTTAGAAGTTTGGTGGGGCTGCTGAAGTTAAGTTATTTGCCCTTGGTCACCCAGTTAGTTTGTTAATATCAGACCTTCCTGATTCTGAGTCTGGCCTTTTGTCAACTATACCACGTTGCCTTTCTATCAATCATGATATTTCAATGACTTTCAAATTTGCAAAGCAGTTTACATACATCATCTCCTCTGATGCTCTCCACAACCCTGAGGTAGCTTCTATAAGCATTGTTATCTCTTTATTTTCTACATGAGGAAACTGAGGCACAGTGCTAGTGTCAGAGGGCAGGATTCAAATCTCAGTCATCCTAACTCAACATCCACTGAGCCATATTGCCTGTTTACTCCTTATAGGAGGCTGCAGAAGTAGCCGCTGAGCAAGGTGGTCAATTGAGAGGGGAGCAGCCAATCACAATTCCCTAAAATTTTATCATCCAAATGGTGCCATGAAATGGGAATAATATGCATTTCCAGTCAATTTATTGTGTATACTTGTGTATTTTTCTGTCATTCAAGAAATAAATTAGCTTTATGAAATTTAGAAATTTGTTATGGAGGTTTTTTTGTTTCCTTTCTCAACAAAATGCAAAGGTTCACATCATGCCTCCTGGACTATTAAAAAGGAGCATTCTCTCATCAGGTCCTAGGGACAAGACAGGTGTGTCTACAGAGCATAAGAAGGGCTAGAAACAGAGGTGAGCCTTGCCAAAGAAATACATACTTTGGCAGGAGCAATGTCTCCTCCAATGAGGAAAGTACCCTTGGAAAGTCTTATCAATTCATTTCATTAGTGACAAAATTCTGCCCCAAAGAAGGGAGGGAGGAGGACACTAACTTTGAAAGAAAAAAAAAAGACTCTGTATTGGGCATAGTTGATGAATATCACTTTTTCAAGAAATCCAAATTGCTTTTTGATTGGTTTTCTGGTAATTGCCATTGGGTAATCAGAAGCTTTCAATGGACTTTTTCCTTTCACTTGTCAAAAACAAAACAAAACTACAGAATGAAAGCAGCCATTACAATCTGCTTCTGGTGCCTTTTTACTGCATATAATTAAAGGGTTTGTCACTCCTGCTGTTTCTCTCTGGCTATTATGGAAGGGGAAAGAATCAGTTTTGTAGGATTTTTGGTCTGCAAAGTTGTTGGTTTTTTCCCTCTGATATTGTAGTGAACATTTATTCATACTATGTTTCTATCATATATCTTCAGTTTAAAGGAAAACAAAACAAAATCAAATCCAATGGAAACCTTGTTAGGCTCTCAGCGTGAAAACTGTCTCTTTTTCCTCTCAGATTTCCCCTTAAATACATCTGCCCTTTGGTCACTCTCCTACTTTCCCCCTTCTGTGTAATCAGCCCACACCAGAAGCAGGTTTAATTAAAAATCGAATTATGGAAACCTTGTTGCCAGCTTAGAATATCACTCAAACCATTTGAAGTAGTGTCATTCTTGAACCACCAGATCTCCCATCTGCTGCTTCTCGCTCTTTAGAGTCCCTTAAGACTTTTTTCACTTTAAACCAGGACCCAGTGTTTGGAAAGATACCAGAATCAATCCACAAATATTAAATATTCCTTTGCATCAGGCACGGTAGAAACATGATCTTGAGGAAAGATAGTCTGATTTGGAGTCAGTAGACTTGAGTTCATATTCCAGTTCAGTCACCTATGAAATATGTGACCTTGCAAAAGTCCCTTAACTTCTCTCAGCCTCAGTTTCCTCATCTTTAAAAGTGAAGTCTTTAGATGAATGATTTCCAAGGTCCCTTCCAGCTCTGAATCTATGATGGTAATGTGTCATTGCATGAAATTTCCAATCACTGTTGAAAGAAGTTGAGAGGAGGTATAGTCTAATGGATAGAGGACTATTCTTGGAGTCATGAAGATTTGGAATCAAATCCTGTCCATGGCACAGACTAGATTTGTGACCCTGTGTAAGTGCAACAATTGCTAATTAGCATTGATGAACAGAGTTCTCATGCCCAGGAAATCATAGGGCCAGACCGAGTAGAAAAAAATAATTCTAAAAGTTAAATGAAAAATCTTCTCAGCAGGTTTCCTGTTTAATCAGAGTGACTATGCCATGCTCTCTGGCCTTTCCTAATTGTCATCCCAAATGAGACCTACAAATGGTTGTGTTGTTTTCCCAATCAAAATAAATATGGACCAGGATCAGAGAAATTCGTTAATTGTCCAAAGCCCACTGCAGCATGCCAGCTTTGAAGCCCTTGTGTGTGGAACTCCTGAGTTAAGTTCTGCACTTTACAATGATGTGTTTGAAGTGATAATGGCAGATGAAAAAGGATTTATGATTACCAGGATAAAGTGCTAATCTGTACCACAGAACCTGCTACCCATCCATCCCCTAACATTTACTCTAAAATGCTTTCAGCTTTTAAATCCACCCTCCAAAATTAGTAGGGGGTTAAAGTAGGACCCATTGGGAGGTTACATTTATTTAATATTCAGTCCTTTCTTGGATGAAATATTGCAGTCTATCCTCATAGGTATTTGTCAAACCGTTAGAGTAATGGCTCCTAGCTATTAAATGAAATTGCCATTCTGTTTGTAAGTCCCATTTACACAGGATAAGCAAAGTGCCTTCATTTAGCTTTAAAATACCTGAAATCTTAGCTGTAGACAGGAGCCAGTTAACTAATTCATAGCCACTGCATATGGAGAGATAATGAATGGAACCTCCCAGATGTAGTTCATGGGACACAGGCTGACCTTCAAAGCCCTGTGTCACACTTCTGTGAATTGGATTGGACACAGCCAGTGGTTTTGCTGAGACCTGACACTGGTTGATTTTAAACAAACTCCAGCTGACAATAGTTAGTATGGAATATAACCTGAAAAAAAAATCCACAATTTCAGCTCCACAGATGCTTGATATCTTTTTTGTGGATAATATAGAGAGAATCCTGATTGTAGTTAAAACAAGGAACGTGTGATTCTCCCAAGTCATTCATTTAAAGGTGATTTACATATAGACCCTACTGATTATAAAGGAACTGATATCAGTGAAGTCTTTAGAGCCTCATACTCCCAGATCTAGGCTGGGCTTGATTTAATTAGATTGAAATCCCACTTCTCATAGTCAAATGACTGATACCCCACCCCCTGCCCCCCAACAATCACCCTTCAGGAATTGTTCTAGCGCTGTGAATGGAAAGCAGCATAACAGTTGGGTTCAGGATCTGTCTCTGGCGCTTGCTAACTACGTGACAGGATGTAAGACCCTGCACCACACTGAGCCTCAGTTCTTTCATCTCCTGACTCCAGGGATTTTCACTGGCTGCCCCCTTATGCTTAGAACTCTCCATCCATATCCCCCCACCTTCTGGCTTCACTGGCTTCCTTTAAAGTTTCAGGCTAACATTCCACCTCTGAAAGAATCTTTCTCAGTTCTCCTTAATCTTAACATGTCCCTTCCAAGATTTCTCCCATGTATCCCATCTGTATCTTGTTTGTACCGACTTGTTTGCGTGTTGTCTTCCCCATTAGACAGCGAGCTCCTTGAGAGTAGAGACTATTTTTTGTCTTTATTGTATCTTCAATGCTTTGTACAGTGCCTGGAACATATTAGTTGTTTTTAATAAATGCTATTTGATTTGGCTTCACTCTATATTGGAGAGAGTAATATTTGCACGACCAAACTCACAAGGTTGTTCTAAGGATCAAACAACATAATGTATGTGGAACACTTTATAATCTGTAAAGTGACACATACATTAAGCTATTGTTGGTGGTTGCATTGTTGACAATTGCAAAAAGAAGTGGGATGCTGTAGTGGGGAGAGGGCTGCCCTTGAAATCAGGAAAACCTGCTTTCAAATCCCGTCTTGAACACAGAAGAACTGTGTGACTCTGAGCAGGTCATTTACCTTCCCAGTGCCTAAGTAATTTTTGAAGGCTGTAAGTTTACAGAAGGGTAATTGCCAAGCTGCATGGGCAAAGACAGTTTCCCATATCAGGAGCTCCCAACATTGATCAAATCACAAATCTGAGCTAATAATTAATAATAATAATGGATAATGATAACCTAAATACCTTGAGAGATACAATTGTTCTTAGATTCTGTTACTTTATAATGTGAATAAGAACCTAGATAAACCAAGGAAGAAATGAAAATTATAATGACAATTTCTTTTGGAAGTAAATTCCTAACTGGAGTTGATGGACCTGCAGATCTATGAACACTCTTCTTCCACTCCTTTATGGCTTTCTTTGGATTTCCTTTTTATGGAGCTTACTAATAGATTTCTATGTAAATACAAAGAACCATTATAGTCTCTATTTTTAATTTGTCTTCTTTGTAGACAGTATGATTTTACATGTCCAAAAGAAAAAACTGGTAAAGGGATATTACTGATGGGAAAAAAGCCACAATTCACAATTAAATGTTTGACCCAAACCAAGTCCAGTTGCTATCTGTGTCACAGTCATGATTGCATGGTGCTATAATATTTGTAAAGTGCTTTCCCTACAACAGCCCTCTGAGATAGGTAATACAAGTATTACTGTTCATATTTTAAGTTTTCTTTTGAGACTGGGTCTCCCTAAATTGCCCAGGCTTAAAGGAAAACACACAATCCTCAAAGGCTCAGTCTCAATGCTAATAAACATCGAAGCTCTGACATGTTCTGTTTTTCCTACTTGGACCAATTCCTACCCCCTCCTTAGGCAGCTGGATGGTTTTCCACTCCAAGAAGCTCACCCTATTGGTGCCAGACTTCAGGCAGATACCCAACTGGCCTTAGCGCTGCTTCAGTTTGGAACTCACAAGCGCAGGTGATACATCAGCTTCAGTCTCCCTTAGTCAGGATTACAGACCAGTAGCATCGAGCCCAGCAAGCTGGGTTTAGAGAGACCTGATTAAGAAATTCTCAAATGGAATTTGAGCCCAGGCCTCCTAACTCTACAAATAGCATTGTTTCAAATCCTGCATACCTGCCCGTGTAGCAAGCACTTCTGCAGCAATAATTAGACACAATTTCCTAAGTTCTTTAACTATATCATTGGTAAGTCAGGGTGGTAAGAGGGAGTATCATGGGAAGATATTAACAGAAGCAGCTGAGACATTTCTGGCTTGTACAGTTTAGCAATTAATAAATATTTTCTTGATTGACCACATGAAGAATTTAATATGGAACTGAGAATAGAATTACTGACTGAATGACTGTGTGGTTGTCTTTCAGAACATTCTCATGAGCTTTCATAGTCTATTAGCCAAAGTTTACCACCTTCAAGCAAATAACTCTCACAGTGTTATGAAAATAATGAAGAAAAGAAAGTCAGAGTAAGGTTAAAAAATAAATTTCATCTCTCAAATCATATTTGTGAGATTTCACGAACAGGTTCCTTCTCTTTGGAAGGTATATGGTGTACTGGTATATGGTGTACAGTGCCTTTTATTCTACATACAATAATCTTTTCTTTCAAGAACCATCACCATGGGATGGAGGGATAGAAACAGATCATCAGATTAAAGACAAGCTGAACCCAGGCATCAGGAAGGTGAGAAAGAATAAGCAGGAAGAAAAAAAATGTATTTAATATCAAATAAAGGAAAAATAATCAAAAACTGATACAAAATGGAGAAAATAGATCAGGAAAATAATATGCACAGAACTACAATAATATCAATGAAAAGTACCCTGAAAAGCTTTGGAAACCAATTCAAAGCAATGACTAACCTTAGATCCAGAGGCCTGAGGATGAAACGCACTTCTGTCCACCTGACAGAAAAGCAGTGCACTATAGGTGAGAAATGTTTCATATACTGCTAGTTTTTGGTCAACAATTCAGTTGTTTTTTATTTCCTTTGATATAAGAAGGGTTCTATGTGGAGGAGTATTTGTGAGTTATAGTAATATAAATTACAAGGACTAAAAGCATCAATAAAACATTAGAATGAAGAAGAAAGGAGAAAGGGAGGGAGGGAGAAAAAGAGGATGGGAGGGAAGGAGAGGGAGGAAGGGAGAAGGAGGGAGAGAGGGAGAGAGAAACGGAGAGAAGGAGAGAGGGGAAAAGGGATACAGAAAGAGAGAGAGAGAGAGAGAGAGAGAGAGAGAGAGAGAGAGAGAGAGAATATTATGGAAATAATAAACAAAGGTTTGACTTCAGTAATTCCAATAGCAGAAGGACAGTTTTGAAATTAGAAGTCAAAGACCTAAAAAGAAGTAGTTTAGAGAAACATGGGAGCAGAGGATCAGGAGAGTTTTGCCACTCACAGAATCAATAGACTACCTGACTGCCTGGGGACTAGATCTGCTGGTAAATGAAGAACCTAAAGGAACCAGACAAAAGGACTATAATTTCTCAGTGCCCAGGACAGTAGACAAACAGACAGAAGGAGAAATTAGGTAGAGTTCAACTAGACTAGGATTAGAAGTAGATCTATACTAGGGAGAGAAAACATGTTGTTCTTTCAAATATGAGAAAAATTTCCTCCAAAAAGAGACTGGACAGCAAATTTGTCTGCTTGTATATAATGTGCATCCTCAAATTGTGGCAAACTAGTTCCCTACATTCTGAATGCCTGACCCAAAATGAACTGTCTCACTACTTAGAAGGAAATACAAAACAAATACAGAGGCAAGGGTAAAGTTCCAAAGGTATAGATTATAGAGGGGAACCCTCTGCTCCACCCATTTGATGTACAATTGAGCTTTCAAAAGTCACAATGCAAGTGACTAGTACTGAAAACAAGGAGAGTTTGAGGTGATCAGCATCATATGATTATGGATTTAGCAATAAAAAGGACCTTACTGGTCATCCAGTCAATCTCCCTTATTTTTCAAATAAGGAAACTGAGATTCACCTTTCTTGAGAGATTAAATGACTTGCTCTTCTGTGAAGGTAGCAAAAGGAATTCAATTTCTGTAAGAAAAGCACAAATTGTAATATAATGGTAATTATATAACTGCCAATTGTAATATAATTCAAAGAAGACAATTTCTAGGAGCCAGACAACCAATTAGGACACTCATATTCAAGCAACATGTTTCAAAGGTTCTGAAACAATGGGGTAGAGATTGAGTCCTGGCTCTTCCATTTATTTATTATGTGAATTTGGGCAAATCACTTAACATTTGTGAGCCCATTTCTTAATCTGTCAAGTGGTTACCCTAAGAGTTGAGAGAAGTAAATTAGATGGTATTTTTCAAGTGCTTTGTGGTTACAGAATACTGTCCATGTGAATACAAGGACAATCTCTGGTCTTGCCTACAAGAAATCCCTAGTATGGGAACTCCTATCAACAACATTGATCTTAATCCATCTGTGACTTAGTAAGATAGGGTTGGAAACTACATATGGGTATAGAAGTTAAGTTCTTGTCCAACTGGCAAGTATCTGTCAATCAGTAAATAGGTATTTATTATTAAGTGTTTACTATATGCCAGGCACTGCTTTAAAGGCAAGATTTGAAACCAGGACTTTCTAACTCCACATTTAGCATTTTGTCTACAACTCCACAATTCCTCTACAAAGTGCTATATAAATGTAAGGCATTAATAATCATGATAATACTTCTGTATTCATTAAAACTAATAGCATTATAACAGGAAGATTTTAAAAGGCCAGAGACATCATTTACACCATCTACTTTTCCATTATGATTTGTAGCAAGTTAAGCACATATCACTCAATAACTGATTATAAAAACCTTTTTTTTCATAAAGTGATTTTAAAAATCAGTGATGATTTAATCATCCAGTACTCTTCAGGTGATATTCTACTAATCAGTCTGAGGAAAGGGGTTAAATCACAGTATCCTTCAGTCTTTAACTACTTTTCTAATATTTAAGGGTTAATGTCAGGAAAATGGCTAAATATAATAAATCCCTAGGCTGAAGGCAAGTGATAAGGTACAGCTGGCAGAACAAGCCATTTATGGCTGGCAAAAGGACATGTTGGGAGTAAATGTGTAAGCCTCTATTCCCTAGCATACTTGGATTATCATGTACCAGCCTTGTCGGAGACAACCTCCTTCCCAGGGAGGGAACTGTCCATGGTAACAGGCAATACATCACTGGAGGAGTATGTGGAGGATCAGGAGGTGCCTGGCAGGTGAAGCAGCTAGGTTCCCAGTCACAAAAAATCTATGATGCTGTCTTACAGGTTATTGGGACTGCTCCCCCTAAGCTATACTGACTAATTCATCTTAAGCCATCCTGGAATTAGTTCACTAAGGACAACATTGCAGGCATGATTATGAGTTTGAGTGCATACATTTTGTGGCATCCTGCATTTCCAAAGCAGAGCCAAATTATCAATTATCCAATGGAATTCTTAATAAATAATAATAATAATAATAATAATAATAATAATAATAAATGGCATTTATTTATACATTTATATATTCAGACTTTAAATTTTGAAGAATGTGCTTTGGTGTATTATTGTGTTTGATACAGTGATTCTATGAAGTGGGTACTAATGGTATTATTATCCCCATTTTGCAATATGAAGAAAATGAGGCTAATTGAGGGTAAGTGACTTGCACGTAATCATCTAGTTAGTAAGTACCAGGAGTGGGATTTGAGCCCATGTATTCCTAGCTTGAGCTCAGCACTCTGGCCACTACACCAAAAATAGAATTCAGGAAACAGTTCATCCTAGATTACTAACTGTAAAAGCTGCTTACTGGAAACAATGAGATTCCATGAAAGGCACAGAAATTTTCTCAAGCAACTCTTATGAAAAGTTGTAGGATCTTAGAATCACATATTTGAGCTGGAAAGGAACTTAGAAACCAACTAAATGCAATCTCATTTTAAGATTAGGAAAATGGTGCCCAGAGACATTAAGTGACTTGTTATAGATTATGCTTTAATTAAAGACAAAGGTCAGGATTTCAACCCAGATTCTCTGATGACAAATTCAAAACAACTATGTCTGGTGCCATTTAAGTTGATTTTTTAAAATAATAGAAAAGATGTGGAGTGACATAGAGAGAGAAAGAAAAGAGGCTGACCTCAGGCCATATGTTTTTTTCTCTCTTAGTACCCTCTCCTTAGAGTTCAGTCTGTCTTGACCAGCTATCACCTTTACATGGATGATTCCCAAAGCAATACCTCAAGCCCCAAATTCTCCCCTAAATTTATACCCTAGCTCAGATTGGTATCAAAGATCTTCCATAATCAATCAGTAAACACATATTTCTTGACTATATACATTTCAGGTTCCCTCCACTATATTCCACCCCTCAAAAAGGAAAGAAAGAAGATGTTCCAGGGATTAAAAATAATTAATAGATGAAGAAGAAAAAAAGCATTTGAGCAAAAACTGAGAGTAGTCCAAATCAGGATTTGGGAAAATAAACCATGTGCTTAAGTTTCAATTTAAAGAGTGGTGGGGTGCAAGGGGCTAAGCAGAAGTGAAAAGCAATTTGTATTAAGGCTCCCAAGCCAATGAGGTCAACACAGAAAGAAAGGGAAGTATACCATAAATAGGAGCAGTAGGCAACTCCAAAATGACTTTTTTAAATGCAATTTTTATACCTTAGACAGTGTTCTTTGCTGATGATGCACCAGCAATGTCCCCTTTGTGCTTTGTCAGCCTGGACACTTGGCTGTGTATAAGGCATTGTGGTAGAAACCATATAGGAAATAAAGATGTATAGTACATAGTTGAAGGGTTACTTTCCTAGAGCTTGAAATCGAGTTGAGAAGGTAAGACATTGATAAATAAAAGATAATTTACAATAAGAGGCAGGCTGTGTAAAGTAGCAAGAGGACAATAAGTAGCATAGGAGCCCAGATGAGTGAGAAATGATCACAGGCTAGATTTTTCAGTCAAGACTAATATGAGCTATTACTGTTATTATACCCACTTTATAGGTTCTTGCTATAGTGGAGAGAGATCACTGAAAGCTGGCAGTGACAACAAAAAGTTGAGAAAGAATCCAATGTAAAAAGAGACATTTCATTTTCTTTTCTATCAAATGGCACAGCTCCCGTTACTAAAGCTCAGACTTCTCATCCTTTAATCCATGAAAGCCTTTTCCCATCATAGAGATGACTGTGCAAATTCTGTGAACCTCCAAAGTCATTTCTGAGTAAAGAAGTACGGGGGGAGGGGGAAATACCTCCATAAATCCAAACTCCCTCCCAGATCTTTTTAAAAATTTATTTAGTATTTTATTTTCCCCACTTACACGTGAAAAATTTTTGACATTTATTTTTAAGTCTTTGAGTTCTGAATTCTCTCCCTGCCTCCTTCTGCACCCACCCACCTCCATTGAGAAGGCAAGCAATTTGAGATAGGTTATACATATGTAGTCATACAAAACATTTCTGTATTAGTCATGTTGTGAAAGAAAACCTAGAACAAAAAAAAAACTCAAGAAAAATAAAGTTAAAAAGAAGTAAGCTTCAATCTGTATTCAAATACCACCAGTTCTTTCTCTGGGGATAGATAGCATTTTTCATCTTAAGTCCTTCATAGCTATCTTAGATCACTGTATTGCTGAGAATAACTAAGTCATTCATAACTAATCATCTCACAGTATTTTGCTGTTATGTTGTACATAGTACACTTTATTTTGCATCAGCTTATGTAATCTTTAGTTTTTTCTGTGAGAATCCTGCTCATCATTTCTCATAATACAAAAGCATTCCATCATAATCACATAACACAATTTGCTCAATCATTCCCCAATTGATGGGCATTTCCTCAATTTCCAATTCTTTGCCATGAGAAAAGAGCTGCTATAAACATTTTTGTAAACACGGGTTCTTTTCCTTTTTGTTTTGGAAACATGTGGTTTTATAGCCCTTTGGGTATAGTTCCAAATTGCTTTACAGAATGGTTGAATCAGTTCACAACTCCACCAACAGTGACTTAAAGTCTCATTTTCCTCATACCCCTCCAACATTTGTCATTTTCCTTTTTTGTCACACTAGCAAGTTTAAAAAAAAATTTTTAGTTATCATCCTTTCATATTCAACTCACAGCTATGTCCTCTGTCCATATATACTCTTTCTAATTGCCCCAGTAATGAGAAAGTTCTTATGAGTTACCAGTATCATCTTCCCATGTAGGAATGCAAACAGTTTAACTTTATTAAGTCCCTTATAATTTCCATTTCCTGTACACATTTTTATGCTTCTCTTGAATCTTATATCTGAAAGTCAAATTTTCTATTCATGTTTGATCTATTCATCCATCAAGAATGCTTAAAAGTCCTCCATTTCATTGATTCCATTTTTTCCCCTGAAGGATTATACTCAGTTTTGTTTGGTAGGTGATTCTTGGTTGTAATCCTACTTCATTTTCCCTCCAGAATATCACATTCCAAGCCCTCCAGTCCTTTAGTGTAGAAGCTGCTAAATCTTGTGTTATCCTGACTGTGGCTCCACAATACATAAATTTTCTTTCTGACTACTTACAATATTTTCTCCTTGACCTGGGAGCTCTGGAATTTGACTATAGTATTCCTGGGAGTTTTCATTTTGGAATCTCTTTCAGGAGGTGATCAGTGGATTTTTTTCAATTTCTATTTACCCTCTGACTCTAGAACATCAGGGCAATTTTCCTTGATAATTTCTTGAAAGATGATATCTAGGCTTTTATTTATCATGGCTTTCCTGTTGTCCAATAATTTTTAAATTATTTTTCCTAGATCTATTTTCCAGATCAGTTATTTTTCCAATAAGATATTTCACACTGATGACCAACCTTGATGAACTGGACTCTTCTCAGCAACGCACAGTTAGTTATAAGACAACTCTACAAGTCTCAGGATGAAAGGAGACATCTACATTCAGAGAAAGATCTAGAAAGACTAGAGTATAAATGGAGACTGAAGCAATACATGCTATTGTTCTTTTTTTATGCTTGGTTTTGTTTCTTTTTTCCCATTGTTCACTCATTGGTTACAACCCTTCTATACAACCAGACTGTTGTACAATGTGAAAGTATTTGCAGATCCTATACATGATTGCGCGTCACCATGGGGGGGGGGAGGGAAGGGAGAGGAGAAATCTGAAACTCAAGGGATGGTGGAACTGAATCTTGTAAACTAAAAGTAAATAAACAAATCATTGAAAAAAAAGATATTTCACACTGTCTTCTGTTTTTTTCACTATTTTGGTTTTGTTTTATTGTTTTTTGATTTCTCATAAAGTCATTAGCTTCCATTTGTTCAATTCTAATTTTTAAGGAGTTGTTTTCTTCAGTGAGCTTTGTACCTCCTTTTCCATTTGGTCAATTCTACTTTTTAAGGAGGTTGCTTTTTTTTTTCCTTCAGTGAATTTTTGTGCCTCTTTTTCTATCTGGCTCTACTTGTCAAGGCATTCTTCTCCTCATTGGCCTTTTGTACCTCTTTTACTATTTGGCCTAGTCTGTTTGTTTTTTTTTAAGGTGTTATATTCTTCAATATTTTTTATGTCTCCTTTCAATCTGTTGATTCATTTTTTATGATTTTCTTGCATCACTCTCATTTCTTTTCCCAATTTTTCCTCCACCTCTCTTACTTGATTTTGGAAATCCTATTTGAGTTCTTCCATGGCCTGAAACCAATTTATATTTTTCTTGGAGGCTTTAGACATAAGAGCTTTGACTTTTTTTTATCTTCTTCTAAATGTGTGTTTTAATCTTCCTTGTCACCATAGTAACTTTCTATGGTCAGAATTTTTCTGCAGTTTACTCATTTTCCCTGCCTATTTCTTGACTTTTAACTTTTTATTAAAGTAAGGCTCTGCTTCCAGGGCACATTGTCCCAAGCTACAGAGGTTTTTTATAGCTATTTTCTTGAGATACTTCTAGGGACCTGTAAGCTTTCAGTTCTTTCAAGGTATTATGATCTAACAAAAGGTGTATTTACTACTCTTCCAGCCTGTACTCTGGTCTGTGTGGGACTAAAAGTATTCTTTTCTGCCCTGGAATTGTAAGGAGGGTCCCTACTCCACTGCAGCCACAAACTCTGCTATGCTAGTGCTCCTCTTCACACTGGGACTATCACCCAATTCTGTGACCTGGATCTGAGTATAGGCAAAGCAACTGAGTCCTGCCTCAGGGCTAGCAAAGGGAATACAAAAATATACAAATAGAAGGGAAAATATAAGCAACATTCATCTTCTCAGGGAAGAGATTTTGCCTTCTCCTTTTGAATATCCAGAAAATGCAAGGAGAATGCTAGGAAGATAATAATTCCTCAACAAATTCTTATAGAGTTGATCTATACAAGTCACTTGCCAACTCTGGCTTTTCATTTCCTCACGTAGAAAACAAAAGAGTTTGAAGAGACAATCTATATGGTTCCTTCCATAATATTTGACTCTATGATCTTAAGTTTCTGTGGAGAAAATTATCCTTGAACATAGTTTTGGAGGGTGAGTAGGATTCAAATAGCTGGAGAGGAAACTGGGAGGTTTTCTAGAAAAAGGAAAGGAAAAAAGAAATGAAAGCAACATTTATTAAGCACCTACTATGTGCCAGTCACTGTGCTAGGCACTTTACAAATATTATCTTGGGGAATGGTCTGATTTAAGTAATACAGGCAGATATGTGTAAAAATAAGCTATGTTTAGTGAACAATAAGCTTTGGGGTGGGTTTTTTAAAATATAGATTATATAAAGAAGTAGTAAGCAATAAGGTTGGAAAGATAAGTGAGCTCCAAGGAGATTCTGAATGCCAGGCTAAGGAGTTTAACTCTTATTAAGTAGGGAAAAGGAGGAGGCATTGAAGGACTTTTGAATCAATAACAAAATAAAGAATGTAGTAGCCCTGAATTGTTTTAACTTTTTCTCCAATGACTCCCAATGATAAACACACCACTCTAGCCAGGCTATTCTGGCCAGTCTTCCCATCTTCCAAATACAAGTTGCTCATGCTTGCCTTTCTTCTTTGCTTACTCTATTTTCCCACCATAGAATGCCCTTCGGATTTATCCAATACAATTATCCATCAAGACATCTAGCTTAAAGTCTAGTAGTATGTACACAATGTTAGTATAATAATGAGTGAAAACATTGCCCAAAATATGGGGGGTGGGGGAGGGGGTGTTTTGCTGTTTGTGTGTGTGTGTGTGTGTGTATGTGTGTGTGTGTGTATAAATAAACGAATAAATAAAATAAACCAATTCTCTTGAATTCAGAAGAAATGTCTCAAATCTTAATTCTAGACACTTATTAGCTATATGACCCTAAGAGACACTGCTCCTCTATCCATCTCCAGGCAGGTCCGCTCACATGCAGATACATGCAGATATGCCCACATACAAGTATTAAAGGGTTGTGGCATTAGGAAGGTTGAGAACCACTGGCCTAGGCAAATCACTTATCAACTCTAACCCTCAGTTTCTTCATCTGTAAGATGGGGATGATAATATTTATACCACCTCAACCATAAAGCATTTTAGAAATTGATGTTATTATTAAGTAGGTAGAATTAATACAGTCCACAGAAACTTAGAAATTCACATTCCTAAGATAGTAAATTCAGAACTAAAAGGAGTTCCTAAGGTCATAAGATAAGAGCCAGAGAGGCTAAGTCACTTGAACAAGTTAACCCAAGTAGTGAGTGGGAGAGCCAGGATTTGAACTAAGGATCTTTTATTCTAGATCTAGTGCTCTTTTCACCATTTCATGTGATTTATGTAACCTCTGAAAGCCAACACAATATTTCAATTAATCAAAAAAGATGCATAAGGAAGCTGATTTGAGCAGCACTTAAGATTAATTATAGAGAGGAAAGGTAGGATGGGATTGCAGAAATCAGCAAGTTAGAAAATTCACAAAAACCTAGATTCTGGGAAAGAGGTAGAATGAATAAAATATTCATTGTACATCAGACATTTAATACATGCTTAGAAGTAACCTGTTTGCTTCCAATTCCATAAAGCAAAATTCCCTTTCTACTAGTCCCTCTCCCCAAGGGTCTTTGAAAAATACTCAGTGCACGCTCAGAAATGAAAAGTTAGGAAATTTAGCTAGTAAAATCTCCAATGATACAGAGGACCCAGAATGGGATCTTAAGGACATGTTTCCCTTCTTTACTCTGCTTACCATCCCCACTTATTCTCATCATCATGATAGCTATCCCCAAAAGCTCCTTCAAAGAAACTTATTTTGTATTTTATTATTTCCCATCCTTTCCCTCTGAAAATAAAACAGCAGGTCTTTCCAGGAAAAAAAAAAGATCAGCTTCCTCTTCTACAATATTGCAATTAGCTCATTGTTCTTCACTTTTTCTCCCATTAGATAATTGACATTTATTTGCCAAATCCCTCCAACATCGATATTAGAGACTAATGTAAGCATTACTCCATGTTTATTTTAAGAGATGACACACATTTTGATGATGCTGATAGTCTCAGTATTCCAGTTTAAAATATCCTGACTTCTATATCCCAATCACCTAGTAATAAAACTCATGAACATAAACAACTCTCTGACTTTTTTAAAAAAGGGTTTTCCCCAGAGTGTAAACAACACACTTCAGATCCAGAATTCTGTAAACCATACTTAGAATAGCTTTATCTTTAGAACATTTGAAATTCAAGAGAAATAGAATCACAAGGGTCTCACTTGGTCTCTCAGTCTATCCAAATAGATTGAAATTCAGTAAACAAAGATTTGCAACTTTCAATCAAAGATAGGAATGCAATGCAATACATAAGAACATATTGAGGTATACTGTAAACAAATAAAACCCCACCAATATTAATAGGCAACTTCATTCATGACAAATGATTTCATCCACTGATGAAATCCTTCCTTGCACTGACATAGGTCACAACCCTGCGTGTCTTAACAGATCCTGTAATAAGTCCCAGTCACAAAAATTCTACTAGCTGGTGGCCAACTAGGAGATGAATATATGTAAACTTAGCCAGGTTGGGATTCAGATGACTAGCTGCCATGCTCAAAGATCATCCAGTTTATAAATGTCTTCTAGAAATTAATTTCTGATGACATATCTTTGGAGAATATAGAATTTCCATGCCACAATATAGCATTAAGAAAAATCCTCACTGGATCCATCCATCCCCACTATCATCCTAGATCTCTTCTGCTTTTTGTCCCTAACATCTTGAAAAGACTTCTGATCTCATCATTCTTTTCTTTCTGAAGTTACTAATGACATTTTAATTGCCAAATCAAATGGCCATTTCTCAATCTTCATCCTTATTACTATCACTACAGCCTTTGACACTCAGTGACCTTCCTCATAATCTAGATTTTGTTTTGCCCTCCCTGTCACACTTCTCCTTCTACCTATCTGACTGCTTCATCTTGGTCTCCTTTTGGGGATTGTCATCCAGATACTAACTGTGGATGTCCTACAGATTCTATATTGGGTCATCTTCTCTTTGTCTTTGATATTGTTTTATTTGGTTATCTCACTAACTGCCATGCATTCAATTACAGTCTCCATACTGATTTTTGGACCTACTTATTTAGCCCTGAACTCTTTGCTTACCTCCAATCTGGCATCTCCAACTGCCTATTGGACATCTTGAACTAGATGTAACTGCCCAGGGCTCAATATATCCAATACTGCTCTCAATGTCTCTCCTTTCAAACCCTCCCCACTTTCAAATTTCCCTATCACTGTTGACAGCATGGCTATACTCCTAGTCCCCTGGGCTCCCAACCTAGCTGTCATCCTCAACTTCTCATGCTCACTTCTTACATCCAATCTTTTGAAAAGACGTGTCAATTTTAAACCTTTGTATATGCTTCTATCTCATATATGCTTCTGATGTGTTTAGGGTAGAGGCAAGAAGGGAACAGAGGTCTGGGCAGAGCCACAGTGAAAAGCTTATGGCCTCTGCAAATGCCTCATCAAGTGGGAAGATTCAGTTAGAGTTGAAGGGGTTTCCCAGAGTCTGTATCTCAAAGATTCAAGGAGAGTTCAAGGGGGTTCCCAGAGCCTGTACCTCAGAATCTCCATGTCTTCTATGACACTGCCACCACCCTGGTCCAGGCCCTTTTATCACCTTTCACACCTGGATTATTGCAATATCCTACTGGTTAAAATCCCTGCCATGAATTCCTCCCCACTTATGTCCATCTTTTCTTTAGCTGTCATAGGGATCTTCCTAGAGCATAGGTCTAACCTTCAATTTTACTCTCTTCAATAAACTCCAGTGGTGCTGTCTCTCACCTCTAGGATCAAATATAAAGTCTTCTTTTTGGCATCCAATGCCCTTCATAATCTTTTCCCTACCCCAAAATGTTTTTCCAAATTTCTTATACTTTATTCATTCTCATATACTCTGCATGGCACTGGCCCCCTTGCTGTTCCTTGAACAAGACACTCCATTTCCTGACTCAAGGCATTTTCACTGGACTATCCATAACACTCTCCCTCTTCTCCATCTACTGGCTGCCCAGGCTCCTTTCAAGTCCCACCTAAAAAAATCATACCTTCTACAAGGAAGTCTTTCCTCACAGCTCATAATTCTAGTGCCTTCAGTAGATTGTTTCTGTATACAATTTGTTTGTAAATACATTTTCCTTTATAAAATTGTTTGCACATTTTTCCCACATTAGACTCAGATCCTTGAGGGCAGGGACTGTCTTTTTGCTTCTGTTTGTGTCTCTAGACCTTAGCACACATGCTGGGCACTAAATAAATATTTGTTAACTAACTGATTTCAGCTAAATATCATTGTTAAAATTACTATAAATCATTTCTATGCATACATGAAGCTATATAAAGCACACACAGTGAAATTGTATGTATGACTAATTAATTGAGTATTCTGTATAGTGAAAAGTTACCATATGTACTATGCACAAATTAGCCTTAATGAGGGCACATATTAGGATGAGGAAGTATTCCATAGAGTTGGTCAGTCAGTACTGTGCTACACATTGGGGATATAAACAATCTCTGACCTCAAGAAGCTTAAAATCTAATAAGCAAAGACAAAATTTTAAAAGGAAGATGAAAAGATTTGGGGGGGGGGGAACAATGGGGAGCAAAGTTTGCCAGCTTGAGGAGCCCAAGCTGATAGGAAATTAAGAGATGACTGTGTGGGAGCCTTCTTTAAATGAAGACTTTGGGAAGAATTCTTTGCTCCTCCCTTTAGCCCTTCAATCAGAGTGTCAACAGGAACTTAGAGTACTGATTGATGGAGTATAGTCTCTGGGAAACCCCTTGAACTCTCATTGAATCTTCCCACTTCCCATTTGCCTGAGGCCATAAGCCTTTCATTGTAGCTAGGCCTAAATCTCTTACTCTTTACCTAACCTAGCCCTCCATTGTCCAGCTACTTTCCACCCTTGATCCTATCAAAATATCTATACCCAAATCTATTTTATTAGTCTCAGCATTCCAGTTAAACTAGCCTAGCCCTCCATTGTCTCTCATCTCCAGGTAGCCTTCAACTATTTCCCACCTTTAATCTCATTACTGGAGTCTGCCCTCAGTTCCATCAAGATCCTCGAGAGACCAAACTCCTCTAGACCACCCCTAAATCCTCCCACAATCTTTTGGTATATAAGATCCATCTTGCCTCCATGATAGGGTTGAGAATTAAATCTAGCACAGACTCACTCTGTGTCAGATTATTCTGGTCCACTTGTCTAATACAAGCATCACAGACACTTAATCTCCTTAAGAGTCTACCCATTATGGCAAATCTTTAATAAACTTTGCTTTACTTTGCCTGAGGGAAGACTTGAGTTGAATTCATTCTGCAGGACCTGGCATGTTGGTATTTTGGGGGTCTTGAGCACCCCTAAACCTCAACATATGGTTCCATAAACCTCAACACAGATGAAGAATGAGTATCAACACTGAATGCTATCTTGAAGTATTATGAGTTTCCTGATGGTATGGTAGAGTCCAATTCAAGGAGTACAAGCTGGCAGAAAATGAGAGCCATTTCTTAAATTTCCAATATATGTACACATTAGAAATAAACAAATGCCACGAATCAGAACTCGATTTATTGTTCTGTTGTTTAAGTAAATTTAAGAAAGTGATGGAAAAAATATTAATATTTAAACCTAAAAGTGTCTCATGGATACATCTTTTTTCAGACTTCTTAAACATTTACAATGCACCCCTGAAGCAAAGTCATGGAATAAATGAGAGATGATAAAATCAAGTACATAGGAAAAATTGATAGCCTGAATGAGGAAGAGTGTCCACACCCCCATACATATACTCCTAGACTTCAGAAAAGAATAAGAGAATGGCTGAGAACAGGGATAGTTTTTAAAAAGCAGAGGATGAGAGTCAAGAATATTCCTTAAGATTTTTTCTTTTTTGCTGTTTTCATTACAAGAGGAAGCAAGGTCATCTACTGAAACTGAGAATAGGCTTGCTGATTGACTGGGTACTTTAAAAGAAGGTTTAAAAACAGCTGCTGTAGAGGCCTGAGTAAAGAACTGGAGTGCAACAATGAGGGACCAATTGAGATGAGATTATAGTGGACTCCATCAGCACAGCTCTGCATGTCCTCCAGCAGCCTCAAGTCTTTCCAGGGTAGTTATAAAAGAAATGGATGGTGGGTGGATAGATGGTTGGGGTCAAGGGGACTGGGATTGAGTGTGGAGGCTCAACTTCTGAATTAGGGCATTCAAGCTACTGCTTTGAAATAGGCTTGTCAAGGTCACCAAGTTCCAGTAAGAATATTACTAATCCCTAAAAATAATTATTCTTTCTGTCATCCTACTTCTTTAATCCTTCATTCTTTGCATTTTTCACTTTGTCTTGGCCCTGATTTTCTATGCTCTACCTAGCCTTTATCTTCTTTCCTTCCCTCCCACTGTGTGGTAAACAAATACCTGCTGAGTGGTAAATAAACCTCAGGGCAAGGTTTGGTCATTGCTCCCAGCAGCTTGCCAACCTAAAGACAAAGAAAAAAGCAAATCAACTCTTAAAGAGACAAGAAATATATGCCTTTAATACACAAGCAAGAGGGTGAAAGCATTATACTCTCAACACGTTCCAAATATTACTGGAAAGAGGCCAGTAAGCAGAAAGGATATCCACAGACCACCACCAACAGAAGAAGAACGAGTGAAACAAACCTAAACATCCTTACAAATACTACCTTATTTAATCTCCACAATAATCCTGGGAGTTTGGTTGGTGCCATTGTTATCCTGATCTTACAGTGGAGGAAACTGAGGCAGAAAGAGGTTAAGTGAATTGCTCAGGGTCCCATTTGCTGTTTTTGTTGTTGTTGTTGCTGAGTCATTTCAGTCAGGCCTGACTCTTCTCTGCAAAGACACTGGAGTGGTTTGCCATTTCATTCTCTAGATCATTTTACAGATGAGGAACCTGAGGACAACAGGGTTAAGTGACTCATTCAGGGTCACATAACTTATACGTGTCTGAGGCTGTATTTGAACTCAGGACAAAGAATCTTCCTAAGACTTTTGAGATATTGTATATATCTCCAAAAATTAGATAACATATCTCTCATCAGAAACTAAGATAATGGGGGGGGAGGGGCAGAGCCAAGATGGCAGAAAGGAAGAGGTAACTTTTCTAAGCTCCTCCAAGACTTCTGTCACTAAACTTTAAAAAGTGAATTTGAATGGAATTTAGAGTGACAGAACCCATTGGGAGACAGAGCATGGCAGAGTCCCACCCCAGGAAAGTGCCCACATAGGTAGGGGCAGGTGGAGCATCCAGGAGCTGCACCAGCATGGATCTGAGAGCAGACCACAGCTGAGTGAGAAGGAGGTCCAGGGGGGCAGAGTCAAGATGTCAGGATAGAAGCAGCAAAACTCCACAGCTCCCCCCATAACCACCTCAAATACCTATAAAATATGACTCTAAACAAATCTTAGAGCTCCAGAATGCACAAAAGGACAGAGAAACAAAGTTCCCACTGAAGGCAGCCCAGCAGGCAGATGGAAAGGGGTTCATTGCAGCATGCTGGGAGCCCAGATCAGCACTGCACGAACCCGCAGCTGTAGCACAAGGGAGGCTAAGGACAAACCATGGCTGGAGCTTTCAGGAGAGCAGATCACCAGCAGCTGTGATGGTTTCAAGAATCATCAACCCATAAGAGCCAAGGACAAAGGGAAAGGTTAGTGGAACTCAACTAAATTTGGGGGAGAGGATCCAGCCAACTGCCCCAGAGCTAGAAGCAGCTGAAGCAGTGTCCCTGCAGCTGCCTTCACATGGCTGCTTCAGAGCTCGCGGCCTGCAGATTGCAGGGGGGCCAAGCGATCATTCAGAGGCTAAGTGCTCTTGCCTTGAATTGCCTGGATCGGGATTGCAGTCTTGGGTGGGGGTCCCAAGGTGTTTTTTTAATGAGCCAAAGCTGGTGGAGACTGCAGAGATGGTGGCCTCCTAATAGCTCAAGCAGCTGCAAAAACCCCAGCGATTTGGGACAGAGCGCTCCCCTCTGAAAGCAGAGTTCTATGGAGTTCAAAAGCCAAGTAATTGACTGGCAACATGAGCAGGCAAAGAAAGCAAAGCAAGAACAGCAATCCAACTTTAGATTCCTTTTTTGGGGACAAAAAAAGGTTATAACTTATCAAACTTTTCTCAGCATGAGTATAGGTGAAGGGAATACAAATGTATACATATATATATATACATATACATACACACATGTCTATATAGGAGGGTATATATATATAT
>CM053584.1:332462104-332520913 GCA_028627135.1 Pseudochirops cupreus | reverse complement strand
ATTTGTACATAGAGGATACAGTATCAATTGACTAGGAAGAGATGACACTTTAAAAGGTGAAATTGCAAGGTGGGAGAGGAATAGAATGAGAGGGGGGAAGGGGATGAGAGGGGGGATGATGGAGGGGAGGGGAGGGTGGGGGGGAGGGTTGCTGGAAGCACACACTTCTGTAAACACACTACAGGGACAGGTAAAGAATAGAACAAGGTGGGGCAGGATAGGAAGGAGGGACAGAAAAGGGAAGGATGGTTAGAAGGGAAGGAAAGAGTAGTAAGGGGAAAAGGTAGGTAAAGAGGGAGGGGACACAGGAGGGTAATACTGAGGAAGGCAGTGGTCAAAAGGAAAACTCTTAAGGGAAAAGGAAGGTACAAATATAAAAACAAGGGAGGAAATAGGATGGAGGGGAAGTCACAGATAATAACCATAATTATGAATGTGAATGGGATGAACTCTCCCATAAAACAGAGGCAGATGGCAGAATGGATTAAAAACCACAATCCTACAATATACTGTCTACAAGCAACATATTTGAAACAAGGGGAAACACACAGGGTAAAGGTAAAAGGATGGAGTGGAATATATTATGCTTCAGCCAAAGTAAAAAAAAAAAGCAGGAGTAGCAAATCTTAGATCAGATAAAGCAAAAGCAAAAATAGATCTAATTAAAAGAAGGAAGGAAGGAAACTACATCCTGCTAAAAGACACCATCCAGAATGAAGCAATATCATTACTTAACATATATGCACCAAGCAGTATAGCGTCCAAATTCCTAGAGGAAATATCAAAGTAATTAAAGGAAGAAATAGATAGCACAGCTATACTAACTAATGGGGGACTTCAATCTCCCCCTCTCTGAGCTTGATAAATCTAACCTCAAAATAAACAAGAAAAAAGTTAAGGAGCTAAATAGAATCTTAGAGAAGAGAGATATGGTAGACCTCTAGAGAAAATTGAATGGGGATAAAAAGGAATATACCTTCTTCTCAGCAGTATATAGCATGTACACAAAAATTGACCATGTAGTAGGGCATAAAAACCTCATAATTCTGTGCAAAAAAGGCAGAAATATTAAATGCATCATTCTCAGATAATGATGAAATAAAAATCATATGCAGTAAAGGGCCTTGGAAAGATAGACAAAAAACTAATTGGAAACTAAGTAATTTAATCCTGTCAAACAAGAAATTATAGAAACAATCAGTGACTTCATTCAAGAGAATGACAATAATTATACAACATACCAAAACTTGTGGGATGCAGCAAAAGCAGTACTTAGGGGAAGTTTTATATCCCTGAATGCATACTTGAATAAATTAAAGAAAATGAATGTCAACGAATTGGGCATGCAACTGGAAAAGCTAGAAAAAGAACAAATTGAAAATTCCCAATTAAATACTAAATTAGAAATAATGAAAACCAAAATTAATAAAATTGAAATTAAGAAAACTATTGAATTAATAAATAAAACTAAGAGCTGGTCTTACAGAAAAAAAAACAATAAAGTTGATAGATCTTTAGTCAATATGTTAAAAAAAAGAAAGAAGAAAACCAAATTATGAGAATCAAAAATGAAAAGAGTGAATCTACCCCCAGTGAAGAGGAAATTAAAACAATAATCAGGAATTATTTTGCCCAATTGTATGCACATAAATTTGACAATCTTAGTGAAATGGATGAATATTTACAAAAATTTAAGTTGCCCAGATTAACTGAAGAGGAAGCAAATTACTTAAATAAACCCATCTCAGAAAAAGAAATCAAGCAAGCCATCAGTGAACTCCCTAGGAAAAAATCTCTAGGGCCAGATGGATTTACTAGTGAACACTGTCAAACATTTAAAGAACAATTGATTCCCATACTCTACAAACCATTTGGGAAAAGTGGTGAAGAAGGAGTCCTACCAAATTCTTTTTATGACGCAAATATGGTACTAGTACCTAAATCAGGAAGAGACAAAATGGAGAAAGAAAATTATAGACCTATCTCCCTCATGAATACAGATGCAAAAAAATTTAAATAAAGTATTAGCAAAAAGACTACAGCAATTTATTGCAAGAATAATACATTTTGATAAGGTAGGATTTATTCCAGGAATGCAAGAATAGTTCAATATTAGGAAAACCATTAGTATTGTTGATCATATCAACAATAAAACTAGCAGAAAACATATGATTATCTCAATAGATGCAGAAAAAGCTTTTGACAAAATACAACATCCATTCCTATCAAAAACACTAGAAAGCATAGGAATAAATGGAATTTTCCTTAGAATAATAGGTAGCATCTATTTAAAGCCATCAGTAAGTATTATATGTAATGGGATAAACTAGAAGCATTTCCAATAAGATTAGGGGTCAACAAGGATGTCCATTATCACCCCTCTTATTCAATCTGGCACTAGAAATGTTAGCAGTAGCAATTAGAGAAGAAAAAGAAATCACAGAAATCAAATTATGCAAAGAAGAGACTAAGCTATCACTCTTTGCAGTTGATATGATGATATACTTGGAGAATCCTAGAGAATCAAGCAAAAAAACCTTCTTGAGACAATAAATAAATTTGGCAAAGTGTAGGATATAAAATAAACCCACATAAATCCTCTGCATTCTCATATATTTCTAATGAAATCCAACAGCAAGAGATAGAAAGAGAAATCCCATTTAAAGTTACTGTAGACATTATAAAATGTTTGGAAATCTACCTGCCAAAACAAACCCAGGACATATATGAACACAACTGCAAAACACTTTTCACACAAATAAAGTCAGATATTTCTAACTGGAAAAAACATCAATTGCTCATGGCTGGGTTGAGCTAATATAATAAAAATGACAACTTTACCTAAATTAAATTACATATTTAATGTCATACCAATCAATCTACCAAAAAATAATTTTATAGAGCTAGAAAAAAAGAGTGACAAAATTCATTTGGAAGAACAAAAGTTCCAGAATATCAAGGCAATTAATGAAAAGAAATGCTAAGGAAGGTGGCTTAGATGTACCAGATTTTAAACTGTATTATAAAGTAGCAATCATCAAAACTACTTGGTACTGGCTGAGGAATGGAGTAGTAGATCAATGGAATAGATTGGGTACACAAGACTCAGTAGTCAATGACTTTGGCAATCTACTATTTGATAAACCCAAAGACCACAGTTTTGGAGATAAGAACTCACTATTTGACAAAAACTGCTGGGAAAACTGAAATATAGTATGGCAGAAACTGGGCATAGAGTATTATCTAACTCCATGCACCAAAATCAAATCTAAATGAGTGCACGATCAAGGTATAAAGGCTGATACAATCTGGGAAAGCAAGGAATAGTTTACCTGTCAGATTTATGGGGAAGGGAAGACTTTATGACCAAACAGGAGTTAGAGAGCATTATAAAATGCAAAATTGATAATTTTGATTACATTAAATTGAAAAGTTTCTGTACAAACAAAGCCAATGTAACCAAAATTAAGAGGGAAGTGGGAAATTGGGAAAGAATTTTTACAACCAGTGTCTCTGATAAAGGCTTCATTTCTAAAATATACAGGGAATTGAGTCAAATCTATAAGAATACAAGTCATTCCCCAATTGATAAATGGTCAAAGGATATGAACAAGCAATTTTCAGAGGTAGAAATTAAAGATATCTATAAGCATATGAAAAAATGTTCTACATCACTATTGATTTGAGAAATGCAAATCAAAACAACTCTGAGGTACCACATCTCACCAGCCAGATTGCCTAAGATGACAAAACAGGAAAATGACAAATCCTGGAGAGGATGTGGAAAAATTGGAACACTAATGCATTGTTGGTGGAGTTGTGAACTGATTCTATCATTTAGGAGAGCAATCTGGAACTATGCCCAAAGGGCTATAAATAATTTTGAACTTTGACTCTTTGACCCTTTGACCCAGTAGTACCACTTCTACGGCCATAGAATTGGGAGGAAGACCCATATGTACAAAATATTTATTGCAGCTCTTTTTGTGGTGGCAAAAAATTGGAAATTAAGGGGATGTCCATCAATTGGGGAATGGCTAAACGATGAGGAACAGATTGATTTCATATTTACCTGGAGAAGCTTATATGAAGTGCTGCTGAGTGAGAAGAGCAGAACCAGTAGAAATTTGTACACAATTATAGACACAACCTATGTGTGATGAGCAACTTTAATAGACTGGACTCTTCTCAGGAACACAAGATTATAAGACTACTCCAAAAGACTCATGATGGAGGGAGATGTCTACATTCAGAGAAAGATCTAGAAAGAACAGAGTTTAAATGCAGACTAAAACAAACTACCTGCTCTCTTTCTTTTTCTTGTTTGTCTTGTTTTGTTTTGTCTTTCCCATTGTTCATTCCATCAGTTACAACCTGACTAATGTCTTATGTGAACATATTTGCAGATCCTATACTTGATTGCATACCACCATGTTGGGGGGAGGGGAGAACATTTGAAATTCAAGGGATTATGGAACTGAATCTTGTAAAGTAAAAGTAAACAAACAAATCAATTTCAAAAAAGAAAAAAAGAAAAAAAGAAAATGAGATAATGTATGTGAAGTGCTTTGCAACTTTAAATGGCTATATAAATGTGAGTTACTCATTAACTTTCTTATTTATATTTTTGTTCAACTCATTGATCAAAATGTTTAACAGCACATTGTCAAAAATGAATCCCTCTTGGCCTCAGTTTCCTCATCTGTAAAATTATCTGGAGCAACTTTGTCGAGGGCTTTCCTAAAACCTAGGTGAACAGTGTCCCTGACCTATCAGTGTAGACCTTTTAAAAAGGAGAATTAAGTTGCTCTAACATGACCTGTTCTTGGTAAAGCCATCCTGTCTTGATATTCTCGATTCTCACAAATTGTCACTTATGAATTCATTCTAGAATTATCTAGGTATTGAATCAAAAACACATATTTTCATATTCCAGTTTCTTCCCTTCTCTATAAATCAGCGCAGTTGGCCTTCATTAGCACTGTGGCACCTAACTGTTCCTCCATGATCTTCCAAACATCTACAGTGGTTCAATAATTGCACCTGCTAGTTCTTTCATTTTAACTCCTATGAGTTGTCATTCATCTGGAGCTAAGGGATTGAATTTATCAAGGGCAGGTAAGTGATCTCTTACTATCCTTTTATCTTATGATTAGTCATTTTTGTGGACTTTCCCAATCCAAGGCTTTCTCTCCCCCTAAAAGAAAACAGAAACAAACTGTGAGTTGAATAGATCAGTCTTGTTTCTATCATATATGCGTTCCCAAGTGGAACAGTAGTTAAATTAGGGAACTTGGAATCAAGAAGATCTGATTTCAAAGCCTGTCTCTGATATATTATCTGAGTGACTCTGGGCAAGTCACCCAACTTTTCTGTGCCTCAATTTTTTCACCTGTAAAATAGGGATAATAAAAAAACACCTACCTCCCTAGGTTGTTGTCAAAATCAAATCCCTTAATGTATATAAAGCATTTTGAAAACTTTAAAGTATTTGTAAATGCTAGCTATTATTATTATTACATAATCAACATCTTACCTATGCTATCTTGTTTCTCTTTATCCCTTTTATATCCTATAGACATTGTGTGTGTATGCGTGTGTGTGTGTGTGTGTGTGTGTGTGTGTGTGTTAGTTCTCTTCATTTTCTTACCACCTTTAGCTTTAGTACTTGGCAATAGTTTTGTTTTTTTTTACAAGACTGTGCCTTGGGTTTTAATTCATTCTTCATTATTTACCTTATTTCAATCCCTATAAAATTGAGCTTAGTTGATGAGTTCCCTAAAGATCCATATGATTCTCTTTAAACAAGTCCCTCTTTCACTCCTCAAAATAATTATTTCACTTTGTGCCTTCAGAATTTCATCCTTAAGAGTTTCCCATTCTGGACTAACATCCCCACAGAATTTTAGTCCATGAAAGCCTGCCTATCCTTTCCCTAAGTACTTTGAAATCTGTTCTCCCAAAATCTGTGGTACATAGCTACTTCTGCTCTATCACAATTCTAAGATATGATGTCCACTTCCTCCCAAGGATACCATCCTTTCCCTTACAAGGATTCAATTTCTCCTTGTTAGTGAGAATTGGGTCCATGATGATAGTTCTCACTATTTCTTCAAACATTTGAAAAATGAAATTACTATCAAGGCAACACAAGAAATTATTAACTATTCTTCTCTGAGGTGAGAAAGGGGAAGAGAGAAAGGAAGAGAGCTCCAGAAGATATCGAGTACAATTAAAATCACCCATCACTACTATGTCATACTTATGTACTAGGTAATCTGTTTCCTCAAATCAGGAGACAGGAGCCCTCCAACCCCTGCCCTACTTGTATCATTCAGAGTGGGGTTCAAAGGGTGGGGCATGAATAGAAGGGATAACATGAGCTTTTTGCGGTCAGTATTTGTGCACATCCCTTCAGTGAGCTATGTTGGGGGTAGGATCAATGGGAAACCTTGAAATTGCCAAACCATCCTATATAGCTAACATTAAACAATATCAGGCACCCAGGGAGGTAAACGATATTTTTTTCCTTATTAATGCTGATGAAGGAAGATGGAATAATTCTTTATACTAGTTCCCCTTACAGCAAACCTGTGTGACCTGTGAAAAAGGCAGATTATAGCCCCTTACATAAAGTCACTGAGTTCGTCACAATAGTTGTCCCTGATCAGGTAGTTCCAGTCGAGGGTGAGTAATATGGGGTTACTGAGCTCACTCCTCATCAATGTTTTTTCTTTATTCCTGTGGCTCTATTCCTTCAGCTTCCTTGGTTAGTCAAAAAGTTTTTTTTTTTCTCATCTAGGAAGGAAATAGGATATACTTCTATTATCCTTTCTATTATCTGAACTCTCCCTCATATTGCCACATTACAGCGTTCAGAGACCTGAAAGAGGTCTGCCTTCCTGGGGGCATTGATGCATACCACTACAATGATAATGTAATATTGACCAGGTGAAAGCATGACACAGTAGTAGACTGTCTAGATCAGATAGAAGGTTATCAACCCTAAGGAAATCCAGGAGCTAGCCCACCCAGTTAATTTTTAAGAAACCTAGTGGATAGGGGAAATTCAGGATTCTGACACAGTTCAGCATAAACTTCTCATCTAAAATGGAATCCAAGAGCCCTTACTGAACTCTTGGTTTTGGAGAACCCCTATTTTCTACCTGACTCAGATTTACCAAGTCCCGTACAACTTCACCTCTTCCAAATTGGGTTCAGAACAGGGTATAGCTCTGGAAGATCTAAAGCAGACTTTCCCAAAGTCACTTTGGGCCTTATGACTATAGGTCCTATGTTTTTGAAGGTCACTGACTATAAGGACCAGGTTGAGTGGACCATTATTGAAGTCACAAAAGGGTGACCCAAAAATGTGAGTGTTAGATTTTGGGAGTTACAAGTTACCCAAAGTAGTCATTCACTAAACTGTTTGTGGATAAGCAGCTGCTCAACTGGAGCTAAGCCCTAGCAGCTAATGAACAATTGGATTATGTGTCTAAGTAAGTAAAGATTTCAGATCATTCCCCTGATGTAGCTATTAGGGAATTGGAAGTTTAGGTGTAGCAATCAAGGAATATTGTGGATAGACATACTATTATAACATATATGATATACTAGATATGTAAAATACTTTGGATAACTGGCTTGGGAACCAGGATGACCTGAATTCAAATCAAAGAGATAGAATTAGAAGCTTGAGCAGAGAAAAGGAAGTTTGAAACAACCACTATAGGGATTACGATAACAAGTTCTTTCTGAGGGTAGAAGGGTGCAGGCATTTTATTCAACTGATGTAGTTAACTCGTGGCATAGAGATTCTCTCCATTTGTGTGGATCAGCAGCTCAGTTCTCAAGAGTTTCCTGGGACACTGGGTGATTATATGATTTGCTTGAGATAACACAGCTAATTTGTGCCACAGGCAAGACATGAATTCAGGTCTTCCTGACACTAAGGTCAGTTCTCTATCCAATAAACTATGCTACTTCTTAGTAAGTCAGTAAGAGGAAAGTAACAGGATTTCCATATAGTATTAATGGTCCAATTAAGGTTAGAAAGGATCGGATTTTGGTGGCACTCGTAAGGGTGATTTTTTCCTCCAATAGTGCTCAAAAGCTCTAGGAAGAAGAAGTTGATAGAATCATATTATTGCAAGGACTGGTTTAGCAAGAGAGAAATGGTGGAGAAGAGGACATTATAAAAGTGGCTGACTTAATAGTGAAGAGAGAGTTAGCAAGAAAGCCAGAGGAGAAGAGAAGGGAATGAAAAAATAAGGAAAAATTAAATAAATTCTTATTATGAAAAGAGAGAAATAAAGCTACAGAAGGAGTAAGGAAGTGTTACCAATGGAAAAATGGAAGATTGTTATCAGAGGAGGTATTCCAGAGCTCTTGATCAGAGCACAGTGCTTTACATTTAGTAAATGCTTAATAATTGTTTGTTGAATTGAATTGAATCGAGATGAAGGTCCAACTGAGGTCCAACATCCTGATGGATAGCTAACTGAAGTAGTGAAGAGGTAAAGGTCATAGAAATGAAAAAGTTTAAGAAAATATGAGGACAGGGTGTCAAAAGAACCATTAAGGCACATATAGAAGTTTCAGATTCTCAGATAATGATGACAGGGGCTGGATTGTAAACCAGGTATCAACATTTTGGAGAATGGTGGGATGGGGACCAGAAGGTTGTCAAGGAGTCAGCAGCAGGGACCAGCTAAAACCAGGATTCCTAAATGGCAAAAGCAAAAACATCAAATATTTTGAGATTTTATGCCATAAGCCCCAAAGCACTATCAGAGTAGAGACTGAATCTGTCACTTTGTTGGGTAGGGCACACACAGGTAAGGAATCTCATTCTACCCATGCAGCACTTTCTCTACAACTTAGCCTTAGCAAGTTTCCTAGAACACCAAAAAGTTAACCAACTAGCCCAGGATCACACAGCCATTATGTGCCAGAAGCTAGTCTTGAACCCAGCCTTTCCTGGCTCTTTGGAAGCTGTTTATACACTCCATATCTCCTTTATTATAATATCACTCATTATCAGTGTGCGGGAGAGAAAATGGGAAAAGATAATGATTTTAAATCACTGTGACTTTCAATAACATGCATTTTTATTGTAAAGCACAATAGCTGAAATTTACAAAACCAGAAGCTTTCACAAACCCAAGACAAACTAGAATCTCAAGGGTTAAAAATATTTAGTATTCAATTGCTAGTTCACTTCTTGCCCTCTGATAACCGGGAACAAAATTGCTTTTCTGTTGTATAAAGTATCTTTCAAATTCAATTGCTTATCTCCTCATTCATTCAAGAAAGAGAGACCTCAGATTTACAGGAACCTGAGCCCATAATACAAATATAGTATATTAAACATATAGCAGACATCTTCTGAAAAATAACCAAAACACGGTCTATTGATTTTAACCTTCTATATCAAGGTATTCTCCAGTGGGCTCAACTGGATCCAGGCTATGAGAAATTCCAATTATTTGAATTTCTATATATGGGATAAGCATTTAGTTATCAACATACACCATAAACCATATTTTCATCTGTTATTAAAGGACTATTACTGTGTGGAATTGAATGTGTTTCTAGCGCGAACTCCACTGTCACTGAAGCAGGAGAGGTAGCTCCTTTTGGAGGAAATTCCCTTTGCAAATTTGCATAGTGTGTGCTCTCTGAAAGCAGCCTTTGGTTGGACTCTGGGACAATAGAAAATAAGCCACAGCAGAGAAGCCCCAGATGCCTTCAGTGCCTTCTCACATGTAGACAGGCACAACCTGGTGCCTATTATATGAGACTGCCCTCTGCTTTAATGGATATGCTTGGCATTGCCTTTTAAATGGTGTCCATATAGACTATAAAGATACAGGCACCAAAAAATGCGTGCAAGTTTACTGAGTGTGTGTGTGCTGGAGATCTCTTACTATATCCAGCACCCACTTATTTCTGTGAAATGCCAAGCAGGGAGCCAGAGACGTACATAGCTTCTTATCACAGTGATTCCAATTTTGATTTTTTTTTTAATTCCCCCACTAAGAAATGGAGCCAAAATAAATCTATTTTCAGAATGGTGTGGATGTTTGTGATATCAGCATCCAGTAGAATCTCCTAAAGAGCATCACTCCTTTTCATGGTCCAGAGGCTAGCAGAATTGGAATTGGATGAAGAGACAGGGTCTAAGAGATGGAAAATGGAAGGGCAGGAAAAGAGAGAAGGTGCTTTCTTAATTTACACTTCCAGTTGCACCAGGAAAGGAGAAATTATTCTGACTCAATGTCATCCATTTGGCAAGGACATGGAAGTTGGTTTCTAAGAAGTAAAGTTGGATGCCGAAGTCACTTGATCAGAAGGTATGTTTTTCCTCCTAATACCAAAAGACGTTAAAATGGACCATGAAAGAAAATATAAAGGTTTTATTAGGCTGGTTATAAAGAGCCCTAGTTACTTACTGCTGCTGACCTTCTTCCTAAGCCCAACAACAAAATCTTTTTTTTTTTCAGTAATTTCACCTTTCTCTGACTCCCTATCATCACCTTCCTGCTGCTTCCACTTTAAACCCTGAGGAAATTATAATCATACTCACTTGTACTGATTTGGATTTCAGGTTCCTCTTTTACATATTCCTTATTGCCTCCCCAAATGTCCAGTCCAAATGCCTCATTATGGCTTAGACATAACTCTGGGTTCTCAAAGGCACTGGGATATATACTTTGACAAGTGGAAAGGCTTCATACAGAGATCTGACAATAGACTGCATCTGCTGAATGAGGAACAGTGTGACTAAGTACAGGGAGGATCATCACCAAAAGTTTGACCACTCGGGGATGAATGTTTTAATCATGGCGTTCTCTGAAGTTATTATTCACCAGAAATTAACAACCAAGAAGTTCACTGTCTTCCTAGGGCATGTATACAGGAGAACTTGGTAAGACATCACACGTGATGACTATTCACCATTTCTGGTGAAATGATTCAAATGATACTCTCCAAAAGGAACCATAATGTGCTACAAAGGATTCAGAGAGTCTTGAGCAAGAAACTGTAGGCCTTAAGTACATGATCAAAAGTAAGGGCTTCAGAGGACAAAGGCAGATTTGGGAAGAGAACTAGTCACTTAAAAAATAATGACCGAGAACAGGATAGATATAAGTCTGAAGTTATTCTTGAAGAACTTGCACCATTACAGGGGAAGGACATCACGTAAAGACCCGAAGAATCTGTGATTTTGTTGGTTGTGAGAATTTCTTCTGCTGAAGCAGATTGCAACCCAGATATCATTTATAGCCTTAGAGATTGGATAAGACTCAGAACTTAAGTGATTTAAGTTCACACACACACACACACACACACACCACGCCACACAACAACACAACACACAAAATACTTATGAAGCTAGCTAGATTTGAACCGAGGTCTTTTTAACTCCAAGTTCAGCAGTCAATGCTACACAGTACTGTCTGTTCCCTTTTTCACCTCCTGATTTGTTAATACTGGAGCAAGATTAGGGAGAACTTTGAATGTCAGAATCAGGAGTTTATATTTTATTTGACAAATGATGGAGAACCACAGAAGTTGGTTTTTTTTTTAGTAGACCAGTAACTTGATCATAGCAGTTTGGCTTCACTGTACTTTTTGCAGATTAAGTTTTCCTGGCTAAGGGAGCTGGATAATGCCTGGTCTTCCCCAGACTATCAGACCTCTGTCTTTTTCTAGTTATAGGGGTGGAGAACCTGGGGCCTCAAGGTCAAGTTTGGTCCTCTAGATCCTCAAGGGCAGCCCTTTGACTGAATCCAAACTTTGTAGAATGGGATTTGTTCTGTGAAGTTTGGATTCAGTTAAGTGACTGCACTTAAGGACCTAGAGGGCCACATGTGGCCTCAACGCCAGAGGTTCCCCACCCCTGCATCTAGTACCTTCCTACTATACATGGTGGAGTCTTCATTCAGGGAGAGCTCCCCTAAATGGGGTAAATTACTTTTCTTGAATGGCTAGGCATTCCTTTTCCTATGGCAGGGGCTTGAAAATTGAATTCCCTCTTAGTTCTAAATTCAAAACCTTCTTAATAAATAAAATAGAAAAACAAAACAAAATGAATGCAGATCATTGAGCATCCATAAAGCATCAAAAGCAACCATCACTTGTGATCATCCCTCCTACCTTGTTGTATGTAAAGTATGTCTATGAAATTTAGGATCATGGCTTTAGGGTAATTAGGCATCCTATAAGTCACCTCAGTCAGGGAAACTAAGACATAGAGATATTAACTGACTTACTTAGGTAACACAGATTTCAGCTACCTTCTATGCCTGGAATGCTATCCCTTCTCACTTCTGCCTCTTGAAATCTCTATTTTCCTTCAAAATTCAATTCAAATGCCATTTTTTCTGCTATAAGCCTTTTCTAGTCTCCCCAGCTTCTAGTGCCTTCCTTTCTCAAGTTACCTTGTATCCACACTATTTACAGGATGTCCCAAAAGTCTCAGTACTGTTTTAAGCTATTAGAGCTCAAAATGGCACTAAGATTTTGAAGACATCCTGTGTGTCTTGTAGATGACTATATATGTACATGCTGTCTTCTCCATTAGAATGTAAGCTCCTTGAAGACAGGGGCTGTTTTTTTTTTTCCTTTATGGTTCCCCAAAAAACCACTAGCACAGTGGTTCTCAACCTCTGGGTTATGTTCAATTTGTAACAATGAAAATACATCCTGTATATCAGATATTTACATTATGATTCATAACAGTAGCAAAATTACAGTTATGAAGTAGCAACGAAAATAATTTTATGGTTGGGGGTCACCACAACATGAGGACCTGTATTAAAGGGTTGCAGCATTAGGAAGGTTGAGAACCACTGGTCTAGCATATAGTAAAAGCTTAATGAATTACTGTTGATTGAATTTGAAACTAGTTCCTCTCACTTTTAATCTAGCAGTCTTTCTCTAGAACAATTATGTATTATCTTATACTATATATCATATATATGGTATATATGTATATATTTACATGATATATGTATATATTTAGTATATATGTATGTATATATAGTATATATGTATATATATATATATATAGTATATATGTATATATTTATGTGATATATGTATATATTTACATATATATGGTGCAAGTGTATGTATGTGTGATCGCTTCTTTCTCCTCTTACTAAAATGTAAGCTTCATGAGGACAGGGACCATGCCATATCTACATGTTGCATTCCTTCTTGTGCCTCCTACATAGCTCTACCCACATCCTGCTTCCAGGCAAGCAGATGGGTGGGATAAGTAAAGTCAGGGATATCATTTGGGAGATCGTTATAATAGTGCAGGAGGGAAGTATTGCAGACCCGAACTAGGATGGTTGCATTAAGGATCAAAAGAAGTGGACAGATATGTGTGAAGAGTTGAGTTTGGGACATGATGAATTTCAGCTGAACACATGGATAACTAAGTGATGTAGCATTAGTGAGGAATGTTGGACATGGAATGTTTATTGGTGTCACCAAATCTGAGTTTGAATGCCAGAGCCCTGCCACTTACTACTTCCCTGACCCTTGGAAAGGCATTTAATCTCTCTGGGTCTCCTCTTCCTCCACCATGAAAAAGAGTTGGATTAGACAGCCTCTAAAGTCCCTCCTAGTCCCAGATCAATATCTATTTCTATCAGGAAGTTAGAAACACAGGACTAGAACCCAGAAAAGAAGTCAGAGACCAAGGTATTGATTTGAGGACCAAGCATATAGACATGATAGGTGAAGTTATGATGAGATCACTGAATCACAGAAAATCAGAGTTGGAAGTGACTTCAGATGCCATCTAGTCAAGCCTGTGCCTAAATAGGAATCCCTCCTACACCTTAACGACAAGTGGTTATTATCTATTGCCATAGAAAGAGGGAAAGCAGAGGTCTTTACCTTAGGGAGACCTATTTTTAGGGGATAAGCAGTGGAAGTCATCAGAAAAGATGGAAAAAAGAGTCAAAGGTGGGAAGAAGACCAGTATAGCATAGACTAGAGTCATGGAAGCCAACAGTGAAACCAATTTCAAATAAGAGATAATCAGTGGTGACAACTGTCTCAGAGGAGTAGAGCAGGATAAAGAGGAAATAAGCTGTTAGACTCAGTAATTAGGAGATTATCCACAACCTTCATGAGACACAACATATTATAGTGTATAGAATGGTGAACTCATAATCAGGAAGCCCTAGATTCAGATACTTGTTGGCTACTCAGTGACCCTGGGAAGTCACTGCCTCCCAAAGCCAAAATTTCCTCATTTGTAAAAATGGGTATAATAATAGCCCCTACCTCACATGATTTGTTTGGGATTTTTTGAGGATCAAGTGAATGAAACATGTGAAGTCCTTCACAAGCCTTAAAATACTATACATGTTATCTATCATTGGTTCTATTTGCTTCAGCCAAATTCCATCAGATTACCCGGGAAAGCAAAATAAACAAATGGAGAGGAAATGGAGGCAGTATGGAGAAAATACCTTCTATAGAAGGTTGGTGCTAACACAGCAAAGCAGGACAGAATAGAAGCTTGAGGTGACAGCAAGGTCAAAAGAAAGTTTATTGCATTTCCTTATGAGTGAGTTTCCTCATTTTTAAAGGAAAGATAGCACCTGAACATGTTCATAAGCAACATCTCCTACACATATTCCATTTCCAGCAAGGATGAGCTAGTGAAGGGACCATCTGGATTACTGAAAAAACATCCATACCATTCTTTCTCAAAACTTCTAGTCCTAACATTGCCAGGCCTAATCTTACTTACACACACATCTTTTCATGCCATTCCTGGGCTCAAAAACCTTTAATGATTCCCCATGGCCTATCAAGTAATGTGTGGATGTTTTTGCCAATCAATCAAGTCACTACTCAAGCTAACACTTTGTCTCTCTGGTCTGACTTTATAGTACACCCCTTAATACACCGTATGCTTCAACCCAACCAGCTGTACACAATCTAGCAATTTCCTGTCTCTGTGGCTTTTATCATACTTTTCTCTATGGAATTCTACCCTTCTCAGTCTCTCAGGCCTCTGCCCTACTTGCTGATTTTCCTATCTATCCTTATAGTCCAGATCTGACATTCAAGGTCACCTACTCCAGATAATCTTCCCTGACTCACTATTTGGTAATAACCTCTCCCTCCTAGGATAAAGCACTTTGTACATCCTTTTCTATTAAAATTGTTTACTGTCTTACATAGTGTAGCTATGTGTGTGTGTGTGTGTGTGTGAGTGTAGAGGGGTGCTTATGCGTGCTACCTGGCCCAGTGTTTTTTGGTCATGGCTGACTCTTTGTTACCCCATTTGGGGTGTTCTTGGCAAAGATACTAGAGCAGTTTTCCATTTTATAGATGAGGAAACTGAGACAAACAGCATTAAGTGACAGGGTTACATAGTCAGTAAGTGTTGAGGACAGATTGGAACTCAGAAAGAAGAGTCCAGACTCCAGGCTGGGTGCTCTATCCATATGCAATCTAGTTGCCCCCAGTGTTGTTCAGTCCTTGTACCTGCCTCAGTTACTAAACTCTAAATTCCACGAGGGCAGAAATTAAATTACTTGTAAACTTTAGATCTTCCCCTGTGCTCAGCACACAATGAGTGTTTGATATATGTCTATTGAGTTAAATTCTTGAAAAGGTAGAGTGGAAGGAGCTCATGGAAAGGAAAAGATTCATGGTGCAAGAGAAAATAAGATGGCAGAGAATACACTCATGAACACAAATGGCAAGAATGAGAGGCATTCTTATATGGAATGGTGCAGGTATATAGCATCCATTCTAATATGGCCACCCTGTCTTTGTTTAGCAATTACATGGTTTACTTAACTTCTCTTGCAAACCATAGCTAATGAATTAACTAATGGTCCTCTCCTAATGATGGTGTCAAAAGCTTTGGTAGGTCAATGATGACCCTGTAGACTTCAAAGGGCTGGTTCTACTAACAAGTGGTTAAGTCAAATATCAAATACCATCATAACTACACTACTATTATGTCTAAATATTAACACTTTATACTGTACTGCTCTTTTCATATGAGTGCTTAGCTGACAAGTATATGGCATCATAATACAAATTAAGTAAGCATTACTTTTTTTTCATTTTGTGAACAAGAAAACTCAAGCACAAATTTCTAAAAAGATATTGAAATGGAGAGAGTTCAGGTCTGTGACAGGGGTGGGGAACCTGTGACAATCGAAGCCACATGTAGCCCTCAGGGTCCTCAAGTGACCCTTTGATTGAATCTAAATTTCATAAAACAAATCCTCTTAATAAAAGGATTTATTTTGCAAAATTTGGACTTGGTCAAAAGGCTGCACCCAAGGACCTAGAAGGCCGCATGAGGCCTCTATGTAGCAGGTCCCCATCCCTGCTTTAGAATTTTGATGTGCACCAGGGCATACATGCACACATTTATGTGCACAAGTGTTATTAAATATCAAGGTCCAAAGACCAGATGGGGCTATCTATATTAAAGAAATATTGGAAAATCAGTGAATTAGGATTTTGTTTCCCCTCTGCTGTCAAGACTAATTATTTGTTTAATTAAAATATTTTATTAGTGAATATCAGGGAATTTAAACACATTTGAATTTTCACAATTTAAACTTTACTTGTTTTGATTTTTACAGCAGACATGCAAGGCACAGACAACACTTCATGAGTCAACACTAATAAATAAAATATTCTGAAACTAACAATTTTTGTTCACTCTTTTCTCTCTATTCATTCAGTTGGCAACCTAATTCAGACCTTAACCTCTCGTCTGGAGTACTGCAATAGTCTCAAAATTGATCTCTCTTTTTCCTTATCTTTGTCCTCAGCAAACATCCCTCCACATGACTGTCAAAAGACTCTTCCTAAGAAGCAATTCTGATCAAGCCAGTCATGACTCCTGCCTCTTGTGGTAAAAATGGGAACTAATCAGACTATAAGCTAAGTTTTTCCCTGTAATGGTAAGGAAATTTGAAGATCTTCCCTTCCCCTTAATAGGCCTCAAGTAGAACCCCACAGGAGGGGCTTGATTGGGGGGAGGCTTGTTTCTCAGGAAGGCCCATATCTTTTGTTATTTTGTCACAAAGGTTGTGATGTCTTCTGACCCTGAAGAAGGGTATATATACTCTGAGATGAGGTTTTGCTTTGGGGTTCACATATGAGAAGAGTTGTGTGAGTTGGCCAGATGAGATTCTGGATAGCTGTTGCACTCCTTGGCTTTGAAAACCCAGATGTTGGCTCTTCTCTCTCTGGTAACTATGTATGTATGTAATGGTCAGACAGCTAGAAGCCCTGTCTGTTGGTCTGTTGAATTGTGTTACTTTCTCCATCTGTATTTTTTTTATTTTCTTGTAATTTCTGTTTGTAATTTCTGAAGTTCAGGGTGCTTTTTCCCCTCAATTAAGTGAATGATATAGATAGATAGATAGATAGATAGATAGATAGATAGATAGATAGACAGATAGATAGATAGATAGATAGATTTAAAGATTGTTGACCCCTTTAAAGTTGCTTTCCTTTAGTAAAGCAGACCAAAGAACTTGTGCTAGCCATAATCCTGGGTATGCTAGTGTGCTTGCTGTCACACTCCCTGGTCCAGCCTGCCCTTCCAGCAATACTCCATACTACTTTGCTTTATATTTTCTAAGTTCCTGTCAAACTGGATTCTGAACAGTTCTCCAAACTTGACACTCTACCTCTATATATTAGATCAAGCTCTTCTGCACACCCACAATGCACTCCTTCCTTATTTCTGTCTTTTAAAATTCTGATTTTTCTTGGAGGCTCAGTTCAGTTATCACCATCTTGGGAAACTTTTCCTAATGTTAGAAATTATAAAGGTATATTAAGACTGGATTTAATGAAGCTTCCTAACAGAGCTACCCAAATGTGAAATGTGTTGTCTTGGGACATAGCGAATTCCACTTTGTTGAAGATCTTCAGGCAAAAGCTGGATGAGCCCTCATTAGGTATATCATGTATGGGAGTCTTGTCTAGGTATACGTTTAGGTGACCTCTGAGCTTCCTTCTAACTTGGAGATTCTTTGATTCTGTTATTCCCTCTGGTTCTTAGTTTTCTGTCCTCCTATTTACTTATCTGTATACTTGGACCCCTCCAGTAAAACATAAGCTCCTAGAGGGCATGAGTTTTTCACTTCTGCCCTTTTATCTCCAAGGACTATCACAGTTCTTTGAACTGTGCACTTATTAAAAATTAATCTGTAATTTACAAATATGCTAATGATTTTTTTCCTTTTTTAGATGTCACCCAGCTTTTTGTCCCTTGTCTTAAATGAAGCATTATATTCATATTTACAAATGCTGATATTCCAAAACCATTTCTGGACTATATGCTGACATTCTGAGAGCCTCAACTATTAATCCACTTATGACTACTCCTTTGAGAGACGTTGAATCTTGTTTTTGTTTTCACCCAACTACTATAATAGACATTTCATAGATTATCTTAGGAAAGGTTGAATGAAAAGCATCCACACCAGCTGTGACAGACTTTACACAAAGCAGTGAAAATAGCTGACCTGTACTTATGACCTAACAACTTGGGCTTAGATTAGAAAACTTAGTCACATTGACTTCAGAATTACTATGTCAGTGAGAAATGGCAGGAGCAACAATGTGGAGCCAATGTTCTGAAAAGTACAAGGCTTGAGAGTAGGGGTCTCATCCTTTGACAGTACCAGAAGAGGCAATATTTTATCACTGTGACTCTTAATAGGCTCCCACAGTGTGTTATATGTTGTATTGTGCTGGGTTGGGTTGAAATAGAATCAAGAAATACTCTTTTTGATGAGTTTATTTGCAAATGTGGTTAATGGGCATAAATGGTACAAAAATATATAAAACTATACAAAATCCACTGAAAAAATCTTGATTGAGTGAGGGGAGAATGGTCCATGAATCTAAATACAATAGATCCCCTAATAGGGCAAAATGAGATAAAGTCTGCAAAATACTTAACCCAGGGCCTGGCACATAATAAGTTCTTAATTAATGTTTCTTTTGTTTCTTCCTTTCCTCTTTCCTTTCTTATAGAGATAGCATGGCATATTTCATAGAATACTGCATTTGAAGATTAAGATCTGAGTTCATATACCAGCTCTGTAACATATTACTTCTATGACCTTGGTCAAGTGATTTCAACTTTCTGGGCCTCTATTTTCTCATTTGTAAAATGAAATAGTTGGACTAGAGTGATTCTTAAACAGTTTAAGAAGTCCTGGAGGGGTTGTGAGTGGAAAATTAGTTTAAGAAGCCCTGGAGATGACCAATTAGCTTACTTCCAACTCTTTATATATGCTCCTACAATGTGTTGCTGATAAGAATTCTCCAAGTGAACTTTTTTTTTCCCCAATCCTCAAACTATTTCTTGATGCCTTGTATTTAACCATAGAGAACGTGAGTTGAAGGAAAGCTTTTTTCAAATGTACTTTGATAGAGATGTTTACAGTTTACACGAACTTGTGTTTGGTTTCCAAGAGCTGTTTGCATCAAAGGGCAATGAAATACCATCCCACGAATATCACAAATATCAGGCAAGTGAAGAGCTTAGATGGATTTTTAAAGAAACACACATGTGGAAAGTTCTACCCAAAGCTATAGCATCTAGACAAAAAGTGAAAAACTTCAGCCTGTCATTCATCTCACACAATTACAGAATGAGTTGGAAGAACCTTAGCCACCATGTAATTCAAGTCATACCTGAAGAAGAAACTTTTCATACAACAGTGTACTTACCTGTTTATATCTTGTTTCCCCTTGGAAGAATATAAGTTCCTTAAGGATAGGGTCTCTTTTAACTTTTGTCTTGGTAACTCCAGTCCTTACACCAGGCCTGGAACATAGTAGGTGTTTAATCAAGCAATTCATTGTTCATCTAGTCCCTGCTTGACATCCACTAATGAAAAGGTTCTCAAACAGAATACAAGAATTTTCACAGCATTCAGTCGCCCAATTTGTGCAAATATTATAGTGATTGGATGGATTTTTTCACTTTTCAACCAGGTATACAGAATCCTTCAGACTCAAGGTAAAATTCCAACTGAGAAAGGATGAAATGAAGTTGAAAGACTTTGACACATGACTCGTGCTTCTATAACAGCTACCCTGAGGACCCACATGTGAAAAGATACATCTCAGGTGTTACATTTAGCTCTGCGATATAGCTCATAGTATCGATCTTGGTATCTCTATTATATGTGTGAGTGTGTGTGTAATATATATATGTAGTATATAAATGTAATGTATATAATCTCCTTGATAGAATGCAAACTCCTCAAAGTCAGGGACTTTCATTTTTGCCTTTGCATCTCCAGTGCCTGGAACTTAACAAGTAAGGAATAAATGCTTGTTGACTGATTAGAAATTTAGGCTCCAAGAGTTCAAGTGGTTTTTGAAAGCTACATGGTAATTGACAGGGCCAAGATACAAACATATGTTTTGTTTTGCTTTTTCTGAAACCAAATCCAATGATCTTTCCACTGTACCATGGCACTTGATCCATGTTAACTAGTTAGTATGTGAGACTAGCTGACCAGTATGACTTAAAAAAGGCATATTCATAGAATCTTGGAATTCAAAGTAAGCTCTAGGTTATATTCTCTAACTTTTGTCTATGAAGGATGACACATCAACCCTACCACTTTTGGTCTTAAAGCTTCATGCAGACAAATCATCCACAACATGGTAAGTGGATTCTTTTTCTAAAAGAGCAGACCTATGATTTCATTCTTTTAGGAAGTTCCTGATTAGGAGACTCCCTCTACCAATGCTGATAAGCACTTGCTGTGCAATCTATACCTTTGCAGAATGGCCTGGGGCTCTAAGTAACTTCTTTAGGATCACATTTCTATTATGCATAAGAGGCAAGTCTTGAACACAGGTCTTCCTTACACTGATGTCAAACCTCTATCCATCTCACCACAGTCCTTTTAGCCCTCATACTATCAGATAACTCTATCTTATATCAATAACTCCTTCATTCCCTTGCCTTTGCACAAACCTGGCTCTTCCTAGGTTTCATCAAGTCCTTTCTTGCTTTTTACTTCTGAGGTTTCACTTTCTTTCATTCAATACAAAGAAAGAATTGACATTTGGAAGTATGTGTAGAATTATTTTACATACACACACACATACATACATACATATTAGTGTCTAATGGTAGCTATCTGTGTGGGGAGAGGAAGACAAATGGAAAAAAAAGAAAGTTCCATGAAAGTTACATATGCAACTTTATTATATATTTAAAAGGAATAGCAAGTTGTACATAACAGATTTGCAGTTTCATATGGAATCATCTTTTTTTCTATTCCACTATGTTATGGAAAAAGCTTATTTTATTTCTTAAGTTCAGAATAATTTTTTTTTAAATAAGAGATAAAATGAAAGAGAAGTCACCAGCTTTCTTGTTCCCAGTCTCCGATTTAATCTCTTTTCCTTCTTCACCAGACTTTATGCTTTCAATTCCACCTACTTTGTTCAGACTCTTATTCAGATTCTGTCCTGACCCACTGTCCTTTCTCCTTATCCTAGATCCCTATCCTAGGCACCTACTTCAGTACTGCCCTTTCCATCATGCTATCTTCTTTTAGCCCACTAACATTTTGCCAGACCCAGCCTGCCAATTTTTAATTTTGGATCACAGCTTTGCAGTGTTGACACTCAATTTTTTCCCCATTACACCTGTTAAATTGATGACTCCACTGTCCAATTTTTCCATCCCTGTTCTGCTCCCTTGCCATATAGCACTAGCTGGAGTAAGTCTCATTACTCAGCATAACTTACATACTATAAATTTCTCTTCTATAGCTACAATTTGGCTCCAGTCACCACCTGGCACACTTTTGTTATTCATTCTACATCACCTCTCTGGCTCAGTACCCAGAGGCAATGGACCAAACCTTCTCATAAAGTTTGGAATTTCTCTCATACTTCTTACATCCCACTGATAACTTTGTTTTGCTGTCTCAGAGAAAATCCACACCATCTACCTTGCACTTTCATAACTGTTCCCATTTCATCTCAACATATCCCTACTCAATTCTCTATTTTCAGCCTTCTTAGAGTTTCATAGGAAGAGATATCCCTCATTTTCTGAATCAAGCCTATACTTCTGGGCTCTACAATACCATTCCTTTTCCCCTTCTAAGGGCTATTACTTCCATTCTTACCCAATTCTCCAGTTTGTTCCAATAAAAGGAATGTTTAATCTGGAATCAGAAGACCTAGGTTCAAATTCCACCCCTGAAATTTAGTACCTGTTTGAACGTAAAATAGTCATGTAACTTTCAAACAGAGGATGGATGACCATTTGTCAGGTATATTTGTACATGGGATGGACTAAATGGCTACCTAGTTCTCGTTTAACCCTCAAATTTTGTGAACCCCTCTAAACCTCAGTTTCCTCATCTTCAAATTGAAGGCGTTCCCAAACTTATTTTTCCTACAGTCCCCATTTTTAAAAAGATTCTTCAACATACCCTGGAAATCTACTTTCTTTAATCCTTTAACAGTTTTTTTTAAACTTGATTCATTTCAAAAATATATTTTTAAAGGATACATCTTAAATTTAATAATCTATTGTAAATTTGTGGGATTTTTACTGCATTGAAATTTTGATGATGCAATATTGCCTCATATAACCATATAGTATGATATTGTAAACAAGTCATCACAGGCAAATATTCCTGCTGATGCATGCTGGACTTCCCTACAATGGGCATTGTGGGGAATTCCCTGCTCAACTGCCAACACTTGCTTGTTAAGACCTATCGGCAGACTTGACCACTGATCTGTTATAAATTGCATTGTGTTTATTTGGAAAATAATGTAGTCATGATAACTTTAACTCTGTTACACAACAGACAAAACATGTACATGTGGTTTTTTAAAAATTTCTTAACTTCTCCTTTCCTTATGCTTCCACCACCCTCTTATTTGTACTCAACATCCCCAATTGCACCAGAGGCTACTACTGACCCCCATAGTTCCAGCACCACACCAAGGGCAGTATTCCTCATTTTTGGAATCTATGAGCCTTATATGATCTCTGGGGACACTTTCAGCTCTAGACCTATGATCTTTGTTCATTTGTTTTAAAGATTAGTACTCCCTATCTTATCCTTCCTCTAGGATGGAAGTACAGGTGCTATACACAGCCCTTATCTCATTCTGATGGTCATGGGAGCTCTGACCTATTCCATTTCCAACCTGGGTCAGTTTGCTAGTCCGTAGGCAATCTGGTAGCCCTTGCTCCTGAGAATTTACCACAACAATGCCAGCCTTAGTAAGGATACCTTATCAACTTAGCCCAGTGCATCTCAGAACTCCTGAGTTTAAGAAGTTCTCTACAAATCAGAGTCAAAACAGTACAGCCAATATGTGCCAGGCAGCTACGTGGCACAGTGGGTAGAGCATCCATCTTACAGTCAGGAAGACTCATCTCCCTGAGTATAAGTCTGGCCTCAGATTAACCCTGTTTGCCTCAGTTTCCTCATCTGTAAAATGAGCTGGAGAAGGAAAGAGCAAACCACTCCTGTATCTTTACCAAGAAAATCCAAAATGGGGTCATGAAGAGTCAGATAAGACTAAAATGACTGAGTAATGACATACTTGGAATTCCCTCCCCCATTTCCTTCAGCTAAAGTCCCACATACCCTTCAAAGTCCATCTCAAATGCTACCTCCTCAACAAAACCTTCCCTCACACCATAGCTAGAAATAATCCCTCTCTCCTCTGATTTTCCTCAGGCATTCATCATGGATAATTTTGAATTAGTCATTTGAGCTTATGTTATCTTGTCAACAGATTTTTAAGTTCCATGAAGAAGAGGACCACATCTTTATCTTCATCTCTCTTTAAGCTCCTAGCAGGTACCTTAAACAGAGAAGATACTCAATAAGTGTTTGTTGACTGAATTAACCGTGGAAGTATATGTTTTTAAACTTTAATTTCTCTGGAAATATTAAGAAATACTGTTTCTTTAATCCAAAACTCTTTCTAGGGCTTTCCCTTTAGAAAGGTGAGAAGAACAAAGGCTAGGATCTTCCTCTGAAAGGGAGTAAGAATGTTAACAAAATTTAACTCTTGCACAGATAAGATTATTGCTTCTCAATCCTCTGAAGTTATTGGTGCCATGACCTACCCAGGAACATGGTCTCTTTTTTTGAAATTGAAGGTTAAGATATTGATCAGAGAAAGCAACTCTTAAGGAGACAAGGTCTAAGAAAGAACTGAATAGTAGCTATTCACCAACCTCAAAACTGTATTTTAGCATATTATGATTTGGCCTATTCAGGATTCCCCATAAATGTTACCTTGAATTATCTTGAGGCAGATTCATGTAGGGAAGGGGAATGAAGAAAAAGACTACATCAGTTTGGACATCTGTTTCTCTAAGCTAAAAATGGCTTGCATATAGATAAATATTAAATTCAATAAAATTATTTCTGGCAGACTTGAGCCTAAATAGCAGAGTTAATTATTGGTAGTATTTTTTTTCTCTAAAGAATGAACCTACAACAATGTATGCTTAAAAGGAGATTGACAGTAGCCAAGTAAAACTTGTCAAAAAAAGTAAATGTTGCCTGTTTCCTCTAAGGAAAAAAAATTAACCCAAAGACAGATTTTTTTGGACTCTGACAAATGAAAGGCCGAAAGATCTGTGCATGCTGAATGTTGGTCTCTCATCACATGGTACATATATGAGCATCATTCCTCCAACAAACTTCAGTAGGGACTGTATCATCTATACTACCTTATATAATGGGAAAAAGTATCAGATTCAGAGTCAGAGAATCACAAAATTTTGAAGCTGGAAGGATAACAGCAGCTAGCTAGTTCAACACAAGACTCTGATTTCTTTATTCTAAATGAGTTTTTTTTTCCCATACACACTTAACAAAAACCAGTTACCTTAGCCTAGGTCAGAGGTAGGGAACTTAAGGCCTCAAGGTCACATGTGGCCTTCTAGGTCCCTGGGTACAGCCTTTTGAGTTCAAGTTTTACAGAACAAATCTTTTTACTAAGGGGATTTGTTCTGTGAAGTTTGAATTCAGTCAAGGCCACCCCTGAGGTTCTCCACCCCTGGCCTATGTGCATGCTGACAATAAATTCAAATTCAAAATCTGAAGAGCTTAAAACAATGAAACTAGTGATAATAAGTTTTTTAAAAAATCACATTTACTAAATGCAAATAAAGCTAGGACACAAAAGTCACAAAGGCACATACGTAGCAAGGATATACCTTGACAGGTAAAACCATACCTAGAGGGTTATTGACCCAGACCAAGAACAGCAACGCTGGTGTGAACAGGCAGTTAGGCCCAAAGAGACATACCTCCCATTCAATATTGGCTGATAGAGGATTCACCAAAAAGCAGGCCTATGCCATTCCAGGGCTCTGTGCCAAAGGACATTGCATGGGCTTTAAATCAGAATGCCATCCGGCTTAGTCACCCCCTTAGGGCACAAGGAGTATGCAGAACAAATAATTCCTAAGATATCAATAAACATGAATATTAGCATATTCAAAGAACAATAGGAAAAGAAGAGGATTATGTGCTGAACTACGATTTCTATTATGCACAGCTTTTTCAAATCACGAGTAGGAGATGTAGCTGCCCTCTGGAAATCTGTCTTAGGTGTGTGAACAGAAATTGGGACAAGGGCACCAGAGTTTACATGGACTGTATTTCAGATTTAACACAATAATACCAACAAAGCTCTATACAGTATGTCCCCTTTCTGAACTTCCTTCTGATGCCTTCTGTTGTTGTTTTTCTAATTGTCCTTCTTCTCTTTCATGTTAAAATTCTTTTCATATTACCATAGCTATCCTCTCTAATCCTCCCTTCCCCCAAAATCACACACACACACACACACACACACACACACACACACACACACACACACACAGCAAATAAGGTAAGCAAAACAAATTTGCCTTTTGACCTTATCTTAAGTTGTACCTCTAGTCCATTCACTCCCTACCAAGAGGTGGGCAGCATAATTTATCTTCAGTCTTCTGTAGTAAGACCTAGTGGAGGTCATCTCTAGTTATCTTGATCTGTATCTTGACCCTGGCCCCCCCACCTCCCACCCCTCACTTAAATCCAGTTCACTTGCAAGTCATGGCATCACCTTCCTGATGTCTTTGGTCCTCTTTGAGAATGAAGGACAGACAACTGTGAGTAGTCTGAGTTGCCCCACTGGGGATCCAGCTGACCAGTTCCATTTATACAATGCAGCTCCCTGCTTCCTTCTTTCCTTCCTTCCTTCCTTCCCCTTCTGTTCTCTTCTACTCTCTTCCTTTCCCCAATCCCCCTTCCCCCTTCCCTTTCCCTCTCTCTATCCACATAGGGCAGGCCTGCACAACTCCTGGCCCACAGGCCCCTTACAGCACTCAGACTACTTGGGACATGCCAAAGGATTTTGGGTGGTCCATGAAAAATGTAGAGGAAAACGTCCTTTGTATGTAGAGGAAATCCTTTGGCATGCCATAAGTGGTCCAAGGACCATAGGTTGTGCAGGCCTGACATAGTGTATCATAACCTTACTTGAGGTGCTCTGCTCAAAGGAATGTGAATTTTGATGGCTGAAACCTAGCAAGATATCTTGGGGCTTATGGGCCTTAAACTCAATTCAATACGGCTCTCATTGATTGACCAAAAATAGGTCCCAGCCTAAGCCTTACTTAGTGGTCATTTTTTAGGCCCTGGCGGCTCAGAGTGAATGTAAATAGTAATTGTTTCTATTTTGGCTAGAAATCCTGAGGGTCTTCCTCTCCCAGATAGACTTTTTTTTTATTAGATAAAAAGGAGCCATCCCTGGCTCGTTTCTTACCTAGCCTTAATCATTGAATGGACCTTGAGTTCTAGGTAACTTAGACTGCTAGGCAGGTGAGCTACAACATCCCATCTACAATCCTGGCTACAAGGTCACCATGGCTCAAATTCCCAGGTCCAATGAGATACACTACCAGCACCTGAAACTGAGGGCAAATGAACCAGAAGAAAAACATTCCCAAGCCTATTTCTCTGAATCGAGATAAAAGAGAAATGTTAGAAGGCTTTCCCCATTCCCAGTTCAATTCATGGTACCCACATCATGGGTGAACTGTAGTTTTCACCTTCTGGATGAAGTAGGAAAGAATGAAGAGTAAAGAGATTGTCCTGTAAAGACACAGCCTGCTCTACACAGCCAATCAAAGGAGGTTACTTCCATCCACGTGGAAGGAGAATTCAAGGAAGCAGGGTACTTCCATCTTAGTTAATCTGGGCATGCAAACAAGCACACACTCCTTGTAGTGAGTGTTCATTTATAACAAAGAAAAAGAGTTAAAAACAAACATCAGACAAAACTAACACATTTGATGTTACATGCATCATTTTCCAGTTATTGTACTCATTTCTCCAAGGAAAGGATGGAATAATTTAATTCAGTTCACCAAGCTTTTATTAAATACCTAGTATTCCAGTATATATCAATAACTAAACTGAATACCAGAGGGATATAAAGAAAAAAAATTGAAAAATCTCTACCCTCAAGTGGGTCATATTCATGGGGTGGGGGTGGGGAAGGAGAAGGGGCTCACTTCAGGTACACAAATTAGTAAATAGCAAACATATGCAAAGGAAACACAAAGTGATCTGAGTAGGGGGGAACACTGAGGAAATCAGTAAAAGATTAAAATTCGAGGGCATGAAGGGAACTAGCAATTTCTGAAAGGCAGAGATGATGAGGGAGTACATTCTAGGCATGAAAGGCAGGACTGTGTGAAGCAAGGAGACACGAGGTGGAACGTCCTTTATAGGGAACAAGTAAGCCAGTTTGGCTGGAACATGGAATACATCACAGGGAATAATGAGAAATGAGTTTGGAAAGATTCGTTTGAGCCAGACTGTGAAATGTTTTAAATGACAAAAATGAGTTTGTATTGTATCTTGGAAACAATAGGGAGCCACTGAAGATTCTTGAACAAAGGTGAGACCTCTGCTTAGGAACATCAATTTGGCGGCTTTGTGGAGAATGGGTCAGAGAGAGGAGAGACTGGATCCAAGGAGATCAATCAGGAAACAATTACGCTAATTCAAGAGGGAGAGGGGGGTTCAGTGAATGTCAGGCTAGTTATATGAGTGGAGACAAGGGGATTTGTTGTGAAATATGTTGCAAAGGCAAAATTGAAAAGGTTCCATGACCTCTTAGCTCCCTTCCAGTTCAAGGTGCCAGGAATCGAATTTCCAAAACATGCTCCTGGGCTGACTACCATATAAGCCAACTTTTGCCCCGAGATTCTATCCAGTTTATGAACAGTACATCTCTGAGGACTGAGAGAACCTTTGTTGCTTATCTTAAAGCAGTAAAGTCAGTAATCACTCATCTAATCACATGGATGGGGAGGTGGGGAAGGGATTCTTTTTTTTTTATTTTGCTTATTACATTTACTAAATGCCCCCTTCTGGGTATTGTAAAATGTTCCTGTGTTTCATGAGTCATAAGATGATTTCGTGTGTGAGAGTGTGTGTGTGTATGTGTGCAAGTGTGCTTGTGGGTGGGTTAGTGTCTTAATAACACTCCTCAGTAACTCTGAAGAAGCATACAATATGTACCATGGTAACAGTTGTTGCCATGGAAAGAATGCCCTATTGTGAATAACTGAAGAAAGACCTATGGAAACCATCTTAGCACGGGACCCTATCCTTCCCAGTGTTTAAAAAAAAATTAATAGACTAGAATTCAAACGGACTCGACTCGTGAGAGCTGTTTCCCTTGATGAGGAGTGAGATGCTCTAATATAATGTCCAAAATCACAATGATAACATTAAAAAAAACTACAGGGCAGCCTTTCCTATTTCAAAGGGCTTGATAAAAAGGGAGGTGGAGAAGCCGCCAACATTGTTTATCTAGAAACTCACGTTCTACCCTATTAAGTATTTTTTTTTCTGTTAAAACCCACAAAGTATTACAAATGAAGAGAAAACATGGATGAAATTAACTTAAAGAAAATGGTTTCCCCAACTTACTGGAATGAAATCTGAATTGATGGGTTTCATCTAACTTATCTGTTAATGGGTTCTCTCGATGCCCTTGTGTTACCCTAATCTCCCAAGTACTGGACAAACAGGTACATTTGTTTATCTTTCTCACTCTTTGCTTACTAAAGAACTCTGTTTTATTAAAGAGATCAATCACGTACATACAGCTTAATAGTCTGTGCAGCACATGCAAGGTAAAAAAATAAATAAATAAGCAGCAAGAGAGACCTGTTTCCACATTTCCACAGACCGGAGCCCCAAAGCATTAAAGAGACAGTTTTTTAAAAAAAAAGCTTTTTGCAATAATAATAAAAAAATCTGTGAGCTAGAAAATGTGTTATTAAAATTAGTCATCTAACACATCTTGAAATGTTCAAGTGGAGGCTTAAAAGGCACAAATCCCTCTGTTCTGTCTGCTAGTCAGTTTTATCTAGTTACTTTCCTAAACAGCCCTATGATTCTAGCTGAAAAGACAATAAGTGCTTTACATGTCTAATGCACTGCTCCCATTACTGACATGTACCCAGGAAGCAGCCAGCCAGCCATCAAGGGCCTACCACCCAGTGGTACTTGCAGAGAATTGCTCTTCCTTAACAAGGAGGTGGTTGACTGAAGGCCAACGTTTTAGAACCTTTATGTCAGAGGAGAAACTTGGATGTAAGACAGCTTAGAAATTTTAGTCAATCCTTATGCTTCTTTCTCTGCTCAAGGATATAAGAGATGTCAGCAGCTCTGGTTCTGGAAATAGGGTTCCTATCTGAGTTTAAAAAACTAGTTCAGCATGGATACATCTGAAAAGTAAACATACTGTAATATTTTTATATTGCCTTCTGGGATGGGAATATTGATTGAATTTGGATTTCAATGGTAGCTTTTTTTTAAAAAAGACACTTCTGGAACTCCTCCTCTCTCCATTCACTCCTAGGCAGTCCTTTTCATAGCTGAAACCTATAAAAGCAATTAAGTTTTTTATAGCGGGTAACTGCTTTTTTCTATTCTATTCAATCCAATGAGCTTCGGTTAAGCACCTACTATGTGCCAGGAACTATATGGTTTGGAGTGGGTATGCTGAACTTCCTGCTTAAGTAAGAATTTGTGTTCATATACTAAAATTTGTGATGATTCTATCTTCTGGCTATTGGTTGTTTTGCTGTTTTAAAAAAACTTAATTTTTGATATCTCAGTAATTTATTTGTTCTGGGATTAGCTGAGACATTGCCTCTCCCTCCCCAGCCACATTAAAGTGTTTCTGGGCTAACAGAGGAGGCATTGAACATCAGTCACAGCTATTGTTTCAACTCAAATATATAACATTTGAACAAGCAATGGCTAAAATGCAAAAAATGTCAGGCACAGTCACTGAAAGCAAATATTAAACTGATGAGCAAAGTACAGCTCAGCTTTAGAGAAAAAAGCAGGAAAAAGAGGGAGCTGGTCCTTCATCTCCTATCAGCGGCTCCTGCTGCCAGTGATTATAGCAATATTTCACAAAGAACATATGGCACTGTTTATAGCCATCAGGAAGCATTTCACAGAGCACCGACACCATGTGTCCACCAACTAGCCTTCCTGATTGCAGTTAATTAGAGAAGAGACAGGAGGCACTTTCTAAGTAGCATTAAGTCACAAAGAGGCCTCAAGTTCTGGGCCCATTTGCAAGACTAGGGAGGTGACAGGACAGACTTCTCTGAAGATTCTAACAAGCCCAGCAGAGTGTATTCTCTAAAGAAGCCTGTCCCTGAGGAATGAGACTCAGTAATTAAAGGAAGACAAAAAAAATACACCTTTAAGGAGACTAAGAGAGCGTGGCAGTACAATAAATCATGCAGTTGATGCCTGGGAAACCTATTAAAAATAAGATAATACTTGAAAATCCCAAAGTGCCATTACCAGAAGCAGATTCTGAATGAACACAAAGATTCTAAGTCACTTTACAGTTGGCACATTCCAGATGGAGTAAGTCAAATGGAAAATAATATGAGAACCCACCAATTGCCATTCATCCTATGCTGTGGTCCAAGTCTACATTTGAGCATTTTTTATGTTCGATGTCCCCGGAGTATACAAAGGCAATGTTTTATCATCAGGTGAATATGAACTGCCCACTTCAACTGTGCCCTTACATTTCCACATCATCTCCTGAGAAAGACCTTTTTAAGAGGATGCTAGAGAGCTGACCAGGCCCAAATCTAAACCCAGCTTTGGTCTAACAATTCTTTTCCTGCCAATTTTTAGACTGTCTCTGAGAAGAGGTAGTTATTTTAATTATGTGTATGTGTTTGTGTGCAATCTGGATAGATAGATGTAGACAGATAAAAATAAATACATAGCTGTTACATATCTGGCCTTAAAGAAGCAGGCATACAAGCCCACAGACACTGCGCACTGGGACAATTGTTTCCTCCTGTCCCAAACCTAGCCATGAAGTTTGGACTGGGTTCAGTCCAAGGGAGCCTGCCTCTAATGAGAGGGGCGTCAATGATTGGTAATCTCTCACCCTATGGGAGGTGGGGGTTGGATTTTAATAATAATAAATCATATTACAACTCATAAAGTAAAGGGATTCCCCAAAGGGGGAGGGTGCAGATTTTTAAAATAAACAGGTATTGAATGCACAATTATGAATTGGCTATGGAACAGGTAATTTATTCCAACACAAAAGAAAGATGAAATATAAAAAGAAACTTTCATTAACAGAGCAGTCATTTAACAGGATTCTGTAACCTAACATATAACTATCACTATCTACAGGGAAGACTATGAATCAGGCATTTTACCTTTCTGTTTATTCTACACTAACAAATCACTCCAAATCCAAACCTTTGCTGAAATGTTATGTTCAGTGGCTTGTTGTTACTCTCACTATTGGCTCCAGGGGACACTGCTGGTGTCATTCCTGTGGACCCTCCCCACTGCCATTCTCACCAGCCACCAGAGTTGTAAACTTAAGTTGCTTCTGAGTAGGGGTGCATCTGTTGGAAGGCTGCTGATCGGTCAACAATTCAGAAAAGTAAACAGAAGAGACAGAGGCCGCCAGGGGTCCAGGTGTAAGCTGCCCTCAATGAGTCCACACTTCATGTGGGGGATCACCATGACACCAGGGTCAAAAAGGACACATCCTTTCTACCCTTCAGTGGAATTATAGCATGTCACCTTAACTTGAGGGTCTTAGTTGGGAAGGCATTGACCAGAAAAGGAAAGGTGGAAGGGTAGATCAATGTATTTCCTACATCTACTGAGTCATCAACTCATTCTGCAAAGTATTATGGGACCCTTACTCATCTCACAGTGAAAGCCCTTTAATCCTGATTCATAAGCAGCAGGAAGCTGCTCCTTCCTTCCTTGAAGGAAGACATTGTTTCACTTTTGTCCATGTAGGATCCCAACCCTTAGCACAATGCCTGGGCTATAGTAAGTACTTAATAAATGTGTGTTGGTCAACTTTTAAGTGTATAAATATGTGCTTGCAAATAGATATCTGTGTGTCCAAGTACATTTTTTTAAATCTTGCCTCAAACATTTACCAGCTGTGTGGCCCTGGGCAAACCATTGAGCAGCCTCAGTTTCCTCATCTGTAAAATAGAGATAATAGTAGCATCTACTTCATATTATTGTGAAGATCAAAAGAGATATGACATGTAAAGAGCTTTGCAAAGCTTAAAGCATCATGTAAACATTACTTAGTATTACTGTTACTCTCATTGTCTTTGTTATATAGAATCTTTTACTGATAGAAATTCTTCAATGATTTTTTGAAAATCCAAAAGAACATGTGTTAATCACGGCCACAACTTGACAAAATGAAACCAGTGTCCACAGAATGACTTGTGCTCTACCCACAGGTCCATCACTGTGTTCACCTTGGGATTTATTCCCATCACCTGGCAAAAAGAGCACTAAAACATGAACAGGTGACCCATCACTGGAGCAGGCCTCGTATGTCTTGGAGAGCTAGAGAGTCTGGCTAAATAATTTCATTCATTCATTCATTTATTTATTTATTTTTGCTTTTGGGAGGGCAATTTGGGTTAAGTGACTTGCCCAAGGTCACACAGCTAGGTTTTCGTGTGTGTGTGTGTGTGTGTGTGTGTGTGTGTGTGTGTGTGTGTGTGTTTAGTGTCCGAGGCCTGATTTGAACTCAGGTCCTCCTGACTCCAGGGCTGGTGCTCTATTCACTGTGCCACCTAGCCACCTCAAAATAACTTTGGTTACATATAGGTCAGGAGGAATAAGTCAGTTATGCAGCACCCCAACAGTGTTGTTTTTTTAAACTGATCCCATGATGGGAGATTTGGTTGGCAATTGCAACATAAAATTGAGATGAAATGAGAGGTGAGCAATCCAATCTAATTCAAGAAGCATTTATAAGATGCTTACTGTATCCACAGCACTGTCTTAAGTTCTGGGGATACAGCGACAAAATGAAAAATGTCCCCTCACCTCAAGGAGGTTACATTCCAGTGGAAATAGGGAGAGGTAATATCTATGCAGAGAAATAAATTCATTTGGCTACTTCATTATCTAAAGGTAAACTCAAAAGAGGTCTGACATGTGGAATAGGGCTTGCATATGGAAGCCTGTGGGTCACAGGTTGTGCAGGCCTGATCTCAACGGAGAAAATGTTTTGTGTCTGTTGGAAGAGAAGGATGATAGAAATTCAGAGGTTTACAAAAGTTATACTTTTCATATAAGTAGTCAAGTTTAGTAGAGTACTATTGCAGCAAAGATTTCCATTACAGAGAACCACTATGGCATGACATAAGACAAACATGGAAATTAATTTATGTGTATTATATTCCTCTGATAGCCAAAGACTTTTCCTCTTCAAAAACTTCAGTTCTCAAATGGTTCTGTGATGTCATGCTTTGAGTATTCCTTCTAATGATGCAGATTGTACAATCCAGCCATGCATGCTTTCCCTTCCTCTATGGGACTCTCATCCATATTCTCTCATAATTTAACAAGAGGGAGACCACCCAATATTCTGGGAGCCATCTTCGATTTCTTCTGACATTGTAAGGCTACTATTGGAGTACATAAAGGCTGTTCATAGGTGATGCCTTGCAATCACCATCTGACTAACCCTTCTTATCTTTCAATAGTGCCCTTCTTGGAAACACTTCACACAGCTGCTACCTCCTTAATTTTAAGATAATGTTGAGTCATTCATTAGTTCTCAGGTAACTCTAATGCTTTCCAATTATGTGACTTTAAGTAAATCACGCAGCATTTTTGATTATCAGTTTCCTCATCTACAAAATGGGAAGATATTCACATTACCTCTCTTACAGAATTGTGATAAGGGCCTTTAATCTGCCTTTAAAATACCTTTAAGATCAAGTCACTAGGCAGGCCAAATCCTCAGGTATCAATCGATCAAAAAACCAACAAGCATTTATTAAGTACCCACTATATGCTAGGCTTGTCACTAAGCATTTTGGTTACAAAGGAAAAAACATCCCCTCACCTCATGGAACTTACATTCTAGGCAGGGACATAATGCACGTAATACAAAATATATATAAAACAGATGTAAAGTAGCTTTTGTAGAGGAGAGGGGAGATAGGGAAACAAGAAAGGTCTCATGCATGTGAAACTATAGTACTAGTCATTATTTATACTTTTTGGTGAAAAATAAGTGTTTTCATAAACAATAGCCCAAGCCAGTGTGGTGGCTCTTAAAAGAGATGTATTCACCCAGTATAAACTTGGTATCAATACATCAAGCAAACTAGGAAGTAGCAAGCATCACCTTGACAATGGAAAGCTTGTTGAAAAAGACAATCATTCAAGGTTAAGTGCTGGGTGAGAACTCTCTGTGATGAAACAGCAGGACTTCCAGAAGGGCAAATTGTATTCTCTAATCCATTAGTACAACTCCTGTCCTTCTCTGACACTGCTAAAAAATGATGGTGGGATAATTGATTTTGCGTTAACAAAATCCAGCATGGACATAAGAAATATTGCAGGCCAACTTCCTTGCTGTTTGCCAAGTAATGAAATGGCATCTTTCAGAGTCCATTGGAAACTCTTCATAAAACTGCTGTTGGAGGGCAGACTTGACTTATTAACAGCAGAGCAATAATAATAGTAATAGACATTTAAAGAACAATTTAAGGTTTACAAATAATTTTGCATACATTTTGTCATCTCCTTTGAGTCTCAAAACAGCCATGTGAGGTAAGTCCCATAGAGATTGTTATCCCTTTTACCATAAGTGAGGGAACTGACTTGCCCATGGTCCTGCAGTGATTAATTGTTGGAGCCAGGATTTGAATTCCTATCAGTTTGACTCCAATCCAAGCAATTCAATCCACTTTCTCACCCTATCTTGTCCAATGTATCATGTATTTCTTGAATTGGTTAGGTCTGGGAGAATCACGATTGGTTCTTTATGGAACATCTCAGTTTCAAAATTAGAAGAGGCTTCAAAGTCCTCTAATCTGACCCATACAAGAGGAACCCTTTCTGAATCTCTAACAAACAGCCATAAAGACTGCTTGGAAATCTTCAGGGAAAGAGAACCCATGATGCCTGAGGCAGTCTGTTCAGTTCTCTTTTGCTCAACTCTATTATTAATCTGAGCAATATTGAGTTGTTGTTGTTGTATAATCATTTTTTCAGCCATGTCTGACTCTTGGCAGAGATACTGGAGTGGTTTGCCATATCCTTTTCCAGCTCATTTTACAGATGAGGAAACCGAGGCAGACAGGGTGAAGTGACTTGTGCAGGGTCACACAACTACAAAGTGTCTGAAGTCATATTTGAACTCAGGTCTTTCTGGCTCAAGGGCCAGTGCTCTATCCACTGAACCACCTACCCAGCTGTTCCACAATGAGGCCTAGAAACAGCATACAACAAAAGCCCCAGTCATTCATTTCTCTCCTGTCTCACTCTCAATGCTAACTGCTTTGTCCTTGGCCCCCACCCACCCCCAGAGCACTTCCTTTCCTTTCCCCTCCCCCACTTCCCACCTCTCCTTGCTGTTTTATCTTCCCCCAATAGAAGGGAAATCCTTGAGAATAGAAGCCACCTTGTTTCCTTGTTTTTGAATCTCCAGAATTTGGCACAATACGTGCATATAATAAGCACTTAATAAGTGTTTTATTTATGTCATGTTTTAAAGGAGTTCTACTGTGCTCTACTGAGTGAGCATTCCCTTTTTCCCAGGAGGCTGCAAAGACTTTTGCCAGATGGCCGGATGTATACCCAAGGAACTACTACCAGAGAGCTGACATTTGCCCCAGAAATTACTCTTAGGTCCATTTAAATGGGGAAGGGATGCTCTCTTTGGGGCATTAGAAAAGTCAAAAGATGAAATCCTTGCCAACAAGCTCAACTAAATTAAATCAAGCAAAGAGGTCAATGAGAAATGTCTCCTTTCCTATGTTTGCCCAACGATTTCCCAATAATTCTAGATTAATGGAAGGGAGATAAATAAACATTTAGGACTCTTCATTATGTAGATTCTGAGAGAAACAGAAAGAAAGGGAGAAAAAAGAAGAGAAGATAGGGAAAGAAGATTTCAGCTGTTCTGACTAGGATGTGCCTAGTACTGATAGAGTTTCAACAGGAGAATAGTTAAATAGGTTAATTCAGAAGAGGAAAATCCAATGGTCAAAGTACATCACAAGCTGAATACGAGTCAGTCATGTAACTATTATGTCGTCCTGAATTTGTTGAATTCTGAGGTACTTCTTCTGTAACCTCCCCTGACCCTGAAATTTGCCCCTTCCATAGGCTGCTGGCCTCTTGGCCCTACCTTGTATTTGGGATGAAAAATACCCTTCATCCTTAATTTAGTGAAAAAATAAACACAGAGTTCTCTTAGGATAAGAACAGGAGTTTAATCTCTTCCCCAGAGAAGAGGGCGGTGTTCCCCATGACTCATCATGGAGAAGAGGCAAGTTACAAAAGACAGTGCAGGAATTTATGACTTAATTTAGTCAAGCCCCCTCTCTGACTGTTTCCTCTCTCATTGATGGAGAGGTATACTTCACCAAATTCTTCCCCAACTGGGACAACAAGGAAAGAGGGGGGGAGGGTCCCACCAAAGTGGGGAAAACAAAGGAAGGTAAAAGTGATTGACAGAAGCAATGGAGGAGGAAGGAGAAAGGGAAAGATAACAACCCCAAATCGAGAAGTTCTCACTCATCCCAAACACTTGCAAACTCTCAGTTACTCAGAACACAATCTAGTCAGTCTGTTGACATCTTCCTCCAACTGCCACTAACGGTATAAATTTCTTGGATGCTGGGCTCTATTCCTGTCTAAGAGTTTTAGGATTTGGACTCAGGGGACATAGCTTCAAATCCCCAGTCTTACTAGGACTACCCCTTTCACAATAGGGAAGTTACTGTTCCCCTGTGGGCCTAAGTTTTTTCCTCTGTACAAGAAGGTGCTAGATAAAATGATCTCTAAAGTCCCTTCCAACTACCTCTAAATTCTATGCTTTCTGTGTTCCTCTACATCCTTTATTCCACGGACTTTTAATCCTTGGCTAAGCAGAATACTTTTCTTTACTGGATGTATACCCTACATAGCATCTAGGAATATCAATTACAATCTTGAATGTGACAGATTCACCAACTATAGTAATGGGCCTGTTGAGAAGAAAATATTTGTGGGTTTTTTGAATTATTGTTGTCATTTTGTTTGTTTTGTTTGAACTTTCTGGAAAGTAGTTCCATCTTATACTCATAGCTATTTATGAGATCAAAGAATCATTGACCTACAGCTAGATAGGACCTCAGAGGCTACCTAACTCAATCCCCTCAATTAATAGTTAAAGCAACTGAGACCTAAATAGGTTAAGTGACTTGGCCAAGATCACACAAGGAAATTAGCATCAGAGATAGAATTTGAATCTATATACAGAGTCAGCATTCTCTGCTCTATTTCACATCTCCATATCAAATGTGTCAATATTCGGTTTAATAAGTATTTACTGAACGTGCCCACAAATAACAAATAAAAAATACCTGCAAAGTTATTTGTGGAAGATGTCTAGCAATCAGTGAGTCAGGAAATGCCAGGAAAAGCAGTTGTACTTAGCCTTAATCTCAAAAGGAATTAGGGACTCTATGTCACAATAGTGAAAAGGGAGACATTTCCAGGCACAGGAATCAACCAATGCAAAAATGCTTAAGTAAGAGACAGAAGGCCATGTGTGTGAACTTCAAATAAGCCAGCTTGGTTGAAACATGGATGGTGTAAGGGAGGATAATGGTAAATGAGTCTGGAAAGATAAGTTGGAGTCAGATGCTAAAATGAAGGATTTTGTCATTTATCCTACAGGCAATAGGGAGCCCTGGAATTTTCTGAGCAGGGGAGTAACATGATCAGACTTGAGTTTTAGTGATTTCAGTTTGACAACTATGTAAATACTGGATTGGAGACAGAAGAAACTGGATGCAGAGAGACCAATTAGGAAGGCATTGCAGTAGTCTAGGTAAGAGGGTTTGATGACATTATTTTGCCATTGATTCTAAAGTAATGAGATATTTCTCACCAACCACACATAAAAATAAGTCTAGAATCATACACCTTACATTTAACCAATCGTTTGTCCAAAGGCAGTCTTAACCTGATAGTTACAAAGGCTTTATGACACCAAGGAAGATCGAATGGCACAGGAGAAAGAATATGGGATTTGGAGTCTGATGACCCGGAACAACTGAATCCTGGCTTTGCCACACTACCCATGTGACCTTTGACAGGTCACACAACTTCTTCAGGAATCAGTTTCCTCATCTATAAGACAATGGGGGATAGGGAGAAAGGATGTGTTAAATGACTTCTAAGGTCCTTTCTGGCTATATATGTATGATCCCATGAGCCTCTGGTGATCAAATTTGGGGGGAAGGTGCTAGAATCAGTTCATACCTGTCTAAATTTAAGAAAGTAATGGAGATTAAACTTAAAGTGTGTCATGTGTACATTTTTCCAGAGAAACTATTGTTATACAATTACCAATACACCCCTGCCTACTATTTTGGGGTTTGGGTTTTTTTTTTTCAAATGGAACCTAATGTGAACAGAAACCAAAGAAGAGGGCTTCAATTTCAAGTTAAATCCCAGAGGCAGGTGGAGGGGTAGAGGAGGATGGTTTTAGTTCGTTTATTTCATTTCGTTTTTTAATATGAAATGTCCCTGGTCCACAGGGACCAAGATGAAAATGTGAGATATGGAGTTCTTTTGACCTTCCTCCTGTCCAATAGTTCCCTCCTTATTGGTGAAGATTGTTGTTGTTAATCCTTCATTCTCAAAGAGAACCAGTGGTATAACAAGGGTAATAATGTCTTGACTTGAATATGGATACACATACTCCAAGAGCAGAAATCGTTGATGGGAAGGTACAAAATCCCCGCAGCAGTCTTCGAGAGAAAGATGGTAATGAATAAAAAACAGCAGCCAATGCACGAGTATAAATTAGACCACACACAATGAAGTAGTAACAGCTATGGGTTGTGAGTCAGAGGACCCAAGCTCAAATCCTTTCTCTGTCATCTAATACCTGAGAGACTTTGGGCAAGCTGATTAACCTCTCTGGGTCTCTGTTTCCTTCTCTGGGATGAGTTAGCAACAGGACATAGTGGATAATGAGTTAACCCCTGAATCTGGAAGACCTTAGTTTAAACCATGCCTTTAGAGGTTGACTTGACTATGTGACCCTTGGCAAATCACTTAAACTGTCCTGGTCTTAGACTACTCTCTAAGACAGGATTCTTAACCTGGTGTCCATGGATAGATTTCAGGTGGTCTGGGAAATTGGACAAGACAAAATTGGGTCTTTATTTTCACTAACCTCTAATTGAAATCTAACATTTCCTTTGATCATGGTTTAAAAAAAAAAACTTTAAATATTATTCTAGGAAGGGGTTCATAGGCTTTACCAGATTGCTGAATGGGGTCTATGTCACACAATAAAGTTAAGAAACCCTCCTCCAAGACTATAAATTGTAGATCAGTCCCTGATGTGTATTGGTAAAGGGAATTTCCTCAGAGTTTCCTTTATGAATATAAGGAAGTTGAAGGACTTGGCCTCTAAAATCCTACCCAACCCTAAATTTGTGATTCTATGACACCATAAATAAATATGTCCACCTATCTGCCTTTGATCTTGGTTTTCAATAAGGATTCTGATCACATTGTTTCCAAGTAAGACAAGGTGAGCTTCCATACTGGAGTCCTCCAAGAGATCTGAGTTCCTGATAGAGCCCATAGGGTACAATTCAGGTAGGATTTAACTAAGGTAGTAGATTTGTCTATGCCCCAGTCCCATCCAAATAAAACAAATGAAACACACACACACACACACACACACACACACACACACACATGCACTACTACTGGCTTTCTTAGGGGAAAAAGGGAAAGATAGAAGAAATCAAAAAATTATGATGAAAATGTTGTCCCAGATTAGACCAAGAGATGAAATATCTTCACCTTGAATTTCCCTCAACCTTTTCTTTTACAAGTAAATTGGCCCTGTTCTTTGGGGTGTGGGTGGTTCTTAGTCATTATTGAAAAGTCAAGCCTCAATAAAGGGGCCTGAGGGGGACTGTCATTTACCCCTGTGTTTTTATAAACAGAAGCAGCCAGGCAAGGCACACAGCTGTCACCATTTCGCAAACAAGTATCAGGAGTGCTCGACGCTGAGCTGGGGCCAATGTGACAGGCAGGTTGTCTCACACAACACAGCTAAAATTTTATCAGTGACGATTAAAATTCTTTAGCCCTGCTAAGTGCCTTGCATCTCTGTTTGTATAAAAATAGACCTGTCTGCACATCCCCTATTGGCCCCAGCAGTTTCTCAGTCATATAAATTAATTGGTAACAACTCTGCTGCTTCCTAACATTGGAAATTGTCCCTGATCATAAGAAGGATGGGACCAGCCAGAGAAAATGAAGAATTGGTCTGAGGCTGAAAGCTGAAAAGGCTTGTTTGATCTTTTTCCCCTGTGCAGCTCAGTGAGGCCAATTCCAATTGGAATGGAAAAACTAGAATGCTTGTAGAGAGAGAGAGAAGACTGTCCTTGTAATGTGTCTTGGCCAATTGGAAGTTGGCAGCATTCACTCACTCTCTTGAGAATCTCTTCTTGCCAAGCTTCCAGGACATTTCCCAGGACCAAATGGATTGGCCAATTGGCTGCCATTTGCTTCAATACACAAACTTTTGTAGTGGGATCCAGACTCATTAGCGCACTTAGATGTTAGCAAGCCTGAAAAACCACACTCTACCTCTTCCCTGTTCCTATTTCCTTCCAAATGTCCTGAACTACACTTACCCTAAAAGTGTAAGCAAAGGAAAGAGAGGCTCAGCTTCCTTCCCAGGCAAGGCTAATTAGGAACCGGCTCCTAAATTTGGACGAGAAATAAATGAGGCAATTTCATACAGATTAAACAAAAGCTCACTGGTGGACATTGTAACAGCTTAACCTTTTGTTCTGGATCGCTCATAACGTCATTATCTGTAACCAAAGATAATATATTTATGCTGGGCCCAGAAATGAAAAGGTCAGTAACTGGAATCCAAAACTTTAGACCAAAGAAAAAGATTTATCTCTAAATTACAAGGAGAATTCAACCTTTTCCCCAAAACGTTTTGTATTCATTATGAACCTTTCTACTGAAGGGGGAAAAAAGAGAGACAGAAAAGATTACTGAAATGTTGGCTCGAGACCAAGGAGTAGAATTATGGTGAATACCCACTTCACTCGAACCCTTCTGAAATTATGGTGTTTATTTGTACGCAATTAAAAACACCCTCTAAAAAAGACTCGGCAGCCTGTGATGGGGGTCATTAAATAAATTAGGCTAATTGTGATTTTACAAATGCAATTGTAAATTATATAAAGTATCAAAAACAAATCAAATCACAGCTGTTTGGAAGAGTTTGTAGTTTTAAAAGTTGTCACCACCAAATAATGGAATTAAGCAATAACCAAGCCACTACTGAGGAAACATGGAAAGAACACTGAATGAATTAGAGTCAGAGGACATGGGTTCAAATCTCCACTCTTCTCCTCACTACCTGTGTGACTTTGAATAAATGACACCACCTCTCTAGGCCATAGCTTCCCCATCCATAAAATGAAGAGGAGTGACAAGATGACCTCCAAAGTCCCTTCCAGCTCTAAATCTAAAACCCTACCTAAAAGCCAATGCTTAAATTTCTGAAAGAGTAATACAACAGGCTTATCACTGTGAACATTGTACATTAAAAATCCGAAGGGAGAAGGGAGTGTATGTGACTCCCTGGTCTGAGTTTCTAACTACTGTTAGACTCGAGAACCAAAGGTATCTATACTTCCTGACCTGGGGACCAAGACAGGCCAAGCCAGCCAAACATAGAAACAAGAAGAAAGGTTTGAAGTGGAAAAGGAAGGAAAGGATTTCAGTGGAGTGACAGGAGAGTGACAAGGCTGATGAAGAATAGGGCTAGAACTGCTGGACAGAGAGCAAAATGGATCACTGCTGCCCAATCCCTAACTGCTATAGCAGCCATGATCTTCCTCCTAAACACCATCACCTTCCATCAACTGAAACATCTTCATGTCAGAGGTCACAACTATTCAGTCTGGATCCTACAGCATCATATATTCATAAGGACTTGAAAAATGCCTTGGGAGAAGGTTATTACACCTACTGCAAGTATTTTTAAGTCCATCATGTTTTCTGGAGACTTAAAATTTCAGGTCTATCGAAAGATCTCCTGGACATGAAACATGGTATATAATCAAGAACATGAATGACTAGAATTAAAGTTGAACCAGTTATATAGTAAGGGAAGAAAGAGAAATAGTACAAGTGTTACCCTACTATCCATGAAAAATCAGAAGACCCAAGGAAAGGTCTCAACTATATTGGACCTTCTAAGGATGATAGTAATGGTAATAGTAATCAACAACACTAATAACTACATTTTCATAGCACTTTTACTAGGGAAGAAAATAGCAAAATTTGCCAAGAAAACCCCATATAAGGTCACAAGGAGTTAGACAAAATTGAACAAATGAAAAACAATGAAAGCACTACTAAGGTTTTGAAAATGCTTTCTGGGGGTGGGGGTTAGGGGAGGTTGGGGGGAGGGGCAGAGCCAAGATGGTGAGTAGAAGCAGGAAATTCCATGACCTCTCTCCACAACCACCTCAAATACCAATGAAATATGACTCTAAACAAATTTGAGAGCTACAGAACCCACAAAGTGACAGAGAGAAACAAATCTCCCACTGAAGGCAGCCTGGCACAGGGCATTGGGAGCCAGGCACAGTATGACATGAGCCAGGCAGTTTTGGCCCCAGGGAGTCAGCAGTGGCCAGAACAGACTTCAGGAGAGTGAATTGCCAGCAGCAGTGGCAGTATCCAGACTTTTTGACCCATAAATGCCAAAAAGAAGGTAAAAGGTCAGTCAGGAATTCGGTTGGAAAGGAAGGACTTGATCTGGCCCCTGACCCTAGGGCAAGAGGTGGCAGAGGCACAATGGCTGCAGCATCTGCCACATGGATGCCTCAGGAGCTCCTGGCCTACAAATCATAGGGGGACTAAGTGACCATTCAGACGGTAATCACTCTTGCTTTGACCTGCTTGGATCTGGATCCCTATCTTGGATGGTGGTCCTGGGGTGAGAAACACCAGTTTGCAAGCATGGTATCTGTAGAGAGGACACCCTCCTCAGACCTCTGAAAACATTTTCAAAAATCCCAGTAATTTGAGACAAAGCTCTCCCCTCTGGAAGCAGAGTTCTACCATGGCAAAGAGTTCAAAAGTCAAGTAATTGACAGGCAATATGAGCAAGCAGAGGAAGCATAAACAGACCATAAAATCTCTTGGGGGGACAAAAAGGATCAAAGCATGGAAAACAGATCCAGGAGAGATCATTTAAAAATTATGGAAGCCATTATCAGAAAAAGAGCCTAGACACTATCTTTCAAGAAATTATCAAGCAAAATTGCCCTGAAATTCTAGAACCAGAAGGGAAAATAGAAATTGAAATAATTCACTGCTCACCTCTTGAAAAATATCCCAAAAAGAAAACTCCTAGGAATATCGTAGCCAAATTCCAGAGTCCCCAGGTCAAAGAGAAAATATTACAAGCAACCAGGAAGAAATAATTGGAATACTGTGGAAACACAATCAGGATAACACAAGATCTAGCAGCTTCTACATTAAGGGATTGAAGGTCTTGGAATATGATATTCCAGAGGTCAAAGGAGGTAGGATTAAAACCAAGAATCACCTACCCAGAAAAACTGAGTATAATGTTTCAGGGGAAAATATGGTCATTCAATGAAATAGAAGACTTTCAAGCATTCTTGATGAAAAAAACAGAGTTGAATAGAAAATTTGACTTTCAAATATAAGAAGCAAGAGAAGCATGAGAAGGTAAACAGGGAAAAGAAATCATAAGGAACTTATTAAAATTGAACTATTTACATTCCTACATGGTAAAATGACAATTGTAACTCATGAGCCTCTTCTCAGTATGAGGATAGTTAAAGGGAATATAGATTCATAGAGATACATAGAGAAGGCACAGGATCAATTGAATAGAAAGGGATGATATCTAAAAAATAAAATTAAGAGATGAGAGAGGAATATAATGACAGGAGATAAGGAGAGATAGAATAGGATAAATTACTTCACATAAAAGAGGCAAGAGAAAACTGTTACAATGGAGGGGAAGAACAGGAAGGCAAAAGGGAATGGGTCAACCTTACTCTCATTGAATTTGGCTTAAGGAGGGAATAACATACACACAAAATTGGGTATTTTACCCTACAGGAAAGTAGGGGGGAAGGGGATAAGAGAGGGGACTGATAGAAGGGAGGGCAGATTGAGGGAGAAGGTAGTTAGAAGCACATACTTTTGAAAAGAGACAGGGTCAAAGTAGAAAATAGAATAAATTGTAGGTGGGATAGGATGGAGGAAAATATAGTCATTCTTTTACAATATATCTACTATGGAAATGTTTTGTGTAACATACGTATAACCTATATTAAATCATTTTTCCTCCCAGTAGGGGTAGGTGACAAGGAAAGAGGAAAAGAATCTGGAAATCAAAGTTTTAAAATCAAATGTTAAAAAATATATATTATGATTATTTTCCATGCAACTAGGAAATAAGATATGCAGGCATGGGGATATAGAAATCCATCTTGCCCTACCAGAAAGTCAGAGGGGAATGGGAGAGGATATAAGAGAGAGCAGATTGGGGGAAGGGGTATTCAATAGGATCACTATTTTGGGGTGGGGGGTAGGGGAAAGACAGGGAGAAAATTTGTAACTCAAAATATTGTGGAAATGAATGTTGAAAACTAAAAATAAACAAATTAACACAAAAAAATAAAGTAAAAGATGAAAAAAAAGAAAATGCTTTTCAAATATCATCTCATTTTGTCCTCATAGCAACCTTAAAAGGTAGGCATTATTATTATTATCCCCATTTTACAGATGAGGAAAATGAGGAAAGTAGAGTTTAAGTGACTTGTACTAAGTTCACACAGCTAGTATCTGAGGCTGGATTTGATCTCAGGTCTTCCTGATTCTAGAAGGATATGGATGAGAATTGCAGAGGATGAGAAAGCAAGAGAGGGTAGTAATCTATACAGGTGGAGGTGATATGCATATCAGTGATTACAGGGCTACAGAATTATCAAAATGCACATTATTGTTTTAGTTCTCCACAAAGCTCCTACCTGATGGTAAAAGTGCATTCTTCCTTTAGATACAAACTGCCAGCTGTCGCCTTACACAGCCATCTGTGCCGTAATTCGACTTCCTTGCTGTTTTTTCATTTCCCCCTGTTTTTGCTCTCATGTTCAGCTCCATATAACTATAAGGTCATTCATTATTCATTGAGGCATTGTGATTAGTTGGGGATATTGTTCCCAAGTAATCAGGGAGAGAAAGATTTTACTCTAGTTGGAACTCTTGATTCTGACCTGATTCCAATATTGACAATTCCATTCCAAAACTACGGAGAGTATCACTGAGCTCTAGGTTAGGATGTTAGCTATAGTGACAATGCCCAGCATCTAATTCTTCACACACTACATCTGAATAGAAAACTTCAACTTTAGGAACTGATTTTTCTCTGCTCAATCTTTCTGGTAGCTCTTTTTCTAAATCTATCCTTTGGCCTTATTGAATTCTACCTCTTTGAGCCTCAATTTCTCCATCTGTAAAATGGTGATAATAATACTTAGGTTCCTCAACTTACCAAATTGTTATGAGGAAAGGTTCTATAATCCTTCAATAAGCTTCATAATTTTATATGATATTATATCATATTATGTATTATATGTAATAATATATTAACCTATAAATAACCTTATAAATAAACCTTTATAAATCATGTAGATATGATTCATTTTGATTATTGCCTTGCATAGTACTTAACTTGGAAGTATATTAGATTGAGCCTATTAGATTGTATATTACAGAGTGGGCACTTGATAAATGCCTGTTGAACTGAACACTTATTGAAAGCATGATGGGGCAGAGCATTGTCCTAAGTGCTGGAGGAGGTACAAGGGTTAAATATGATTAAGTCCTTGCTCTAATGAAGATAAAGTCCTTACACTCTTTTGTGTCCCTTTCTCCTCCTACATCTCTCTTTGTTTCTTTTTTTGGTCTTCTTCAGTGCTGAAATCTGATATGATCTCCCAGAACATCAGCGAGTGCTTCACCAGGTACAGGGGGGAGAAAAATGATGAATTGCCACATGACCTTGGCAGAAACAATTCATACGATAGATCTTTTTAATAAGAAATAACTTGATCATTACTATCATCTAGGACTAGGTTTAGGAAATGACTGGAATTGATTGGTTCAGAGATAATAGAACCGAATTGGAAATGTACAGTCCTTCAGAATATTGGGGTCCTTAGAGATTCTTTGGTCTTACAACTCCTTTGTAGCAAGAGTGACAAGAATACCCACAAATAACAGCACGAAGCAGGAAAAGAGACACCAACAATGATATACATGAAGGCATAATAAATGTTTAATAACATGCATGTTGATCGTTTTAAAAGCTCTGAATGGTCTAAAGTTGCATAGTCATTAAAACTATTAGATACTATTCTGAAACGCCCACCTGAGTGTTTCCTCTGTTATCTCTCACGATCTCAACGTGAATAGCAATCCAGGTATTAAATACTCATCAGCTTAAATGTGAAGTTTTCATTTTAGGTTTTAGCATTAAAAGACTCTTTTCCAATTTGCAATTTTGCCAGAAACACCGGCTGGGATGAAGGAGGAAGGGGAATGTTACCTAAAGTCAAGGGGTTTGCAATACAATATGCAATTATACTTAGACATATTCAAATCTAAATGGTATAATATATTCAAATTAGCATTAATATGATTAAAATTCTGCCTATTGCATACATAGGCCTGAACATCTTCCAACCCACTCCCCTGTTTAGATGAGACTTGTCCAGACCAATTACAATCAGCAAATAGAATAATGCAATTTGGGGTCCTTTTTTAGCCACATTTCAGTTAATTTTAAATTCTTCAGGTCAACGAATAACAACATCACTCACGAATTCATTCATTTTAGAAAATGCTCTGCAGTTACTGTGGCCACATTTAAACCCCTTTAAATTAAGCCAATTAAATCCTCACTGTTTATATCATTATTTCTGTTATAGATAGATGATTAAACTCACCGTCCCCTACCCTTTGAGCCAAATCCAGTATGGACCTGTTAGAATTAGAATTGTACATTTCACCTTATTAGTTTCACTCTTAACCTTTTCTTGGACTGTCCCCAACACCCATAAAATGTATGCCAACTAACTAAACATGGAAAGGAAAATCTTCATCACTGTCTTCTTGTCTTTTTAGTTTGATAAGACCAATAAACGCACTATTATTTTCACAGTAATTTCATATATAATACATTTTCCCCACAAAATGGCAAGGGGGGTGGAAGGGTAGGAGGTGTTGCTCATTAGATACATGCTGTTCTTATTCTAACTCAAAAGAGTAATACCAGGGTATACCAAGACACAAATGAAAATAGTCCATGCTTTCTGGGGCTTTCATTCTATTGAGAAATCCAGCTTGCTCCAAGATAAATGAATATAAGAGAATTTGAGACAGGAGAGAACACTAACAATTTATTGTTTGTAAAGGGAATTGGGGGGGAGGGGGCAAGATTTCCACACAAGCTTCTCAAGAAATGCCTGAGCATTAAAAGAAGTTAAAGATTCTAAGAGACAGAAGTGAAAAAGGAGACCATTCCAGACAGAGGAGGCAGCCTATGGAGACAAGAGATTTTATATTGAGTTTAAGGAGCAGCTAGTAGTCAAGTTTGACTGAAATGTGGGATATAGGAAAGGGGGTAATGCAAAAATAGGTCTGGAAAGGTAAGTGAGAGTCAAAATATTAAGGACTTTAAATGCCAGACTAAGGAGTTAATGTTTTATCCTATAGGCAATAGGGAATCTCTGAACCTTTTGGAGAAAGTACATGTAACCTGTGCTTAATGAAGATTATTTTGACACTTGTTTGGAGACAGAAACTGGAAGCAAGGAAAACAACTAGGGAGCTATTATGGTAATGTAGATAAAGGTATATATGGTGTGCTCATCCAATCTGTACATAACACAAAACTAGCAGGGATAGCTAACACACTGAATGACAGTCGGGAGGCAAAAAGTTCTTGACAAGCTAGAACACTGAGGTAAAACTAAGAAGATGAAATTCAATAGAAATAAATGGAAAGACCAGCCCCTTTAGATACAAAAAATCAGCTCTACAAATATAAAATGAAAAAGCATGGATAGATAGGAATTGTTCAGAAAATAAACTAAGTCTAGGAATTGTTCAGAAAATAAACTAAGTCAACAAGTAACCATTACCATCTTAGGCTTTACTAGACAGGACCTAGTATCCTCTAGTATCGTCAAGTTCATGGAAGCCATGGCATCAGGTATCATTCTTATGTACTTTGTTCTGGCCAAACCAGAGTCCTCGTCCTTTCAGGCAAAGGGATTTTTATGTTGTCATCTCTTCTGAGAACATCATGCCTGTCTCAAAAAAAAGAAAAAAATGCTCCCTATTCACAATTCAAATCATCCAGAAATTGGATGCCAGAGCACACAAATACCAAGGAAGAATGGCTTATTCAACCACAGATTTCCTTTATTTGTTCACATAGCTTTCTTAATAATTTCCAGAAATATTTAAGCCAAAGACCCCCCACTAAAAGCAAAAAGAAAAAAGTTATAATATAATTTATTATGATATATGTAATGGCAAATATAGAATAAATTCAATGTATTATAGTAAAAGGATGATATATACATATATATTCTATATGTACCAGTGGGTATATGTATTTATACACCTGTATATATGCACACATGCATATATCACAGTATATACATAGAACGAGCAAGCCATTCTACTCACTAATATGTAATGTGTATGTATGTATGTATGTGTGTGTATGTATGTATTAGAGTCAGCTAGATGGTATGGTAGATAGAGTACTGGACTTAGAGTCAGGAAGACCTGAGTTCAAATATGGCTTTAGACATTTACTAGCTTTGAGATCCTGGGCAAGTAACTTAACCTTTCTCTGCCTCTGTTTCCTCATCTATAAAAAGGGCCTGATAATAGTGCCAATCTCCCAGGCCTATTGGGAAAATAAAATGAGATGATATTGATACAGCACTTTACAAATCTTAAAGTGTTATTTAAATTCTAGTTATTATAATTATACATCTTTAGCACCCAGTGAATGATTCTGTTTTCCTCAGATACAGATTAACTATTCTTGAGAAAAATGGTTAGATGTTGTCATCAAAGCTAAGCATCTTCTCAAGCTTTAAATCTTAGCCCCTTCATTTCACAGGAATTCCTAAGAGAATTTAATTTTACAAAATCAGAGTTGGATACTATCTGGGTCAAGTCCATCAATGACCAAAAATCCCCTTTGTTAGATTCCCAACAAGTGACCATCTAGCCTCTTCTCGAAGACCTTCAGTGAGGGAGGAGAACACAATTCCCAAAGCATTCCAAGTTTTTGGATAATCCTAGCAAGTTTCTCATTATCAAGCCCAAATTGCTTTCTCTGAGACTTCTGCCCATTGCTCTGCACTACTCTTCTCATAAACTAATCCCTCTTCCATGTAAGCAGCTAATAGAGTCAGCTAACAGTCTGCAAAATCTTCAGTCATTCAAAATTTCCCATGGACTCTTCTTTCACAAAAAGAGGTAGCTGTCCCAAGATTTCCCAAGAGTTCTCCTTCTTACAGTGTGTGCTCAAAGCTAGGAGTGGTAATTGGCTAATTTATACTTTATTCTGCTCATATATTTCTAATTTGTTTAAACACTATCCAAGTGGCAAAAGTATTCACAGCCTAATTTTCATTTCGTTTATATGTAGAGAGGAGAGGCATCTCTATGGCCTCAGGGGTTGTCCAAAGTGTTTTGTTCTTATGGAAACATTAGGAGAGAGGAAACTAATTATACCAGACTTTACTGGCTTGGTATTTCCTAAAAATACAAACAGCTAGGGTTTTATAGGTTTGTGCTAGAGAAAGAGAAACACTAGCTAGCTAATACAAGATAGCTTGTGACTTGCCAACTGCTAGACAGAAAATCGTTGAGTCTCTGGGGTGAGAAAGATCCTTGACTGGAAAAGAAGAAATCAAGTCTGCCAAAAGTGAGGATCAGAAACAAAAACATCCATCTCTGAGTAAGCCCTTTTGGAAGTTTTGTAATATTGGGCTCTATTTTGTCATCTTGTTCTGCCTCCCTCCATCTGTAGACCTCCTTCTACTCTTGGGCTAAATGCTAAAGCTCGTCCCTGCTTGATCTACTCTTTCTATCCTGAAACACCGGTTTGAAGTCTCTAAACTCTATTACCTCTGTCTTCTAAAACAAGTTAGGAGGACAATATCCAGCACAATTAGGATATTTCCCTACTTCGTCACATATGAACACATATCTTATTTCTCTAAGTTTACCCAAATATCCAATGTACAAGAATGCTTGTGTTATATACCAAACATATGTGCTGCACATTTTAAACATTTCTATTTTGTTTAAATGAGATCTTCAAATGCAAGGGCAGCATTGTATGGAAGGCTTGCCCTCTACCAAAGATGGTAGAATACTTCATTTGTTTCTTCCCTTTGGTCCGGGTCTATGATTTTGTCAGTGTATGAAACTCCTGATAGGAAACTCCCTGTACAGATGTAAAACAGCAAATATTCTATAACTCACAGTCTTAGAGAATCACCTGGGATACTGAGAGGTTAAACAACTTTTCCAGGATCATGCAGCCTGGATGTGTCAGAGGCAGAATGTGAAACCCAGTTTTCTCAATTCTGAGGCTGGCTTTTTATATATTATGCCATGCTTTGCCATATGTTAACATAGAAAGACTGGTAACACATCCTGCTAGCATGGCCCCTTGTTTCCACAGCAGCATATGTTTCTGGATCCCAACCAAAGTGTCATTTATTTAAAAAAAAAAAAACTCAGCCATTTTCTGGTAATAATAGCTCATACTTATATAGTACTTTAAGGTTGACAGTCTCATTTGATTCTTACATGAAACACATAAAGAATATTATTATTGCTGCCATTTTGAGAAAATCGAGGCCCATGAATAGCAAAGGGTATAAAAATGATTAATAATAATAGTAAATATTTACAAAGCAATTTTAGGTTTACAAAACAATTTACATTCTCACTTGATCCTTGCCATGACCCAGTGAGGAAGATAATATCCTTGTGCTATAGATAAATGAATCCAGGCACAGAGAGCAGAAGAGGCTAGCCTGGGGTCACACAGCAGGTATCTGGTGTAGGATTTAAACTTAGATCTTCTGGACTTCAAGCTCTATCCTACTCTATGTCTGCTATACCACCTGTCTTGACCAGAGTTACCCAGTTAGCTGGATATCTGAGGTTATTTTTAAACTCAGGTCTTCCTGATCTTGAGTCTAGTATTCCAACTCATACATACAGTGTAGCAATGTTCACTCTTCCTAAGCCGTTCATGGATCACTTGATCTCATGTAAGATTCAGGGCTAAACTTTAATCATCAGATCTCAGACTTAGAGCTAGGACCTGAGGGCTCTTGGTGAAATAGATAAAAGTACTAGACTTATTCAAGGTAGATCAAGTTCAGATATTGCCTCAGGCCAGTCGTGTAACCAAAGCCAAGTCATGCAACATTCTTGGCCTCAGTTCCCTCATGTGTAAAATAAAGGGGTTAGAAGAGATGAAGTCCACAGCTCTGGAATACAGTAAAAAAACAGGCTGGCCCAATCTCATGAACAATTATTATAGATCTCAAGCATTGTATAACTTTGTAGCAGGGGAAGCTAAGTATACAAGCAGTGACTTACTGATAAGACCACTTGGCCTAGTATTCAGAACTTTTCTTTTCAGAATTTTCTTAATGCAGTAGAACTTTAAATATAGTGACTTATATTACTGAATTTAAACTCTTCACATCAGTGTTTGGTAATGAAATAGTCCTTAAAATTTGAATGGTATTCAATTTATTTCCTTTCATTGATTAATTTGGAATTAGGCCATCCTTTAGATCATTTCTAAAGGGAGCAAGGGTTGCTAGCTTATAGAACTTAAATAAATGCCAAGAAACAAACCTAATAGTCTTCTCCCCTTGCTCTAAAAATAGTACCGTCTTCTAACCTAAAGACTGGGTGGTGGATGTACAACAGAAGAGAAATAGTGTAACCTATAAATACTTTCGAACCAGAGTACAAGATTGTACCCGCAGTCAAAAGGGTGAGCAATAGTTATTCTGAAGATGAATTTCAAAGTCATTTTTTATCAGACAGCTTGAACTTTCAAGTCAAAAATTAAATGATAAAGTTAGTGGGGCAGGGAAGTAGGGGAAGGGTCTTCTTTCTAGGGCCTAGGCCTCAAACTTAATATTATGAATTCAGAAAAATAAGTCATTGCATGTGATCAAAAGGTTTATAGGTTGAAATGGAAGGTTTATTCATTTTTTGTGTGTGTCCTGCATTCATTATAAATGAGAGAAATAGAGTGATCTGATTGGCTATTTGAATTACAAGCATCACCATGAGTTCAACCACCCAATTCCTGCTTAAAAATTAACCCCTTTAAAATAACCATGTAAATATTTGTAAACATTTTATAACATTGTATAAATTTATAATTAATGTCTTTTTACAAACTGATTGCTCCTAGCTTTCATCTTTATAACACTGGGTGTGAAATTAATGGGCCATAATTCACATACTGGTGGATCTTGTTCCTGAGTAATGCTAGTCAGATTACAGATTTCTTTCTTCATGGAGGAATCACTTACTTTATGGTGAAGGATACTGTTATGTATGGAATGGTTTGGTTTTGGCAGACTGTGGTGCTTTGATTTTAATAAAATAAACTTGAATGGAAGAGATGAAGTCTAAGTGATCCATTCTACTTCTAAATCTAAGAACCTATGAACTACCTCATTTTCCCAAAGAAGAAAAGGACACCCATAAAGTTTAACTGACTTTCCAAAGTCCTATGAGTAGGAAGTAGCAGAGAGGGAAATCACACTCAACTCCCCAAGAGTATAAATCCAGCGTGCTCACTTGCTCTCTCTCTCTCTCTCTCTCTCTCTCCCTCTCTCTCCCTCCTTCCCTCCCTCCCTACTTTACCACATCACCCTCATTGATCTTTTCCATTTATAAAATTCAATTTATTGCTGTTTGACCCTGGATAAGTCATTTAACCCCAACTGCCTCAACAAAAACAAAAGAGAGAGAGAATTCAAGTTGAGGCTAATCACTAGTTTCCAGAGCTTTTTACATCCCTCTTCATGTTTGGATTTCCTTTTCTAGAGAAAAGGAGACCTATATACTAATTTCTAACTTGTTTTTTAATTTGATAAATAACAGCAGGAGCAGCTAGGTATCACAGTAGATAGAGTGCTGGGTCTGGAGTCAGGAAGACTCATCTTTGAGTTCAAATTCAGCTTCCAACACTCACTAACTATATGACCCTGGACAAGTCACTTAACCCTATTTGCCTCAGTTACTCATCTGTAAAATGAACTGGAGAAGGACATGGCAGACTACTCCAACACCTTTGCCAAGAAAACCCCAAATGGGGCCACAAAGAATCAGACAGAACTGAAACAACCAAACAACAACAAAAAAAAGTGACAACAAGCTAAGGTAAACTTTTTGTAAAACCCTTCTTCAGTCTACTGCCAATGTAGAAAAGCACTGCTGCTCTCTCATTATAAAAGACAGGCAGCTGTCAATCAATGAACTTAAGAAGGACAAAGTGATATGATGGAAAGAACAAGACCTGGGAATTATTGGATCTAAATCCTAGTTCTGGCCCTACAATTGGTTCAATATGCCCAAGGCAAGTCACTGAACCTCTCCAGGCCTGTTTGCCTACCTGTTAAATAGTGAAATATGAAGTATACAATTAAAGGTGCAGAAGCATCTAAAAGACTAGGATTCAAATCCTACCTCTAACATCCTCTGCCTGCACAACCATGGGCAAGTCACTTAAGCTATCCGGTCCCCAGACAGCACTCAAAGAATTCAATGTACAGAGGAGTTACTGAACTGCATTGAGTGGAGGGAATTTCCATCTATAGTGATGAAATCACATGCCAAGATTTTTTGTGATGGTTTGCTCATTATTGAAGTAAGGAATTATACTATAATCAATCCCTAAAATTTCTTCTAGCTCTAAAATTCTAGAACAGCCAGGCCCCTATCAGGGCAAATAATGAATCTTGTGTAGGTGGTCACATGCATTCTAATTTGCACTATTCAAAGTTATAATTATGTAAAATGATATCATTGGTTCCAGTCTACTAGAAATATGAAGTTGCATATTCAAACAGGGAGACCATTGAGGGAATTCATTATTTGCATTAATTGGGACCTAATTGTATTCACTGCCTGTTTCTACAACCTAGTTAATGGGAAGGTGGCATGATGTATTGAAAATACTATCAGTGACCATGAAGTCAGAGGACCTAGGTTCAAAGTCTACCTCTGTGTGGGTCACTGACATGACTCCAGGCGAACACTTAACTGCCTAAGATCTCAAATTCCTCATCTGTAGAATCAGGGAATTAGGAAAAAAAGACCTTTGAGGTCCCTTTAGGACAAGGAAATCCATTCCCTACCTTTCTCATTGAGATTTGCTCATTTTTACCCAATATGTTCACTGATGAAAAGAGCAGGGCCCATAAAGTCTGTTACCATGTGTTAAGCATTTTTACAAACTCCAGATTTTGATATTTGGCTCCTATCTCCAAATTCTTTTCATCTACTCTTTCTTCTTCTCAGTCTATAAAAATATGTAATTTTATCAAGAACTTTATTAAACTAAAAGCACTCAATTTTGATTCTGTTGTCTTCAATATAAGAAAGTACTTCCCCACTTGAGAAAGCTTTTAAATAGAAAAAAAATGGAATATAAAAAGTATTTGACTCTCCATACCCCATTTCTTAATTGCTTGGAGGAAACAGGCATAAGCTATGTTCCCTATTACTCCTTCCCTCCCCTTCTCTCAGCTCCACACATCTGAAATCACTAGACCTAAGACCAGGGCTAAAGGATAACTTGGCAGGTTCCTGCTCAGGGACCAAGGGAAAAATGTTCAGCCATGCAGTTACCAGCAGATCAGTAGCAAACTCTCCACAAGGATTTTTAGTTAAGAAAATAAGAAAAGAGCTTTCATCCTGTTCCAAAATCTTGGTCAAATCAGAACTAATCTCACCTGTGTGTGTGTGTGTACATACACACACATACATACTACATGTATACACATATACATATAGACTTTACTCTTCACAAAACTGCCAAAGACATTTTAAGAGGTCTCTCCATGTATCAGCATGTTTCCCTCACTAACTAAGAAGCAAGTGATGATGGGACCCACAATCCACTCCATGTTTTCTTTACTCTACAAATACCAAAATCACAGTGAGGTTAAGGTTCCTTTTTCAAAATCCACCTCACCGGATTTTAATACTTCTTCTTAACAAGAAGTTCAAAGGGGGCAAAATAGTATAGAAAATACAGTGACCCCAGAGTCGTCAGGCTTGAGTTTAAGCCTCATATTTATTATTTACTAGACATATAACATATAACAAATATATAATGACATAGTTATGTCATTTAAACTCCCCCACCAGTAAAAGAAGAAGATTGGACTAAATGGCTTCTAATGCCCCTGCTAGGTTGGGAAATCCAGTGCAAAATGGTGGAAAGAACACTGAATTTGGACGTCCCTGGACCAAACTAAATGCTTTGATCTAATAATGTCAAAATTCTTTAGTAGCCCTCTAGTGCCTACCAAATATAATGCACATTTCTTAGGCTGGTACTCAAGACCCTCCATTATCAGAGATGATAATTTTCAAGATGATAGCTAGCATTTATAGACCTTTTCAGTTGATGATCTTTTGCTAAGTGCTTGCAATGTGCTAGGCACTATGCTAGGCACTGAGGATGCAATGAAAGGCAAAAACAAAGAAAGGCAAGGATTACTTCCCTTATTTTACAGATGAGGATACTGAGGCAAGAGATATTAAGTGATTTGCTCAGGGTTACACAACTGATGAAGAATTTGAACACATATATTCCCTATTCCAAGTCTAGCACTCAATCTACTGTTCCACTTAGCTTCCTTTTCTGGACTATTACCTTCCAAAGAAATTTTAAAATGCATTAAGTAGGGGAAGCTAGATGGGACAGTAGATAGAGCACTGGCCCTGGAATCAGGAGGACTTGAGTTCAAATCTGGCCTCAGACACTTGACAATTAGCTAAGTGACCTTAGGCAAGTCACTTAAACCTAATTGCCACCTCCCCCAAAAAATTTAAATTAAATGCTTTAAATAAAATACATAGGCTTACAAAGGAAACCAATTATATTGAATGTAGTTATCAAAATATATTTTATATGTGTTTGCTGACATCAACTTTAAAATGATTGAGGGAAAAGATGGCATCTGACTGGAGTTTTGAAGGAAACAAAACAGTTTAAGAGGCAGAAATGAAATGGAAGTCCATCCTTGGCAAATGAGATAGCCAAACAAAAAGCTATGGAGATTGAAGATGAAGAGTCCCAAGGAAAAACAAGAAAGGCATTTTGACTGGACAGTAGAAAACAGGAAGGAAAATAAAATATATTGCAATTTTTAAAAAAGAGGTCGAGGCCAGAGGAAATCAAGAGAGACAGCCACTGGAATTTTAGGAGTTGAGCAGTGACATGACCAGACCTCCACTTAAAGAAAATGATCTTGGGGAACAGCATGGTGGCACAATGGTCCCAGAATAAGGAGGACCTGAGTTCAAATTCAGCCTCAGACATTTATTAACTGTGTGACCCTAGGCAAGTCACTTAATACTGATTGCTTCCAAAAAAATGAACTTGGAAGTTAAATGGACAATGAATATGAGGAAGGAGAGTCGAGGCAGGGGGATTTGTTAGGAGGCTAAAATAATAGTTGAAATAAGAGGTGACAAAGTCTTCTGAATTAAGATGGTGACCTATGAGTAGAGAAAAGGGGATATATGTGAGAACTGAGATAGAAGTAAAAACAACAAGATCTGGCAAGTTATTGGATATGTAGGGTAAAGGAGAGAGGGGAGCCAAAGATAACATTGAGGTGAAGAACCTGAGTGACCTGAAGGAAAGTTGTGTCCTCAACAGAAATAAGAATGTTTGGAAGGTAGAAAGAAGTTGTGGAAGGAAAAGATAATCATTCCTATTCTGGACATTGAATTTAAGATGTCTAAAGACTATCTCATTAGTATGCCCAAAAGAATCTAAAGCTATGACATATTTGTACGCAAATGTTTACAACAGTTCTTTTTGTGGTGGCTAAGAATTGGAAATCAAAGGGATGCCCATCAATTGGAGAATGGCTAAATAAACCATGGTATATGATTGTGGTAGATGATTGTTGAGCTATTAGAAGAAATGATAAGCAGGATGATTTCAGAAAAACCTGGAAAGATTTGCATGAACTGATTCAAAGTGAAGTGAGTAGAACCAGGAGAATGTTGTACAATACACAGTAACAGTAATATTGTACAATGAAAGAACTGTGAATGACTTAGCTATTCTCCACAATACAATGATCCAAGACAATCCGAGTGGACTAATGAGGAAACATACTATCCACCTCCAGAGAAAGAACTGATAATAGTCTGTATACAGACTGAAACATGCTGTTTTTCATATTCTTTCTGCCTTTAACTTTTTTATTCAAATCTTTTTGTACAAAATGACTAATATGGAAATGTTTTGCACAATTGCACATGTATAATATATATGCTTACTGCTGTTATGGGAATCTGAAGATCTTTCCCGCCCCTAGGCCCTTTGCTCAAGTGGCTTAAGTGGCTCTGAGAATCTTCCCTGATTTGAAAGTATACTCTGCCCCCTAATAGGCTGAATGTGGTCTTGTGAAGCCTGTGGTTGGAGGCCTATTTTTCAGGAATGCCCTGTGCCTTATCGTTTTGTGATTGGCCAGTGGGTCAAGAGGGCTGTGACAGTCTCTGATCCAGGAGAAGGCTATATATACACCCTGATGTGAGGTTTTGCTTTGGGGCTCACTTTGAGAAGAGTTGTGTGATTTGGCCAGATGAGACTCTGGGAAGCCGTTGAGTCCTCTGGCTTTGAAAAACCCAGACATTGGTGCTTCCCTCTCTGGTAACCGAATAGGTATGGATGTAAATCAGATGG
>CM053584.1:332432208-332461604 GCA_028627135.1 Pseudochirops cupreus | reverse complement strand
AGCCTTTGGTCTTCCTGCTAATTTTTCATCCCCATGAGTCCTTTTCATTTTCATTCAGAAAGGTAGAAGACCTTCTCCCTTTCTTCTTTGCCCCTCCCCTAAATGTAGTATTTCCCTAGCCCTAATCCTAAATGCTACCTGTTGCAAGAGGTGGAAGATGGAATACCTGACATCCATCCCTCTTCTCAGTGGTACTGCCTGATAATGTAGTTGAATGAGAGGCCCACTGAGGTGTTTTATCAGAACATACATCACACTTTTTTTTTCTGATTTAGAGAGGATCTCAGTGGCCATTTAAGACATACCTGAAAAAGAATCCCCTTTCCAACTTATCCAACATATGATCATCCAGCTTTTCCTTGAAGAACTCCAAGGAGGGAGGGCTTCCACTGCCTCCTGAGGCAGTTTGTTTTCACTTTGGATAGCCCTACTTGTTAAGGCTAACATCAAATGTGATTTTTCCTTTTTAAAACTTCTGCCAATTACTCCTAATTCTACTCTTTGGGGCCAATTTTTAATCCTTGAATTTGATACGTCTTCTCTAGGCAACTGTACAAGACTGTATATTGTAAAGATTATGCCAACTTGTATCAATGCTAATGACATTACAGATCAAGTCCTTATCCTAATTCCTGACTTTCTACCAGGAATACATTTAATTTGACTAATCAATGAATTGCCACCCATTGTCAAAGAGCAGAGAGCCAGGGCCTAAGGGAACAAGTCCTAGGAAGGGAGCAGAATTCAGTGCACTGTCTTGAGCCTAGAGGAAGCAATATTATGGCAAAGCTGAGCAGCCAAATATAGTATGAAAATATGGAATGCCTAGAAGAAGGGGATCCTGAAAATAGGAGTGAAGGGTCACCAAAGATTATTTTTATCTATTTCATAGTTCTCTCTCCAGGCTGAGACAGTGGAAGTCTTGGGCTAGTACTACTTCTGGCACCTCCTCAATTCATTCTTTGCAACAAAGTCAATGATGGAGTGACAGAGAATTTCCTTCCTGCCAGAGTTTTCTTGCAAGACAAAGACAAGGTCTCTTGTCTCTGGTGTGGTATACTTCACCTATAATCCTCATTAACAGAATACAAGCGTCTACTGTACTCAGCCAGACTGCACACACATTTCTGATTTCAAGCATCCAGGACAGTTAGCAAAACTATATTCAACCAATGTAACATGCATAGACTTTGGTGATGCAGTGGATACAGTGGATAGAGTGCTGAGCCTTGAGTTAGGAAGACCCAAATTAAAATCTGGCCATAAGCTTTTACTAGCTGTGTGACGCTGGATAAGTCACTTAACCTTGGTTTGCCTCAGTTTCCTCATCTGTAAAACAGGGATAATAGCACCCACCTCCCAGGCTTGTTGTAAGGCTCAGATAAGATAATAACTGTAAAGCACAGAGCCTTAAATATAGTAAGCACTATATAAGTATTTGCTATTATTGTGATGATGATGGTGATGATGATGATGTGAATTCATATTAGAAGCATAGTTTTTGAATGGGAAAGGATCTTAGTGAACATTTGGTTCAATCCCTTTATTTTATAGATAAGGAATTTGAGACTCTAAGTATTTTAATGTTTTGCCCTTTAGGGTCTGTGAGTCAATGTGCATGTCTGCCAGATTCCTAGATATAGTGTGTGACAGGGTGATGGGAAGGAAGTCCAGGTGGTAGAGAGTGTTGAATTGTGTTTTAGAAAGGTGCCTCCAATAGCTGCATGAAGGATGCATTTGAGAGGGAGAGAAATGTGTCAAGAAGACCAGTTAGGAGCTTAAAGTACTACAGCTGCTGCAGCTGCTACTACTACTACTACTGCTACTACTACTACTACTACTACTACTACTGCTGCTGCTGCTGCTGCTGCTTCTGCTACTATGACTACTACTACTGCTACTACTACTCTTACTACTGCTGCTGCTACTGCTTCTGCTTCTGCTATGACTACTACTACTGCTACTACTATTACTACTACTACTGCTGCTGCTACTACTACTGCTACTACTACCACTACTACTACTGCTGCTACTACTACTACTGTTACTGCTGCTGCTGCTGCTGCTACTATGACTACTACTACTGCTACTATGACTACTATTGCTACTACTATAACTGCTACTAATGACTACTATGATGGTGATGGCCAAAGACAATGAGAGCATTTCTATAGGTTTGCAAAGTGCTTTACATCTATTACCTCATCTGATCCTTACAACAAGGCTGAGAGGTATGTGCTATCATTATCCTGATTTTGTAGATGAGGGAACTGAGGCTGAGAGAGATTAAGTGACTTGCTCAAGATCACGCAGCTAAATGTCTGAGACTGGATTTGAACTAGGTCCTCCTGGCTCCAAGTCTGACACTCTCTCCATTGTGTCATTATAGCCTAGGCAAGAGGTAAAGAGTTCCTGAACAATATTAGTTGAAGTAGGATCTAGAAAGAGGAGAAATAGGAGGAATGTTTCCAAGACAGAATTGATAGGACTTCACAGATGATTGCATATTGGGGATGAAAGAAGAGGAAGTTACAGATGTTCTGAGTTTAGGTGTCTGAGCAACTCGGGGGATAATAGATGACATTTATGTAGCATTTTAAGGTTTGCAAAGCCACAATAACCTTGAGAAGTAGTATTATTATTGTTGCCATTTTATAAATAAGGACTGAGACTGACAGAGACTAAGTACCTTATCTAATGCTAATCAGCAAATGTCTAAATTTACTGATTTAAATGGTTGCCTATGCAGAAATGGAGAAATTAGGTGAACAGGGAAGATTTTGGGGCGATATATAGAGCTTAATATGAGGTGTTTTGAACATGTTGAGCATCAGATTCAAGCAGGACATTGAGAAGTAGGGTTGGAGCTCTTTACAATGTCGGGGGCTCTCTCTCTCCTGTACTAGGTGAACGTGCACATTCCACATTTTTGTCCTTCTCTAATGTCAATACTCGATTATCAAAGACATTATTTCAGCAGCTGTATTTGCCAAAGAGTACTGTGTAATTTTAACATATATATGAGAGACATCTTGATTCAGGAGAACCCTCAAGGTTGTACTTTGTTTTTTGAGTACCTAGAAAATGTTTCAGTCATCGGGTATCTCTTTGCCAAGAAAGATGTGGCAGCTATGTTTAGTCATTTCTCGGTTGTTTCCCACTGTTCATGATGCCCTTTTGGGTTTTCTTGGCAAAGATACTGGAGTAGTTTGCTGTCTCCTTCTCCAACTCATTTTGTAGATGAGGAAACTGCGTCAATAAGAGTTAAGATATTTACCCAGGGTCACCCAGCTAGTAGGTGTCTGAGGCCAGATTTGAACTCAGAAAGATGAGTCTTCCTGATTCCCTGCCTGTCATGCACCACATCTAGCTACCTATCACAACTGAACTTAATGTGGATACGCGTAGCAAACTGATACCATCTCCTAAGACAATGAAAGGCACTTGAACAAAACAGCCCACAGAAGATTTGGCAAAAGTTATAACTAAGATCTGTATATGAACATTTGTAGGTAAGACTAGAATGACAGCAGACAGAGGCTAGTTAGTAGAATAGATCTGTTGATGCGTATTGTACTCTGCTTTTATTGATGATGGTATCATTTTAAAGTGGGGCTATGCCTGGATCTAGGGGGCAGAAATAGGAACAATGGGTACAACTTGCCAAAAAAAAAATCAGATTTTTGGTATGATGTCAGGAAAAAATTTCCTGACAGGAAAACTATTCCCAAAATGAAATGTGCTGCTGCATAAGGTAATTAATTCACTGCTAATGTATATCTTTAAGCAGATGCTAAATTAATACTTGTTGGGGATGTCATAGGGTGACTAGGTGACACAGTGGATAGAGGGCTGAGCTTGGAGTCAGGAAGATTCATCTTCCTGAGTTTAAATCTGGCCTCAGACACTTGTTAGCTGTGTGATCCTGGACAAGTCCCTTAACACTGTTTGCCTCAGTTTTCTCATTTGTCAAATGAGTTGAGGGAGGAAATAGCAAATCATTCCAGTATCTCTGCCAAGAAAACTCCAAATGGCATTATGAAGAATTGGACATGACTGAAATGACTCAGCAACAGTACACACTGTGCTCAGTGCTGGGATTGCAAATAGAAGCAAGTGAGTGCCTGCCCTCAAGGAGCATCCAGGCTAATGAGAAGTGATAGCACATAAAAGGCATCTTGAAGGGGTTGGGGTAGGGGTAGGTGGCATGGTTTGGAGATGGTCAGGATGTAATGTGGAGGCTGGGTTCAGGGTTCAGGTGAAAGATCACTTAGCATAAGATTCCAGGTTCAGAGTCCAGGATCTGGTAGGAAAGGGATGAAAAAGATGATTGGAGTTCAGGAAACACGGTCTGGAAATGGCCAACTAAAAGGTCCCATTTGGAAGCTTGTTACAAGATTGAGCGAGTTACTTTCTCTTCCTGGGTTAAATATTCTCAAATGTAAAATAAAAGTGTGTGTGTGTGTGTGTGTGTGTGTGTGTGTGTGTGTGTGTGTGTGTGTGTAAAAGTTAGATGATCTCAAAGGTCCCTTTCTGCTCATGTGTTTTGGGATTCTCCACATAGAGCATATGAAATCCTACTATGATTATTATTTAACGATTAAAAACATTTTTTTTTGGCTTGGTTTAGAGCTCCTTCTAATTAAATTGAGCACAAATAGCAAGATGGATCAACTTTGTGGGGGGAGGGGAATGTGGATAAATACATGGGTATAAATGATGAAATGAGAAGGCAATAGACTAGTTTGTCATCTGCCAGACCTACTAATTCTGTTTTCTTTCCCTCTTAATCTCCTTACTCTCGTGTGTAACCTTCCCGTCTCTAACCCCAATGTGGCCCACCCTCTCAAACAAATTTTCTGGAAACCATGCTGACATGTACACAACTGGAATTTCATTTTGTGTTCCTCTCCTCCAACAAGGAGAACAGGATACACCTCTTCTAAATGTAACTCTCACCATTTTGGGCCTTGGTCATGTAAAAATAATCTAGTATACTATTCTAATTCACTTGCACAGTGAGGACTGTTCTTGGGTCTGGGGAAGAAGGGGGGAGGGTGTTGGAGGGTTGGGCTTGAAAACTAGACCAAAATTAGAGTAATAGCAGCAGACAATGATTTTGCCTATGCACTGTGTATTCCAAATAGCCATGCCTCTGACTGGCTTCCTTTTTCCTAGCCAAGGGAAATATAACCCACTAAAGGTGGTTTACCTTTGTTCCGAGCCCACTGAGACTGAGGCAGCATTCAGTAATTACAGCCATACAGTTTCCAGGAGACTCCTTCTCTGGCTCCGTCCTCTCATGTCCCCATTTGTAACACTGTTCATTATATTCAGCCTGCTGCCGGGCTTGGGAGCTTTCAAAAGACATTCTGGGGGCTATCTTGCTGTGGGACATGGATAATGAAATAGTTCGATGTGACTGGTATTATAATCGGCTCACCTAACCCTCATTTAGCTTGAAAAGTAGACTTAATAAAAGCAAGAGTGACTGGCACTTCATGTTTTTAATAAGGCGTCTTGGATGGTATTACCTGCTGTTCCTCATTTTGTATCGCTTCTCCTGGTTTTCCTTTGAGAGACGTGACAGAAGATAGTGGAGACGGTCTCTTAATCTTTCAGCATTTAAGAAGCGATTGCAGTAATCTACCAGATTGATCAATAACTCCTGACTAACAGGGCTGATTGCCAAAGAATGCATTGGTATTTAGAGAGCTGGCCTAATCTACCTGTTAACAAGTTTAGCCTGTCTCTGACTGGAGAAGCCTCCATGGTGGGACCATGCTCTCCTTATATGTGTCATTGGCTATAGGTGATTATATACCCCTCATTCTCTCTGCTTCTCTGATGGGCACAGGATGAATTTTAGATGGATTAGGGGAAAATAGATGAGATGTGTTTTTGTGGGCTGTAGCGTACAAACGTGAAGTTGAGTTCTGAGACTACTCAAATCACAGAAGATAAAATGCAGGGATCAAAGGTGGAAATGCCAGTCAGTCAACAAGCATTAAAACACACCAGGCATAGTGCTAGATGCTGTGATGCAAAGACAGACAAAAGTGAAGCCATATGTCCTTAGAGAGTTTACATTCTATTTAGGGAGGCCATATGTGTATGCTGGAGAAAGAAATGGCAAACAACTCCAGTATCTTTGCCAAGAAAACCCCAAATGGGGTCACAAAGAGTTGGACACGACTAATCAAGTCAACAACAACAACGATGACTATGTATATATGTAGGTAGATAAAAGGAAAAGGTAACTTTCGGGCTCAGAGCATATTGGGAGATCAGGAAAGAACCCATGAAGGAGATGGCACCCGAGTACTTCAAAGCTACTAAAAATTACACTTACAAAAAATAAATATGAATGGGGTGTAAAAATCTCTCAAAGTGTAATTGCTTGCCTCAGAATTCTGATCAATGCAATAATCAATCTTGCCTCCAGAGGACTGATGGAGGTGAATCATCCCTGCATCTCTCCAGAAAGATGGTTCACTATAGGTACAGACATGGCCAATGGGTTGATTTATTTTGTTTAATTTTAGTACTGCTGCAAGGGAAAATATTAGAGTGGAGTTGCCATTTAGAGAGTGATAGTTATATAATTAAAAAAAAAAACCCCTCCCATACCACAAACGAAGATGTGGTTGCTTGAAGCTAAAAAGTATAAGGCATTTTGGTTTTGTACATTCCTGGACATGGCAACCTGTTGTCAATTACTCTTTTCTGGAAAATGGCAGCTTCAGAAATTCAATTGCAAAGCACAATGGAGAGAAGACCGTACTGGAAATTTGTAGACTCAAGGTCTGGTTCCAATATACATAGCAGATTTGATGCAGCACTAAATGTGGGGACTGACAACCTGGATTCTAGCCCTATTTGCTACTAATTAGCTGTGTAACTTAGGTATTTCAATTCAGTGAGCATTTATTAAGCACCTGCTCTGTACAAGACATTGTTCTAGGTGTTGAAGAAACAGAGGCAAAGATGAAACAATCTATTCTTTCCAGGAGGCTTATATTGTAGCGGAGGCCTGCTTTCTGGGCTTCAGTTTCCTTACCCGTAAAATGAGTGAAGGGGCCTAGCTAACCTCTTCAGGTCTCAGTCTTATAATCTTATTACATAGTTATTTGGAATTTGGACAAGTAACTTCGTTTTCTCATTTATAACATGGGAGGATGGGGTAGATGAAGTCTGAAGTTGTTTAGCTACTGTGATTCTATGGCTCTAGGTGCTGAAGCAAAAGTGGGTAGACTATTCTGGAGCTAATTATTCCTCCCTAGCTCATTATCAGAAACTAGGAAGAACTCAGTTTTGCATGTGCTGAGCAGTGATACCAGTTAACATTTATATAGTGCCTACTTTGTGAAAGCACTGTTCTAAGTGCTTTATCTCATTCGATCCTTCCAACAACTCTGAGGGGTAGGTACCATTATTATTCTCATTTTTTTTTCAGCTAAGAAAGCTGAGATAAACAGGTTAAGTGACTTGCCCAGGGTCACACAGCTAGTAGCTGAAGCTGTATTTGAACTCAGATCTAGTACACAGATTCTATCCAAGTAATGAATAGGCACAAACTCCAAATGTAGAAATCAGGGGTCCCTGAACAAGTGTTAAGCACCTACGGGGGCGGGGAGCAAGGTTGTGCAGTGCAAAATGGATTCTCTTTGGCCTCAAAAGAGCCAGCTCTGAACATAACTATCTGTGTGGCTTTGGGCAAACTACATAATCTCTTTTATTCCTCTTTCTGGTGGAGAGGAGTACTTACAGCTCTTGCCTCACAGTGTTTGAGGAAAGCCCTATCTAAGCTCTAATGTGCTATGTAAATGTGATAAATTATTATTGTTATGATTTGGGATCACTGAGCTGAAAGTGCCAAGCAAGTCTCTATGGGCATACCTTTAAAATTCTTGTGCCAGCAGTTCCATGATTTGGGGTGTGATGAATTGGTATGAAGTGGAAAATTGGGCATTGGCCATGCCCCTGGGTCACAGCTATGGTGTGTCTTCAGCTTGCTCCTTTGAATTATTTTTGCTTTGTCTGAGAATAAAATCCAACATGCTTCAAATCACTCTCTCTTCACCCATAAGCGGGCTCCTCCTGTTGGCTAGGCTAACTGCTCAGTGACCAACAGTCACCACTGTCTCTACGGACAAGGTGAAGTGACAGTTCTTGGGGAATGAGCCTCCTGAGTATATCAAGCCAGCAGGCAGATCTCTGAGTTTGTCATGTCTTTGAACCATGCCGAGAAAAGCCATCTTTAGACTAAAACGGGGGCTCCATGGGAATTACATCTTTGTTTTCACTCACTTCAAATTAGATTTTAACTTTTCCTTTTATTACTTATTTATTTAATATTTACTTATTGTTACTCATTTTTATTCATTTTTATTATAAAAAATAGCACAAGAACACTCAATGGAAGATACATCCATAGGATTCACTAGACTGCCAAAGAGGTTCATGACGTAAGAAAAGGTCACGGGGCATTTTAGTTCTGGGGCGAAAATGTGAAATAAAAACCCTATTCTAGCACAGGTGACATATTTTTCTTCTGCACTGGTCATGGGCAAGAGCTGATTCTCTAATAAGAGTCACTTTTCAGTCACCTCTCTATAGTGCTGTATAAACCATTGCCTTATACAGCATTGGCCCTCAATAACGAGTTATTGATTAAACTTGATTTTTTTCCCCCTCATTCTGTATTCATTCAGCTCAGTTCAACCCAATACACATTTTTGGTCTGCCAACCATGTGCAATGCTGATACTGTTCTTCCCCAAATGGATAGATGAAATAATTAGGTCTTTGTTTTTCTCTTCTTAAGGATGTCACCTAAATTTCACACAATGCCTCACTGAAGAAGACTACTGTGAATTTTTATCTTTCACTTACTTTTCAATTAACAAGAATTTATCTTTTCTTCTTCCCAAGGCTCCCTTCTCTATTTAAGAGAAAAGAAAAAAAAACCCAAACTAAACCAAACCATTGTAACAAATATGAATAGTTAGACAAAACAAATCCCTACGTTATCCATGTCTAAAAGTGTGTCTCATTCTGTGTCTTAAATCCATCTCCTCACTGTTAGAAGGTGGCTACCATGAATTGTTAACAATGGCTCTATTTGCATAAGTTGTACAGCCCAACCTCACAACATAAGTTTCTTCAGAGAAGAGTCAGGTTATATGCATTTCCTATTATAGCCTTTTTATGGTGCTCAGTAAGGAGCTAACCTCATTTTTATTTCTTAGATTTAGAAATCTCCATTCTGTTGAACTATGTTTTTCTTACACATCAAGCCTATTCATTGACTTTAGTTCTGATGATATGGAGTGTATAAAAATGAATTTTTAAAACCCATCATTGAATAGCCTCACCAATGGAGCTTGTCCATCAAATATAGAAAATGCTTCAGCCTCCTAATCACAAACTAACATGTAGATAAGTACACAAATATTATCTGTAAAGGCAAATGAGATATCAGGGATAGTTGACGGTTCATTGGTCCCAAGTCGTATTAGCCCCTTTCAAGACTCACAGGAAGGTTCTCTCAGTAAAGACACAGAGTGAGACCATTGGAAGCAGTCTCATTGAATCCTGGATTTTTGGAAACCTTTATTCTGTTTTGTCTGGTAATTTGTTCTGCTCACCTTTCATGTCTCTCTATATATTCGTCTTGCTTGTAAAATCTGCATGTGTCTTGCATGTCCACATGTCATAAAGGGAATAGGAAAACTGACCATAACTAGAAGCTTAGAGTTGGAGGGGAGCTTGAAGATCATTTGTTTCAGCTTCCTCCCTGATTCAGGGATTCTCATCTGCCTAGAAGATGCAATTTAAATAAAAACAGTTTTTCATCTTCTGTACTTACTCCTGAAGATACTCCCTCTAGTCAGTTGGTCAATGTTCTTTTATTGAACCCTCACTATATGTCTGGTGCTAAATGCTGGAGATACAAAGAAAAATACTCTCCACCTTTTATTTTAATGTGGAAGACAACATATAAATACTGAGGCTCATGTACGATACATACAGAGTAGATTAGATGGAAGGTAATTTCAGTGGCAAAGGCACCAACAGGTGAGGGGACCAGAAAGTGTCTCTTGATGAAGGTAGGATTGTGATCTGAGCCTTGAAGGAGAACCAAGAAGTGGAGGAAAGGAAGTAGAACATCATAGAAATAAGCGGCAATCAACACAGTAGCCTGGATATGGGAGATGGAGTGCTTTTTAAATGATATTTTATTTTTTCAATTACATGTAAAGACAATTTTTAGCATTCATTTTTATAAGATTTTGAGTTCCAAATTCTCTCCCTACCTTTCCTCCTCCCTCCCTAAAATGGTAAGCAATTTGATATAGATTATATATATGAAATCATGTAAAACATATTTCTATATTAGTCATGTTGTGAAAGAAGAAACAGACTAAAAGAAAAAAAACTGTGAAAAAAATAAAGTTAAAATAGTATACTTCAATCTGCATTCAGACTCCATCAGTTCTTTCTCTGGATGTGGATAGCATTTTTCATCATGAATCTTTTGGAATTGTCTTGGATCATTTGTGTTGCTGAGAAGAGATAAGTTAATCATAGTTTATCATTGTACAATGTTGCTGTACTGTGTACAATGTTCTCCTGGTTCTGCTCACTTTACTTGGCATCAGTTCATTTAAGTCTTTCTAGGTTTTTCTGAAATCAGCCTGCTAATTATTTTTTTTACTGCACAATAATATTCCATTACGATTATATACCACAACTTCTCATTCCCCAGCTTATGGATATCCCCCTCCTCCAAGTTGGAGATGGAATATTTTGTATAAGGAGCAGCACAAGGAACAGCAAATAGGCCAGTGTAGCTGGATTACAGAGTGTGAAGGGGAGTAGAGCATATATATCCAGAATAGGGGGCAGATTGTCAAGAGCTTTAAATGCCAGATTGAGGACTTCATATTTGATCCTGGGAGTAATTGGTTAGCACAGGGAGTTACTGTGTCGGGAGAATGAGATAGTTAAACCTCCTTGACTTTAGGAAAATGACTTTGGTGGTTTAGTGGAGGATGAATTGATGTAGGGAAAGATCTGAGGCAGGGAGAATGGCTGTTGCAACAGTCTAGGTGAGATGTGATGAGGACTGTATGAATGGAGAGAAGGAGGCATGTACAGGAGATGTGGTGAAGGTTGTGAATAAACAACATGAGTTTCTGATACACAAGATGTATGAGGTGAATGAAAGTGAGTACAGGATGACAATGAGGATGGTGAAACTCTGTATGATAATTTTTCTTGTTGAGTTGTTCAGTTGTGTCTGACTCTTTGTGTCCCCATTTGGAGTAGTATAACTAAAGGGGTTTGCCATTTCCTTCTCTAGCTCATTTTACAGATGAGGAAACTGAGGCAAACAGGGTCAAGTGACTTGACCCTGGGTCATCTGGAAAGTGTCTGAAACCAGATTTGAGCGAAAGAAGAGGAGTCTTCCCAACTCCAGGCCTGGCACTCTATACATTGTACCACTTAGCTGCTCCTAGATAGTAATGAGGAAGTCCATAAGAGGGGAGGGCTTGGGGGAAAGATAATGGATGTGTTTAGTTTAAGATGCCTATGAGACATCTCATGGGAAATTTTCAAAATGTAGCTGGTGATCCAGGACTTTAGCTCAGGAAAGAGATACCGGGGTGGTTATATGTTATTTTACATATTAAAATATATACAATATATTATGCTTTGCATATATTTCATTTATTGTTTTTTCAGTCATTTTAATCATGTCTAACACTTTGTGACCCCCATTTGGTGTTTTCTTGGCAAAGACACTGGAGTGGTTTGCCATTTCCTTATCCAGCTCATTTTATAGATGAGGAACTGAGGCAAACAGGAGTAAGTGACTTGCCCAGGATCACACAGCTAGTGTCTGAGGTCAGATTTGACTTCAGGAAGATGAGTCTTCCAGACTCTGGGCCTGGCACTCTGTCCATTTTGTCACTTAGCTGCCTACATGTTTCATAGTTATATACATATGTATATGCATACCTGGAAATTATCTACATGGAGCTGATAGTTGAACCCGTGGAAGATGATGAGATTAGCAAGTGAGGTAGCCCATAACTTGATATGAAATATTAAGAGAAGAGGGTCCAAGTAGAGCTTTGGAGAAAACTTGTGGTAAGTGGGCATAACATGGATGAAAAGCAACAAGGAGAATGGCTGTCTATTTGCCTGAGCCTTAGTTCCTTTAATCTTAAAGTAAAAGGTTAGACTATATGTTCTCTAAGCATCTTTTGTGCCTCTATCCAGCTTTAAAATTCCACGATTCTGACTCTTCGGATGTTACTAGCATGAGTCAGCTGCCTTCTCATTCGAGAACATCCCTCCACAATGCTGACTCCCATTTCCATTGGTGAGTCCTTCTAAGGGCTCCATTTTGGGGACAGACCCACACTGACCATACTTCATTCCTCTCCTGGCTGTACTTCTGTCTTTGTAGACGTTGCCACCACGTCCCAGTGTGGGTGCATTCTGTCCTTCCCCTTTCAGTTATTCCCCCACCCCATTAGAGTGTTAGTGTAGAGAGCAGGGATTAGCTTTCTTTTTGCATTTGTGTTTGTACTATCAACACTTAGCACAGTGCCTGGCACATTGTAAACTTTTAATAAATGTTTGTTGCCTGCCTGCCTGTCAGCTTTAATTATGTGCAAAGACTCTAATTTGCTTGCCTTTAGGTCATTGTCATATTTTTTTATGCTTTAACTTTAGATAGGAAACATTTAGTCAAAAATTGTAATTTCTTAGAAAGTGGGAGCATGTTTATGACCTATCAATATTTCAAGGATCTGTCATTTTGTAAGTATAAACTCTCCCCCCTCCACTTGTGTGGATTTCAGCCTCTTTCCAATTTAGTTTTGGTCATCAGGAATTCCTGTGGTTGAAACATTAATTACCTGCCAATACTACGGTTCTGAGACTCTCTGAGGGTCTTGATTCCTTGGCTGGTTCTTGGATGAGAGGCATATAGGTAGTTCCCAGCCATTACTTGAAGTCTTTCCATATCAAGGATTTGTGTTCCACTGGCATAGCTTTCAAGAACTCAGGGTCATTTGTACACCATGATGAGGCATCAGAGTAGTAGGACGTTAGTGGAGAACATGGATTTCCTGAGTCCTGGTTTTTTAGAACATTTTATAAGACTAATGGGTTGAAATAATCCTGGAAGATCTAGCCAAGACTGATATCCCTGAAAATGGAACATTTCCAGAATCCTACAACAATCAAATTTGGAAAGAACTTTCGAGGCTGTATTGTCTAATGATCTTACCTACCTACCTTAACAATGATTGCTTCTTCAATAACCCTGACAAATGGTTGTCTAGTCTTTGCTTGAAGACCTCTAATTATGAGAACATATTACTCACTCAGACAGCTCCTTCTATGATGAGACTTTTCTGCTTATGAAGAAGTTTCCCCAATTTGATTTTTTTTGGAGGCATTTGGGGTTTAGTGACTTGCCCAGGGGTTACATATCTAGTAAATGTCTGAGGCCAGATTTGACTCCTGACTCCAGGGCTGGCGTGTCACCTAGCTGCCCTCCCCCCCCCCCATTTGATACTTTCATAATGTTTCTAAATGATGTCACTAAGACGGCTGTAGAATTGGCATATTTATGATTCTTATCTCTCAGTGCTTGGCCTGGGACTATTGATATCTCTCCCCTTCAACTGGTGGCTTTGGGAAGATATTTGATAGAATGTAAGCTCCCCAAAGGAAGGGAATTTAGTTTTTGTCCTTGTATCCTCAGTTCTTAGCACAATTTCTGGCACTTAGGATGATTTTTAACAATTTACTCTAGTTAGCTAGTTACCCCGGAACATACTGCCTGAACTTGCAAACACTTTCACCAAAGAAAAATTCAGTTTTGAGGAGATGCCAGGTTGCTTTCTGCTAAATAGGTGAGATCCTTGACTTCCCTGTAAAGATGTTGAGACATTTTGAAATATAACTCTTGTTTTCCTTTCTCATTATTTCTGAATTCAGTGGAAAAAATTATCTTATTAAAAATATTGTTCTCAAATATTGTTGTGAGCCAATTAAAATGGACGCTCTTCTGAGTGTGGCATGACTTGTGGTGATGAAGCTAATTACTAGCCAGGCACTATGGCTTTCAGAGATTTTTTTTCCCCTCGCTCCTCAGACCAAGCTGGCAGCTTCATTATCACACTAGCCACTAATCGGTCATCAACAGCATGAGATTAGGTTATTGACGAACATTTGACAGTCTGGGAGGCGGTAGAGATGGTCCTCAAATGTTTTGTTTTTTGTTCATTTGACATGGGCCGGATGGTAATTGCGACATATTTCAAATCTTAGCATCCGGCGAAATGACTCAACCTATTATATAATACTCAGTCCATAGACTGGGCATGAGTGTAGACAAATTCCTTTCCATTTACGGCTTTTCCTGTGGTCTTAGGAATATCTATGTATTCCTACGTTCATCCAAAATTTCAGCCCAAATTTTTCACTTTAATGAGATACCTAGTTGAGTTCCAAACTACTCTTTTGTGCTGACACTCTGCATGGAGCAACATGTCACCATGTCATGCACACGCAAGATTTATAAAACTATGAAACCAGCATGGCCTAGAGCCTCTCCAAATGGGCATGCAATGAGTATTATGCATGGGGAGGTGGAACCTATTTGCTTGTGCATGTAACATCTTTTACTGACCTTGTTTGGAGTACGGAGTCGCTGCAGGCTCCCTGAAATTGATGTCCTGTGACGCGTTCTCAGTTCAATGGGCAAACAGCCAAATTCACTGTGAGTTCTCTCTCTATTCTTTCTGGCCCATTTGCACAGTTGATAATAGTTACTGTTTTTTCCTAGACTGTCTTACTGACTGAACACTTTTTTTTCATTTGTGTTCTTTCGCCTGTTTAAGAAAGATAGTCCATGTTAAAGGGGAAAAAGTGTGTGTGATGGGAAAAAATGTTAATAATCACAATAAATAGATGAGAAGTAATGGGGATGACAACTTGAGATTTGTTTAGCATTTTAAAGTTTTCAAAGTACTTGGTGTTATCTTACTGGAGCCTCAAAACAGCAGTGAGAAAGGCAGTATGGATATTATTCTTTTTCTTCATATTTTACAGGTGAGGAAATTGAGGTTCAGAGAGGGTGACTTGCCTACCATGACCAAATGTGTCAGAGGTCATATGGAAGTTAGCGAATGCCAGGATTGGGTGGGGACCAAGAGACTGTTTCATTCTGCGTGTGCTGGAACACAAATCCCCTCTCTAGCTGGGGTCACCTAACTTTTGCTTGTAAACCTCCAGTGACGGAGAGTCTACTAAATTCTACAAGTCACCACGCTATTGAAATCTTCTTAATTCTTTGGTGGTTTTTATTTACTGAAAGAAAAGAGGTAAAAATTGCTTTCTATAGTTTCCCATCATTTCTCTAAGTTCTGGGGTCAAGCAGAAAGAGTGAATGAGTTAATAAGTAAATTATGTTGAACCCTCTTCTCTTTGCTCTACTGCGAGCTCCACCCTCTCACCTAGGGGTTCTGTTCAGGAAACAGCTCCGTTTGTCTTTTTTTTGTTGTTGTTGTGACTATTATACATGATTACTTCCAGAATCAAATATAGTCCATTTAAAGCTCTTCCTACCTTCTAGTTTTCTTATACTTTTCTATTCAGCACACATTCTGTGATCTAGCCTTTCTTCATTTATAATACCTCATCTCTGGTCTCCATGTCTTTGCACTAGCAGTCCCCCATGCCTGGCATGCACTCCCGCCTTACTTCTACCTTCTCGCCTTTCATAGCTTTCTTTAGGACTCAATTTAAGTACATGGTTCCCACTGTGGCTAGTGCCTTCACCTCTGAGATGACCTTCTGTAAAGATCTTGTATGTTTCTAGTTATTTCCATGTTGTCTCTGCCATTTGAATATAAGCTTCTTGAGGGCAGGGACTGGTTTTGCCTTTTTTGTATCCCCTGCATTTAGCATGATATTGGCACATAGTAGATGCTTAATAAATGCTTGTTGATGACCGACAGAAACTTTTCTTAATTCCAGAGATACTCATCCTCATGTTTACTCATAATGCATTCGTTTTTTCCACAAGCATTTGTTAAACGAATTCTATGTGTTAGGCACTGTAGACACGAGGGATATAAAGACCCAAACCAAAACAGTTCCTGCCCTCTATGGGCTTGCATTCTATTGGGGATAAGCGTCATGTACATGTGCAAGTAAATAGAAAATATATATACACACACAGAGTAGATGTAAACTCTTGCCTCAGATTCCTCCCAAACTGGCCCTTCCCACCCCTACCTGCCTGCAGTTCTGTAATTTCACACAGAGGCTTGACTTAAAAAGGCATTTTTTTTTCTTTTTGACTCATTTGGAGTTTATTCCAGAAAAATCTCCAAATAGAATTCATGTAGATTTTCACAAACGTAGATAAATTAGCCTCTTAACTTCCATGCAGGCACTCAATGAAGGAGGTGTGAATGGGAATAGGACAGTCTACTTCACCTGAAGAAAATTCAGAGGATAAAAAAAAAATTAACAGGAATCTAGAAACAAGGCAGATAGTCTCATAAGCAATTCATGCAAAATGGAGACCAAAGATACAGCCTTTCCATCTTTAGGGGATTGTGGAAAGTACTAACACTCTGGGATTCCCAGTGGTATCTCTCAACTCAAAGACTCAATCAGGTGACTCTTCTATTCCTTTTTTTGCTTTCCTTTTTTTTTTGTAGGGGGGAAGGTAAGGCAATTGGGGTTAAATGACTTGCCCAAGGTCACACAGCTAGTAAGTGTGTCAAGTGCCTGAGGTAGGATTTGAACTCAGGTCCTCCTGACTCTTGGGTCATTGCTCTATTCACTGTGCCACCTAGCTGCCCAACTCTTCTATTCCATACCATCTCTTAGACTCCTAGAATAAGTCTAAATAATGGTTTTTATTTTCTTAAATGTGTTTTTATTTGAAACAGAATAAAAGTGGTACATGTATTTGTAGGTGTTACCTGCTAATTCTTAGGGCTATATCACCATAATAACTTCCTAGCCAGTATCTCTGTTACTAGCCTTTCCCTGTTCTAATTTATCCTTGATTGGATACCTTAAACTCCATTGTTATCTCATCACTTCAGTTTAAGAATCTAGGGTAACTTTCCAATTGCCTGTAATATCAAATCTAGACACCTGCATTTGGTCTTCAAGTCTTGCTGCCTGTCACCTTCCCAAAAAGCCCATTCTACCAACCAAAGAACTGTTAGTTCTTTGTTCTAATCAAGCAAATCTGTTTGTTATACCCCACATGTGCTTGTTCAATCACATATCAGTGTTCTTGCAATGAGTGGGAATAATAGAATGGTTATGTAATAAATGAGTTTTAGATTTGCTCATTTCATTCCATTATATCCTCCTGTGTTCCTCTGAAATTCCCTGCTCTACTCATCCACCTACATCCTTCCTCCTTTCAAAACTCAGCTCAAAATCTGTGCTTGCGGTTTACCTCAGCTTTCTTTGCTTTCCCTTTTTCAGCATCTGCTTCTCTGCAATCTATGCTTTATTAACACAATTTCAAGGTTTATCATTTTGCGTGTCACTGGGTAAGCATGACTAGGACATTTCCATAAGTGTATGTGATTTTAAGTTCTTCAAGAGCAAGAACGTACTTTTCTGTTTCTTTTGTATTTCTTCATGGGATCTAGTACAGAAATTTGAATGTAAGGAGTGATTTTATTAACTCTTTAAATTAATTGATATCTTCTGTTTTTATATAACCTCAATTTCCAAATATTTCCAAGGAAGAAGAAAAGCAGTTCAGCAGAACTAATCAACATAAATAAACACTGAATTTGATAGTACATGAAATGTTCCATATCCCTAATGTTCTATCCTGAAAAGAAAGGATAGAAAAGGTCTTTTCCTCTCACAATCTTCCAACATTGACTTTTTCCATCTTTTTTCATCTTTGCCAATTTTCTAGATGGGGTATGAAACCTTGAAGTTGTTTTAATTTACTTTTATTGTTAGTGATTTTGAGCAACTCTTCAGCTGATTGCTGATTACTTGTATTTCTGAGAACTGTTTGTATCTTTTGATCACTTAATTGGAGAATGGCTGTGGGTCAAAAATATATTTGTGTGGGATTCCTATCTATTTATAGGAAAAATGAAAAGGTGGTACAGTAGACAGATTGCTGCATTTGGAGCCAGGAAAATCTGAAATCAAATTTAGCTTTGGATTCTCACTAGTTTTATTACCCTAGGCAAGTCCTTTAACTTCTGCCTGCCTTTGTTTCCTCTTTTGAAAAATGGGAATAACAATAATACATGCATTCCAGGGTTGCTGTTGAAGACATGATGAGATAATTTTTGTAAAGTGTTTTGCAAACCTAAAAGTGCTATATAAATGCTAGTCATTGTTGCCGTTGTTTTTGTTATCATAGCTTATATATTAGATCCTTATTACAACTATTTGCTAAAAAGATGTTTTCAGTTAATAGTTTCCTTACTTATTGATGTTGCATTGCCTTAGTTTATACAAAAGCTTCTCAGTTTTGTGTAACGGAAATGACCTGTTTTATCTTTTGTGATCACAGAGAAGATTCTGATGTAATTTTCTTATTTTTTATGGTGTGACTTTTAATATCCAGGTCACATATCCATTTTGAGCTCATTATGGCATATGTTGTAAAATATTGTTCTAAACCTAATTTCTGCCCAACTTCCCAAGGACAACCAATCTTTGTCAAATAGGAACCTTTCCCCAAGTCATTTTTGTTTTTTCGTTTATTGCATGTTAAATTACTGAGTTCATTTCCCCCAATTCTTCTTTATCTAATCTGTTTAACTAGCCACTTTTTTTTCTGTTTTTAAACAGTACCAAATAGTTTAAAAAAAAAAGTGTGCTTTTGACAAACTGTGGCTGACTAAGGTAGGCATGCCAACTCTGTGTTTGTTGACTTGATTTTGAATATCATACCTTCAACCTCTTCACTCCAATTCAAATTTCGATCTCTGCTTGATTCAATTGTTTCTAATCGCCTCTTAATTGGTCTGCCTGTATTGTGCCTTTACCCACTCCAAGTCACCCTTCACATAGCCAACAATATGATGGTCCCAAATTATAGATCTTACTCTATTTGTCACTCTCCTGATTAGAAAGTTTCAGTGATTCCTTACTGCCTCTAGGAAAAATATAAAAGCTCCATTTGTGGCACTTAAAATATTCCCCAAACTGGCTTCCACCTATGGCTGATATATTATTGCTGGTCCCATACTCTATCATTAACCAAATTGTTCTACTTCCTTTTCTCACACCTAGTATTCCATCTCCAACTCCATGACTTTTCACATGTTGTCCACTGTGCTTGGAATCTTCTTCCTATTTATTACTGCCTCTTAGAATCCCTAGATCCCTTCATATTCATGTTAACTCATTTAAGAGGTCTTTATGATCCCTTTATTTGCTAGTCTTCTCTATCAAATTATCTTGTATTTAATCTGTACGCATTTCAGTGTATTTTATTATTTGTATATACGTTATGTTCCCATAGTAGATTGTAAGGTCCTTGAGGCAGAGATGACATAATTGTTACTTTTTTTCATCTATGGTGTTAAACACATTGTACATCTTACTATTTGCTTGCTGCATTGAATGGTTGTTCAAACAGAGCAAAAATCTCTGGTGCTGTAAAAGCAAAAAGGTGTATGAGACTCAAATTTCAAGGTATGGGGGTTAGAACTTCCATATGAAGATTTTTTGCACTTTCTCAACCAGACAGTGAGAGAGACCTCACTAAGAGTATAGATGAACTTGATATTGGAAGGCCCATTTAAAAGTGAGAAATCCTCCCCATTGGGAATAATTGATGAAGTGGCCATATCTCAGTGTTTCTGTGATCTTTACTAACAATCTTAAATTAGATAACTAGCAGAAGCATTTTGAAGAGATGGAAACTATCTTATACCCAAAAGAAAAGAAAATAGAAACAGATAAAAGCATCCAAAGTCTGAAAGCCATTGTGTGAGGTTTCTGACGTTCCAGATGGAATACTTCCAGAGGCAGAGAGTTATTTATTGTGAGTCTTCCATAGGGTAACAGTTTTAGAGCAAGAACGGAAATCGTGGTTCCATATGCTTTTGTACATCATGGGTGGCAAAAGTGCTCAGGATGGTGCCATGCCCACAAGTATTCTATAAATAAGGACCTGTGAATAAGAGAGAGTAAGTATTGGGAGTCTATTTCATCCTAATTAGCCTACAGACTTGGCTCTTGCTCTTCTCAAGATATTTGGTGGTTGTCTAGTTTCAGGATTAGAGCAAGTAAATATTTGACTGTAAATGGGAAAGCACACAGCAGCTGGGATGTCATTTCTATCCTTTAATTAGGTACTTAAGTACCTTGGATTATAAAGGACCTCATAGCCCACCCAGTTTAGTATCTGAACTGCTTTCAAGGTGCATTTTCAATACTTTGTTCTACTTGTCATGTCTGACTATTGAGGGAGAAAGGTCTCAGTGACAAAGTTTTGTATTGGATGTTTTTAGTATTAAAAAAAATGAATTATGTGTGGTTTTATTCTTGTTGAAGAACAAACAAGCATTCGTTTGTTTTAGGCCTCATATGACAAACGAGCATTTATTAAGTGCCTAATATATGCTGTTTTCTGTGCTATGTCCTGGGGACATAAAGAAAAAAAATGAAACAATCTCTACCCATAAGACTCTTGCATTTTATAGGGGACATAGTGTGTACATATATAAATTTATGAAGATGATAAATAAAAGGCATTTTTTGGGGGGCGGAGAGAACAGAGAAGCTCTAACAACAGGAATCAGACAATTTAAGTGCCTACTTGTCATGCACTGACTTTGTGTCCTGTAACTACGCGTCAGGCACAATGCTAAGTGCAGAGGATATAAAAAGAGACAAAAGATGGTCTTTGCCCTCAATGATCTTATAATGTTATCAGAGAGACAACAAACATAAGAAATCTGTACAAACAAGCTGGTGCAAAATAAATAGCAAACATTTATGTGAAGACAGGCACTAGAATTAAGTGGTTTGGGGAAAGGCTTCCAGTACAAGGTAGGATTTTAATTGAGACTTAAAGGAAACCAGGGTAGGTAGTAGATGGAGGTGAGGAGGGAGAGTATTTCAAAGCATGAGGGATAGTCAGAGAAAATGCCAGTTCATGGAATAATAAGGAGGTCAGCATCACTGGATCAAAGTGTGTGTGGCATGGATTAAGGTATAAGAAGACTGGATAGGTAGGAGGGGGCTAGGGGATGAAGGGCTTTGAATACTAAACAAAGGATTTTGTATTTGATCCTGGAAGTGATAACCACTGGAGTCTACTGAGTTTGGAGTAGGGGTGGGGAATGGTGAATAGTCAGATCTGAGCCTTAGGAAAATCACTCTGGTGGATAAATGGAGAATGGATTGGAGTGGGGAGAGACTTGAGGCAAGCAGACCCACCAGTAGGCTACCACAATAGCCCAGGTATACTAGAATGGGGGCAGTGTAAGAATAGAGAAGTGGGTATATTTGAGAGATGTTGCAAAGGTAAAATCAACAGGCCTGGTCTTATGATGAGGGGTGGAAGTCCCCTATTTTGTTGCATGTTCATATCCTCCCCTGAAAGATTATGCTCAGTTTTGCTGGGTAGTTGACTCTTGGTTGTAATCCAAGCTCCTTTGCCTTATGGAATATCATATTCTGTACCTTCTGATCTTTTAATGTAAAAGCTGTAAGTTCCTGCCTAATCCTGACTGTGGTTCCATGATATTTGAATTGTTTCTCTCTGGCTTCTTACAATATTTTCTCTTTGATCTGGTAATTTTGGAATTTGGCTATAATATTCCTTGACATTTTCAATTTGAGATCTCTTTCAAGAGGTGATTGGTGGATTCTTTCGATGACTATTTTACCTTCTGGTTCTAGGGCCTCATGGCAGTTTTCCTTGATGATGTCCTGAAAGATGCTGTCCAGGCTCTTTTTTTACCATGGTTTTCAGGTAGAACAATTTTATAAATTGTCTCTCCTGGATCTATTTTCCAGGTCATTGGTTTTTACCAATGAGGTACTTTGCGTTTTTTTTTTGTTTTTTTTTTTGTTTTTTTTTTGAGGAGTTCAGGATGACTTATAGACTGTGAGGCTGAGGGATTGGGAGGATGGTATTGCCCTCCAATTGTAAAAGGGAAGTTGGGAAGGGAAGAGGAGGAGGTGATCAAGGAAGGCCAACTGGAGGTGGTGGCAGTGGAGTTGAACTTTGAAGGAAAACAGACTTTCTAAGGGGCAGAGGTGAAAGAGTAGGGAGACAAAGTGTGATGAATGCCCTCAGTTCTAGCTGAGAGGGTGTATTTCACATAATCTTCTTCCTATAACAACTCCTCCCCCTTCCTACCTTGTTTTTTATCAGCAAAAATGTCCCAAATCAACTTCAAATTCATACATAAAAAATTCAAGCTTTGCCTCTGAGATCTATTTGAAATATGACTTCCAGTCTTAGTCACTGCCATTCTCCCTCCCCAGCAACATTTGCCTCCTATCAAACTGGTCAATTTGACCTTCCCCATGCACAACATGGCCAGATCACCTGAACTCTTTGTCTTTGTGCAGACTGTCCATCTTCCATGCCTGCAATGTTTTGCTTCCTCAACTCCCCTTCTTAGAATCCCCAGATCCTTTTAAGATTCAGCTCTAGAGATATCTTATAGAGGAGGCCTTTCCTTATCTTCCTAATTGTTGGCCTTCCCTTTTGGGAAATTTAAATTACTTTGGATTTATTTCATGTATATTTCCTGTTTATTCCTTCGGGAAACATGATTTCCTTCGGGTCTGTTCCATTTTTGTCTTCACATCCCCATCACATAGCACAGTGCCTGGTATACAGTAGGTGCTTAACACATGTTTATTAAATTGAATCAGACTGAATTCAATCCCCCAAGCAGGTGTTTTTAGAAATCTATCCCTGGTCTAACTATAAAACAGCAAGATATAAAATGGCAAACAACTATGCCAGAATCAGCTCTAGAGATGAACTTCCCTCTGGTCTCAGAGGACTTGCTTTGTCTTTACTTTTCAGGGCTTTAAATAACATCTGAAAAATGGTACAAGGCTCATTCCTCTGCCTTTTATGACTTATTAGTGCCCTATTTGATTGGGGAGCAGTGCACTGATAGTGTTGGCTGAAGGTACCATGCCAGCTCAGGAGCCGTGATTGCCTCAGACAGAAGCAATTGTTTTCTTTCCTTAGCCTGTGGTTCATCGATAGCTTTTGTTTTTTGTTATCTTTTCTTCTTTTTAAAGCAGGGAGATTCATCTTATTTACACATCTGGAAAGGAAAAAAACAGAAAAATCATTACTAATGCCCTTGCTGTTAAGTTAGACATTTAAACTTTCCTGTAAAGCTGCTCATCGCACCAGAGAAAAGAGGGTTATTGCTAGATGTGTACAATGTGTCTTTCCCTTGGGTGTGTTTTTAACTTAAACTTTCTCCCTCTTCTGTTAGAAGGCGTTTCTTGGGAAATGGGAATGGAGAAGTAGACAATGAGGGGTGGGGACTGTAGAAATGGAAAAACACAACTATCATCTTCCTTAACCATTGTGTGTGTGTGTGTGTGTGTGTGTGTGTGTGTGTGTGTGTAATATTTGTGTATATACAGCCTTTTATGGAAGCCCATGCTGATTTTCAGAGCTTTATGGAAAAGAACAGGTGGAAGATCTTGGAAGTGAGCTTTGGAAGATGTCTAATACAAGTAAATATTAGGCCAGTAAATCTTAGGTCAAGGAAAGTCAAAGAAAGAAAGGGGTTTGAAGGATACTTTGTGAGCATGTAGACTCAATGATCATAGAGGGCCGTCATGGCTTCTTCAAGAACAGGTCATGGCAGAATAATCTCCCAACTATCGTTGATAGGGTTATTACTGGCAGATGAGAGGAATGTTGGAGACCTAGAATATCTCACTTTCAGCAGAGAGCATTTGACAAAGGCCTTTCATTCTGTTGTGGAAAAGTGGAACAGATAGTAGCAAAATTATGGTACAATTAGGTGAATTTGGAACTGATTAAATGGATGCAGAGAGTAGTCATTAATGGACTAATTCAGTTCAACTCAATTCAACAAGCATTTTTCAGTTGTTAACTGTGTCCAGGCACATCTAAGGATAAGAAAAGACAAAAAGGAAAGTGTCTTATCTTAAGGAACTTACAGGGGAGAACATATTCACAGGGATGTAGAGAAAAAAAAAGTATATATAAATATATATCTGGATATATATTTATATATATAATATGTATGCATATAAATATACACACATTTGTATGCATTTATGCATATTAGTATATATTATATCTATAATATATATTTGTATGTGTATGTCTAGAGATACAAATGTAATATATGCAAATGTATATATACACTTAATAATAAAAGTAAAGTCAGATGGGAAGGGAGGGAGGAGGAAACACTAAGAAGAAGGTGAATCAGGAAAGGTCTTTGGTAGGAGATGGAACCTAAACTCATTTTTGAATGGCTCTAGGGATTCCAAGAGGCAGAGGTAAAGAGGGATATTTCAGATGGGGGACAGACTGTGCAAATGCTCAGAGGTGGGAGGTTTGATGGATGAGGAAGAGCATATAGAATAGTTTGGTTGGAATATAGAGCATATGACAGGCTATAATGTGAAATCAAGGAAGCCAAGTCCACAAATCATTTATTAAACACTTATCATTTTCAGGTTGTCACATAATCAGGGTTTCCTGAGACCTAGAGACTTTAAGGCCTGTGCTAAGAGCTGGGAGTGCAAATACAAGAGAAATTAAACAATTCCTGCCCTTAAGGAGGTTACATTCTAATGGGAGTGGGGAAGAGAACATATAAAAGGAAGATGAAAACCTAGAGATGGAGGGGAGAGAGGGAGAAGGTATTGGCACAAGGGATATGAAAAAATCAGGAGTGGAATTTGGAGAGGAATGACTGATCTGGGCACTTTCTCTTTGTCTTCTGCTTCAGGCTACCCTTTTCTGCATAATCCAGGTTTCTCATAAAATTTCATTCTCTTATTTGGTGGTCTATTTCTAGACTTCTACATTATGACTTTTGAAATCAGTTAGGGAGGCAGTGAGGTGGTACAGTAGATAGAGCATTGGTCCTGGAGTCAGGAGGGCCTGAGTTCAAATCCAGCCACATATACTTACTAGCTGTGTGATCCTGGCAAATCAGTTAACCCCATTGCCTCCAAAAAAAAAATTAAAAAAAGAAATCAATCTGGAAAGATATATGAGGCCATATTGGTAGGTGTTTTCAAAGTTTCAGAATCCTAGGATTTAGAGTTAGAAGGATCCTCAGAAGCTATCTTGTCCAAACCTTACCCAAAAAGAGGGTTGGCTGAGACTTAGGGAGTTTAAGTGACTTGCCTAAAAATACATAGCCAGAAAATGTCAGAGTTGTGCCCTGAACCCACGCCTTCTTGACTTTGAATTCAATATTCTATTCATTAATCTATACTGCTTTTCAATATCCAACTTTTCGATGTCCTTCCTAAAATGTGGTACCCAGAGCTGATCAGAGTACTCCGTATATATGGTTTGTTCAGAGCAGAGGGCAGTAGGACCATCAGATCCTTAGACTGAAAAGTCCCACCATCAACTGAAGTGAAAATATTTTGTAGGTGTCATTTTTCATTTGTTTATTTCTGGAAAGGGACTTGTTTTGGATCTCTCTCCTGAATCTGCACTGATTGGGAAACAGAATGCTCTTAGCAAGAGCAGGTGTTATTCTACTCATAGAATATATTAGAATCAGGGTATTAGTGTGGAGCGTGGCCTATACATACACAAGTAGGCTTGATTCCTTTGGGTTTTCTTTGTAACAGCTGACATTTATACAGTGTTTTAAGATTTGCAAAATGCCATGCATACATATTTAATTTGATCCTCACAACAAGCCTGTAAGATAGAGACTATCATTATCACCATTTTACAGATGAGGAAACAGAGGCTCAGAAAGGCTAAGAATATGACTTGTCCAGAGTCATGTACCTGGTATCTTACTGGCTCCAAATCCATCCTTCTCTCCATTAGGTCAAATAATACTAGTCTCAAGACTAACTCATGAGATAAAAGGAATTTCTTGTGGTCTCTTGACTTACTCCTTCCACTCCCCTGCTGGGCTTCTGATGGGAATTATTAAGTTGACCCATTACAAAGCTTTGGAGGGTTGGTATGAAACGGGTGTGACAGGCAGCATGAAGACTGGACCTGGAGTCAGGATGGCCTGGATTCTGATGCTGTCCTTGACTCTAGTTGTGTAGCACTAAACTGAACTTTTCTGAGTCCTGGATGGATAATCTTGAAGATCCTAAGATGGGTTGTAATCAATGCCTTTTTCCTTTGCTCCCTTTTTAAATGTTTTCTTCTTCTCTTTGCCACCCTGCTGCCTTTCCACCCTATACTTCTCCATCTTAGCTCCCTTTCATGCTTTGCCTTCCCCATATTATAATTTAGGTTCCTTGGGGTTAGAAGCTGCCTTTGTCTGCTTATCCGGGGCAGGGGGTCCTTGAAAACTAGAGCAGTTTAAAGCTATTTAAGCTTAAAATTGCACGAAGCCTTTTGTTATAAGCTATATTTGTATCCCTAATGTGGTATTCTCTCTCTGTCTCTGTCTCTGGCTCCGTGTGTGGGTGTGTCTCTCTCTCCTCTCTGTCTCTCTCTGTCTCTCTTTCTGTCTCTCTCCCTGTCTTTCTCTCTCTCTCTGAGTAGAGAAGGAAACAAACATTTATTTAGTTCCTTCTGTGCATCAGGCAGTATGCTAAACTGGTGAAAATATTATCTCATTTGATCTTCACAACAGTCTTAAGAGTTAGGTACTATTATTATCTTCATTTTACAGTTGAGGAAACAGAGGCAGACTGAGATTAAGTAACTTGAACAAGGTCACTTAACAGGGTCACAGAGCTAGTAAGGCCAGATTTAAATATAGGACTTCCTGACTCTAGGCCTGATGCTCTATCCTGCCTCATCTATGTATGTATGTATGTATGTATATATGTATGTATTTATCTATTTAAACATTTATCTTTTCATCCTCTACCCTTTTTTGGATTTCCTTCAGGCACAATAAATCATAAATTATCACGTTAGTAAAAGTTGAGAACCTGTTTTGTTTACTTGGTTGATTGGAGTTTGGGTCTATCCATTGCTATGAGAATTCCTCTGCTGAATATGCATGTGAACAACTAATAGATGTTGCTTCTTTGGTAGCAAATTAGGAAATCATTGATTCATTGCTCTGTTAAAAAAAATGGAAGCCTATTTTGTTCAGGGTAAGAAGGATGAGAGAATACTTAAGCCTTGCAATTTGTATTCAAGCTTCCTGTCATAAAACAAACCCTGGAACCTACTAACAGCCATTATTTTGAATAATTATGAACTGATTGATCATAACTTAATGAAATGACTACAAAACCACCTAAAAGACATTTGGGTCAGCTCCTTCATCTGGATATTCATGTTGGGAAGGTGCAGTGGCTTGTTTAGGCTACTAGAATTCTAATTACTTAGTTTGTCTGTTCATTCATTTGCTCAAAGTGACTTGTCAACCTTAAAGGCACAGGAACTGGACTTGTGATTTCATTGCTTTTACTTCCTACGCAAGGACACTCCCTTCACTGGAGTAAGTTGGTTACTGCACTGAAATTCCTTCCCTTCTATAGCTGCCTAGGGCACTGCCAGAGTGAATGTCTTGTCTACTGTCACATAATCATGATATTTCAGAAGTAGGCTTTGAACTCTGTTCTGACTACAAGGTAAGTTCCCGATCCACAACACCATAGCTGTCTTTCTGTAAAGCCTGCACAAATGTGATGATTACACTGATATTCGAGATCTACTTCAATGGACTTTTGATCTCTCAGACTGGGTATCCATTGAGAGATAGAAAGCTGGTCTTACCTCCAGAGCTTAATAACTATGAGGCCACAGAAAAGTCACTCATTCTTTCTGAGCCTTAGTTTCCTCATCTGGAACATGGGGTTAATGATATCTGTAATCCCTAGCTCCCAAGGTTGTTTTGATGATCAAAAAGGACATTACATTCAAAACACTACATAAAAGTCATTTATTATTATTCCTTCAATTGGTTCATGTTGAAACCCATGCATGACATTATTTATTATCATTATGAAAAAAATATTTGCTTTACATGGTATTTAGGGGCACTGTGCTAAGCCCTACTTAAGGTGAACATAGGAAGAATACTGTTACGATCCCCAAGGAGCTAAGAATTTAGCTAATTAAATATGTGCCCTGATGGCTATAATACAAAAGCTTTTCTTTGGGTACTTGCAGTTGATCACCAGAAGAATAAAGGTGTTCACATAACTCCTGAAAATGGAGCAAAGGTGTGTTGAACACTGGATTTGGAGTCAAAAGATACTGGTTTGAATTTTGGTTTTGATGCAATATGATCCTAGGCAAGTCCCTTAACCTCTATAAATACTCAAATATATGAATGAATCAGTGATTACATTGATTCAGAAGTTGCACCACTTATGTACATTGCATCCCATCCAGTGTGACTCTTGTTTATATCATCCCATAAATTTGCCACAGAGAGCCCCACCCCCCTCCATGTGCTGAAGCCCTTGACTTTCTCCTGACATCATGAGGCAGTTGATCAGTAAACATTTATGAAATACCTACTATGTGCCAAGCACTTCACTAAGTAGTGGAGTGTTAGGCTGTCCATCTGTCATCTCTTTCTCACCAACCCATCTTCTTTTCTTTCTTTTAAAAAAATTAACTTTTATGTTTATTTTTAATTTACAGCATTAATTTCCATAAGATTTTGAGTTACAAATTTTCTCCCCATCTTTCCCCTACCTACCAGCCCAAAACAGCAATCCCACTGTATACCCCCTCCTCCAATCTGCTCTCTCCTATATCCTCCTCCATCCCCCCTCTGACTTTCCGGTAAGGCAAGATGGATCCCCATACTCTAGTGCCTGTATATCTTATTTCCCAGTTGCATGTAAATAATAATAAAAATATTTTTAAACATTTGATTTTAAAACTTTGAATTCCAGATTCTTTCCCTTCCTCCCTTGTCATCCACCCTTACTGGGAAGATAGGCAATTCAATATAGGTTGTACATGTGTAGTTATGCAAAATATTTCCATATATTGTAAAAGACTGACTATATTTCCCTCCATTCTATCCCACCCCCACTTGTTCTATTCTCTACTTTGTCCATGTCCTTTTAAAAAGTATGTGCTTCTAACTACCCTCTCCCCTCAATCTGCCCTCCCCTCCATCATCCCTCCTCTCATCCCCTTCCTCCCTACTCTCCTGTAGGGCAAGCTACACAATTCAGAGTGTA
>CM053584.1:332367699-332432108 GCA_028627135.1 Pseudochirops cupreus | reverse complement strand
TCTCCCCATCTCCTCTCATTATATTCCTCTCTCATCTCTCAGTTTCACCTTTTAAATATCACCCCTTCTTATTCAAATGATCCTGTGCCCTCTGTCTATATATACCTGTACACATATATACACACAGTCACATATGTATTCATATGCATATATACCCTCCTATATAGACATATATATGTATACACACATATATACATACATATGTATACATTTATATTCCCTTCAACTATCCTCATACTGAGAAAAGTTTCATAAATTACAATTATCATTTTTCCATGTAGGCATGTAAATAGTTCAACTTTGATAAGTTCCTTATGATTTCTTTTCCATGTTTAGCTTCTCAGGCTTCTTGTATTTGAATGTCAAATTTTATAGTCAGCTCTGTTTTTTCATCAAGAGTGCTTGAAATTCCTCCACCTCATTGAATGACCCTGTTTTCCCCAGAAACATTATACTCAGTTTTGCTTTATAGGTGATTCTTGGTTTTAATCCAAGCTCCTTTGACCTCCAGAATATCATATTCTAAGCCCTTCAATCCCTTAATGTAGAAGCTGCTAGATTGTGTTATCCTGATTGTGTTTCCACAATATTCAAATTGTTTCTTCTTGGCTGCTTGTAATATTTTCTCCTTGATCTGGGAATTCTGGAACCTAGCTATAATATTCTTAGGAGTTCTCTTTTTGGGATCTTTTTCAAGAGGTGATCAGTGAATTTTTTCAAGTTCTATTTTGCCCTCTGGTTCTAAAATATCAGGGCAATTTGCCTTGAGAATTTCTTGAAGGATGCTTTCTAGGTTCTTTTTTTGATCATGGCTTTCAGGTAGTCCAATAATTTTTAAATTGTCTCTATTGGATCTATTTTCCAGGTCAGTGGTTTTTTCAATGAGTTTTTCACATTGCTTTCTATTTTTTTCATTTGTTTGGATCTGTTTAATAGTGTCTTCATTTCTCGTAAAATTATTCACTTCCATTTGCTCCAATATAATTCTGAAGGAATTATTCTCTTCAGTGAGCTTTTGAAATTCTTTTCCCATCTGGCAAATTCAGTTTTTTAAGTCATTCTTCTCCTTTTTGGCTTTTTGGGCCTCTTTTGCCATTTGAGTTAGTCTATTTTTAAAGATGTTCTTTTCTTCAGTCAGGTTGCTGACTCTCTTTTCATGATTTTCTTGCATCATTCTCATTTTTCTTCCCAATTTTTCCTCCACTTCTCTTACTTGATTTTCAAAATCCTTCTTGAACTCCTCCATGGCCTGTAACCAATTCATATTTTTCTTGGAAGCTTTTGGTGCAGGAGTTCTGACTGTGTTATCTACCTCCTGTTCCATGCTTTGATCCTTTTTGTCCCTAAAAAAGGAATCTAAAGTCAGATGGTTGTACTTGCTTTGCTTCCTTTGCTTACTCATGTTGCCAGTCAATTACTTGACTTATGAGCTCTTTGCCAGGGTAAGACTCTGCTTCCAGAGAGGAGAGCTTTGTCCCAAATTGCTGGGGTTTTCACAGCTGCCAGAGCTATTAGGAGGATGCTGTCTCTACCACCCCCACCAGCTTTGCCTCACTGGTTACACACCTCAGGACCACCAACCAAGACCGTGATCCTGATTCAGGCAGTTTAAGGCAAGAGCACAACCTCTGAATGGTTGCTTGGCCCCCTAAGATCTGCAGGCCAGGAGCTCTGAAGCAGTCATGTGGGCCACTGTTTCCCACCTGAGGGTAGAGGCTGGACTACACTCTGTCCCCCCCCAGATCCAGCAGAGTTCCACTGACCTTTTACTTTGTCTTTTCCCTTTATGGGTTGATAATTCTGGAAACCACCACAGCCACTTTTGATCCACTCTCCTGAAGTCCCTCCAGCTGTGGCTGATCAGGGCTGCCCTGGGGCTAAAACCATGGGCTCACACACAGCTGGGCTCAGCTCCCAGCTTGCTGTAGTGGACCTTCCTGTAGATCTGCCAAGCTGCCTTCAGTGGGAGATTTGTTTCTCTCTGTCACTTTGTGGATTCTGTAGCTCTAAAATTTGTTTAGAGTCATATTTTATAGATACTTGTGGTGGTTTATTGGGGGAGCCCATGGAGTTTTTCTGCTTTTATGCTGCCATCTTGACTCTGCCTCCCCCATCTTCTTTTCTATCATAAAAATCCTTGGTATCTCTTATTTCTCTCTTTAAAGTTTCTTGGGGCAGCTAGGTGGTGCAGTGAATAGAGCACTGGCCCTAGAGTCAGGAAGACCTGAGCTCAAATCCAGCCTCAGACACTTGACACACTTACTAGCCATGTGACTTTGGAAACAAGTCACTTAGCCCCAATTGCCCTCCAAAAAGCAATAAATAAATAAATAAAATAAAGTTTCTCACTACATAGATGTTGTAGCCTGCTCACACCCACGTGCACTTCTACATTGCTCTCTGCATGTCATTCATTTTTAATTCTTTGGAGACTGATGTGTTCCTTGTCTCAGTGCCATTTAAATATTGGTAAACTATTGATACTATAAAGATGAGTCTTTGTTCCATGAGAAGCTTGGAAGTATTAAAGTGGCTTTGTAATTTCCTAAAGATAATTCAGTTAAATTTCTCCTCTTGCTTCATTTTGGACCCATCTGAATTGTTCCTTTGTACTGTCTGTCCCAGGTATACATATTAATAGATAATTTCTATAGGTTGTCCATCCAAATGCATATAATGACATGAGTAATAATCATCTTTCATCCACTTGGTATTTACTGTGTGAATGATCATTCCAAACTCCTTTGAATGGTAGAGTGTCATGTGTGAGGAATGGCAAATAGGCCAGTATGTGACTGGACCATATAGTGTAAGGAGGGGAGTAAAATGTGAGGAGACTATAAAGGTTGGAAGAGAACAGGTTATGAAGAATATTTATGCCAAACAGAGGACTTTATATTTGGTCTCGAAGGTAATAGGGAGTCCCTGGTGTTTCATTGAATGGGAACAGGGGGACATGGTTAGACCTATTCTATAAGGAAATTGTCCTGGGCAGGCATGGTACCTGTAATCACTGTTATGGGGGAGACTGAGGCTGGTGGATCATTTGAGCTTGGGAGTTCTAAGTTCCTGATCAATCGACCACACTCTTTTATATCAGTGTGGTGAACCCTAAGAGTGGGAGGACCATTAAGTAGCCTAAGAAGGGGGAGGGACAAATCAACTCAGGTAGAAAATGGGGCAACCAGATCTCCAGTATTAATCAATGGGGGGGGGGGGTCAGACCAATGAGTGTCCTCTACCTATTCAGCCTGGGTTATATAGGGAGATCCAACTTAAAATAAAAATCGCTTTGGCAGCTGTGTAAAGGATTGATTGGAGCAGGAGATATGAAGCAGGCTTGTCAATTAGAAGATAATTACAACAGGTCAGTTGGGAGACCTTAAACTAGGATGTCAGTTGTTTGAGTGGAAAGGAAGGTTATCTGTGAGAGATATTGTAAAGGTAGAAATGATGAGAACATAATAGTGGTGAACAACTTTGTTCAGTATATGTTTCCCTGTGTTATGTTTTACCTGATGTTTATGAGCAGAGTATCTCTAACAAAGTTTATTTATAAGTGTTAGAACTTTCAAGGAGTCTTGAATGAATTGGATAAATTTGTGGGGAAATACCTTGTTATAAGAGCCCTTTAGGCAAACTTTTGTTTCACTGAATTAAATGCTTTTTAATAATGAACAAATAATTTTTTTTCTCATTTCTACCTCCCCTATTACCACAGTCAAGGACTATGATATTAGAGTTCAAGCCTTGTGAGTCTATTAGCTTTGATGTTCAAAACAGTTTATTAGAAAAATATTTACAGATCTTTTCCATTTTTTCTTCTCTTTGCTTGTCTTCTTTCTATTTTTGTCCTTAGATTTTCGTGGGATGAATTTATTGACTACTTTTCTTTAAACTGTTTTTATTCTACACTACTTTTTACTGCTTTATGAGGCAATGCTGTTCAAAATAATTTATTATCCTTCATAATGGTTTCAAAATGAAATCACATTTTAAACCAGTGTTGTTGCTATCTTATTCTTCCAATGTGGTTCCTTTCTCATCTAGGAGAGGAGTAGCACTAATTAAGTCTCCTACCTCTGTACTCCCATCTTTATGACCACGCTCCTGTCATTTCTTTTCTGTTGCTTCATTGATCTACCTTCACTGGTGGAACTGATTAATAAAAGCATAGTAAAAGCAAAAGCTTTAATTACATGGAATATAACTTATGCATTCCTTTGACATAATCACAATCACAATAGTTACCCTTTATATTGCGAACTTTAAGGTTCGCAAAGTACTTTACAAAAATGATCTAATTGTATTCTCACAACAGCCCTGGGAGATAGGCACTATCATTATCCTTATTTTATATATGAGGTTAAGTGACCTCCCCAGGGTCACATAACTCAAAAATGTATGAGGTCGAATTTGGACTTAGGTCTTCTCACACCAGGCTCAGGGCTCTATCCACTGTTACCTAGATGCTTCTAGATCCAATTCCAGCCTGATCAAGACAGTAAAAACCTTATTGGACTTGGTACCCATTACCCTCAGCTGCAGTTTCCCCAGTTAAGATCTGTCTCATGGGAACATAGGAATTGGCTCCTGGTTGCAGCACTAGACATAGGGATGTACAATCCCAATGAGTGTGGTAACTTCAAGGCATTTTACTCTCACTGGAATGTCTTTGTAGCTTCCTTCTTTGCTGGCCACTTGAAATCCTTTCACTGCCTTGTGATCTGTTAGGGCTACTCTTCTAGGTTTAGCCCAAGTACCTATTTGTCTTTTGACCCACCTTGTGGGGTATATGTGTGTTAAGGGAGGACTAGGACCTCTGGTGTGAGGATTTGCTGAGCTCTTTTCAGAATGGTTCATCCATTTTCCGTGTCCATCTGGCAGTTACAACTTTCACCTGTGACTCCAAGGAAGTTGTAGCATGCATAGCAGCCACATCCCTGTAAAACCATCTTGACAGGCTAAACTAGGTTGAGGGTAACTGACAAACTTCAAACCTGTTGGTGAGGTAGGGGGCTGTCTACCCCAAACATGTAAAGATGTCCCCCAGAGAGAACAATTTGTTCCAACAACCATAAAGCTGACTGAAGCAGGCTCTGTAGAGTACTTAGAGCTTGGTCAGACATTGAAAATGCCAAGGTCACTCACTGCATCCCAGGTCATCACCAGTCATCTCCGACTTTTGTGGATTTGTAAAGTTTTCTAAAGCTAGCATCCTCCAGGAACCTAGTGGCCTAAAGAATGAGATGCCTGTATCATATGAGCCCCATTTCTCTGTACCTATTTACTTTTGCTGCAGTCTCACATCTGATATCACCCTTCTCTATCTGACCCCCATTTAGACACTGTGTATTTCATAGGATCACAGATTTGGACCTTTAAAGGAGCCTAGAAGCCATTTAGCCCAACCTCATTTTACAAGTGGGGAAACTGAGGCTCAGAGAAGTTTAGTGATTTGTCTAAGGTCACACAGACAGTAAATAGCAGTGCCAGAGTTTGAATAGAAGACCTCTGACTCCAAATCCACCTCTCTTTTCATTGTACCTTTTTGTCTCCTTTCCCTCTTGCTAGGGGAACTGAGCAGAGAAATCTGTATCAGAACGTCAGTGTACTGGCAGAGGGATAAACTGGCCCTGTCTGTATTATAATATGCAAGTAAGAAACGGAGAATGACATCTGCTTCCTTTCTTCCAAATTCTATTTTTGTTGAGTATGTGAAGTGATTCCACCCTTTTGCTTTTCATAAAATTCATGTTCCAATGTGACAGTGATGTTTCATCTGTGGCACACATATATATCTTGCCCTTCTGATTTTTAGCAGGTTCAGTGTCCCCTATATAAGATATAGAAGATATCAGATGAACTTTTATCTTTCTCAAGTCAAGGAAGACAATATAACCATCTACCAAGAGATATCAGTGCAACTGATCCTTAAGTAGAGGCAATAAATAAGATGCAATGTGGGAAATCAATCTTTGCACAAAATAATAATTTTCTTTAAAAAATTACAAACAGAAGAACCAGCCAGTAAGAGGAGCTTTCTAACAAATGTGCTCACTGATGCTTTCCTCATGGCATAGCAGCATTATCCACATTAGACAGAGGCTAACCGCCCTAAGCTCCTTTATCCATTGGTTCTCTTTATGACTAATATATTTTGTAACAGTGACATTTTGTGAACCCAGACTCTGAATGTCTCAGTAAGTTTTATGGAATTCAGGCTAAAGTGGAATTGTTGTTGTTGTAATAACTATTTTATCCATTACAATCTCAGCTGCAGTTTTTTTTTCAAAGTGCCTGTTGCTTTCTTTTTCTCTAGAAAGGCAAGAATTTTTTTTTTAAAAGAGAGATTAACTGATATTGCACGTAAAATACCTAATTGTTCTGCCATGGCCTGCATCTCTAAAGTGTTTTGTTGAAAAATGAGCTCATTTTTTTGGAATTATGGAATGAAGAGAACAGAATACAAAATGTAGGCATGAATGTCTATGTTTCAATTTCTACTGTGGATTTACATGACATCAATTTTATCCTGAAGAGCGTGAAAGATGTCACCATCCATAAGTCATTACACTATATAGTAAGTCATTGACCTCACATACATTTCATGCTTAGTCACTCTTTGGACTTAAGGGCTTCAAAATATCTGTGGTCTTATCCATGTCAGTCTCTTTCCCTTGGTCCAGGTCACAACCCTTCTATACTTTAGTAAATGATCTTCATGAGATGCTGTGGCTAAGAAAGAAATAATCCAGTGAACAACCCTTGGGGGGTGTGTGTGTGAGTATTTCTTCACATAGTTAAACTGTTTTTTGTAAACACCCAATCCAACCCTAGGTCTATAAGTTATCAATCAATGAATGAAAAGCATTAAGTAACCACTGTATATTAGGTGCTTGTCTACAACAACAATGACACAACTCACAGTCCATGCTCTCAAGGGGTTTCCATTCTATAATATTGAAAGTATTTCCAGATTGGTCAGACATTGAAGCTTCTAAGATCATCCATTGTATCCTGGCCATTTCCAGTCATGCTGATTTTTTTCTTGCCACTGGACTTAGATGACTCTGGAGGCTTGTACTTTGTGCAACTCTGCCTCACTTAAATCCAATTCATATTGAAGTCAAGATATCATCCCTTAATGTTATTGGGCCTCTTTGAAATGAAGGACAAGTAACACATAAGGACTAGAATAGTGAAGCTTCATTAATTTGGAAGAAGGTTGGTATGAGTTATTAAAAAGTTTGAATTACAAAGTATCTGAAAGGAAATGCAATTTTATTTCAAGTATCAGAGCAAATCAAACTAACTTCAGAAAGTATTGCCTAGCATATGTCCTTAGGGAAACTGCTTTAGTGAGCAGATAAGTATGGATTGTAATAAGCACAACAATTGTTTATATGTTAATGCTACTTTTAAAGGACTTGAGGGTGCTTGGAAATGGTTTTGTTATATATCAGGTAGTTTAAACACTCCCTGCCCTCATCTTCTTTATGTTATTAATTATCTTAGCAATGCATTTCCCCAATAGATAATACAAAAGTAGATTTCAGCTCAGCTTTAACTTACCACAGATTCAAATATATTCAGTCTAAATTAATGAAATTTTATTGTACTGTGTATGAAGCCAAACTCAATCGCCCATTTAGCTCCTTCTCACATTTATTTTGTATTTGCTTACCTGGCTATATGTTGTTTCCCAAGATAGAATGTGAACTCCTTGAAGACAAGGACTGTTTCATTTTTTGTCCGTGAATACCCAGCACCTGACAAAATGCCTGGAATACATTAGGTACTTCATATAGGCTTGTTGGTTGAACTGGACCCATGGCCTTGTTTTTGGTGATGTCACAGAGATTCCACCAAGCTGTGAGTATGTTGGGGAGGAAGGAAAGGTTAGATTCCTGATAGGACTCCTCTAGAAGACTAGATAAAATATTCTACATTTGCATAGAGCTATGAAGACCATGGGGCATTCCTTCCTTCCACATGTACTCCTGGAATAGGACAGCGAGCCCTCCTATTCATATCTCTTGCTTGGAAGTAGTGAGCTTAATAAAGAAATCTCTAGTACACTCATTGATGACCCTAGTTTGAAGCCACTCACATCTATGAATGGATTCCTGGTGGTGAAAGGTAGGGAAAGCATTTGATTCTTTTGACTTAAACAACTTTAATGCAACTTGTTTAAAATAACAAATATTTCTTATCAAAATAGCTTACTATTTCACTGACAGATCTGCAACATTATGATTCATATACCATAGGCTGTCACAACAGAAAACTAGACTGCATTCTCTCTACTCTCTCACTGAGTTACATTGTGCTATTTCTTAGTTATACCATGGGGGTGGGTGTCAAGTGCTGATTGTGGGTCTGATGACTGCTAATCTTCAGTTCTGGGCTAGAATTTATTTCTCATCTTAATAATGAGAGTGGTATTCAGAGCTGAAGGTACAACAGAACCTGAAGCAGCTTGAATGCCATACATGGCTGAGTTCTGCAGGATCTAAGCTGAAGACTTGGAACTTGATTTCTGAAAATGTTGGACAGCTCCCACATTGCAATCCTGAGGAAATGTAGCAAAACAATTACAGAAACATAGAACAGGTCTTTTAAAACATCTACTTCTTTTGGTGTTGCTGACTCAGGCTTGGTTGACAAGCAAAATTAATCTTCAGGGAGAAATAGGTTAAAAAAATTTGGGTTATTAAAATTGAATTATATATAAAGTGATTCAACTTACAGGCACACTGTGTTCTCAGATTGTCCAGTCAACAGCTGAAAGTGCCAAGGGAGAAAGATGACATAGGTTTTCTGAGTGTGCCTTTCAGTAAAATGGTCAGTGAATCTGATGATTTTCCAATAGCTGGCCCTCCACCGTGAACTGACAGGAAGTCTTAAGAAAACACAGGTTAAAGAGCAGCCACTACCAGGGAAACCCTCCAAGTAGCCAGAGACAGTTGTAGGTATTACAGAACTGAAAATTGACAAGGATATCACCTGTTATGGCAGCAGAATAGATGATGAGTAGCTAACTTATAGGTAGCTAGAAATTGTATCAGAAAGACCAACATGTCTGCTGGCAGCCTTGATAGCCTGTGGTGTCAACGATAGCTCATCAGAATTTTGACAAAAAGGCAGAATACCTCAGTGTCAGTAGATTGCTCTGTCTCTTCCTAGTTGTGTGATCTTGGGCATAGTGCATGACTTCTGTGAGACTTGGTTTTCATCTATAAAATGGGGATGGTAATATGGGATTGTACTGCCTATCTTAACAGGGTTGTAAAAGTTGAATGAGAATATGTGCATAAATCATATTGAAAACTATGGCATACAATCTAACAACCAATTATGCTATTACTATTATTTCAAAATTTTAAAGTATCTATGAGGTCATTAATGTGAGTATGACCTCTGTTGGGAGGTCACATCACAGTGGCAGAGACTAAGTACCATCTTTTACATGAAACTTTTTTTGATCCATCCCCCCAGTGAGTAGGCCCCCTCCCATTAAATACTTACCTTGCATTTATTTGAGATGTCTCACTTGTTAGAGTATAAACTCCTTGATGGCATGGGCTGTTTCAATTTTGTCTTTGTGTTCCCAGTACCTAGAACCACAACTGGTGCCAAGAAGGTAATCTGCTTGATAAATGTTTGTTGATGGATTGGATCCCAAGCTGTCCATATCTTTCCATCTTGAGTGACTCTAGCCTATATTCTGCCATAAATCCTTAATAAAGATTCACCCTACATCTTGGAGACCTCCTCAGTGGCACAGTGAGTGTGCTATCTATCTATCTATTGACTGCTAGCCCTGGAATCAGGAAGATTCAGGTTCCAATCTAGCCTCAAAAACTAAATAACTGTGCAACCTTGGGCAAATCACTTAATTTCTTTTTGCCTCAGTTTACTCAACTGTAATATGGGGATAATAATAGTACCTACCTCCCAGGGTTGTTGTGAGGATCTAATGAAATGATATTTGTTTCAAAAAAGCACTTAGCACAGTGTCTGATGATGATGACAACATTATGTTGTATACAGTTAGATAGTGTAGGTGGACAGCCAACAAGGATTAAGTACTTACTGAGTGCTAGGTACTGTGTGGAAGTACTGGGAATACTGATAGAAGCAAATATAAAATTCCTGCCCTCAACTAGCTTACATTCTAACAGAATGTGGTTATAAACCCAGGAAGTTTGTTTGTTCTAGGGCCTTCATTTCCTCTCTGTTCTTCCAGCTGAGCAAAAGAGAAGAGGTTTCTTGGCTCTGTCCTTCTCTGTCTTCCTATTTATTATTAATTCACACCCTCCTGCCCTACACAGACAAATGACTTCATATATGCTACTTGGTGTATGCTTTTTGGTGGATATATTATATCTCCCCATTAGAATATGAGCTACTTGGGCCAGGACAGGATGGTTCACTTTTTTTGTATGTTTGTATCTGCAGCTTTTAGCACAGTGCCGGGTAGGTAGCAGGCATTTACTAACTACTTCTTGACTGTGAATTATTGTTATTGCTGTGATTTTAAAATGATAAAACATGTATCTGGGGTGAATAATATGGGTTGGCTTCAGGAATTGACATTTGGAAGAGTAGGGGCCTGGGATGAATAATGTGGCATATAGGGAATTGACCCATCCTGATCCAGGCAAAGAAAGTAAGAATATTATATTGAGTTAGCAGATGCATTGATTTCAGAAGCACTAATGATTTTATTTAAACTTAAAAAAACAAAACTCCCTTGATTAAAAACAATTCTCAACTGCGGGGAAGTCGAAATGGAATCTTAAAGTCAAGAACTATATGTATTTTTAAAGAGTTGACTTAAAAACAGCTCAATAGTATTTATAGGATTCACATTTTAAAGATGAAGTTAATTTCTGTTTGTTTTTCATTTTCATGAATGTCAAAGTGTAATATGTTATAAAAAAGGTAGGAAATGGAATCTTAGCAATATCCTGGACCCTTCATAATTGAGCAGGGTGATAAAGGCCTAACCTCCTTCCCATTCAGGTTGGTATTTGAGGATTGATAGGATCCAATCTGTCATAGAACTAGGTAGCTGGTTTTGGAAAAACCTCAGTAGAAATGAAAGGCGTTTTAGAAAGCTAAATAAACACTCTTCTACTTGGTTTCTTTCTCAGCACAGCCTGGTGATTTGTGTATTCATCTACATCATATATTTTTTCCATAGCCAAGTGGAGGCACTGATTCAAAGAATAATATTAAAATATTTTTAAGCATAGAGACCTTGTTCATTATCTTCCACCACTTTCCTATCTCCCACAAGTCCCAATAAAATATGGTGTATCATGTTGTAACTCAGCATATATTTTTAGGGGAGACTTCTTTTGTTGACATCCATTATAAGACATGGGAGACCCTAACTTGTGGCCAGATTGGTGTGTGGATGAAATGGGATAAACAAGGCAGCCTTTGGAGCTGATGAACTGAAGAACTGAGAAATTAGTTTGGTAGAAAACCCTTATTTTCTAAAAGAAGAAGGTAGTAGATACTGAAAAATGAGTACAGAGAGTAGGGTAGAGAGGAATACTGTGCTGAGCATGTTAAATAATAATGATAGTAGTGCAATTATAACATAATAATGATGATAATAAATAAACATAATAAAGTAAGGATGTTTATTTTGCACTTTTAAGTTTTACAAAGCACTTTGCAAATATTATCTAATTTGATCTACATTATAATCTTGGGAGACAGGTGCTATTATCATCCCCCTTTCATAGTTGAGGAAGCTGAGGAAGAAGTTAGGTAACTTGCCCAGGGCTCACATAATAAGTGTCTGAGATTGGATTTGAATCCACATTCTTCCTAGCTCCATATCTAGCACTTTATTCATACTCTGCCACTTAGCTTTCCTCAAGTCACTGAGAAGGTTGGAAGAATGACTGGTAGATGAGGACAGAGTGGTCTTGATATATTGCATGGAACTCAAAAGAGCAAAGGTCACTGATGGTGGTAAAGGAAAGGTTTAGAAGTGGCAATGGATGGCAAAGTGGACATACCCATACTACCTTGTGGTGCTGGTAGTCAGAGGGAATTGGAGAAAGAGAGATGTATAGTGGAGAGTGTTACAAGGATGTAGTGTTATCAGGGGACAATCAAGTTTTTCTTATAGGAAGAAGGTACAAGGGATATCGGTTGAAAAGTTGAAGGCCACAGGACAGTTTGTTGGAAATAAAAGATTCCAATGGATGCAGTAGGATAGGAGAAGAAAAGTTATAATAGGCCTGGGCAGGGAACTTCCCAAGCCTGGAACGCACTCCTTTTTCACCTCTGCCTCTTAGAATCTTTTTCATCCTTCAAGGCTCAGCTCATGTACTGCCTCCTATGGGAAGCCTTTTATCCCCCATCCTTCCAACAGCTAGTGCTTTCTCTTTCTCCTCAAATATCATATGATTTAATTTAACAAGTATTTTTTGAGTGCCAAGGCACTGTCCTAGGCTCTGGTGATACAAAGACAAAAAACAAAGATGCTTTTGTCCTCAAAGAAGGGAAACAACATATACACAGGAGGCAGGCAGTGGGGTACAGTGGAAAGGGCAGGATTTGGAGTAGGAGGGCATAGGTTTGAGTCACTGGTCAGCTTATTACTACCTGTGTAAATTTGGGCAAGTCATTCAGTCTTCTTTTCTAAAACTAGAGGATGTTGGATTAGGTGACCTCTTGGCTTCCTTCCAGGGCTAAATCTATGATTATTGAGTAAACACAAAATAACCATAAGTAATTGGGGAGAGGGAAGAGTGGATCAGGAAAGTGCAGGAGGTTATACTTGAGCTGATTCTTAAATGGAACTAGGGATTTTTAAGAAGCTTGGGTGAGGAGGAAGCTTATTCTAGTAATGGAGAGCAGCATGTAAAAAGGCATGTAGGCTGCAGATGGCACATCATGTATGGAAAATAGCAAGACAGTCAGTTAAGAGGCAATGTAGCTGATACATCAATAGATAGATAGATAGATAGACAGATAGACAGACTGATAAATAGACTGATAGATAGATAGATAGGCTGATAGATAACTGACTAGATAGATGGATAAATAGGTAGGGAGGTGGATGGATAGATAGGTAGATAGATATAATGGATGGCTAACTAGATGGATAGATATGTAGACAGACAGACAGACAGGCAGACAGGCAGATAGACAGACAGACAGACAGACAGACAGACAGATAGATAGATAGATAGATAGATAGATAGATAGGTAAATATAATGGATAGCTAGCTAGATGGATAGATAGGGAGACAGATAGATAGATAGACAGACAGACAGACAGACAGATAGACAGACAGATAGATAGATAGATGACTAAATAGAGAGATGGATAGATAAATAGGTAGAGAGGTGGATTGATGGATGGGTGGATAGAATGGATGGATAGATAGGTAGACAGACAGATAGAGAGATAGACAGAAAGATGGATGGATGGATAGCTAGACATAATGGATGGCTAGATAGATGTATAGATAGGTAGACAAGATGGATGGGTAGATAGATGGATTGATAGGTAGTCATAGATAGATAGATAGGTAGATAGAGAGATGGCTAAATAGATGGATAGATAAATAGATAGAGAGGTAGATTGATGGATGGATGGATAGATAGGTAGACAGACAGACAGATAGACAGACAGAAAGATGGATGGATAGAAAGCTAGACATAATGGATGGCTAGAAAGATGGATAGATAGGTAGACAGGTAGATAGATGGATGGATGGGTATAGATAGATGGACTGATAGATAGGTAGGTAGATAGGTGGATGGATGGATGGATGATTAGCTAGCTAGATAGACAGGTATAGATAGGTAGATACATAGGTAGATTGGTAGATAGATAGATAATGGATGGAGCATTCATTAAGTACTTATTAGGTGCTAGTCATTGTTTTAAGTGCTGGGAATACAAATACAAAATAAGCTCTATCTTACTTTCAAGGAGATTACATTCTAAAAGAGGAAGATAGAATATAAAAGGGATCTGGAAAGTAGGCTTGGGGGTGGGTGAGAATAAGGTGCCAGTGTAGGGGTAAGGCTGCTGGTGAGGAGGTGAATTTGTGAAGTCTAGAGAGTGAGTTGAAATGGGTATGAAGCAGGCATGTCTGGGGCTCCTCATGAAATGATGATTCCTAACCAGGTAACACCAGTTATGAGAGCTTGCCTCGTCCCTTAGGAGGAGGTATCTTGAAATGGAACAATTTATTTCTCCTGTTGTATACTAGAATGTGAATTCCTTGAGGTCAGGCAGTGTTTTTCATTTACTTTCTATCTGCAATGCCCAACACAGTACCACAAAAGGTACTAAACAGGCACTTGTTAGCTTGTATTTGCATAAAGTAATTAGATTAGAATTGGAGTAGAAGTTCAGAGGAGGTGCTGGATAGGAATACAGGTTGGGTCATAGGCCCCAAGATTGATTGTTTTATAATATAAATTAAAAATAAAACTAAAAAACCCCACAAGCATTTATTAAGCTCCTTACTATGTGTTAGACATTGGGCTAGCTATTCCAATAGGAAGTTGAATGCTGTACCAAGTTCTGTGTATAGAAATGAAAGAATAGAGGCCCAGCAGAGTTAAGCTGTCCCAGAGGTAATGGCATACTATCATATTTTGTTGTTTGGAGTGCCTGCTTACATGAAGGCCCACCCACATGATCGTGCAGATTTTGAAGACTCTATAGGGTTTCTGGTGATTTTATTTTGGTCCTTATAACCTAGTGAGAACAGCACAGCAACTATTGTTATCCCCATTCACAGATAAGGTGTCTGAGGCTCAGACAGCCTAAAGGACTTTCTTTAAGGTCAGGTAGATATTAGTAGCAGAGCTAGGTCTCAATCTAGGTCTTCTGACTTCAAATCCAACATTCTTTCCACTACTGTAGAGCCTATCCTTTCTCTTATGGACTTTTTGTATTCTGTTATTAGAGATATTGTAACCATTCAATTCAATAAACATTTATTAACCACTTACTATGTGCCAGGGAGCTAGGTGACACAGTAGATAGAGTGTTGAGTCTGGAGTGAGGAAGACTCATCTTCCTGAGTTCAAATCTGACTCAGACATTTACTAGCTGGGTGACCCCGGGCAAGTCACTTAATTCTGTTTGCCTCAGTTTTCTCATCTGTAAAATGAGTTGGAGAAGGAAATGGTGAGCCACTCCAGTATCTTTGCCAACCACCTCCCCCTCCCCAAAGGGTTCATGACTGAAGAGTCAGACATGACTGAAATGACTGAACAACAAAAACAATAGTGAAGAAACCCTCTCCACCTATGCTGATCAGACCACCCTGTAATGTAGGGTTTTGGAGGTTTTGCTGCTGACTTGGCCAGGGCCACAAAGTCGGTATGTTTCAGGGTCAGGACAAGGGTCCTGGTCTTCCTTTCTATGTGCTACACCATGTTGTCTCTTAATAATATGTGATACTAAGATAGAATGAAGAGAAAAACCAAGACTGTCAGCTGAAGAACCTTTTCTAATTCTTCCTCTTAACATTTAAAATATCATTTGAGATTTATAGAGCTTATCTGAGCAGGGCTAGCACTGGGAAAAATTTTAAAGGAGTCAAAGTGTGCTGTTTCCATCTCCCATTTCAGCCCCTCCTTCCTCCTTCTGAAGACTCTGAGCCCTTCTCTGTCTTCCCTGCCTCTCCCCTCCCCCCACCACACAGTTACCTATCCTGTGTCCCATTCCCCAAGGCCTTATTTTAAACTAGCTGTCACTGTTGACAAAGGTTGCTATATGACCTTGCTGGGCCTCAGTTTCATCATCTGTCAGATGGCGAGGCTGCAGCTGGGTGATCTCTAATCTCCCAGGTCCCTTTTGGCTCTAACGTTCAATTCTGATTTCAGCTAAGATGAGAGCCGATAATGATTTAAGGGGTTCCCCCCTCTTAAGGATATATTTACATCTTAAAAGAGGACATTTGGGGAGTCTTCAAACCCCAAAGGAATGACAAGTGAAGGTTAGAAATTTGAGGTACTTTGGCAGATCAGTAAGAGAAAATTTTTGAAAGGTGTGTCTTCCCAGTGTTTTTCAAATCTCCATCTAGGTGACAGCTTAATCTGCCTCCTGACCTGCCTTTGATATAAGCCTGGGAGTTCTGGACATAATGGCTAGACTGCCTTTTGTGCACTGTTATTTTTCCTTTGACACTTGACTTTCTCATTAAAAAAATTTTTTTTCTTTGTACAGTCCTGGGAAAAGTCTAAGAAGGTATTATTCAGAAATTTGGGAGGGGTGATGCAGAGATGATGTGGTTTTCATGTTAAGTGCTAGATTTGGAGTCAGCAGATCTGGGTTTGGATCCTGGCTAATAATAGTTTAAAATAATAGGTAGCATTTGTGAAATGCCTACTATGTACTAGGCACTGTGCTAAATAATTTAAAAATACGATCTTATTTGATCATCACAACAACCCTGGGAGGTAGATTATTATCCCCATTTTACAGTGGAGGAAACCAAGGGAGAGAGTGTGAGTTTCCTAGAGTGACAGAGCTGGGAAGTGTCTGAAGCCAAATTTGAACTCAGGTCCTTCTGACTCTGGGCCTAGTGCTCTATCCTCTGTTTCACTCAGTGACTTTAAGCGACTCTGCCACTTAGCAGGTGGATGGCCTTGACCAAATCATTTATACACACTCTGGGCCTTGCTTTTATTATGTATAAAACAAGACTGCCAGATTAAAATCCCTTCCATCTCTAAATGTAGTCATTCTGTGGATAGACAGCCCTGGACCTGGAGTCAGGAAGACCTGAATTCAAATCTAGCCTTAGATATTTACAAGCTGTGTGACCTTGGACAACTCATTTAAAAAAATCACTATCTCAGTTTCCCAAACTGTAAAATGAAGATAATAATAGCATCTACTTTCTAGAGTTGTTGTGAAGATCAAATGAGATGTGGAAGCGATCCTAGACTCTATGATAACTTTTGTATAGGATTTAATGTAGTGCCCAACACACAGTCGGCACCATATGGATGCTATCATTATCATCATCATTATGAGATCTATGCTCCAGTGATAAAGGATTTTTGCTTCGTTATCATGATCACTGTCCATCAAACAAAAATATTTCATTGTAGACAGTTAGAGCTGAAAGCAACTTTAGAGATCCTTTAATCCAACGTAGTCATTTTATAGAAAGTACAGAGTTCTCAAAAAAGAGGGGAAGAGACCTGTCCAAGGTGTTGAATATTTCCTGAACATCTATCTGCTACTTAAAGGTCTCTGTGCTGCACCAGGCAGGGCAAAGACAGATAAGATACCACTATATCCGAAAGGAATTTATTATAATCTAGGTGGGTAACATTTGCAAAGCACTTTGCTTCCGTTATTTCATTGGATATTTGCAATACTTATGAAGGAGTGAAAACACCTTTTATGTGCTTGATGAGACACTCTGTCCTCAAGAAATGTACATTCTAATTGGGAAGATAACACATGTAATGAAGTGGGCAGGGAAAAGAGTTTTGGTTTGAGGAGTGATGGGAATGATAGGTAGATAGTTACCCAAGACCACATATTTAGTTGATTATAGCAGAACTCAGAACCATGTTCTATTAATGCAAATTGTACTACATTGTATTGATAAATAATATTTAGACCAGCACTTTGCAGTTATGTGGGCCTGGAGTCAGGAAGACCTGAGTTCAATTCTGACCTCATACACTTACTAGCTGTGTGACGCTGGGCAAATTAATTACCCTCTGTTTGCCTAACCACTGAAGAAGGAAAAGGCAAACCACTCTAGTATCTTTGCCATGAGAACTCCATATGGGTCACGATGATTTGAACACAACTACTATTGAACATCAACCTTGCCTGTAGGAGGCTCTCACTAAATATTTTTTGAATAAATGACATAGTATTGAATGTGTTCTATCCAAAGATAAAAGACACTGTCTTACCCTGCATTGTAAATGAAGTACACTAAAATGCAAATTCAATGAGGAAATGTTATAATAGAAGATGATTTTGATTTCTCCATATGAACTGAATTTAGAATAAGAAAAGTGGGATTAAATTGTAAAGTACATCCCTCACCCTGGGATGAGTTATGGGGAGACATTGTTCAATCTTCTTTCCTAAAGGACTTTATAAACAGGATAGAATCCTTTGCCTAGCAAGGATCTTACTTCAAAGGGACCTTGGAGGTCATCCAGTCTTATTGTTTCCTTGGAGAAGTTTTGCTAAAGCCAGAGGAATAGATAAGATAACCTGTTAAGGTACTTTCATTTCTTCAATTATATGAGTGCTATATAGTATTACTTCAGGAGCATGGGAAGAACCTGGTGCCCCAAAATTCCAACTTAAGTGTCATAAATACTAAAGTCTAATAAGAGGAAACATAGAACTTACAACTAGATAGTAAAGCAAGTCAGTGTTATTGAAAGGACCTACTTAAAAATAGGAAGGCAGTCAGGGATAATGGTGAAGTAGATCAAGTCCACTGGTTAGGGAATTGGGCAACCTAATGGGATCCCAGATGCCATAGAGCATCCCAAACCAGTAAAGTCTGCTGGTTTTATGTGATGTTCTCATCTTGACTAGTAAGACCTGGCATTGGGGGCACAAAGTGAGGAGCATGAACCTCAAAACTAGGAATGCTTTATTCTGGGGGGATTGGAGGGAGAAGAGAGACTCCTGGCTAGTTGGTATTCAAACTCCTCTCCTCCACACAAAACAGGTTTTGGACCTTCACTGTAGATCTCCCTCTGACAGGCTAACTCAGGGGTTTTGAGCTTCCCTGGGGCTTTTTTGTTTAGCAGGATGGGGAGGTTACAAAGGTCATTACACTCTCCCACCTGAACTGATATTTGAAATCCCATCATTAGAGTTTCATTTCTTTAGTTGATGGTCCCTATTTAACTGCAAATGCTCCAGGGACAGTGGACAACTGAAGTTGTAATCAGTCATTTGCACTGTGGGGATTTGGAGCAGAGGTGCAGAAAACACCCATCTCCAATTTACAATTATATCTTTCAGGTTAGGTTTGAAAACAAACATTTTCTGACTTCCAGAGATTGGATGAATTTGGAGAGGATGTTAAGTTCAAATTTACAGAGAGTGTCAATCAATTTCAGAACCCAAACTGTGTATTCAAGAATGACGGTTGGGCCGGATGGGATAAGGAATGGATTTGTGATTCAGTCGTATAGGGAATTCCTAGGTAAGGAAACTCTGTCTCCCATTGTGAGCCTTCACCTTCTCTATATCTTACAGTTTTCCAGAGCTGCTTATGGTGTTGAGAAGGTAAGTGACTTGGCCAGGATTCCAGTCACTAAATGTCAGAGGCAGGACATAAACCCAGGTGTTTCTGATTTTTTGACTACGTTGTTCTGTCTCCCCCCAGCTAGAACAGCAGTAACAGTGACCTGCCAGTTGTTAGAAGGGAACTCCAGGGTTAGTGTAGGGTTATGAAAGGCCAGGAAGAAAGACAAAGCTGTTGGGGTGAATAGCTAACTTGAGAAAGTTTGACAGCTTAATAGCGTGACTGACTTTCCTATAGTTTTGTTTTCGTCTCTACACATGCACGCCTGTAGAAAGGACAATTTTAAGTAAAAATACATTTTCATTGAGATGTCTTGCAATGAATTCTTGTCTTGGAGTCAGAAACTTCTGTTGCACATTTCAGCTCTGACACTGGCACTGGGCATTACACTCAACTACTCCGAGTCTTTTTCCTCATCTGTAAAAGTGGGGGAGGTGATGCTACTTAGGTGAGGAAAGTACTTCGTAAATCTTAATGCGCTATCTCATATTAGTGTATTAATGTGCTATACAGCATATCTCAAAAGTCTTAGTGAATTTTAATGCAGCTTAAAATGGGACTAAAACTTTTGGGACACCCTATATAAAGGCAGGCAATTATTAAGCTGACAGAACTGCATATACTTTAGGCAAAGGTCAGGCAAAAAAGGATCACTTGACTGGATGTTGAATACTGATGTGGTCAACTTTGCATTTCTTTTCTTTTCTGGAGGGATTGATTCGGATCATTTGTCTCTATCCCTTGCTCAGACAAACAAAAACAAAACAAACAGAAAGAAACATTAATTAATTTAGCTATTCAACAAATGAACATTTAAACCAAGTCAAGATGTATGCTAGAGATACTATGAAAAAGAGAGGCAGTGTGTTATAAAGAAAAGGATTCTGTACTCAGAGGTCTGGAGATCTGGGTTCACATTCTGCCTCTGACCTTTACTAGCTCAGAGAAAACATCACTGCCATAAGCCTCAGTTTCCTAGCTGTAAAATAGAATAACAACATTTGTACTACTTGGGTTACTATGGGGAATATACCTTATAAACCTTCCATCATTGTGTGAATGTGAACTATTATTATTATAATAATGGAAAAGAGGACAAAGAATTGGAATATGGTAAAAATAGACTTTGTAACAAATCAGGAGTTTTTTTTTTAACATAGGATCATGGTTCATGGATAGATTTCAAAGGGTCCATCAGCTTGCATGGCAAAAAAAATGTACATCTTTACTTTCACTAACCTTTGGTTTCCTTTGATCTTATGTTTTTAAAAACATTCTGAGAAGGGGTCCTTAGGCTTCCCTAGACTGCCCAAGGGGTCCATGAAAGAAGCAAGGGTAAGGACCAAATTAAAAAGTAATAAAAAAAATAAAAATACTCTCATTTCAGAGCATCTTTTTCAGACCACTTGTAAAATAGGCTCTTTTAAATGATATACAGGCCAGAGTGCTGGAGCGTGAGTCAGAAAGGCCTGGGTTCAAATTTGACCTCTGACACCTCCTGGCTATGTAGTAACCCTCTCTGAGTCTTGCTTTCCTCATTTATAACACAAGATAATAATATATCATTATTAGCAACTGCATTATGGTGTTGTGGTGAGGCTCAATTCTCATGCCCCCTCCTCTCTGAGGTGTGAGAACTGCCTTTCCCTTTCATATCATCTCTGGCATAGGTATTGACTTGGTTTAAATGTCCATTTGTTGAATAGTTGAATTAATGAATGTTCTTTTTTTCTAACTATCCTTTCTCCCTTGTCACCATGGTTGCCTGTGCAGGGGTGGGGTGCTCCCCTCTATTGTTAATGCTACTTGCAGCTGCTGTGGGGGTGTAAGACCAATAACACCAGTGCACAGAAGGGCTGCTAGCACAAGTTTTTTGATCTTCTTTTCTAAAGGAAAGATGGCTTTAAAGGGGTTAATGACCTTTAATTAACAGACAGGTAAGTACAGGTAAGTAGAAAGGAGTGAGTATCTAAGAAAGAATCCAGCAGACAAGGCTCCAACTGTCTAAACAAAGTAATAGAAACGTAGTCAACAGACCAGGGAGCACCAACATCTGGGTTCACAAAGTGGGAAGGGGGCGCCTTAACAACGGTTACCCAGAGTCTTGTCTGGCCAAATCACAAAGATCTCAGGTGAACATTCTTCCCATGAGTGAGCTCCGAAGCAAAATACCAACTTCCCAGAATGTGTGTGTGTATATTTATCATCTATCTATCTATCTATCTATCTATCTATCTGTCTATCTGTCTATCTATCTAGATATAGACATAGATAGATAGATAATAGATAGATAGTTTTGACTAATAGGCTCAGAGCCAGAAGGTGTCACAACCCATGTGACTTAGTGACTACCTGGCTTAGTACCAAAAGCTGTGAAAACCTTCCTTCAAGCAAGCCTCCCCATAAACAAGCTCCTCCCCCAAGGCAACATAAATCCCCCTAAATATCTATCTATCTATCTATCTATCTATCTATCATCTATCTATCTGTCTATCTGGAGTCTATGTGACTCAGGATATGTCATAACCGTGAACTGAGCAGGAGCTCAAAGCAGCAAGACAACCATGATTAAAATACCTGTGTACCTTTAGACCTGGGAGTATGGCCCCTATTCCAAGGGAAAAAGGGGAAACATGGTCACATAGGCCTATTGATGAATGGGGAGGATCTTATATCCCATTAACCCTACACCTTCCAAAATTACTTTGCCAATATTTTATATTTTCCTTTTCTCCCTGTGTATGTGTCCCTGCCTCTCCTCTCTGACCATGTAAGTTTCTTGAAGGATGTTCCCTTACTTTCTTTAAATCTGTAGTTTCCAGGCACGAATAAATGATTAACAAGTGACTGTTGAGTTTAGTTAAATTGACTTATATTTATGAAACACTTTATGGATCCTAAAGCTCTATTATGTTATTCTTACACATTTATATTATTCTTATGTTTGCTTAAGATGTTTTGAATGATTCCAGCCCCATGGAGTTCAAAGGTAGACTGATGAATACTTTACCTGTAAGCTGAGAATTTCAAAATAGGCATAAAAGCAGATTTTAAAGCTTGCATTTTAGGTGACTTGTAAAGAACTGGAATTTACTCTCCTGCCCTCTTCCTTCCTGCCCCTACCCGCTTCTTCCTGCCGGGAGGTCTTGGACAGTCAAGGCTCCTGAGTTTTCTTTTTGAGGCAGAATTTTATGTTGTGCTTCAGGCTTGTTTATTCCCTTTTCTCTGAATGTGTACTTTGCCCAGTTTCATGCAAAGGGCCTGCTGCTCTTGTTGAATGAAATCACCGCATCTTATTCAGCTTCCAAACAAATTCTTTATTCTTTACATATCTTCTTTCCCCCTAAACCTTATAGGGACCTGCTTGAATTGTCTTCTGCCTCTCATATCATGTCTCTCATTCAGAAATGAAGGACAAAAATGGTTGGATCCAATACCGATTTTTCTTTTCTTCTTCAGAAAAGTTTCATTTCTCTTGTGGTTTTATATTGTAGCCATTTTCCTCTGTTCCTCCCCCTCTTCTACCATGAGTTTTCCTTGATGAAAGGAAATAGAAAAATCGACATATGGACTACTTGTGATAGGATGCACGGTATCCCACAGGCCTAAACCCCCCACCTCTCTAGTGAACAGAGAAAGGTGCATTTTCTCGGCTTTTTTCTAGGGGAAGTTTGACCATTATATAATAATTATAGCATTCACTGGGGATAATAATAGTGTGTACCTCACAAGAATTGTTGTGAGAATCAAATGGGAAAATAGTTGGAAATTTTAAAGCACTTTATCAATAGCAGTTATTATTTCTTATTATTGTTTTCACTTACATTGTAGTTGTCATTGTGTACAGAAAAACAATCTCAAATGAGATAAAATGGACAATATCTACTACAGTGCCTAACACATTGTAGGTGCTTGTGCTTGCTATCACCTTTCCAAGCTCATGTCCCTTCCTTCCCTTTCCATCTTCTGCTAGGCAGTTATTATAGGGCTGGCTTCAGAGCTGGGAAGATCTACATTCAAGTCCTGTCTCTGACATCTATGGGTTTTGTGACCTTGGGCAAGTCACATGCTTGAAGCAATTCTATGAACCTCTTAGATGAAGAGAAGGTACTGCCCTGCCTTGGTAGGGAGAATTTCCTCCTTTGGGAATTCCTTATGGTAATGAAATCACAGACCTAGTCCCTATTCATTGTTCCATAACATCCTTCAATACATGATTGTTTTCCTTTTAAGAGAAAGAAAAATGCAAGAGATCAGGGATTTTATTTGTTCATTTTTTTGCCCAGCATTTATTAGTACCTCCTGGGGTGCCAGACACTGTGCTAGGCAGGAGAATACAAGTTCGTCCCTGACTTCAAGAACTTTGCATTCTACTGGGTCAGGGGTTCTTAACTATTTTTATCAGTCAGTAAGTCAGTCAATAAACATATATAAAGCACTGACTATGCGACAGACACTCTGCTGAGCATTGTTTGAAACACTCTGGTGTGTGCGTGTGTGTGTGTGTGTGTGTGTGTGTGTGTGCGTGTGCATGTGCGTGCATCTGTGATGGAATTCTTTGTCATCTGGACTCCTCAGACTAATTGGTTGCCTACATTCCAAAAATTGAAGGAAATGCTAAAATTCAGTTATAGGTTAGTAAAAATAGAGATGTATTTTCCCCCTCTAATTGCATGGACCCCTGAAATCTTTGCATGGACCGGACCCTTTGAGGGCTTTGTGGACCCCATGTTAAGAACCCTTGTACGAAGGAGATAGAACAAGTTTATGGCTAATTGAATATGGTATATATACAAGATGAAAAAAGTGACAAAGGAATGAGTTTAGTAATCATTATAAAAAAACTGTATACAAAAGATAGTAAGAACATGTTTGCACTGCTCTAAGAAACTATTAATCTTTTCATTTTCATTTTGTAAAGTTGTATTTTTTCATTCCTTTCCCTTTCTCTCTTTCCCTCCCTCTCCTTCTTCCTTCCTTCCTTCTTTTCTTCCTTCCTTCTTTTCTTCCTTCCTTCTTTTCTTCCTTCCTTCTTTCCTTCTTTCCTTCCTTTCTTCCTTCCTTCCTTCTTTCTTTCTTTCCTTCCTTCCTTTCTTCCTTCCTCCTTCTCTCCCTCCCTTCCTCCCTCTCTCCTTCCCTCCCTCCTTCCTTCCCTCCCTCCTCCCTTTCTCTCTCTGTCTCTCTCCCTCTCTCTCTCTCTCTCTCCCCCTTCATTCTTTTCTCTTTTGGTGGGGGGTGAGCTGGGAAGTCATTTAGATGGGGAGAGACATTTCTCTAAATGTCAATACTTATGAAACACCATTTTAAACCTTTATAAATGATTATCTTCCTTGGTCCTGATGAGGCATTTTCTCATTGCTGCTCAATTTATTTACTCAGGAGACCAATTTATTTCACTACCTCTGTACTAACTGTTTGCATTGACATCTAGGTCTGCTTTGAGCAAGCAACTGTGACAAGTTGTTTATTGAACTGTAAACAGGTATTGTCTGAATCTAAACAATGGCTTTATCTAATTAGGAGACCCTGGGCATCATCTTAGCCCCATGTGGTTAGACTAACCCAGCCTAGTTGCTCCTGCAGATTTTTTCCATCTTTAAAAAAATCTTGTTGAACTGAAATCTCTCCATCTGGGAGTAGAGAGAAATCCTTATTGTGTCATGGAACTTAACATACTGATATTGTGAAGAAAGAGAGAATTGTCCATAATGGACTGATCAAGGCGAGTCCAATATATTGAATGTCTGAATTGGGAAAGGGAAAAAAGGATAAACTATAAAAATAAAAGGAGAAGGAATGATGACTGAATGGGGTCTGTTGCTTAGGATGTAATTCAGAAAACATTCTTCCCCTTTTCCTTAGCTTCTGGGAGGGGGTTGGAGGAAGGATTCAGTGAAATGATGGTGATATGAATTTCCAGGCAAAAAACCAGGTATGATTATGGAAAATATAATAGGAGAACAGAAGGAAAAAATTTAATTTTATAGGCCAAGATTTGTAACAGAATATGGATAAAAATACTTGGGATCACCTTATCTTCCTCAGCTTTGCTTTGCAGGGGGGGGGAATGATAATCAAGTGTGCAATCAATACTTTTTGTCTTTGACTGTTGGTACTTCTCTTCAAGGTATCATCTAGTAGTGCAGGAAGCTCTCCTTGGCTAAGGTTGTCATGATTATATTTTGGGGATTGCTAATTTAGATTCAGTAAAAAGTGAGGCTGCTTGGAAGTTTTCAAATGGGAGGCAATAAATAGTTCCCCTTTGTAATGGAGTTCTATGGTGCTAGGATGGGTTGTTAACTGAAGGGTAGGAATCCTGAAAAATATCTGCCCTTGGTCAACTCCTAGCATCTTGTACCTTTTCCAGGTTGAGAGCTCAGATCTGAACTAGTGCTTTTATGTCATTCGTCCTCTATAGATCAGGTTTCAGCAAGCGGACTTCTATAATCTAATCTAATCTAATCTAATCTATCTATCTGTCTATCATCTATCTATCTATCTATCTATCATCTATCTATCTGTCATCTATCTATCTATCATCTATCTATCTATCATCTATCTATCTATCTATCTATCATCTATCTATCTATCTATCATCTGTCTATCTATCTATCATCTATCTATCTATCTATCTATCTATCTATCTATCTATCTATCTACCTATCATCTATCTATACCATAATCCCATTGCAGAAATTTCTCATGTAATTTCCTTTAAGAAATGAAGATGGTACTTTTTGCAAGATGGCAACATAAATGTCATAAGCTTGTGGCCATAATAGCTGCAAGAATTCAGTTTAAGTAGTAGTAATATTAAATTCTGACCATACTGAGATATTAAAAACTGAGTTCCTATTAGGAGAAATACTTTCTAGATAATCAGATCATATCGGATACATAGCTAAGTTACTGAAATTTTTTAGTTGATAGTTATTTAATTTTTTAGAATTTTTTTATAGCTAAAGAAAAATTCCCTAGGAAAGCTATACTTTTTAAATGGAAAAACTTTAAAAACAGACTAGTGATGGTTTGTCAGAAGAGAAAAACTAAGAAAAGCTACACACTGAAGTTCTGGAATGTGGCAACTCAAATTTATGCACCTGAGATTATGAAGCCATGTTCAGATCTCTGCTAGCAACATGCACCTTTCTAGGTAATAAGGATCAGATCTCTGCTAGTACCTAAATCAGATCTTTGCTAGAATCTTGTTTCTTCCCCATGCTCTTGGGCAATGATCTCCCAACTTTTTTTGGTTATGCTGTTATTAGCAAAAAAAATTCCCCAACATATGAGCATCTAGTTATTTATAAATTATATAATGTACTATTGAACAAATAGTTATGAGCATTATAAACTTTGCACAAAAATAGACATTTTAAAAGATAGAGATAAAGAGGAAATAATATTTGATCTTGGAATCAAAGGAAGTCACTGGGTTTTCATGAGCTTGGAAGAGACATTGTGAGACCTGAGCTTTAGGAAGATCACTTGATAAATGTGTGGAGGAAGGAGGGACTCAAGACAGGAAGACCAAGTAGAAGGTTAGTCCAGGTGAGAGGTGATAAGGGCCTTAATTAAGATGGTGGCTAAGTGAAAATAGAGAAGGGATTGGTTACCAGAGATGTAAAGGTAGAAAAAATGAGATTAAGCAACTGATTGGATGTGTAGGAAGAAAACGAAGAATCAAGAATAACATCCAAGTTGTAGGCTGCGGTGATAGAAAGATGGCAGATGGTGGTATTTTTAACAGAAATAGAAAGTCAACTTTTCCTTCTTATAAGTAATTCCTTGATGTGTGATCTTATTATCAGAGACCAATTTGCTGGCATTTCAGGGACTCTTTCAGGATTTCACAGCCACCATGCCAAGGGACACAAAACCTTGCTGGCTAGCATTCACCTACTTTCCCGGATCCATGTATCCTACCAATTTATACCTCCCCTCCCCACCATGGTTTGGGCTTTGAAGAAGTTACTACTACCATTATTATTATTACCATTATTGATACTAAACAAAACCCTCTGCTCACCTACCATTTTCTTCCTCATTGGAATTCTTTCTGATTTTTAAAGCATTTTAGCTATGAGATTTCCCCATTTCTTATGGACTGATTCTTCCTATGGCACTTTAAGACGTGGATACTATTTATTCTTTTGTAAACTCTTTAAAACTGTTCTTTCAAAATCTTGAATATGCACACCTAAGAGCACCTTGACAACTATCATACCATTATTCCCTTCTTCTTATCTGGTACTGCATTCAGTGGAATGCAATTCAAGACTCCCTGGGTGAAAGGGGAAGACAATGAGCATTTATTAAGTGCCTATTATGTGCCAGGCACTGGGCTAGGCACTTTCTTTACGAATATTATCTCATTTGATCCTCACAACAACCTGGGAGGTAGATGCTAATGTTATTCCCATCTTATAGCTGACAAAACTTGAAACAGATGGAAGTTAAGTTATTTGTCCAGAAGTATCTGAAGCTGTATTTGAACTCAGTTCTTGATTCCAGGGCTAGTACTCTGTCCACTGTGTCACCTAGCTGCCCATATGGAGAGTTGTTACGTTAGCTTTAGATGTCTGTCTAGGTGCTGAGCTAGCCAAATTGATAAATGAAGGACTGAGTTCAAACTTCTCCAACCTACCATATCTAGGCCAGCCCATGCTTCACTTCTCTGCGTCCTGGTGCCATATTTTAATCCTCTGTCCCTCACTCCTCACAATTTTTTACCCCTGAAGTTTGGTTTTTCATCTCATAGTTTAAAAAAGGCCATTGATGGCACTAATAAGCTTGACAGCATGCAGAGAAAGGCAACCAACATGATGAAGGGCCTTGAGTCCATATCATATGAGGATTGATCAAAGGAACTAGCCTGGAAAGGGACATATTCTAGGGGAAATGATAGCTGTTGTCAAGTTGTCATGTGGAGGAGGGATTAGATTCATATTTGACTCCATAGAACAGGACCAAGGGATTTGGAAGGATGATGGTGCCTTTTATGGAAATATGGAAATTCAGAAGAGTGGTCAGTTTAGGGGGCTAGATAATGTAATTGTAACTCATCCTTGCCTATTCATCCTGTGCTTCTCACTCTCCTTGGGAAATGAAAACTGTGTGTATGTGACTTACTGGCCAATCCCCAGAGCACAAAGCAGGTTGAGGGGCATTTGCAGCAACCATGAGATGACAGGGTGGGGGAAAGGGCAGTGCAAAATTTTTCCTCTATAGCTAGATTGGCTATGGGAGATGCAATCCATTTTCCTACCCTTTGATCAGTTGATCACATACCTCTTGGGGTCAAACTATAGCTCCTTTAAGGTCATTCCTTGATCTCTTATTTGGAGGTCTGCTCAAGAGATCAGATTTCTGGTAGTGCATTGTACCTTTCCTATGCATTGGAAATCAGATCTCTGCCAGTACTTTGTATTACTACTATGTACTCATAATCTATTATGTATTCTGATATCCATGAATATATTTTATTTCATCTCCTAAATTATAAGAGCCTTGAGGGTAAGGACTGTGCTTTCCCCTGCTTTGCATCCCAAACCTAGCAGGCACTGAAGTCAAAGACTTCCTTTTGTTTGGGGTGGGAACTCCTAGTATAGGAGCTTCATCCAGTGACATAGATCCCAACCACTCTATAACAATGTCCTAGAGGGTTGTCAGGGGTATAGTGAGGTTAAAGGACTTGTCCACTGTCACTCAACTAGTATATGTCAGAGGCAAGGCATGAACCCAGATTTTCCTCTACTCTATCTCTTCTGCTGTCCTAAGTGCTTAATATGTGTTTGTCAAATTGAATTGAATGAAAAAAAGGGAGAGAAAAGTGTTTTACTCCTTCTCTAGAAAAGCTACTATACTTTTTGAGGAAACCAAGTACAAATTCTTTCTATCTTGTCATAGGCGTGCTGAGCTCTTTTTGGAGCTGATTCATTTAAGATTAGTGGTCACACGCTAAGTCCCTATTGGTGGGTTCATTTCAAGTGTCTAATGAAATATGAATCTCTTTAAAATTTAATGCTAAATCAATATTAATTCAATAAAATATTTTAATCCAGGACATTAATATTTCATCTTTTTACACAGACTCGATGATTTCAAAAGCCATTTTCATGCTTTTGACAAGCTGTCCAGTTCTGCCAAGATGACATCGGAATATTCCTACCTGTACCACCCCTGCTCTCTCAGTTTGAGCTGCCCAGGTCAACAGTTATGTTCGTTCAAAGCCTGGAATGAATGCAAATGAGATGCCCCGCATAGAGCATCAGATAGAAGTTTACCTTGTTTAATAGAGTTTATAGTTTCTCTTGTCTCTGCCTAGAATATACTTAGAGGGAGTTTCTCGCTCAGCCTCTCAGGTTAATCCTTGTTCACACTAGGGTTTGACTCATATCAAACCTGGCGTGCTGAGGCACCTGAAGGCTGTCACTGACAAGGGGTTGTAAAGAGATGGACTGCCACTGATCGGCTCTAAATGAGCCGCTTGCACCTCGCTGATAAAACCAGAGATTTAGTAGAGCAGACAGGCCTGAGCTTAAACAGGCTTCTCTCTCTCTATTGAAACACTATCCATCAGTTTCATCAGTCATCTCCCCTGTCAAGCACAGTCAGCTAAAACAATGGCTCGGGTGTCTGAGTTTAGTGGAGAAAAGGAGAGGGGGGCTCAGATGTCAGATAACAGATACTGATGGGGTGCTGTGATCGTAGGCTTGGCGGCTGGGTCCCCAGCTGAATTCTGATTAGGCCATCTGATAGGCTAGGTGTCCAAATCAAGCCATAAAGACTTTAGAGATAAGGTAATGATAATGAATTATGGAGAGAAAAAGAAAAAAAAATGGGTAGCTCTGATCGAATCCAAGGAGTGTTGGGTGATGGCTAAAGCAATAAAGCTACTCCTGCTGGGCCATCCGCCTTCATTTGTCTTTAACATTTCTGTGCTACAAGAGGTCTGGGCCGTTGGGGTGAACTGCAGCAATCTCCCAAAGAAGAAAATAGGAACTGAACATATTAAGAATGTGTTGGTCACTGCCTACTCTTGTGCCAGAAGTTTCAAATGAGCTAATATGATCACTGGATTGTCTGTGTGCGTGTGACCCAGAGAGCCAATCTCTGTACGTGTATATTTGTTGAGGCTATGTGGGTTGCTCTGGAGGGGATACAGGTGAGAAGTGAGGTAGTCTAGGAAAAAATGCACATGGTAGACATCCAGAAATGAACATAGTTTCCGGGTGTATTTATTAGTTTTTGACATTGATATGGCCCTTCTATTGCTGTGTTCTCTGGTCGCAAAAGTATTTAAAAATACCGTATTGGAAAGAAGCACGTATAAAGAACGTAACCAGAATAATACAGTGAGAAGAACACTCTCTCTGAAATCAGAGGACCTGGATTTCAGATACTACCCATGTGGCCATTTAGTCTCTATGTCTCAGTTTCCTTTTCTGTAAAATAAGAGGATTAGACTAAATGGCTTCTGAAATCCCTTTTAGCTTGGTGGAGGAAATGTGGTACAATGGAAAGAGCGCTGAATCTGATGTCCAAACACCTGCCTGGTGTTGGTGTTTTCCTCTTCGAATCTTTTTTTATGACTTAGTTGTATGTGGAGTAGATGGATTGTTACTACTCATCCCCTCCACTCATGAAGTACACAGTGTCACATGGTCTAGTTCAACCTCTGCTGTATAACCATTCTAGGCCTCATTTTCCTCATCTGTAAAATGAATGGGTTGGGCAAGAGTCCCTCCAAGATCTTTCATCTCTAGATCTATGATTCTGTCACTCAAGAAAGCAAGATAGGTATGCTCTGATTCTGTTTAGTAAATGGCCCTTGCATCAGCTAGTGGCTCACTTACTATGGTTCTCCATTTCCTCTTTGGTAGGGCACTAGTAATGGAATTTCCTAGGCACTAGGGGGGAGAAAGTCCTTTCTTTTTTCTCTTTCTGGTTTCTCCTCTGAAGCACTATAGTAGGGTGAGACTACCATTGTTTTGTCCCAGCGTGTTCACATCTGGGGAGGTATACTTTTTTGTGTCCAAGAATGTATAGCTCCACTCCTCTGCTGCTTATGTAAAACTTCTTCCCTACCTGTAATTGGGTTGATTGCTTTCTGCTTGAATATTCCTATGTAGATTGATTGCCCCTCTCCCATCCTCTTCTCAGCTTCTCATCTCTCACCCTAGCTCCTCTCCTCACCCTTAGGACCAAGGGAGTTGAAGTTTAAAATACTGTTGCCCTATTGAGAAAGCAAGTCAGAGAAAAAAGTGTCCTTTTACTAACTGCAAAGGGAAACTTTGTTTCCCAAGTTGGAATGCATAGAAGTATTAGCATACCAGAGAGAAGATTCAATCTGAGGTCTAGGAGAGACTCAGAGGTCCCCCTGGAGAAGCAAAGTAGTAGCGGGAAGGAAAAAGGGCACATGATATTATCAGTCCAGCCTCCTACAATCAGCCCCAAAGGCATCTATGTCTCGCAACCTGACAACATTTCTTTCTCCTCCAGCAAAACAGCCTGGAACTCTGCCCACAGGTGATGCTTAATATGTCTTTGTTTATTAGAGAAACAGCATGGTGTAGTGCAAAGAATGTTGATCCTGGAATCAGGAGAAGCTTGAGGTCCTATCCAGTCTGTCACTTACTAGTTGAATGATCATCATCAAGACATTTTACAATGGTGAGCCTCAGATTCCTCATCTGTTAAATGGGGATGAAAAACCCCTGTAGAACCAACCCAACAGGGTTTCTGTGAAGCTCAAATGAGATAAGAGTTGTAAAATTTAAAGAGTCACGTATTTATAATTTATTGAATTAATGAGTGGATATGTCAGATAAAGGCTATGCTGTTTTTTAGGTTGTTTAGGTATGCCTAGCCTTATAATAAGTGAAGTTGAGTCAACGAGCATTTATTAAGCTCTTACTAAAGGCTGGGTCTATGCTACAGTAGCTGATGAGGCAAATGTATTCCAGCTGATCCTGTCCTTATTCACAGCCTACCTGCAAATGCAGAGTTCAGATAGATATAGAATGACACAGGTAGCAAGGTTTTGATAAAAAGTGAAAAAGAAAAATTTAAAAATTTTAAATATTTTTCTTTAATTACTCTTCCAGCCCCTACCTCTGCCTAAACTGTCTCCAGTGCCTGGAATGCTACCACTCCTCATTTCTGCTCTTGGTAATCCTTAATTCCTTTTTGTATTTAGTGCAAGTGGCAGCTCCATCAAGGTCTTTCAGATTGCTTCAGCTGTAGGTGTGTACTACCCCCACCAAATCACTTGTGGTTAGTATGTATATAATTATATCTGCATATGTCTCTGATTCCCTTTATGGGCTCCAGAGATTAGAGACTTCTTTCCCTTTTTGTTTTTGTAACTTCAATACCTAGAACAATGCCTGGCACAAGTAGATGTGGAGTAAATGCTTGTTGGTTGTTATTTCAAAGGGTACTAGGGATTGTATGGAAGTGAGGAATTTTAAAGGAAAGGAGAAAGGAGGAAAAGGAATATTTTTTTTTGAGACTGGTTTCCCCATCTCTCCCAACCTGGAAGTACAGTGCTGATCCCACTACTTCTCTGTAGGAAAGTTTTGACTTGTTCCATTTCCAACTTGTACCAGTTTGTCTCTCTTTAGGCAGCCATATTAGTGCTAGACTTAGCTCAACCATCCAATTAACTTAGGCCAGGGGTGGGGAATCTGCCACCTTGAGACCACAAATGGCCCTCTAGGTCCTCAAGTATAGCCCTTCTGTGAAGTTTGGATTCAGTCAAAGGGCTGCACTTGAGGACCTAGAGGGCCATATGTGGCCTTGACGCCACAGGTTCCCTACCCCTGGCTTAGACCATTGCAGAACTCAGAACTCCTAAGCTCAAGTTACCTACCATCCTCAACCTCTCCAGGAGCAAGGAGTACAAGCATGAGCCACTATGACAGGCCGAGAATATGTTCTTGGTGTTGGGGGAGCATACAGAAATGAATATTAGATGGAGTTTCTGTCCACAAGGAGCTTACATTCTAGTAGACAGAAAAAGACAATATGCAGATAAATGAAATAAAGTATTAAGAATGGATTGGTTTACAAAGAGTCATTTTGAGTTCCTTTAAATAGACAGCTCTTTCAAGAAGGTGACATAAGAATTACGAGATGATTGATTTCAAGTCAATATGGAAAATAATTTTCTTATTATTATGTTTATTAACATAGCTATTCTCCAGTAGAAAGAGATGGATGCCTTGAAAGATACTGAATTTTTTCATTGTGGATGGTACATATTTAAAAAGAAGCTAGATGACCTTTTGTTCCAGAAAATTGTAAAGGGAATTCCTGAATGATATGGGAGAATTTGACTTGATTTCTTGGTTGCTTCCAAATCTAAGATTCTGCAATTTAAAGACGAATCTATCATTTCAGATCTAACTGTTTTATTATATAAAGTTAGGTATACCACAGAATAATGTGCCTCAATTCTTGCACATGAGCTGCAGAATGTGTTTTCTCTCTCAATATTGCTGTACTCCCATAGAGATGTTTCTCTGAAGCAATTTGTCTCGATATATATGGTAGGGTTGTTTTGAACAATAACTAGAGATTTTTTTAACCCATGAAATGTCAGCAATATTGGGATCCAGTTGAATGAATGAGTACTCTCTTCCTCTCCTCCCCCCACAGCATCTTAGCTACAGAGTTCAGCTCTCCTTTCATTATGGGTAGTGTTTATGATCAATTCTGTTATGTTCTCAGGAGCCTTGTGCTTTCAGGGGACTTTTCTAGGTTGGAAAGAGATTGAGATGAAAAGTTTCTAGTGAAGAGCATTTCTGAAAGCTAGTGAACCTAATTAACACAGCATAAATGTGGGCCCTCACTGAAGGTAAGTTTAATGAGAGGCATCTGATAAGGGGTTCTTAACCTTTTGTGTGTGTATCATGGACCCCTTTGGCAATCAGGTAAAGCCTATGGAGGGTTTCTTAGAATAATGGTGCTTTTAACTACAAAAGACAAAACACGCAAGATTACAATGGAAACCAATAATACCGAAATACAGTAATTAAAATACTAAAAGACCTCACCGAGCCCAGATCAAGAAGCTCAGTTAGAAGTTCCTCTAACTCTTCCTCTGTTCTGCAGAATGTTTATTCTTATATCAGAGCCTCATAATAGTTGTGTCTTTGGGTTCTACTATATGTTTTTGCATTATGGGTCATAACCATCACAACCAGGCATTTATAGATAGGATTCCCTAATAGAAGCTTTGCTAAGGATTGATTCATTTATGATGCTTCCTTCCTTCCTATTCTGCAACTTAGAGTAACTTAAAATTACTGAACAACAGTAACAACACAAGTATTTACATAGCACTTTAAGTCTGTGAAACACTTCACATATCTTATTTAATCCTCACAAGAACCCCAAGAGTTATTCCCAGCTTACAGATGAGGAAAATGAGATAGCCAAAGGTTTAAAGACTTGTCCAGGAAGTCCCACAGCTAGTAAGTGCTTATGTACTATTAGAAATCGAGTCTTCCTGACTCCAAGTCTGGTGTCCTAGCTACTATTCCAGTCATCTATTTTAGAAAGTGACCTGGGTGCATTAAGAGGTTGTTACTTGCCCACAACTATATAGCCCCTGATATAAACATCTTTAATTATAAAATATGTAGAGACAGCCCTAGTATGCTAGAGAGCTGATCTTATAGTCCAGAAGATAGGGGTTCTGTGTCTGTCACCTACACTTTTTGTGACTCTAGTCATATTTTAGGAATGCTAATTTGGCATATGTGTGGAGGATGAATTGGAGAGGTAAGAGGGTAGACATAGAAAGATTAATAAGGAGGCTATCACAATAATCAAGATGAGAGATGGTATGAGTCTGAACTGGAATTGTATGTAGAAAAAGGGGTGAGATGCCAGAAATGTGCAAGTAGAATTGATCTTGCATTGCAACTATAGATATCCCTTCCACAATTGTGACTTTTCTCATTGCAGTTTTGATATATTGAAGATTGGTATAAGAAATTAAATGGGATTTTTTTGTGGAAAATGTAGATGACGCTTGCAGGCCAGCAGATGACGTGGACTAAGACCAAATACTTAACCCAAATTTTACAATAAGATAAACACCCCATAAAAGAAAAAGAAAAGAAATTCAGATTTCTTTTTTGTTGTGAAGGGAGGGCCAAAAAGATTTTATGTGAATTTTCCAAATTGTGGGGGTAGTATGAGATCAAAGGGATAACTTCCTACCTCTCTTTGATGTGAAAAGAATAACTATAATTAGGCATAAGGATTGAGAAAGAGGGGATAAATCAAAAGATAACTTTAAGATTGTAAACCTCAAGCTATTGTCCATATCCCTTTTCCCTTTCATGCTGAAAGGGTCATCCAAACTCTTTGCTCCATTTCCTCACTTCCCACTCATTTCTCAGCCCTTTGTAATCTGGCTTTTGTGCCCAGCATTCAGCTGAAATCATCACAACCTTTAAGATTGCAAATGATTGGAAGCATGGTAATATCCTCAGCAGTATTTTGTAATTTTGGAGGAGGGACATATTGAGGTGGGAAGACAATGAGTTCCATTTTGTACATGTTGAGTTTAAGAAACTGATGGATCATCAAAGTGGAAATGTCTAGAAGACAATAATTCATGTGGGACTAGTGTTCACAAAATAAATTAAGACTAGCTATAGAGAAATGGAACCAGTTGGGTAAAAAGGATGGTGTGACCCATGAGAGCTGATGAGATCCACAAGAGAGATGGTGTAGAGCAATGGTTCTCAACCTTCCTAATGCCACGACCCTTTAATACTTGTATGTGGGCGTATCTGCATGTGGGCGGACCCGCCTGCAGACAGTGAGAGGAGCGGTGTCTCAGTTTCTAAGGCCATTGGAAATATGTATTTTCCGATAGTCTTAGGCGACGCTTGTGACCCCTGTGAAAGGGTCATTTGACCTCCAAAGGGGTTGTGACCCACAGGTTGAGAACTGCTGGTGTAGAGGGAGAAGATATGAGAACCTGGTATGGATCCTTGGGAATTACCTAGGGTTAGTGAATGGGAATTGTAGGGTGATCCACCTAATGAGACTCAGAAGTAACTTTAGAAAGTTAGAAGGAGAACTTAGAGCTCTGTGACCTGAGTTCAATTCTGGACTCAGATACTTACTAGCTACGTGGTGTTAGGCTGATTACTTAACCTCTTTTTGTCTCAGTTTCCTCAATGGTAAAATGGAGATAGTTGTAGTATCTTCCTCATAGAGTTCAGAGGATCAAATGAGATAGTACTTGTAAAGCACTTTGCACAGTTCCTGGCATATAGAAGGTGCTGCATAAATGCTGTTATTTTCATTTTCATCATTATCATCATCAGAAGTCAAAGCAAGAGAGCATCTTCAAGAGCATGAGATGATAGTCAGTGTCAAAAACACTTCAAAGTACCAAAGTACAATACTAACAAAGAAAAGTTCATTAGATTTTGAGTAATGAATAGATTGTTGGTAACCTTGGTAAGAATGATTTTAGCTGAACCCTGGGGACAAAAGCCAGATTACAAAGGGCTGAGAAATGAGTGGGAAGTCAGGAAATGGAGCAAAGAGTTTGGATGACCCTTTCTAGGAGTTTCAGCACGAAAGGGAAAAGGGTATGGACAATAGCTTGAGGTGAATGGTAGTTAAGGATTTTTTTGGGTTTATTTTATTTTTAGGAGGATGGGGGATGTTTTTTAAGGAACAAGGAAAGAGTCAGTGCTTAAGGTTAGACTGAGGAAGAGAGATGAAGGGAGAGCAAGAGCAAGTGGTCGAGAGTGACAGAGAAAAAGAGACAGACAAAAAAAAAGGGGGTGGGAAGGAGGAAGAAAAGCAGAGAGAGAAAGAGACAGAGGGAAGAAGAAGAGGGAGACAGAGGGAGAGAAAAGGAGACAGAAAGAGAGATAGAGGGAAAGAGGGGAGGACAGAGCAAGAGAGAGAGCGAGAGGAAAGATCAGGAGAGGGAGAGGGCGATAGATTGATTTATAAAAATGAATCCTCCAAAACACGTACTGAATATAAGTGCCTAGGGCATACAAGGAACTTAACCTGGCCTTGTTTAAATGTCAATAATTCAATTCATAAAGGACCCATGATTTTATTAGTATTTGGTATTCTCTTCAATGATGTGGGTTTTAACCCCAGATGCTATAGCTGAAAAATTCATCAGCCCCTGGACATCTTGGCAATGAGTCTCTCCAATCTTACTTAGCTAGACTGGTCCTCACATGATAGTGTGCAGCCCATCTCTGTGTCTAGGTTCAAAACTTTTTCAGGTTGATAATAGAGCCTGGGCTCTTCTATCTTAGGCTTCCTAGGGAAACAATCAATCAATCAATCATCTGGGGCCTCTCCAGTTGTCCTGATCTTGCTACTGGACCCAGATGACCCCAGAGGTGAAAGTGAGGTTGGTGATTTTGTACTACTTTCCTCACTTAAATCCAATTCACTTGTGAGTCATGGCATCACCTTCCTGATGTAATGGTCCTCTTTGAGAATGAAGTACAAACTACTACCTGGGGAAACAATGGTACAATGGAAAGACAACTGATTATGGAGTCAAAGGTCCTAGATTCAAGTCTTGTCTTGGTCATCTACTACCTTTATGACTTTGAGCATGCCATCTCCTCTCTTTGGCCTCAATTTCCTTATTTGTAAAGTTGAATTTAATGCCCCCTAATATGTTTTCTATATCTATAATCCAATCATCTTAAATATGTAGGGTCACTTCCACCTCATCTATAAATAAATCTGTCTATAAAATGAGAAGTTTAGATTTAGTGATCCTGAAAGTGCTTTCCAGCTCTAAATCCTAGTTATTCCAGAAGAATCAAATCTCTGCCATATCATGCTAGAGAGGCGATAGCAATGGAATGGGTAGCTGTTTGCCCAAGGGCCCTCTTAGTTGGATTCCAAGAAGCTCATCACCAGATTGCTTTCAGAGTGATGCAAATTTTTTGGCTATAGCAAATCTCAAAGACCATCTACAAAATTGTAGAGGACTTATGATCTATATCCATTGAGGAAGTGCCCACATTAATGAAAGCATAGGTCCTTAAAATATATGAGATCCCACAAACTGAGGCATCTAGTTGGCATTATAGGTAGATGAACCACTGGCATTGGAGTCAGGAAGCCCTAAGGCCAAATCTGGACTCAGATATTTAAAAGCTGTGTGACTTTGGGCAAGTCATTTAACCTCCATTTACCTCAATTTCCTCATCGATAAAGTGGGGATAATTATAGTACCTACCTCTCCAGTGGTTGTTGTGAAAAGTAATTGAGATACTAATTGTAAAGTGCCACTTAGGACAGTGCCTGGCATACAGTAATCACTGTATAAATAATAGCTATTATTATTATTACTATTACTATGTAAATGCTATAATCACCATCAACATCATTAAGGAGAACATGGGTTCCCTACACTTTCATCTGCAATGTTTTGGTTTTTGTACTAAGTATATCTATATTATAAATTCTGCATTCCTTCTCCCTCCCCTCCCCTCCCCTCTCTTCCCCTCCCCTCCCCTTCCTTCCCCTACGCTCCCTTCCCCTCTCCTCTCCTCTCTTCTCTCTTTCTCTCTGTGTCCCTCTTTTTGTCTCTGTGCCTGTCTCTGTCTTTTTCTCTCTGTCTCTGTTTCTATCTTTCTGTATCTAGAGATGAGCAACCATAGCTTTAAGTCTATGTCATATTGAAATTATTGGAGGAATTAAGCATGTTTAGTTTGTAGAAGAGAAGACTTGAGGGTGCTATGATAGCTATCTTCAGGTATTGGAAAGGCTTTCATGAGGTAGAGGGATTAGACATATTCTATTTAACATCAGAAAGGAGAACCAGGAGCTATAAGTAAACACTACAAAGAGAAGGATTGAGGCTTGATGTCAGGAACTATTTTCCAACAATGAGAGGTGTCCCAGAGTGGAAAGGGCTGCCTGAAGCAGTGGGGACAGTGGTGGAGGTGGTAGGGGGAGATCTCCAAGCAGAGACTGGACTACCACTGATTGGGTATGTTATAGTAGGGCTTCCTTTTCTGTATGAGTTGGACTAGTTGGCTGCCGAGGTCCCTTCTCACTCTCAAATTCTGTGACTTTATAATTCATAGACTGGAAAAAGTTAAATTATTACCTGCCTAACAGCACTTTTTCTTTAGGCTATGACAAATTATTCCATTCTAATTTAAACATATTGGAAATATCACAATTTGTGGAGGTTAAATATGAAACCTCTTTGATAAGGGTCCCCCTCAGGTCTGCTCAGATCTTCCTTCAGTGGAGAAATTACTTTCACATGCAACCTGAGTCTTCAACAATGTCAGTACAGCTTGGTAAGGCAAGTAAATATTGTCTTAAGCACTGCCTGTGCTCTGTAACCTTTTCAATCCTCACAGTCCTGTCAGGAAAGGGAAACTCAGCAATGCCACTTCTGAGAGCTTTCATTATATGTCATTCGGTGCCCTGAAAGGAGAGGTTGCATTGTTTCATGCTTTTCTCTCCATACGGCCACATTCCTCTGGTTGACTTTTCATGCCTGGAATAAATCTTTTGGTGTCTGTGTTTTGACATTTTGCTAAGCACAGTGTACAGAGCAGGATCTGCTTCTGTTGAGGAAACACTCCATGCAGGATGTTGGAGTCTTCCAGGGTGAGGAGATGTGAGTTTTTCATGAATCAGTCAATCAATCACACATACATCCTAGATCCAGAGCTGGAACAGACCTCAGAGACCATTGAGTCCAACTTCCTCATTTTATATGAATAAAAGCCTGAGTTCAAAGCTAGTTACTAACTATGTGACACTGGGCAAGTTGCTTAATCTCTGTTATTTTCAAGTTCGTCATCTGTACATACCTTCATGTATCTATACATATATACATTCACATATACATATATGTATACACATATATGTGTATATAATGCACATACATGTATATACATAATGGATATATATCTATGTATCTGTCTATAAACTACATATCATCTTTTAACAATGATAATTAAATTCACGGAAGCCTATGAGATCATTAAGTAAGATAATATAGATGGAAAAAAGAAGAAGGTCTAAAACTAAGCTTAGGGGGGTAGCAATGATTAGTGGGTGTGCCCTACATGAAAATCTAGTGAAGGGAACTGAAAGGAATGTTTAGACATGTAGGAAGAGAACCAGGAAATGCCTGAGTCATGAAAATCTAGAGAAGAGAAATTCTAGAAGAGGAAGATTGTCGGTGACAAAGGTTGCAAAGAAGCTGAAAAGGATGAAGATAGAGAAGAGGCCACTAGATTTGTAGGTAAGAGGTCATTGGTGACTTTGGAGAGAGCAGTTTAATTGAATGATGAATTTGGAAGTTATATAACTTAGGGTTTAGAAGAGAGTGAAAGAATAGGACACGGAGGTCCCTAGGACAGATGACTTTCTCAAGGCATTTAGTAGAGATGTTGAAGAGAAAATACAGAACTATAGCTAGTGGGGATAGTAGGATCAAGTGAGTTTTTTTTAAGGAGGGGAGCGACAAGAATATATTTGTAGGCATTAGGAAAGGAAACAGCAGAGAGGGAGAGATTGAAGATTCAAGAGAGTGGGATGATTGATAGTCAGGGCAGGGCAATCTGCTGAAGAAGATAGGGTAGAATCAAAGGTGAATGTAAAAGATTTTGCCTCAGTGAGGAGAAAGGAAACCTCGTATGATGCAGATATGTAGGAGGAGAAATCAGGGGAAGATATCTGAATTTTTGAGAAGAGGAAGAGAGAAGAAGAGGGAACTCTTAATGTGTGGTCTCATTTTTTTTGTGAAATAAGAAGCAGTCTTCAGTTAAGATAGTTGAGAGATCAAGTGCTATAGGAGCCTTGAGGGAGGACCAATAGGTTTGGAATAGTAACTGTAATCAGTGGGAGAGTAAATTGACTAGTGAGGTAGAAATGGATTGCCTTGGGTCAGTAATGGCTCATTTGAGATTATGTAGCATAAATTTAGAGTGGAGCCAATAAGGATAATTCCATGACTTTCTTCAGATTTTCAGCAGCAGGTGAATAGGAGAAAAGGAGGCATATGATATGAGTAATCCAAACATATTACACCATTGGCATGGTATAATAAGCAATAGTATAAGGGTGCAATGTATTTGAATGTAGAACATAGTGTAGAATTGAATTGATTCATCGATAGCTCAAATTTGGTAAGCAAGGAGAATGCAGCCAATATCAAGATCTGCAAAAGAACTGATAGAGGGATTACATGTCACAGTGGGGATGAAAAATTGGTTTAGGGGTTGCAAGGCAGAAGGAAATATGGAATGATAAAGAGTTATGAAAAGATAAAGGAATTCTGGAATTTCATGAATGTGCACATGGAACACTTGTGCATTATGACAGAAGCAAGAGTATGGCCACCTTGTGTGGAGCTAAGACAGAGTGGAGGAATATGTCATGGGAATTTAGTAGATGGGAAGTTAGGTTTGTTGCAGGGGCATCAGAAGTCATCTAGAATTTCTTGTCCCAATTTCTGCCTGCTCCAGGTAGAGATGGAGATGGGAGAAAGAAAGGCTGTAAGCCAGGCACCAGACTCATTGTGGAAGAGTCAAAGGAGGAGAGGTTCTGGGTGATAGTGGTAGAGGGAGAGTTTCAAAGCAGCAGTGAGGAGAAAGGAGTATTCCAATTCCTTATCAGTATCAGTGAGTGAGGAAGAGGGGGAGGTAAGTGAAATAGTACAGTGAGTAGTACAACCCTGATTATTTTCTTTGGAAAATTATCTTGATTTTAATATAGCACAATTCCTGACACATAGTAGGTACCTAATAGATGTATGCTGATTTACTGACTACTGGTTCTTTGTGGGTAGATTAAGAGAGGTATCCCACAGAGGCTGTTGTTCTAGAGATAAAGATACAAGGCAGGATGTAATGGACCCACTTATACTGGGTAGAATCTATGACATCAGACAAGATCAAAAAGGATGGAAGAAGGAGGGATGTCAAGTCAAACATAGTGGGAACTTGAGCAAATAGGCCCTGGACAAGGATGCTTCATATAGTTTAACTGGCTTTTTAATAGCTGCAACCTCTGGGAGGCTCAGAGATATCTCTTCACTCTAAGGAACGGAGCACAGGGAAGAAGAGGGTCCCTTCACTCATTGATGGACAACTTCAGGAAGTGGATTTTTTTCTCCCTTAGATAAGCTTCTCGGTTTAAGGAAGAAAAATTTGAATTATCTCTTTATAGAGGTCAGAACTATAACTAGTCTGGGGATGAATAGGGCTTTATTCTACTGCATCCAAATAAATGCATGTGTGTTTTGCTTTATAGCTGTGGAACTTAAGCCCAGAAAAGTTTTAATATCTTGTCCAAGCTCACAAAGGTAAGTAGAAGATCTGGGATTTGAACCCAGTTCCTTTGGCTTCAAAGACAGCATGCTTTTGACTGTACCACGATGCCTCCTAAAATACACTTTGTCACATTTTCCTTGCCAGCTCCTAGTGCCTTCCAAACTGACCCTACCCATCTGCTTATACATCTATATAATGTTTACTTTTTAATGTTTACATTCCTTTACTTGGCTAAACTGTAAGCTCCTTGATGGCAAGAACTTTTTTCACTTTTGTCTGTGTATCTCTAGTATCTAGCACAGGGCCTCAAAAATGGTAGGTATTCAGTAAATATTGATCGATTGATTGATTGATGGTAGTGAGTAGTTTTTGCTTGGGATGATGTTACAGAATCTGGGCATCCCTGATGTCTGGGTACCACTAATGAAGAGTTATTCTTTTCATCTTTCTCTATCCCAGCCTCACCTGGTTTGAATGAAACCTGTCATCTCTCCTTCTTAGATCTCTGAACAGACAGCATCACAGGAATGGAAATGATCTGGGGAAAGGGACAGCAGTTGAGTGCTATTGGTTTGAAAGCTTGTCAGACTAACAGCCTTTCTGCCACATGCCATGGATGGACAGCCAGATAGTTAAAACAGCAGAGCTTTCTAATTTAGGACTGAATTCCTGGTATTGATGCAGGGACCTCCCTTGCTCCATTTTATATCTTTGATTTACTGTGATGTTTACTGCCCATTAAGCAGTCAAGCCATACAGAAACATTTTGATGATCGACACAGAAAGCTAAAAAAAAAATGCCCTGTAGCTTGCCCCTAGAAAGTCACAAAGACAGTGGGAATGGAGATTTCCTGCCTAGAGCAGAGATGACTGTTGAAACCTGGGTACACCTCAAAGAGTTAATTGCCAAAGTCCTAATTAAGCCTAGTCTTAAAAGAAGAATGCCTGCTTGATCTTGGCAAGAAGCCCATAGGAAAAAAAAGAAATATCTGTCACCGTCTCAGAGAACACAGTAATTAAGGTCTGAAATGCTTCCCAATCCAAGAACAAGAAGGGTTTAGAGTTAACTGTTTGAACAACATCTCTTCCTGAAATGGCACTGTCACTGTATGCTTTGGAAGGACTTTCTTGTAATGTTTATTGTTTGCCTTGGAAAAAGAAGAAGATCCCTTTTTAGTAGTTATCTAGTGGTGGGTGGTTTGGGCACTTTGGCATCTTGGAGTCATTTTCTACTTCCTTCTCTCTTACCTGTCACACCCAATCAGTTGTTAAATCTTGGAGATTCTGCATTGACATTTCTTTAATTTATCCCTCCTCCAGAAGATCCAGTGACTCTCTTTTCCCCCTAGGATAAAATGCAATTTCTGTTTGGCTTTTAAAATCCTCCATAATTTGACTTGTACCTACTTTCATCTTACCTCATTTGAATCTCTTCTGCAATGTGCTCTATTTCATTCAAACTCCCTGCTTGCTTTTCCTCATATGGGACAATACAGTTCCTATCTCCATGCTCTTATACAGGCTGTTCAGATGCCTGGAATGCTCTTCCTCTTCCAAATGGCCTTTAGAATTCTTAGTTTTTTTCAGTGCTCAAGTGACTTCTACAAGATGCTGATCTTATTTACCCCCATTTGCTAGGGCCCTCTGTCCTGGAAATTATTTTGTATATATTTTGTATATTTTTCTCCTGGTATATATTTGTATATATTTATGTTGTATTTCCCTTCCACATCCTCCCCACCCTATTGAATGTAATTTCTTTGATGACAGAACATATAAATAATTGTTAAGTTGAACTGAATTGAAAGGACATTGAATATGTCCAAAGACCTGGGTTCAAATCCCAGCTGTGCTCTGGTAGAATGATATAATGGAAAGAATGCTAGATTGGGACTCAAGAATACTTGAATTTAAATCTTGCCTCTGACAATCACTTAATCTCTATGGACCTTAGCTTCCTTATCTGTAAAAGGGAAATGATAATACTATTAGTACCTATCTCATTGAGTTATTGTAAAGCTTAGAGGGAATGATCTATGTAAGAAAAGTACTTTGAGAATTGAATATCTTTTTAAGGGAAAATCCATATCTCTAAACATTTTCATCAATTAAAGAAAGAACAGCTCAGTGAACTAGGTATGCAATGAAAACAACTGGAAAAGAAACATCCTCAAATCTTAATAAAACATAAAAATATAGAATCTGAAAATTGAGGAAAAGATTTATAAAATATAAAGCAACCAATACTATAGAATGAATAAATAAAGCTAAAAGATGTTAAAAATAAATAATTAGCTAATCAGATTTTTTAAAAAAAGAGAAAGGAACTCAAAAAGTTGGTGTCAAAAGTGAAAAAAGGAGGAATCAGAACAAATGAAGAATAAATAGAGGAAATTATTGGAAACCATTTTTTGCCCAATTACATGTCAGCAAAACTGATAGCTGAAATAGATAAATATTTGCAAAAATATAAAATACCCAGTTTAAAAGAACAAGAAGTAGGGAATTTAAATAACATAATCTTAGAAAAAGAAATTGAACAATTCATAAATGAAATCCCAAGGAAAATAAATCCATTACCAGATGGATTTATACATGAATTCTATCAAGCATCCAAAGAACAATTAATTCTAATATTATGTGAACTGTTTGCAAAACTAGGAAAGTAAGAGATTCTGCCATTTTTCCCCCTATGATACAAATATGGCATTCATATCTAAGTTATGGAAGAGAAAAAGCAGAGAAAGAAAAATATAAACCAATATCCCTAACTCAACAATATTAAATAAAATATTAGCAGAGCCTATAGCAACACATTCAAAAATTATGTTGTAGAAAAATGTATTTTATTCCTACAATACAGGGTTGGTTCAATATTAGGAAAATCATAAACATAACAGTCTGTATTAATTAACAAAAATAATACAAATTACATGATTATATGACTAGATGTGGGAAAATCTTTTGTTATAATACCTGTTCGAATTGAAAATATTTTTAAAAACATAGGAATAAATATACTTTTCTTTAATATGGTAAATAACATCTCTGTGAAACCAAGAGCTAGTGTTATCTGTCATGGAGAAACTATAGAAGCCACCAATAAGACTGGAATAAAATAAGGATTTTTACTATCATCCTTATTAATTTATATAGTTGTAGACATGCTGATTATAGTAATAAGACAAAAATAAAAGAAGATGAGGGAATATGAAGACACAAAGAGGAAAAAATTGAAGTAAGCAAGCTTAGAAGTATAGTGTTTAATAAATTCAGACATCTCAAATACTGGGAGGAGGAATCACTGTTAGAAGAAAACTTTAGGGAAAACTGGAAAGCAGTCAGGTCAAAATTAGGGTAAGACCGACCTGTCACACAGTAACACGAAATGCATATGTTACCTAGGTGTAAAGGGCCACATCACAAACAAATGAGAGAAGGGAAGGAGGAACCATTTGCAACTCTGAGGAGGTGAAGAATTAATGACCAAACAAGGAATAGAAAAGATTGTATGGAATAAAATGAATAATTTTGATGACATGAAATTCAAAAGTTTCTGCACAAATAAAATCAATGCAGTGAAAATTAGAAGAGAGAACATTTATGATACACTGGGAAAAAACAGTTACAAGAAGGTCCTCTCCTGAAGGTCTGGTATCCAAGATATAGGCTCATGAGATCATGGAGTTAAAGCTGGAAGAGACTGTAGTAGCCATAGAGTCCAACCTTGTCATTTTACAGATGAGGAAAATGAAGCACAGGGAGGGTAAATGACTTGGCCAGGGTCGTATAAGTATCTGGAGCAAGATTTGAACCTAGGACTTTCTGATTCCAAGTCTAACATTCTATCTGTTACATGAAGTTGACTCTGGGAGCATACATAAGGAACTAATTCAGATATATAAGAACAAGAGACATTCCTTAATAGATAAATGGTCAAAGGATACACAGGCAGTTCTCAAAGAGGGAAAATGAAATGATCAACAGCAATATGAAAAATACATCAAATAATTAAGAAGAGAAACAAATGAAAACAACTGAGATTCTATCTCACCCCTGCCCCCAACAGATTGTTAAAGATGACCTAAGAAAGGAACTTGAAAATTGTTGGAGAGTTAATGCAACTACTCTGTTGGAGCTGTGAATTGGTCCAACCATTCTGGAAAGCAATTTGGAGCTTTATCCCCAAATTCATTAATTTGCAGGCTAAAGTATTTTGTGTGCACATCTTCTCCAGAGATCTGGTTGTTAAACACTTACTAGCACACCACTGACCATGAGCAATTGGTTAATTGTGGTGAATTGTAAATTGAAGGGAGGGAGGGAAGGAGGGAGTGAGGGAAGGAAGGGGAGAGAGAGAGAGAGAGAGAGAGAGAGAGAAGGAGTGGGAGGGGGAGGGGGAGGAGAAGGATAGGAGGAGGAGGAGGAGGAAGAAGAAGAGGAAGAAGAAGAGGAGGAGGAGGAGGAAAAAGAGGAAGTGGAGGAGGACGTGGGGAGGTAAGAGAGCCTAATGATAGTGATGTAAAAAAAGAGAGAAAGTAAGAAATGAATCATTGAAAAGAGTGAACAGAGTTACAGAGGGAGACACAGATAAGCAGGACAGTTTTGAACTTAACATGTTGAATTTGTTATGCACCTAAAAAAAGGAAATAAGTCAGACAGAGTGGAGATACATGGCTTCATTTTAAAATTCTATTTCTGTTTTTCTTGGCATTGAGAAATGTTATTATTTATTGATATTTGTGAAGTTCAGAATAACAAAATATAAGCCAATAAAAAGTGTTTCATAAACCCTAAAGTATACTATCAATGTAAGCTATGATTACTCACCAACTTTGCGACCTTAGGTAAGTCGTTGAATTTTTCAGTCTCAATTTTCTTTGTAAAATGAATTTAGTGGTTTAAACCACTAAATTCTATGAGACTGCTTTGGTTGAAGCCTGTTATGTTTGTTACATCTGTCATAGCCGAAAGTTCATGGACTAATATCTGTAGCAACAAAGATCAATTAGCTAATTGATCTTGTTGAGACCTCTATATTTTGAAGCTAATCATTTGCTTGATTTTGATTTGAGTAAGATACCCTGCCTTCATCAGAGTTATTAGTATCCATGATCAAATGGATGTGCCTTTGAATTCTGAGTAGTTATCTGGATACGAATCTTTCATTTCACCATAACAGTTCTACACGCTGACATCTATACCTAAAGCAAAAGTTTTACTTACATTAACAAATAATAGTTTTTCCTAAGAGAAATGCAGTGATTTTTTTCACTACTTTGAACATTAGCAGATACTGTATTTCTTCTTATCCAATATACCAAATATGTAGTCATTGAATAAAAATATTGAAGTTGTATTACCCTACTACTGATATGATAACAAAATTTTCTAATTTTCATGTATTTTATCCATTATGTTTTTCACTCATATGGTCATATAATTATTAGGATGGGGCAGCTAGATGTCCAGTGGATAGAGCACTGGGCCTGGAGTCAGGAAGACTTGAATTCAAATTCAGCCTCAGACGCTTATTAGCTACCTGTGTGACTCTGGGCAAGTCACTTAACTTTGTTTACCTCCCTTTCCTCATCTGTAAAATGAGCTGGAGAATGAAATGGCAAACTCTCTCAGTATCTTTGCCAAGAAAACTCCAAATGGGGTAACAAAGGGTTTGACGTGACTGAACAACGACAATTATTAGGATGGTTTGTTTATATTAGAAAAGTAAGTAGTTCAATATTTTTAAAATTGATATCTATCTTGGAATCTCTCTTCAACAACATCTCTCATGTTTGCTTCCTTCTCTCCACTTACATAGCCTATACCCTAATTCAGTAGCTCATTAACAGTTTCCTGTATTATTACAATAGCCTCCTACTTGGTCTTCAGGCTTCCAGTCTCTTGAGGCTATCTATCCTCCACACAGTTGTGAAATGAATATCCCTAAAATACAGATTGGGCTGACCATGTCACCACTCTGTCAGTCAGTCAGCCGAGTATTTATTAAGCACCTCCTATGTATTAGGTGATAGGGATACAATGAATAAAAGTCCCTATTCGGTCAAAAATTTTCAAAAGTTCCCTCCTACTTCTGGGAGGAAATACAAAATCCCGAGTCCAATGTTTAAATGCCTTGCATATACTTTGCCAGTCTTTGCTTGATATTATCTCCCTTTGCACCCTCTCTGCTCCATTCAAAGAAGCCTGCTAGCCATTTCTTGTTCATGGTGCTCCGTCATCAGCTTTAATTCTGCCCAGGCTATTTGAGATGTCCTGCTCCCTCCTTCCCTCTACCTCTTAGAATTGCTAATTAAGGGATGGGGAACTGGTAGCCTCGAGGCCACATGTGGCCCTCTAGATCTTCAAATGTGGCCCTTTGACTGAATCCAAACTTCAAAGAACAAATCCTAATGGAGGCTGAGGGTTCCCCATCCTTGCTCTCAGTGGTTCTCAACCTTCCTAATGCCACGACCCTTTAATACTCGTATGTGGGCGTATCTGCATGTAGGCGGACCCACCTGGAGATGGATAGAGGAGCGGTGTCTCGTTCCTAAGACCATTGGAAATATGTATTTTCCGATGGCCTTAGGCGATCCCTGTGAAAGATTCCTTCCATGCGACCACAGGTTGAGAACCAATGTGTCTAGTTCCTTCAAAGCACATTTTACTCACCATCTTCTGCTGAAGTCTTTCCTGAGACTCCCAGGTGTTAGCACTTTCTCGCTCTTAGAAGTCATTGTATTACTTTTGCCTGTTTTGTGTTTATTTACTCACAGATGTGTTATATTTCTTCCCCCCTCCCTGGTAGAATGCATACTCTTTGAGGAAAGTCACTATTTCATTTTGGTCTTTGTAGCTCCGGTGTTTTAGCACAGTGCCTTATACATACTATGAACTTAAAGTTACAAGTGTTTATTTAATAAATTGTACAGCTAGAGTGGTAATGGAAAGGACCTGGGGGAAGAAAGATCATATAAGAATTTATTGCTATCAATAAGATGGGAAAGGGACGTCAGTTTGGGATTAAATCTGTCATTTTCGGCATTCAGATACGATGCTTAGTCATATTGTGTTATAGAAGCCTTTTTTTGGTGGTTCTTATTGATTGGACCTTTTGATTTCATTGGTGTAGAGAATTCCTACTGAGGAAACATCCCTGACAAAGAAAATCACAACTATTCTGCAATGTATCATCAGAGAGTTACTTGGGTCACTCAGAGATTAGATGACTTGCCTGTTTAAAGGCTAGACTTGAACCCAGATCTTCCTGACTTAAAAGTGAGCTCTTTATCCACTATGTCCTAATGATTAGAATGATTTGCCTCTAGAGGTACAGTACAACATAAAAGGTTGGGCTGTAGGCCAATTTAGCCCCAAATTTGTTGTGTGACATTTGGTAGATTACTTAATTTTCCTGCTTTCTCTGTGTTCAAGGGGAAGATATAGTATATCCAAGGGAGTTTGATTCAATTGGTGTGGAGGGAGTAAGTTCTTGTCTCAGTTTTTAGTTGCAATTGACTAGTATTTTTTAGAAAGCAGCAAAATGGCCTGGAGGAGATAAAGATCTTCTCAAAATGTTTATCTTATAACCTGAGAATGATGTTTGTAGGGAGGATATGGCCCATGGTGTCTTACCACTAGCCTAGGAAAGCTTTCATGGAGAGTCAGCAGGGCTTTGGTTGGCTAAGAGACAGACTCCATGTTTTCACTCATTCCTTCCACTGTAATACCTTGTAGCTGCTGCTTCTGTTTGGTAAAGGGAGAGAAAGGTAAAAATGTATCCATTTTGTGTGCCTCAGACTGATGACCCCCTCCTTGCTCTTACCTTATCTCTTTCCCCCCTAAAAATTTTACTGCTTTGTTTGGAGTGTTTCTTTTCTTTTCTTTTCTTTCCTTTTCTTTTCTTTCTTTCTTTCTTTCTTTCTTTCTTTTTTCCTTTTTTTTGGTACTCTCATAGGCCTAACTCAAAGTGTAGAGTCATACCGTTAAGAGCTATTCATTTACTCATGTAATACGTGTCCCATTCAGAAAGGTCATTCAGTTTAAAGAAATTATGTGGTCAGTCAACCAAGACCATGAACCTTTCTGTATTTCCTTACTAGTCTCTGTTACATTCCTGTTATGATCCAATACTCTTTGGAGAAATGCTGCCCTCTGGCACAGTATTTTCACTGTCATAAGAGTTTAGTTTCCTGTGATCTCAGTGGTATTTAAAAATAAGCTCTGAACTACATGTTTAGCCAAAGCTATGGGAACATGGATGTCAAGTCCATTAATCATGGATAAAAAAAATTCTCTGGGTTGGAATGTCAACTAGAGAGTAGCTATGCCCTGCACTGTAAAATCTATTCAAAAAACCTCCCAATTAGGTCAGCTTGTCCTTCTGCCCTAAAATTTTCGTATTCATTCTCTCTCTTTCTCCCTCTATCTCCTCCCTCCCCATTCATTTTCTTTTTCTCCCTTCCTCTCCCCTTTCTCCTCTCTCCTTTCTCCCATTCTCTCTCTCTCTCTCTCTCTCTCTCTCTCTCTCTCTCTCTCTCTCTCCAAAAACTGGTAGTTATAGCTATAATCCCTACAACACTCTAGGGTGTGTAGAGATATTGGACATAAACCTAGTCACAAGCAACTTCTATAGAAGCATATCGCCCAAGGGTTATTAATCTTTTTTGTGTGTCATCGATGCCTTTGGTAGTCTAGTGAAACCTATAGACCCCTTCTCATAATAATGTTTTGAAACACACAAAATAAAATAAATTGTAAGGAAAACCAATTATATAAAAATGTCATTATAATAATATACAAACAAGTTCACTGATCCTAGATTAAGAACCCTGAATCTAGCTAAAGGTTGTCGTTTATATCACAATCACTAAAAAAATTAATATAAAATCACATTGTTCATTAGAAGGAAAGTATCTTGCGGCCATTTAAAATAGTCTAAAAACACCCACCTATCCCTAAGTAATTGGTTCAAAACTGATTTAGGAGAGAGAAAAAAGTAAACAAAACAGTGTTCATTTCTGATTGAGAAGGCTGTGGGAAGGAGTTCTGAATTGCACCCATCAAAAGTGATAGGGTAGGGAATGGGATGTGAGCATTCTGAGATCACGTCCGAAATGGAGGCATATTAACAACTAGCTATTTGCAAGTGGTAAATGGCCATGTATGAATTCACAGTGTAAATACACATGGCTACAGAATAATGTACATTTAGAACCTGTAAATTGCTAAAGACTTAGGAGGCTGCCTCTCGTCCCTGGCAGATGTTCGTCACATCCCTCAGTGCTCGGGGCAGCTTTCAGAGAAAGGGATTGCTTCTGTAGAGAAGCAGTATAAAGGCTTTAAAAGAAAAAAAATTAAACTGCAGTGGCTTTGAAATGATATACATTTGAAGAACTGCCTTAGTTCTGCTGTAAAATGATGCTATTGTTGGACTGCAGTTAAAAATGATACAATTTGTACAGGGTTAGATAACCTGAATTAGGAGGAGAGAACTAGAGATGCTCAGGGGCATGGTGAAATTCACATGATGTCATTCTCCTGAACTGAGAGCATGCACAATGGTCAGGGAGGAGAGCCAAGATGCCCACCTGCCAAAAATGAAGGGGAAGTTGGCTAGCAGGTTAATGTCTTGTGCTATATTGTTGGAAGGCTATATTGTGAGCAAAGATAGGGTTGGAAGTTCTGAGTCAAAGCAGCCACAATCTAACCCTAATAAGAATTTCTAGCCTCCCCATAAATTGCTGAATTTCCCCTCCCCCCTAATTTGAATTGAGGGCATGTGCTTTGCCTGCCGTAGAACAGTTTGTAGTACTTTCCCTGAGGACAAAAATTGTTAGTTTCAGTTCCATTTCCTATATAAAGCAGTAGGTGGGGGTGGGAGTGAGGAGGTGTGTGGGAAGGGGATTCATAAACTTAGATCCAACAACTACAATAATGATAGCTAGCCTTTATATAGTGCCTACTATGTGCCAGTTGCTATACTAAGCACTTTACACTTATTATCTTATTTGATCCTTACAACCCCTGGAGTTAGGTGCTATTATTATCACCATGTTACAGATGAGGAAACTGAGGCAGGCAGCAGTTAAGTAAATTGCCCTGGGTCACGCAACTAGTAAGTGTCCAGATTTGACTCAGGTCTTCCTGACTTCAGGTCTAGCATTCTATCTACTGTACCAGGATGAGGAAAAAAAAGATGACAATTTAATTTCAACAGTTTCCATTGTAATCCTGTGTACTTTATTTTATGTGTTTAAAAGCATTCTTCTGACAAGGGATTCAGAAGCTTTATTACAGTGTCATAGTGGTCCATGGCACAACATCCACTTCTGTAAAGGAAGATTGACTACTTCCCTCCCTCCAAATGAAAAATACTTTCTTTCTTACTTGTTCTCATAGTACTGTGTATTCCTCATGTAATTCTGATATTTTAAATTTGGTCATATATAACTTCGTTAATTTCCATTATTAGACTGTAAAACCCTTGAGGTCAGGGACCTAGACTTATCCCAGAATGCAGGATCACTGCATCTACACATTGGAAGTGGCCAGAGGTCAGCTAAGTTTGTCTCCAAGTAAGCTGGAAGGTCTTTTCATTAGATGTAGGTTCAGTACAAGAGAAAACAAAAACAAAGCAAAGCAAACAGACAAAAATGACAAAAACTTTCTAATAATTAGAGCTGTCCAGAAAGGGAATGGGCTATCTCAAAATACTCTTTTCATTGAGATCTTGAAAGGAAAGCCGTATGACCAGTCAATGCAGGTATTGTAGAGCAGCAAGTCCTTGTTCAAAATCAGGTTGCACTTAATGGCTTTTAAGTCCTTTCTAACTTGGTGATTCTGTGACTGTCCTCAATCTTCCAGTCCTTCCTGCATTGATATGGAAGGGGAATAGTGGTTCCCACGTGCCGGGAACTATCTAAGTGCTTTTTTTTTTGAAACAAATATTCTCTCATTTCATCCTCAAAACAACCCTGTGAGCTAGGTGCTCCATTTTACAGTTGAAGAAACTGAGACAAACAGAAGTTAAGTGACTTGCCAAGGCTAAGCAAGTGCCTGGGGCCAGATTTGAATTTAGGTGTTCTCGGCTCCAGACCCAGCACTCTACCACTGCTCCATGAGCTGCCTGTAAGCACCATGGACAGAGTTTCTGCTTAGTGTTCTTACAGACACTTGACCTAATAGGGAATTTCAGAGTTCTTTTTATAGAATCAAACCTGGCACCCAACACCTCAAGTTTGATTTTCTGAACTTTAAAAAAGATTTTTTTCATGAGTTATTAAGTAAAATATGTAGAGACTACCAGGTCTCATTGTGCTGTTTGTTTACTTTATTTAAAATAAGATATTTAATTCCATAGATCAAAATATCCCCTTAAAGGAGTTTCCAAAAAGGTGCTTCCTAGGCATGTGTGAAATTACATATGATTCCTTACAATATATAATATCAATAATATTGTTAGATGGCCTTCTAATCATTAACATCAAAATACAAACTAGAGTAAGTCATTCTTCCCAATGGCTTTGCAAGAGCTTGATGCTAATTCAGCACAAAGTTTAAGTTGAAGAGGGACACCCTATAAATGATAAAGTTCCCTAAATCTTCCAGTTTATTAATGAAATTGTGCTGATTGTTTCAAGCACTTGAGTCATTGCAGAACATCCTAAATGTCAACCAAAATCATCCAAAAGAATTTGGTGTAACTACCTGCACAAGAAAAAACAAGTAGATGAAGGATGCCTATTATCTAGACCAGTGGTTCTCAACCTTCCTAATGCCGAGACCCTTTAATACTCATACGTGGGCGTATCTGCATGTGGGTGGACCCGCATGGAGATGGATAGAGGAGCGGTGTCTCAGTTCTTAAGACCATTGGAAATATGTGTTTTCCAACGGTCTTAGGCAAACCCTGTGAGAGAGTTGTTTGACCCCCAAAGGGGTTGTGACCCACAGGTTGAGAACCACTGATCTAGACTGTTATAGTTATATGCAGTTGAGTGGACAATGTATGTAGGCAGCTGGATTGAGTCCTACCTTAGACATTTACTAGTTGTATGACTCTGGTCAAGTCACTTAACTTTACTCAGTCTCAGTTTCCTCATCTGTAAAATGATGATTATAGTACTTATCTCCTAGTGTTATTTTGAGGATCAAATGTGATGATATAGATATAGATAGGTATGACTATAAGGTGCTTTGCAAACCTAAGAGAGAAATGTAAATGTTACTTATTATTATTGTTAGTAGTACTATCACTTCTACAACAATTCCTTGTTGTTGTCATCTTTGTTGTCATTGTTGAAATCATTGTCATTGTTGTTGTTCTCCTCCTCCTCCTCCTCCTCCCCCATGTATCAGCATGTATGCACTGGAGAGACACTACAAATGACCTTTTGGTTTGGGTTAAGAATTGAACAGAGAGAGGAGAACAGGTTGTATTTGATAAACTATAAGCTTCTTTTAATAACACCAAGATTCTACCTGAAATGAGAGCTTATCTTTTCAATAAGAATATTCCTCCAGTGACCTTTAGGTCTGAGTCATGTAGTTGATGACCGTAGTCTCTGATAATCAAAACTGAGGATCAAAGGCAAATGGAAAGACACATACTAGATATTAGTGAGTTGGAAAACATTAAAAGCAAGGAACTATGAATGAGAAGGAGTATGAGGGAAGTTATCAAGGAAATATGTAGAATAAGGAGAAGATGGGCTGATCCTGAAGTGAGAGCAAGGAATATCCAGGGACAATTTTTGTGAGCTGCCAGTATCCTTTTGCTATCAATAGAACTAGTAGAAAGTCCCTGCCATGTAAGATGGACCAACATAGAGAACTTATGGGAAAATATAGATGAAAGTTGCATAGAATGGGCAGGCATATGTAGATTTTGATCTGCTTTTTTGGAGGGAAGACCTACACTGATGAAATCACAGATCCACTGACACACTGAAGTACTGGAGGGCAAATACATTTTTACTCTGATAATACATATCTACTATTCCTACCCTTGATCAGTCTTCTAATGCCACTCTGGTCCAAGGGGTTCCATATTGATAGAAGAAAATATAGGCTATCCTTTGTTGTCATTTAACAAATGTCATTGGAATTAATAGTGAAGCAAACTGCTTTGCATAGCAGTGACCCTGCACAGAGTTCTGGATACTGAGATCAGCCTCTGCTTGACCTCAGGAATTTTATTCTTTGATTCGCTAAATTAATTTTTTATTTGTAATCTCAGATTCCGTTGACCTCTGAGAACTCTCCAAGCAAATGCTCTGAGAGTTCATTTTAGTGCAGGGATAACCCTGTGGAGCACTATGAATGATGGTGCTGCCTAATAGGTTATATTTCAGAATCATATTTCAAAGGTTATAAGTTCAAATTCCATTAGAGTTGTACTTATGATAAAATTTCATGTATTTTTTCTCATCACCGCTTTAGAAATTCCACAAAATGACCCAAGATACAGAAAATTTCCTATATTGGAGGGAAAAAACTCTGGTTATAAAAAAAGAAATCCAAATATTACCTCTAGATGTAATTACTGGATTTATAAAGCACTTTAAGTTTTGCTAAGCCCTTTATATAAATTATCTTATTTAAACCTTCTAGCAACCCTATGAGGTGAGTACTACAAGATTTTGCTTTGTTTTATTCATTTATTAATGTAGTCATTCATTCATTTTTTTATTGATTAGTCTGGATCTGTAATTCCCTCTATTATATAGTAGAGGGTTGCACAGGGTGCTAAGATTTGGAGTGACTTGATGAGGGTCACACAGCCAGCATTTGTCAGAGGCAGGACTTCAATCCAAGGCTTCTTAATTATAAGGCTATGGTCAGTATGTTATTCTACCTATATACACAAAACTGCATAATGTTATTTGCAAAAGTATCCTGATTTTATTGATGAGGAACCTCTTCCATATAGCGATAAACTAATTAGTCCACACTCAAATACTTGGTAAGTGTGTACAGGGGAAATTGAACTCAGTTTTTCTTCATTACAAGGCTGGTTCTCTGTCCAGCCTGCTGTCTCTAACAGCTTGATAGAATCTTGGTAGCTATGACCCACAGAGGCCTCATTCTGTACTCATCTCGCTAAACTTCCATTGATCCCCACAGGCGTGTTATATAGGGGATTCTTGTTCAGGTACATTTTGTACTTAATGGCCTTTGAGGGTCTTTCCGCCTCTGTGATCCTATGATTTCAGGACAGAAGATCAAGAAGGCATGTCTTTAATCTCCAGATGATTGATACATTTTACAACTTAGTATTAAAAATGTTATTAAAAGGACTAAATGGGGTGTGATTAATGTATGCCCTTGAGAGGTGTATCCACAATCATATTACTATTTCTAATGCATGCTCACTTATGACTTGTTTTTCATGACATCTTCTTGAAGTCAGTCTAGAGACAAGATATTATGGACTTTGTTTTGTTTACTTATTTATTTATTTATTTTGTCTTATCTTTGTTAAATGTGAATCTTAATTATGGTAAGTACCAAGACATGTTGACTGCTCATTTAAAGAAAATTATTTAACAAAATAATAATAGTTTATATTTGTATATTACTTTGCAGTTTACAAAGCCCTTTCATAATCGTTATCTCATTTGGGCATTCTAACAACCTGATGATGTAGATAGCAATTAAGTAAATAAATAAAGGAGTATGCTAGCCATTTTATATCTGAGTAAAGGATATCAGAGAGCCTAAGTGACTCATCTAGTAAGTGACAGAATTGCAGTTAGAAGGGGGCTCAAAGTTCAGCTGGTGCCACATGCACTTAAAAACATGGCATACTTGACAGTGGGCTAGACTTACACTCAAGAAGACTTGGGAATAAGCCTTGGGTGATTCTCTACAACAGGGCCAGCAATACTAAAAAAATTTTGATTGAAAATCTCCAGAGAGGGTGCAATCATTATTGTTGTAATCAAACCTAGAGATGAGATGAACAGAACAACAACAATATTAATAACATTGAAAATAAAATCCAGTTTACCAAGTACTCATAATCTCCAAGTTACCTGGAATGAAAAGATATCAAAATATAGAGACCTAGATAAGGAAAATAGACTCAAATGGGAACAGAATGAGGTGCCTATCATTGCTGTTTTCCTGTCTGTTACTAGAGTAATATCAAGGATGCTTTCAGTAAGCCTTCACGGATAGATTTGCTTCTTAATATTTTACTGAGTTAGGAAAAAATACTAGCAAGATAATAACTTGACATAGGAACATTTCTACTTGAGCCACTTTGAAAAAAAATAATGACAATGACTGTTGTTATTCTTCCTTCTTGAAGAAGGCCATGATATCAGTAAGGTGAAGCCATGAAATGAATTGGATTTAAGTTAGAAGGTCTGTGCAGAGTCACCAGCCTCACTTTGTCCTTTGCCATCTGGGTCCAGTGGCAAGATATAGATCAGGATGACTGGAGGTGGCCTGCAGATGATGATGATGATAACTCCCTTAAAGCTTACCCTGTGGTCTAGGTGGTGAGGATGTGGGTAATAGCAGCTTAAGGGGATGCCAGCCAGGGTAACATACAGGAAAGTTTATGTATGCCCAGAGACTGCTGTGGTACAAGTGAAGGTCTAGTAGGAACTCTGAAGCACTGGCCACTTAGAGTCTGATTGGGTTATCATAGCAGCCAGTGTCAAAGGAATAGCTTCAACACACTGGTATGACTATTGGCTCCCAATTGACCAGTGTTTCAGGGCAGGGCTTTAGGATGTCCCTACTTGGAACCATGATTGTAATCAGCCTGATATGAAAGGTAGAGGAACGAATGACTCCCCTTTGGGTTCTGTTACAACAAATGGGTGGGATACGGGAGAATGAATCAGAAACATCAGTATTCTATATGATAAATTCTTTGGTGTAAAAGGTGCTAACTACTAAAGTTCACAAAAATAAATATACTTGAAATAGATTAAAGATAAGAATATTTATTATGTTCCAATGTACTATATGAATACTAACACAATTTCCCTCCTGAAGCTACATAGTTCCTTCAGTTGGTCCTTATGTCAACTCCTTCAATTTACGTATGAGGAAACTTGTGTCCAGAGAGGTTTACTTATAGAAGGCTTACTTATATAAAGTCACAGGTAGTCTCAGAGGCAAGATTTAAACTCATTCCTCTGTTTCCAGAATCACTGTTTTTCCACTCTGCTAGAGATACAAAGATAAAGTGAAAAAAGAATCAGTACTTGACCTCAAGGAACTTACATTTTACTAGTGGATATAAGGTGAAAACACATGGGCATGTTGGTGATAATTCAAGAAATGAGAGTACGAACAGATAGAAAGAGTGGAAAAGGCTTCCTGTAGGAGGTAGCCTGTGAGCTGAGTTGTGAAGGAAGTTGAAGGTTCTAAGAGATGAGGCTAGAAGGAGTATATTCCAAGCATGAGGTAGGGATCATCTATGAAAGAGAAAGAGCTGAAAGAAAATGCAGAGATCGCCTTGTCCAAACTCTTCATATTATGAATTAGAAATCTGATGCTCAGAGATATGAAGTATTTGATGTCAGGTCAGGTCTTTTGACTCTCAATCCAACATTCTTACCATTCTAGCTCACTGCCTCCCAAGAAAAAGGCACAAACAGATGGACTTGATGCTTTTCTATCAGACTTGTCAGTAGATTACAGAGCTCTGAATAAGTAAAATAACTCACTAGCCACGTTTCCTCCTCCTCCTCCCCTTGTACATCCTTATTCTCGTGGTTATCAAATCCTCTTTATCCTCGCTCCTTAGCTTTGGTTCTCTGTTTTACTCCTTGGAATCTCTGACCTATCCTTTCAGCTTCCTCATCATGCAGTAGAGCTATCTTATATGACACAATCTCTAGCTTTGCCTTTCCTCTGTGCTCCCTGACCCATAGCAGGCCATAGCAGAATGGTTTGGATGTGGCTTCACTTCCACTGGGAAGAGCAGGTGGTTATCCATAGATCAGATGGGCAGTAGTTCAAAACCAGCCAAGTTAAAAGCATTGGACAGGTAGGGTCCAGAATCTGGGAAGTCATTATTCCTGAGTAGGAGTCATGGAAGAAATCTGAGTCTATAGCATATGTTATTTATTCTTTGCCCTCTTTGAGATTCCTGGTTATGTGAGAGTAGGCCATGGTTTACATGAGGATGGTTGCCTCTGGAAAGGGCCGCAGTTGGTTTCACATTAAGGCAGACTTGCTGAGTGTTAAACATGCATTTTGTTGATTGAGTGATCAGAGTCCTTCCTCAGCGCAGGTTCATTGGGTAGGTGGGCTGAGGAACAAGTATGAAAATGAGGGGTGTTGGAAGGGGCAGAGGAACAAAGAAGGGGCCAAGGGAATCACATGGAAATGAAAATGTGCTTCCTCTATTTGACCATTTAACCAGGCCAGGTCTCAGTATGTCTGTCTGTCTGTGTCTCTCTCTCTCTCTTTTACTTTAGGCCAGATTTAGAGGTAGTCTTGTGCAAGTTTGTCTTTGTGAGTGAGTGGTATTTCTATGTGCCATCTTGCTTTTACAGATACATCACAGAGAGCAAACACTTCTGGGGAATACTGTAAGGAGTGTTTGGGTCACAGATAAGGGGGTGAGAGCTGTTTAGTTATACTGACTTCCACCACAAACAGCCTGGAGTGGGGCCTGGAGCATGTTCCTGACCTATGAGAAAGCTGATGAATTGAGGACCCAGTGTGAAACCTTGATGCTGAAGGTATAGGTCTCTCTGGGTTCATTGCCCTCTTTCTCTAATTTTCCATAGCTTTTATATGTTTTTTTCCTCTGCTAATTAAGACATACAGATGTTGAGAGTTTCCAGGATAATGATACATCCATAGTCCTTTCATGAATGAATGCATGTCCTCATCTTTTAAAGAAAAGAATCTTTAGGGGCAGGTCTGCATTGTTAGAAGTGGGTCCAAAGAAATGTACCAATGACAACTGGTTAATACAGAGAGCATGTGAATGCTGGTAATGGTTAAATGACTGTAAATAGAACTTGTTTATTAAAATAATGTAGTGATTTTATCCCTTCATTCTTGATATCTCTTGGCGCCTGACATTATGCTAGGATGGTTTCCATGGTAACGGCATGTACTGTTCCTTTCATTTGACCTTAAGGCCGAGCCCTGCTGTTGCAGTGAAAATTCTGAGAAGCACCTCCACTTTTATTAAAAACAAAAAATACACAATCTATGCAAAAAGTAAAAACCAAAAAAAAGTGCAGAAAATCCATAGATTATATTGCAGAAAATAAAGGGGTTCATATGAGATTTTCATTAAGAGGGAATCAAGAAACAATTTACTTTGCTGGAGGTTGAGAATGCCTGTGATATCTTTCTCCTAAATTACCTTAGAATTGATCCTTTGGAGCCTTGCTTAACATCTGGCCCTTTCATTTCTAATTCAATATATTTCACTATTTTTAGTCATATGGAAGTATCTGTTTTCTCTGATTTAAGAATTTGCTTCTTTGTGACATGCACATAGATACTCCAGTTCTTGATTTTACTCCTACCTTGTGTGTTTAACAAAGGACAGTTAGACTCAGGGTAAGATTGCCAGAATCATTTGGCATCAAAAAGAAACCACAAGGTGGCTGTCCTGTGCCTAGGACACTGATGACTTCACTATGAAAGAGACTGCCTCTGTGCTGAAGTCACGAGCCTCGGGCCAAATTCTCCATCTCTCTCACAGTTTGTATCTCCCCTGTGCACCTGGAGCTCTTGTTAATTCCAACCAAACCTCACGCATAAAATAGAGATGTGGGTGAGATAACGGGATCTGAAACTGGACTGGAATTATCATGGCCATTGGCTTAAATGACTTGGGTGCAGAGAAAGGTATGTTGGGTTTTTGTGGCCTGGTAGCTGTGTGGAATTGTGGAAGATGACAAAATGTTTCCTGTTTCTTAGGTAGTATCTTATGCATTTTTGCCTACCACAAGAGCTGCCTCTTACATGAAATAGCAACAATCAATATGATGAACCAGTTCTTTTTGGCTAGAATCCTTTGGCATCTTTAGAGACTGTAGAATTCAGAGTGTGAATAGACCTAAGGGATCATCTCACCCTTCTCTCCCCCATTCCCTTCTTCCTCTTTATTTAATAAATGGAGAGATTAAAGCTCAGAGAATTTGAGGTTTTGCCCAGATCTCTCTGGCAGAGCCAGAATCTGAACCCAAATCCATTTAATCTTCTATATTCTTCCACTACAACTCTTGGCTGGGTTTTGGAGCTGCAAAGGAGGTAGGAAATTCTGAAATGATAAGTAAGGTAGGGTGACTGAGGCAGATGTAGTAAGGAGGACATAAGCCTGGCTTTTGGAGTCAGAAGACTTTGCTTTGAGTTCTGGTTCTGCTAACTTGGTAGTTGTATGACCTGAGGTAAGACATTTCACCGTCTTGAGATCCCATCTGTTCAATGGTGTTTGGAATCCTTTCATAACCTACCCCACCTGGATCAAACAAGATAATGTATGGAAAGAGCTATAGAAATTCCAGTGCCTAATTAGAGACTTAGGTAAGGTTATGGTGCCAGATCAAGCAACCCTAAAGTAGTCTTCTTCAGATCTTTCTGGGCTTGAGGGAGTTGAGTACAGTCAGCCTTAAGGGTTGACCACTTAATGCATCAGAAGGGGTCTGGAAGCACATGCCTGTATGCCTGACCCGGTTAGTTAAAATTGCAAGTCAATCCAAGAACCCCTTTCCACTGATCAGGGCAAAACTAATTCCTTTCTACTCCACTTCCTCCTCCCTCCACCCCTGTTTAGCATCTACCAAGTATAAGCTGTCACTCACTCAGGCTTTGAGGTGAGTCCCTGACACCACCAAAGGCTCTCAATGCACTGGCCTCTTACTAAGTATTTGTTGCATCAAATGCCTAGGTCATCAGCAAAATGAATTTGGGACTGGAAGAGAGAAACAAAATCTACCTGGTAGACAGTATAAGGAAGAATCCTGGAAGCCACAGTTTCTGCTCTTGATGATTAGGGACAAGACCAAAAAAAAATCTTAGATAAAGATTTTTTCTGGCACTCTTGGGAAAAATGCTGAAGCTCATCATACAACATTGGTCATTGCTAAAGCTCATCTTCTTGAGATCTTGAGAATAAGAAAGCTTTCAGATTAGTATGTTGTTCTTGTTCTTGTACTAATGGGAATGGAGATAGATTTTTAAAAAATAAAGTATATGTGCACATATGTACACATACACATACATTCATAGTATACTCAATACACATATAACATAATACATGTACACATATAGAAATACATTCATATAACATATATACATGTGTATGCAATGTAATGTAATATATACACATGTACATATACATATATTCTCTGTCTCTGCCTGCCTGTCTTTACCTCTTTTCCTCTCTCCCTTCTCTTCTTCACCTGCAATTTTTTGATATAGTAATCTAAAACTACATCTCATTCTGGAACCCCTGACAACCATAGGCAGTATAATAAGTAAGTTTATAAGTAGCCAGTATAAAGTGGCAATAGCAGAAAATAAGATTGCAAAGAAGAACCTATAAGTCACATACAAACCGTCTCAAAGATCAAAGGAACATAATTTGCAAACTATATTGTATATTAACCCAAAGTGACATCCTGGCAACGTGTGCTAAATCAGGGAAAGCCATCTAGGCTTTGCTGTCAGGGCCTTTTCATCCTATGATATGTAAATCTCGGATAAGTTCCAGACATCTGCAGTGAGACCAACAGAACATCAAATGTTACTGATAACTTTGAGATGATGTTAACTTTAAAGTTTTACTGACAACTTTGAGATGATTTGTTAATGAACTAACTCCAAGGTGGTAGAGATAAGAGTTAGTCTGTCTCCTACCAAAACCGTATAAAAAGGAGACCTCAAACTCCTCCTCTCACCTTGCCCCCACCCTCCGGCTCTCTTCCATTTCCATATAGTCCATGCTGTAGATTGCTCCCAAATTTAATACGATTATGAAAGTGATTCTCCCTCCCCATTTTCTTTCCCGAATTGCCTGCTTACTTTACCATCCCATCCCTATCCCCATACCATGTTCCTCAATATCCCTTTTTGCTGCTTGTTTCTGTACTTTCCATACTGTTTGCTCCTGTATCCTCTCTGAGCCTTGTGCTATAACTGGCTTTCTGTCTACTATGATGTGTTGACACACATATATGGTCATTGTTTCCCAAAAGGACTAAATTGATAGTTTATTCTATGATATCTGTGAAATTCCGTACTCTTGGAGCTCAGGCAGACTCCTCTAGGGCTATTGGTGTAGACCTGCTTTAGCTTGCAGATAGCTGATGGCTTTATAGTGCTTTAAGGTCTCCAAGTGCTTTGCATGGCTCATCTCATTTGATCCTCAAACAACTCTGTGAGGTAGGGGTTATTTGTACCTGTCTTTTAAAGATGAGGGAGTTGTGGCTCTGAGAGTTTAAAAGACTTTACAGGCTTACAATATAGTGATCAGTCAATAAGTTGAGAATCATTTACTCAATACCTGGTATTGGGGATGCCAAAGGCAAAAAACAAAGCAGTGTTTGCCCTCAAAGAGCTTACATCCTACTGGGGGAAGCAAGACATGGGCATATGAGTATATCAAAAAACAAGGTTATTCAGGCAAAACCTGTACACAATCACAGACACATCGTACATATGATGACCAACCTTGATAAACTGGACTATCCTCAACAACGCACAGCTAAAGACAACTCTACAAGCCTCAGGATGGAAGGAGATACCTAAACTCAGAGAAAGATATAGA
>CM053584.1:332346024-332367199 GCA_028627135.1 Pseudochirops cupreus | reverse complement strand
CTTTCAGGTAGTCCAATAATTTTTAAGTTGTCTCTCCTGAATCTGTTTTCCAGGTCAGTGGTTTTTGCAAGGAGATATTTCACATTGCCTTCTATTTTTTCATTTGTTTGGATCTATTTGATAGTATCTTAATTTCTCATAAAGTCATTTGCTTCCATTTGCTCCACTCTAATTTTGAAGGAATTATTTCCTTCAGAATGCTTTTGAGATTCTTCTTCCATCTGGCAAAGTCGACTTTTTAAGGCATTCTTCTCCTCATTGGCTTTTTGGGCCTCTTTTGTCATTTGAGTTAATCTATTTTTTAAGGTATTAATTTCTTCAGTCAGGTTGTTGACTCTCTTTTCATGATTTTCTTGCATCATTCTTATTTCTCTTCCCAATTTTTCTTCCATTTCTCTCATTTGGTTTTCAAAATCCTACTTCACCTGATCTCTAGCTTTTAGGCAATCTTCATGTTTCTTGGAAGCTTTTGGTGGGGGAGCTCTGGCTGTGTCGTCTTCCTCCCGTTCCCTGCTTTGATCCTTCTTTTCCCCAAAGAAGGAATCTAGGGTTTGGTTGCTGTTCTTACTTTGCTTCCTGTGCTTATTCATGGCTGGCCAATCAGAGATTTTTTAGCTCTGTGGAACTCTGCTTCCAGAGGGGAAAGCTCTGTCCCAAATTGCTGGGGTTTTCCCAGCTGCTGGAGCTTTTAGAAGGCTGCTGAGACCCTCCCTCGCTCTGGCTCACTGAAAAGAGACCCCAGGACCACTACCCAAGACCGCGATCCAGATCCAGGCCATTCAACGCAAGAACACTTGGCCTCTGAACAATCGCTTGGCCCCCCTGCAGTCTGCAGGCTGGGAGCTCTGAAGTGGCAATGTGGAGACAGGTGCAGGACCTCTGCTTCCACCACTTCCTTGCCCTGGAGTCCGTGTGGCCAGACACACTTTAATCCCCCAATTTTAGCCAAGTTCCACTAACCTTTCACTTAGTCCGTCCTTTTTTTTTTTCTTTATGGCTTTATAATTCTGGAAACTGCCACAGCTGCCGCAGATCCACTCTTCTGTTGCTCCAGCTGCAGCTCAGCTCGTCCAGCTGCAGCTCAGCTCGTCCAGCTGCCCCCAGGGCCAAGGTGCAGTTTCAGGCTTCCAGCCCTGAGATGGTGCCTCCTAGCTGAGCTGCCTTTAGCAGAAAGTATATTTGTGTGCGTTTTAGAGTTCTAGAATTTGTTTAGAGTCATATTTTATGGGTATTTTGAAGTGGCTATGTGGGAGCTGCAATACTTTATTGCTCCTACACCACCATCTTGGCTCCACCTCCCCTCCTTCTAGAATTTTCAAATTTACTGCAGGCCTACTATTCACATTTGTTGTTTTTTTTTTTAGAACAGCTAATCATAGATTTACATACTACCTCACCTACTTACTGGCTTGGAGACCCTGGGCAAGTCATTTCCTTTCTGTAGGAGTCTGTTGGCCCACTCCTGTCAAAATGGATGTCCTCCTGGTCTCTACATAACTCCTTCTTGTGAAATCAACCTAGAAAAGCAGCCAGGAAACTGATTATGAAGGGCATTAAATGCCAAACTAAGGACTTTTCATTTTATTCCAGACACAATAGTGAGTCACTGAAGATTCTTGAGAAGAATGCCATCATCAGCCTGTGCTGTGCTATAGGAAAATAAGTTTGGCAGCCAGGGAAAATGACTTAGAGAAGAGACTAGAGACCAGTTATTGTTTTTTTTTAATTTATGGAATAAAAGAAGCATTTCCATAACACAGTACAACAAAAAAGATGATTGCTCATGAAACTACAAATCTACTATGCACAACTTGCTAATCCTTTCAAATATACAACAAAGTTATGTGAATTTCCTTTTTTTTTCTTGTGAAGTTATTAAAATAGTCCAGGCAAGAAGCAAACCAAATTTCTAAAAGAAAGTAAGGTATTAACAATTGCGGGAAGAACTAGAATGAAATTTTCTACTCCTACCTCTTACTTCTTAGTGCATGAGAATAGTCTAGATTTTATATTCCTTCAATAGCTTTCTTCCTCCACAGACTAAGAATCAGAAACTCTGAAATTCAGTCATAGTTAGACAGGTTTGTTCCTGGGACAATGAGGGCAAAAGCGTGACCACAGTAGGAAAGAATCATGGCCCTAGACACCACAAGGTTTCTGTCCTGCTAAGGGATTGCTCCTATTGAAGAGGTATGGGTAAAGGTTTGGAGCTTGGGGGTGCAGCTCCTGGGAGAGTGAAATGTAGCTCTGGACAGTACATTGGTACCCTCTAAATCTTGACATCCTTCAGCAAAGCCCTTGTTATCCTGTCCTGGATATTTCTATATCTTGTCTGTCTGTCTGTCTGTCTGTCTGTGTCTCTCTCTCTCTCTCTTTCTCTCTCTTTGTCCCATTCTAAAATCTACAGCATAGCCTTTAATATATTTATGCTTTGCTTTTCTTCCTTCTCCCCATAGAAATGGACATTAATACTTGATCTTTCTTAATCTCCTGCCAGATCAATAGCCTAGAGTTTGTAAAGCTCTCTAAGAGATCAGTCCATCAAAGCCCTGTTGACAAAAAGCACCGTGAGCACCTTTTGTTTCAGTCTTTCTGTGCTTCCCTGTGTGGATTAATGAGTTAATGTTTGCAAAGCTCTTTGAAGTATTAGGATATTACATATTACTGAGAATAGGCAACAGCCGTATGTTAAAAATTAATTGGAGGAAACCACTTGCAGATTGTAATAAGGAAACATCCCTAGTTCCAAGGGCACTGGGGACTTCAAGTAAACAAGCCCTCATTAATTTGGCTAATTAGTCACTTGCTGTATTTGCTGGTTTATAAGAGGCACCCTTTTAAACTGGAAATTGAGTTGTAAAGAGACTGAGTGGTATAAGTGAAAGAGATAGTCTCAGCATCATATGAATTGGATCATAGCAGACCCTGGACTCTCAGATGAGGTTGGGACATTTCAGCCTAAGGTGGGCCTATGACATCTTGAAGAATGTGGGCCATATTCTGGTGGAGTGCAGAAAGAGAAAGATTGACATGGGAGGAGGCATTGATGGGAGGGAGCCTTAGGTGGTGTACTACTGGAACAGGTGAGGGATAGTTGCTTGTGACAGCAACACCATGGTACTGTGGGAAAAGTACTAGTTCTGGAATCTGAGAGTCTAAATTCAAACCTTATTCCCCCCATACCATTGTACCAGAATAGGTAGTACAGTGTAGAGGGCCTGGAGTCAGAAAGACCTGAGTTCAAATCCAGTCTCAGGCACTTACTACCTGTATGACCCTGTTGTTTCCTCAACTGTAAAACGGGTATAATAATGCACCTACTTCATAATGTTGTAAGGATCAAATGAGATATTTGGCACATAGTAGGGGCTTAATAAATGCTTGTTCCCTTCTTTCTTTCCTTCTATAGGACCTTAAACAAATCACTTAGCCTCCATAAACCTCAGTTTCCTCATCTGTAAAATGAGAGGTTTTATTACATGATCTCTAAATTCCCTTCTTTAGGGACCTTGTGCTCAAGTCAACTCAGTGGAGGCCAGGTCCAAATGTCATTGTCCTTGAGGGACCATCATTATGGAAACTACTCTTGGAGTACAGGTCACTCCTTTCTTCTTTCCTTAAGTACCGGAGTAAAGTATGAACAGCTCGTATGCAGCAGAGAATCTCCAGAACTATGCTCCTACCTACTGTAACCTCTAAATTGGATCATACCAAAGCCTAGGTTAGAAGCCTGGTTACTCTATGATTCGCGGATCTACTAGAGACTAGTAATAACATCTGTCATTTACATGGTACTTTAACACTTTTAAAGTATTTTACATCCATTATTTCATTTGATCCTCACAGGGGTAGGCACTTACTTTAACATTTCCCATTTTACAAATGAAGAATTATAGGCTTATCAAAGCTAAGTGACTCACACACCATTGTACTGAGGCAGTCTACATCTGAGGAAGGTCTTAACCTTCCTGACCCCAAAACCAGAGGTCTATCTACATGATGCGTCTCAACTTCCCATTGAGGTGAGAGTCCCCTGAGAGACTTCCATTAACCTTTTGTTTCTAGATTCTAACATGGGATGATTTTACATTCCAACTCAGAATTGATGTTCTGGCATGTGTGTGTGTGTGTGTGTGTGTGTGTGTACACAAACATACATACATATATATATACATATATATACATATATATATATATATATATATATATATATACACACATATACATACACACATATACATACACACACACACATGAAAATGTAGGTAGTACAGACAAATTGACTAAATGGATAAAATTCAATAACTTGATTTTGTACCTCTCTGCCCCTACCCCAGCCCTCTGTTCTCCAAAAAAAAAAAAAGTCCAATACTGATACTATCTGTCAGCTAGACTCTATCCTCCATGAAGGCAAAGTCCACATTCTAACTACATAATCTTCATATCTCACTACTCCCAGAATCTAGAATAGCACTTTATATATAATAGATGACTAGTGTTTATTGCATTAAGAACCCAAAGAACTGAGGAAGATATACAAGACTTATCCTTTTCCATTTGCTTCAAGTTTGAGTTTGGTTCAAGAAGAAAATGGAAATATCCTTACTGACAAGCCAAGAGTCTTTAAATTTATATTTATTATATATATTATATGTATATATATATATATTATACATACACACTCACATATAGATCTATAAATATAGATATACATACTATATTACTCTATTGCTGAACCTAGTCAGCAAGTAGATGAAGCCCTCCACTCTACCTATGTATTAGTACCTATCAGCTGACTATGCCTTCCCTACTGCTTACAAACTGTTCACTTCACTCTGGTACTTAAGGAAAGAGGAAAGAAGTGAGTAGTGCTCCAAGAATAGCTTCTTTAATGATTATCCACAAGGATGATGACATTTAGACCTGGGCACCATCGAGTTCACTTGAACATGCTGTTTTTGAGGGAAATGACAGACATACCCAAAGTCTCAGATTTTGCAGATTTTTTTGGTTTACTTTTTAGCAGTCAGGATGACCCTCAGCAACTGGATTCAATTCTTACTCTTCTGGTCTGTAAATGGCGGCCTTTATTGAGCAGGAGACTTCCTTGCTCAAGGGACATAGAGTTTGGCCTTCCTTTAAAAAAAAATCTAATCCAGAGGATCTTAACCTAGATCCATTCATGGTAAGATTTCAGGCAAATCGGTGAACTATAATGGGAAAAGAATTACATATTTATTTTTACTAATATTTAACTTAAATTTAAGTATTTCCTTCATTTAAAAATGTTTCTGTGAAAGGGTCCATTGATTTCACCAGACTACCAAAGGGGTTCATGAGACAAAAAAATGGTTCAAAATGACTGTTCTAACTACTCACAACTATAACATTGAGACAAGCTGGGCCAACTTGGCATAGACACAAAGACAAAGCTCAATTGGGGGACAAGAAGGGGACAGCACCAGATCCTAGGTCAAAGTTCACTAATAACTCCCTTTAGTTGAATCTCTCTTTTTCTCCTATTAGATCATCATGTATGAGTTTTGAAATTTGTCACTGTTGGAACACATAACTGTCATCTCATCTTGTTCCCTCATTCTGTTTTGAGGTTGATTTTCTTAAACTCAAATGTGAGGCTTTACATTTATCCCTATTGAATCTCGTTTTATTAGAATTGCCCTAATGCTCTAGTTTCTCATAATTGTTTGGACCTAGACTCTGCCATTCACTGTCTTGGTTATCTCTTCCAGGTTTGGGTCATTCTAACTTTGATTGAGATACTATATATACCTTTATACAGTAAAGACCTGAGCACCAATTCCTGGGGTACTCCACTGGAGACCTCCTGACAATCAAATAGACAGTGAATCAATAGCTGCTCTCAGAGTACGACCAGTCAACAAATTCTAAATCCCCACCTTACACTTACTGGTTTCACAATGGTAGACTTCTCCTTTAGAGTCTTTGTTTCCTATTTCTGTGAAATAGACTAATACTTGTAGCACTTACCCATAGAGTTATTAGATCAAATGATAATATGTGTGTGTAAATTATAGGTGTATATTATATACATTATATATAAAGTGCTACATAAATATGAGGGAAGGTATATATATTAAAGCTTATTTAATACAAATCCCTCATTTTATAACTGAAACCCAGAAAACTTAAGAGGTTTGCTCAAGGTGATATATAGCTAGCTAGTGGAAGTCAGGACCAGCACTTAATTCCTAAGTCCAATATTCTTTCCGCTATCCCACCATTCCTCTACTTTGAAGTGTTGGGAAAAAAGTTGCAGGACCTCTGCATATCCTAGGTGACTAGCAGACATACCCCCCCTTTGTAAAGCCAAGCACAAGCAGCTTTCCAGAGGACTGCTGCTGTGAACAGCTTTCAAGGTTCTGATTACATAGTACAGTGAACTCTCTATTTATTTGGTAACAAATTAAGGCAAAATATTCACAGAAATCAAAATACAGCATTCACCATGTTATGGCATAAAAACTTATCATTAAAATAGCCATGTAGTTCTCAACGAAGGCAAGCCTCTTTAATTGATACAAAGTACAGAGGTCAAAACTTTTCTACCCCTAGGTCACATTGTATTAATCTCTTCAATCAAAAAGTCTTCTTTCTCCTTGATTGGAGATTAGTTTCTAATCATTAATTAGCAAGTCCTTAACTCAATCATCTAAATGTAAAGGTCAAAGTGTTCCACCCCTAGTAAATCATGATCTTTTCAGTTTGCATTAACTACCCTAGGAGAGGTCTTTTCATCTTAACTTAAGGCTGGCTCTTCACTTCCATGGTTCCCCTTCCATGGTCCCAGGTCCTGACAGTGACTTGTTGTCCAGCTCCTTGTCCAGTTCCTATTCCACACTGAAGCTCACAGTGTCTAGTCCACCTCAAGTCCTTCACACTTTCTGTTCCTAGGAAGACAAAGCTTTAAAAAGCCACAATAACATTCATACACATTGCCAGAATCCTCATCAATTCACTTTCTGCCTATAAAATCAGCATAGACACAACAACAAGGTCTAAGGAATCAACACAAATCATCAGTATGGTCCCTGGACCTCTAAAAATGTCAATAAGACCCACCTCCAGGATTTCTGCTGTAACAAGAAAATCCTCTTTCAGGGCTTCTGAACCAGCAGCAAGATCCCAGGACTTCTGTAACAACAGCACCATCCTCTATCAACAGACAGATCTGACAAAGTAACATCAAAACAGACAGACAAAGTACCAGCACCATTCTCAGTTCTTCTCAATTCTCAATTCAGTCCTCAGTTCTCATTTCTCTTCTCAGTTCTCAGTTCAGTTCTCAGTTCTCTTCTCTCTCTCCAGCAGTAGCAGCTCAGCCTCCAGATGCTTGCTCCTAGCAGTTTCAGCTACCAGCAATTCTCAATAGAAGTTCTTGGCAGAAGTTCTGGCTGGCTCTCAGAAGAAGTTCCGCCAGCCCAGGTTCTATTCTCCAAATCGCTCCCCTCTCCAGCCTGGGTCTCTCCTTATATGTGATATTAGCTCTTCCCTGCCCCATCCCTTCCTGTTATGTCAGCAAGTCCATCCCACTGTGGGATTCATAAGTTCTGGGTCTTAATACTTGATGCAATTATGAACTTGAAACTAAGTGCTAAGTACCTGTTAGCTTCCCAATACAAGGGGCAGGGAAGATCTTCAAATTCCCATTACCATTACACCTTTCCTTCCAGTTACACCACATGAGTGTTAAGAAATTCTGCAAAAAGAGAAGGGCAATACATAGTACAGTAGCTTGGTAGGCAGAAAAGGAAAATAAACAACAAGAAGAGGAATATTACCAAGAAGAGGGGGGCTTAAGAAGACAGTCATCAAAGCAGAGCATTACTGAGGGGAGGGAAATAATGTCATCTTTCCTCTTACAACTACTAATATTGCTTTTTCATCTATATAAAAAGATAAGATGTCCCAATTTGACTGAGAGAGTCATGGTTTGGGATGACCTGTATCAAAACAAGACCAAAGCAAGTGAACAATGTAGGGGGAAAAAACCTGTAAAATACCTTGTTTGGTTATTACATTAAAACCAAATGAATAGTTCTCAGAGCTAAGCTATATATCATTGACTTGGATCTCTAGGAGCCATGATTCTCTGTGATTCATAGCAGGGGGATGTGGGAGGATAATGAGTCACCTGGAACATGATCTCCTAGTGACTCTTCTGCATTGTAGCCTTCTACTTATCACTGCAGTTATGAGGTGGGTGGATGGTCCAGTGGGTAGCCTGCCAGCCCTGGAGTCAGGAGGAACTGAATTCAAATCTGGCCTCAGACACTTATTAGCTATGTGACCCCGGGCAAGTCATTGAACAATTGCCTCAATTTCCTTGCCTGTAAAATGAGCTGGATAAGAGAATCACAAACAATTCTAGTATCTTTGCCGAGAAAAATCCCAAATGGGTTCAGACATGACTAATCAACAAAATAACAATAATCTATTACTGCCTCCAAACTGAGTATGTATCCTGTGGTTAAGAGAAATGACCATAGGACCATAGATCAAGAACTAAAAGGGATCTTAGAGGCCATCTAGTCCAAGTCAATCCATTTTACAGATAAGGAAACTGAGGCCTAAGGTGGTTAAATGATTTGCCTGAGATCACACAGATGATAACCATCGATGCAAAAGTGCTCCAGAAGGCAGCAGTGAACTTTCTTATCAACCCAGTTTAGGAGGGAGGTAACACTGGGGCATAATCCAAACCCCTCTCATCTCCACCTCTAGTTACTTACATTTTTATGACTGATAACTATTCCTGAGGAATCCATCATTAGTGTAAAATTCCCTGCATATAATTCTTCTAGAAACTACAGATATAGAAGGATCACCTAAATGTGTCCTCGTCCACGTTAACATTGCCCCACCCCCCAACCTCCATACAACTATCCCCATTGGCCTATTGCTCTACTTAGGCACATGGTAATAACCACTTTTTTATTATTATTACTGATTCCTATACTGTAACAGGAGATGGGGTAGAAGGTCTGGGAGAGGGAATTTTCCTATTCTGCAACATAACTAAGAATATATTTATTTAATTTAAGCAAAGATAGTTTGGGGTGGGGAGAAAAAGGAGGATACACAAGGGACATTCCAAATGGGCTGAAGGGTGACCACACAGAAGACAATCTGACTGCTATTAGAATCGGGGGAGAGAGATGACCACAAAATAGCAGATCAATACAAAAGTACAGCATCAATCACTTTTCCAAAGCCTTCTCTGGATATTTTCACGAGCTGCAACGCAAAGCACATCATTGGGGAATTACGTAATCAGGAAAGAAGAAAAAGAGGCGGAACAATCATGAAGCAAAGGTGAGAGATAACTAGAAGTCAGCCTCCTTGCTCTACTAGTAGCCATGTGATGTCAACAGCGTGAGAGGAAGTGCAGTAGCATAACGGCGGACCTCTCTGCCTACCAGCGGTGAATTTACCACGGGACGTAAACCATGATTCCATAGGATGATCAGGCATTATGGGTTATGATCTGACATATTGGAAGGAGATTATAGCTATTTTGGACTGTCAGATATTACCTCTCATGGAGCCTTTTTTCTTTCTTTTTGGTCAAGAGCTGTCATTTCACTGGAATAAGGAACTCCTATGAGGAAATTCCTACTACCACTGCACAAGCTCACCTTCTCTACAGCATGGTTTTAGAGCAAGGGTGGGGAACCTGTGGTCTGGAGGCCACATGTGGTCAAGTAGTTCCTCAAGTACAGCCCTCCAGTCAAAGGGCCACACTGGAGGACCTCAACGGCCACATGTGGCCTCAAGGCCGCAGATTCCCCACCCCGTTTTAGAGAGTCAGTTTAAGCCCTGAGGATTTAAATGACTTGTCTAGGAAACCCAACCAGCATTTGTTAGAAGTGACACTGGAACCCAGGCTTTCCTAACTCTGAGGCTGGCTCTCAACTCATTATGCCAACATGTTGCCTCTCATGCAATTTACTGATATGTAAAGTCTGGGGTGTTTCTTCTCAATTTTGAAACAGAATAAACTTGAATAAATTAGAATTTTATAGTGACATCCCCCAAATTCTAATCATTAAATGTACTGATTAGTCATGAGGTTTTTACTCTTAAAACCAGTTTTGTTTTGTTTTATGCATAAAACATGCACAAATCATCCTTAAAAGAAAAGTCCAAGGCGGGGAGAGTCAGGTGTAGGGTTGGGAGTAGCAAACTATTGGAAGGAATTAATAATGAGGAATGACAGAAATGTTTTATATCCATCTTATTTTTTTGTTTTTTCCCTTATTCTTAAAAGTAGTGACACCATAGCAAAAAAAAGTTTAATAAGTAAAAAATACATTTTAAATGAAAAACCGTGATTAACTTATTAAGAGCCATTAAGTATATAATTACAAGGATTCTATTACATTAAGACACCAATTTCTTTAAAGCCTGAAATAATACCTACTGAAACTTTAATTATTTAAATGAGAAGAGAAAGAGGCATGTTATCTTCTCTGACAAAGATTAAAATCAATTTAATTGCTTCTCTGCTGCCTTGACATGATTCTTGCTGTGAGTCAAGCAACCAAAAAGGGAAATTAATACTGCAGCTGTTAATCAAGTGATATATCTCCCCACACTCCATCTGATTGTGGTGGGGAGGAGAGTTGCCTGACTTTGCAGTCTTATTTGTCTGTCCAGGTTTCCCTCTGGATGGGGTAGCTTCCAGAAAGGCCACGAATTTACTGACTCTTTGGGGGCCTATGGTAGCTCTTGGGAAAGTGAGGCTTCAGAACATATCAACTTGTGTTATATGAACCTGAGTAAAAGTGGTCTTACCCAGAACGAGGATCCTTGATTCACCCTTGGATCTACAGGGAGTGAGAAATTGGGAAGCCTCACTCAAAGGAGAGGAAGGAAGGAGAAACAATAGGAAAAAGAGAACATAGGGGAAGGGAGGGAAAGAAAGCTAAAAGGAGGAAAGGGAGAAAAATGGAAGAAAATAAAAGAGAAAAAGAAGAGGAGAGAAGGAGAGGAGAAAAGAGGAAGAGATGAGTGAAAACAGGAAAGAGAAAGGAAAGGAAGGGAGAGAAAGAGTGAGAGAAATAGAAAAGAGGAGGAGAGAGCTAGAGATCAGGAAGGAAGGAAAGAAGGAAGGATCAGAGAGAGACAGGAGTGAAGGGAGAAAAAGAGAGAGAGAGAGAATGATCATAGGGGAGACTGATGTTTTTTCTTTCGCAAAGCTGCACAATGTATTTTCGAGAAAGACAGCAGCAGCTCCTAGAGGTCAAAAATCAACTCTTTCACTAAAATTAGAACATGTATGTGAAAGCCAGTAATGTGGGGCATGCAGCACAGCCCCGTGGCTCATCTATCTCCTGATTTAAACTGTTTATCCTTGCAGTGCCTTTGTTAAACACCAACATTGAGTGAATATTCAGCAACATCTACACTTGGCAAACTAATGTATCTGATTGTAAGAAAATGGTATTGTGAAATATTTATGAGTCTTGAAATACAAACCTGGTGCACTGCCTCATCATCTCTTATCAGCCCTTGTTAACTTTACAGATGATGAGAAACACTAGAGTAACTGAGGTTGTCAAAACTAATAGATCTCAGAGACTTTGCACCACCAGAGTTCAGTTCCATCAGTGGCCCATTTTCAAAAGAGTTTAACCCTCTCTCCCCCCACGTTCATTCCCCCTTTGAGACTGCTATCAGATCTGTGTGATGAATCAGGGAACTGGAGCCTTTTCCTGAACTCCAGATGTGAACTAGGGATAGAAGGATTATTTTCAGAACTCGACTGCTTCCTATTTCAGAAGTGGAGATGGGGGGAGTGAGATTTAGTTCAGGGAAAGCCTCAAAAATTTGTAGTTGGACCTGTTCCTTATACCTATAAATTTTTTTTTAATGTCACTGAATTTTGAAGCATTGTCTCTTCAACCAGGCCAGGAGAAAAGCTTGTATTACAGTATTCCAGTCCAGAGGCAGAATGGGCAGGAGCCCAGAACAAAGCATGGATCCTTTCAAAAGTTAATTTCACTTCCTTAAGTATCTCAAGCAAAAGCTTCAGTTTAGGTCAGCACAGAAAATGGGGGAAGATGCTCATCAGTCCTTATTTCAACTGAACTTCACTCACCTATCCCCAGGATCTCTAGATAGCTTTGCCTGGTTCTTTTTCATCAAATACAACTCACCCTCCTATATTGGATCACCTTGCTGTTAGCCTGGCACTGTCCCTCCCCATTTCAATTGGACCAAATTGAAACAGATGCCCAGGGGCCAAGGAGATCAGGACGGGTATAACAAAATTTTGAGCCAGTTTCAAAGCTTAAATCAATATTTAACGGTAAGCTCGCTTTTATTTGCTTATATTTTTTTTTTGGCAGGCTTTTACTGGCAAATATCACTTTAAGCTGAAAGCCAGAAGCTATAATTATAAAGGATGCTGTTGAGGCCATATTTGGAAATACAATAACTGATCTGATAAGGAAAAACTCTGTCCTTTAAGGAATTGCACAGCCCTGGAAAAGGCAAGGAGTCGTCTTGTTCCTATATTCTCCAAGGATGTAGATAAATAAGGCTTTTTCAAATAAGCAAATCCAATTCAGGAGTAAGAATAGGGGAAGGAAAGAAAAATCTGATCTTCTGACTGACTCAGACAATTCAGGCTGCCACCTCCCAGCCAAAGGCACCATCCCTCGATGTCAAGGATCTCAAGCCAGAGGTAGTTCAGGTCAATGACCATGGCAGCTAGGACTAAGTCCTGCCTCCCTTCGAAAGGCAGAATGACACACAACTCTATAAAGCCAGAAAACTCTCCAGAAATGGACCTGGTCAAGAGACAAGCAATATCCATGACATGCCTTGGGAATTTTTATCTTAGGTCACTCACTGCTTTGCAAAGTGCACCGTGAGTCTCCTCTTGAGAAGGAGTCTTCACAGTGGAACAATAAGGAAAGGGCGGGGGTGTTAAATCCCAAATATAAGCCCCACTTGGACTGTCCAAACATGGAAAGGCCAGACTAAAAATCTAATCTCTTTAGTAGGATATTGGAATGAGTTGCATGGGCCACAACTCTTTCAGCATCTCCATCTTTGAACTATGTTAGCAAGACAAGTGAAGACAACTTCAGGTGGGTTGCTATGAAGAGCAAGACAGACAGATAGTTTCTAATAGAAATCCACAACTACCCTGGCAGACAACTTTCCCATGTAGTTTTCAAAGATCCAGTATAATTAATAAGTGTATGTCAGGAAATCTAATTCAAAATATGCAGTCAGAAATCAACAAGCTTGGCTGTATATGTTTCACAAGGGCAGAATCTATGGGCCCTCTGATTAAATGTTGTCATTTACCTTCAATAAACACTCCTAATCATCTGTAAAAGGAAGTGATCCTTCACCTGAATAAATAAAGTTGGGGGTGGGGAGAGGGATTTCTATAACAGTCAGGTTCTTTCTTTTTCTCCATACAGTTGAGCTCACCCACCAACCCTGGAAATGTGAAACACGGATTCAAAGAAGATGAGTATCCGGGTTCCAATTTGATGTCAAGATTTCCTCAGTTCACTCCCTACCTGCCAGAACATGGTTTCCAAAGCTGCCATAGTCTCTCTTCCCCCCTTCCATGTGATACCTTAGATATCCACAATAGACCCAGGTTGCCATCTTCTTCTCCTTCTCAACCATGGAAAAGTCCCAAAGATCTGCACCCCACAATACCATCCCTATCTGCCTCACCCCTAAGTGAGGCCGATTTGTCTTTTGCCCTTTGGTCCAAGCATGTAGGAAAAAGTAGAATGAATCTGGGCGTGAGTTCTCCATCGAAGTCCCAAACATTCTCGCCCACATGTCCCTATGAAGGAATGGGGGGGGGGGGGGCGGAAATCCATCTTAATTGACAAGGACCCTGCCAGGGTGAATTTATTTCATTTTGCTGACTTCTCTTCACAGCTTGCCTGTCGCTCCCATGTCTGCCACCATCAGCAGGAGAAGAAAAAAACAGTGGAGATAGGAGCGCTGATGAGAACCACAGGGATTTTGGCAGAACCTTTATGGGCTACCATATGGCAGCAGCTTTGCAATGCATGTGACATATCTTGGAGAGAAGACAGCACTACTTCCAAGGAATTTTTCTCACCATCCCTTAGCAAATGAATAAACCTTGCATGCCAAAGGATGGTAAAAATATTTGCAGTAGAAAACATTCATTGTAGAAAGGAGGAATAAGAATATGAAGAAATATCAAATTGGAGGAGATTCCTAGTACCAGACCCAACTTTTTTTGAGAGGCAATATAGAGTAATGGATTGAGAGCATGTAAGTATTGCTCTAGACCTGAAAGGAACCTCAGGGTCAGCTAGTTCAATGCCTTCATTTTTTTTTTTTTACAAATAAGGAAATTGAGGTCCATGGATGTTAAGTGACTTGACCAAGGTCCCACACGTGGAGGGTGGGAGAGAAGAAGGGAATGAACATTTACCAAGTCCCTACTGTGTGCTGTGCACTGTGCTAAGCACTTTACAATTATTATCTCATTTGGTCCTTACCACAACCCTAGGAGGTGGCTGTTATTATCATCTCTGTGCTTTATAATTAAGGGAATTGAGACAGACTGGGGTTAAGTGGATTGTCCAGGATTACAGAGCTAACAAGCGTCTGCAGCTGGATTTGAACTCAGGTCTTCCTGAATCTAGGCCCAGTGGTCTGTGCACCATGGCACTCCCTTAGCAGCCTTGTAAGGAAAAGCCTTATTTGAACTTAAGTCATCTAGCTCCAGAATCCACACCCTTTCCCCTACACCACATCGGACTTGGAGACAAGAAAATCTGGGTTATAATCTGACTCCTGGGGCAGCTAGATGGAGCAGTGAATAGAGCACGGGCCCTGCAGTCAGGAGGACCTGAGTTCAAATCCGACCTCAGACACTTAACACTTACTAGTGGTGTGACCTTGGGCAAGTCACTTAACCCCAACTGTCTTCTGTTCCCCCTTCCAAAAAAAAAAAAAAAGAATCCTTCCTCCTATACTTAACCACTGTGTAGCCCTGGGCAAATCACTTGAACTTGCTGACTCAGTTTCTTCATCTATAAAAAGGAGATAATAATATTACCTACTTTACAAGATTACTTTGAGCATCAAATAAAATAATGGATAAAAAAGTGCTTTGTGAATCTTAAAGCACTATACTATTGTTGTTCAATCATGCCCAACTCTTGGCAAAGATTCTGGAGCAGTTTGTCATTTTCTTCTCCAATTCATTTTACAGATGAGGAAACTGAGGTAAACACAGTTAAGTGACTTGCCCAGGGTCACACAGCTAGAATGTCTGAGGCCGAATCTGAATTCGGATCTTCCTGATTCCAGGTCTGGCGTTCTATCCACTGTGCCACAATGTTGTTTGTTGACTAAAGACATCACCATGCAGTGTCTTGACTCCTGTGTGAGTTGGATTTAAGTGAGGCAAAGATACCCAAAGTCATCAGCCTCACTGTCTCTTCCAGACACATCAAAATCCAGTGGCAAGACAAAAGTCAGGATGACCAGCAATGCTCTGGGATGGAGTAGGTCTGACCAACCTCTAAATGCTCCACAGTACCTGCTTCAGGCACCTTCATGGCTGTTGAAACAAATTGTCCTCATCACATCCACTCTGCCAAAGGAAAAGTCTTCACATGCTTGGTATAGAAACCCCCCAAACTAACTCACCAACAGGTTTGAGGCCCATCTGGGTTATCCTCAACCTGGTTTAGCCATCTAACCCGGGTGTGGCACTGTGCTTGCTACAGGTAAGAGTTGGTTGACCAGTTGGACATCAAAGGGGGATGAACAGCCCTGAAAAGAGCTTGGGAAGCCCCTACATGAGGGGTGCTAGCCCTCCCTGAATACGCCATATCCCATACACCCCACTAGGCCATCTAGCTGCTAAAAGTATATACAGTATACGAACATAAATATGAATTACTATTATATATTTTTATAAATATATATTCATATTTTATATATGATTATATTTAAATTATATCTATTTCTTATATTTCATAAATAATTATATATAAATTATATATAATTTTATAGAATACTTATATGTAATTATATTTAAAATTATATGCAATTTTATAAAATATTTATATATTTTAAAATTTTTCATCACAACCCCCACTCTTCTTTCATAACATTGAACATTAAACTTTCTACCACAGGAGAGCAGAATGTCAGATTTTTAGATGTTTCCAACTGTCAGGGTCTTCTCCAGACCCATTTCCTCATTTGGAATCAAAGGGGATATATTAGCTCCATAATTCCATGATTCTATTCATTCTCTTTCTTAGTCTGCTTGAAAATAATAGGGAATGGGAAGCAGATTATCTATAATTTCAGGTAGGTTTCAAACCATTTATCTCTCTTGCCTGATTCTTATGTAAATAAGTAGAGGGTTGTTAAGTTTCTGTGCATTCGTGGAGTTGGGGGGAAGGTAATATGGAACAACAATATGACCAGACAGGGGCAGAAGAAAGGCAGCAGAATTTCAGGGAACTGGTTAAAATAGCTTGACCCTCAATCAAAGAATCTTTCAGAATTATATTATGCATAATTGTCACGGCTGGTGGGAAAGACGTGAAATATGAGGGAATGGCTGTGAGGTCTCTAACAGAAAGCAGCCCCAAAGTTTTGAGATGCAAGCTTTCTGAGAAGCTGCCAAGGCCCAACGTGTTCTTGTTGACTAATTAGAAAAGAAAAGAACAAGGAGGCAGATATACTTCAGTCACTTTTATTAGACCAAAACATGGCTGTCCTCCATGCATTCTGAAACACTAAAGCTAATGAGCTTGTGTTCCCAGCCTTTTTCTTTTTCCCTCAGCCTAGAACAAGAGTTTCTGTCACTAGCTCTACATCTGAGGAAACATGCACCATAGCTATATTTCATGTGTGATCACTATTTTAACCAAAAAGTCTCGTAGAAAGGGGGGGGAAGTTTCAGAAATGTTTATTTTTGTAAGAGTGTCAGTTGGGATATCCAAGAAGTTGACCATGTTTTGTTTTCAAATAAACATGCATCACACTGAATACAACAAGGAGAAGGTATGAAAGTGGCCAAAAGGTTGGGAACCATCCAAGTCCTCCAAGAAATTTGGTAGCTTCATTGGAAACCACAGCAGATTAGAAGACAGAAAATCTAGGCTTGCAGCCTATCCTTGCCATGTATTCGTAGTTAGCCAGCCACTTTATTTGATGTCGGCCTCAATTTCTTGAACTATAAAATAAAGAGATGGAACTAGACGGCCTCCAAGATACCTTTCCCCTCTACGTCTCTGATCTTATGGCACCATGAAATGTTATTTCTTCCATTAACTAAATTGTCTCTACCCTTTGACCCAGAAGTCCCACTAATGGGAATATATACTAAGGAAGTCAAATCAAGAATTCAATTAATCAATAAGTATTGATTAAAGGTTTACTATGTGCCCTGAACTGTGCTATGCACTCACTGGGGATACAAAGAAAAAAATAATAACAACTGTCCCTGCCCTCAAGGATCTAAGGGAAAAAAGATCCTCTATGTGTCAAAATATTCGTAGAAGCACTTTTTAGGGTAGCAACAAAAAAAATGGAAATAGAGCAAATGCCCATAAACTTCAAAAATGGCCGAATGAATTTTATAATGAATATGAAGATTCTGAGAAACTTGAGGAGATATACAGTGAACAGAGTAATATAAACAAGGACAACAACATAAATGAAGACAGCGCTAAAAGAGAGCTAAATTTGGATTAATTTTGCAATGCCCAGTTAAGTCTCGAGAACAGAGCGTGAAACACAGGTCTCTCTGGAGACAGAGAGGGATCTCTGGGTGTGGGATGCTGTATGTGCTTAACTGTGTCTCTTGTAAAGGTTCAGTTGTGTGGGGAAGAAATCATTTGTGTTCAAAAAATCCTCGATAAAGAAAGGAAAGGAAAAGGAATATTGGTGAAGAGCTACAATCACAAACTCTGTCTCCCAGTCTAAATCTGTGGCGAGTTCTCAGCTATGAGACCTAGTGATAAAAGTGAGATTTTGCTATTTTAGAATCTGTAGGGCTAGACCACCTCCTAGAAATTACTTTTTCTTGGATAAACAGAAAAACCAATTCAGACTATATTATTTTAATTAAAGAATATTCATAAGGACTTTCCTTAAAGGGATTAGGTACAGTGGTTCTCAACCTTCCTAATACTGCGACCCTTTAATACTCGTATGTGGGCATATCTGCATGTGGGTGGACCCACCTGGAGATGAATAGAGAAGCCGTGTCTTGGTGTGTTTTCCAATGGTCTTAGGTGACCCCAGCAACCCCTGTGAAAGGGTCATTCGACCCCCAAAGGGGTTGTGACCCACAGGTTGAGAACTGCTGGATTAGGAGAAAAAGAAAGTTTTAAGACCTCTACAAAACTTTCTTCTCAAGACTTCAAGGGTCTGATTCATTGACTATCCTCTCTATCCCCTCCACAAATGCAAAATCAGCTTAGTAGATTGATTAGTAGCCATTGAGAATTGCTATGTCCAAAAAATCTTCTGGCCAAACTGGGGGTGAGCCTTTCCAAGCTTTAGCTAGGCTTGTCTTCAGTCAATTGGGCAAACAAGTCACTGTCTTGTATTCAAGATTTTCTCTTATTTCTGAATCTACTTTCCATGCTTACTTCCATAACTAGAAATCTATTCATCTGGAATAAAAACAATTAAGTGGAAGGGAGGAACAGTGGAAAATTTTAATAAGAGGACACCCAATGATATGTACAGCCACATGGGAAAAAGGAGAAGTCTGATTTTCATGCTTTCAGTGGTCTTGACGAGAAGACCTCCCAGGCCTGGGGACAGAGGCCTGGGAGGATGGGAATAACCCAGGCACACTTCAGCACAGTCCAGATGAGGACTGAAAGGTGAGCTACATGCAATGGTAACTGAGGTGGGGAGGAAGCATGCCTGGATATAAGTACTCTGAGACGAAGTTCCATTTAATTCAAGCTACTTAAGGCTCTAGCTTACCAGAGCTTGCACCATTGCCATGGATTCAAGAATCCATTTTTCTCATTGTTCTTTCATAATAACAGCTAGCATTCTACAGAGGGCTTTGAGGTTTGCAAATCATATTACACATAGTATCTTATTTTCTCCTCACAATAGTGCTGGGAGATAAATGGCTGTTTGAACTTACATCTTTATGACTCCTGGTCTAGGGTTCTATCCACTTCATAGATACCCTTTAGTCATCATCATGACTGGACCAAACAAAAGTAGATCTAATCCTTATTGCCTATGAAACTTTGGGAAAATGATTCCACCTTCCTATACCCAAGTCATCTATCAAATGAGAGGACTGGACTTGATGGCTTCTGAGGTCCTTCCAATTCTAAATCTCTGGTCCTATGACCTAGGGTTTGTTTGATAAGGTGAGTCAAATACTTATGTGACTCTTTGACTTGTAAGATTTCTAAGTCAACTAATTATGACCATTCTCGCCAAGGACACTTAAAAATTGCAAAGGAAAAAACTGATAGACTTTCTGGCTTCTGTGAAAGATGGTAAAAGATACTCTACATGCTGGGTCACTCTTTTTCCTGATCAAATGATTTTTGTCATATCATATCAACCCTACAAAGTGACTGTAAGGTCACTAGAACAATGATGAAAAGATTGGTCTCCCTCATCTTTGCCTACTGCCTCCCTCAGCCTCCTTCAAGTCTCAGCTAAAATCCAGCAGTCTACAGGAGCACTTTCCCAACCTCTTTTCATTCTAGAGCCTTTCATCTGTTGATTATTTCAAATTTATCCCCAGTAGACTGTGAGCTTCTGCAGAGCAAGGGCTGTCTTACTTTTACTTTGTATGCTCAACACTCAGCACAGTGAGTGTTTAATAACTGTTGATTGATTCAACAGATTGATACCAACCCAAATTAATAGGTAGCAGGATTGAAAGAAAGAGCCCTGGGATCCGAAGGTTCCATTTCAAATCCAAATTCTTCCACTAATAGTACATGTGACCTGGGTAATAATAATAATAATAACTAATCTTTTATAGATAGAGCTTTAAAGTTTGCAAAGCAATTTATTAACCTTATCCCACTTGAGTCTCACAACCCTTTGAAGTACGTTACAAAGGCATTATAATGATCACTTCAATGGTTATGTAAGCAGTACATTGACCACTTCAGAGATAAGGAGACTGAGGCTGAGAACATATAAGTGACTTATCTAAGAGAGGCAGAATTGGAACCCAGATTTTGACTCCAAATCCAGCCCATGAAATAAAATTGCTTTCTGCCTTTGCATATATGATAAAACTTACCTTTTTAAGTATCTCTTCCTCCATTCAACTACTTCTGTCTTCTGGTGTCATTAATAGATAAAACACTTAATTCTATTGGAGAGATGGATGGGTTTTACCTCCTCCACTAACTTGTCCACTCATGGATCATTGGATGATGTTCTCAGATTTAAAGTATTAACAATTAAGTTCATGTTTATAGGTGATCTAAAACAGTGACACCATCATTCTCTGAAGCCTTGGAAATCTGCTTCCAAAATCCAGGGTGCATATTGTACTATTTTCCCTTCTCTATTGTGAATTCTAACATGGAGTGGCCTGGAATAGAGTATGGATCCCTAAGCTCTCATCCTTTCCACTCCAGCATCCATTTCCCGCTTGTTGATGAGAATCAGATACAGAATAAAATTTCCCTCATTGGTTCTTCTGCTTTTTGAAGGATGAAATTATCATTAAAGGAAGATAAGAAATGATTAGCTGCTCTGATTTTTGCAGAAACAGAGCATTAGCGGATGATTGAAGGCCCTTGCCACCACTATAGTATTCCTCTAGACCAGGCTTGTGATCTGTTTTCCAAACTTATCGTCTACCCCCTCTCTCTGCCAGGTGGTCTGTAATCTATCCAATAACAGCACTACTTCACCTTATGTCTTGACTAATCTTCATAGAAACATCCCCATCCTGGTTCCTGGATTTCCTCATGGGAGTATATCTTCTTAGTATATCATTTCATTTCCCACTTAGAAGTACTCCTTAGACTGGAATCTATTATGATCATGCCCCAGGAACCTCATCATCATGAAATTCATTATCTTTCTAGGATCCATGAACCTTAGTACTCCCACCTCAGCAATATCCTCAGTACCC
>CM053584.1:332283327-332345924 GCA_028627135.1 Pseudochirops cupreus | reverse complement strand
TCTATAGATATAGATAGATAGATAGATGGATAATTAGATAGATATAGATATATAGATATATGTGATGTTAGGATGACTCCTGGTCCATTCAACTTTAACTGTTCTGCTTCCTTTGCATGAGGTACACCATTTCAAAGCTCATATTAGAGTCATGTGAATCATCCCACAAAATATCAGCAATAACTGTGAAGTCAAATTTATCTCCTTGTCTTAGAAGCTTCACTCATAATCCTACTTTGTGCAATAATGTATAGACATCTGAAATGACGGGTTTTAGCGATGCCTCCTTTTTTGGTTTTGTCTTCTGTGAATTGATGGGATGGTTTATTGCTATTATTTTTCCTATATGGTAGGTACACCCTATGGCATGTAATGTGGTGAATATGGATTGGCAGGTTTCTCCTTTTCCCTACCTGTTTTAGATTGCACCCTTTTTGATTAAATAGTTAAGATTCCAGACAAATACAATTCTTACAAGTTTTGGTTAGGTATTCTTCACCCCTGTTCTAATACTTGCCCTTCTAATATTGGGTCATGGATCCAAAATCCAAATTCCCTTCTTGGACAACATACACCCAAGTAGTTGCCGACTCCCCCATCTGCCTTTCTCATCTGCCAATAACAGGAATCACTGTTGAATGAATAAATGAACAAAAAGTACTTATTAAATGCAATTTGCCAATCACTGTGCTAATTACTGGAGATCAAGCAAGATAGTTCTTCAAAGAGTGGCAGATGCAAAGTGGAATATGCTGTGAGTCCAGTTTCTGCCCTCTATCCAAAAAAAGGCATTGGGAGGACTTTAGTACTTCTCCCTCAAGACCTCACAGCAGAGAGGAGAGGAGGTTGTGGGAGGTGGTGTCAATACAGGCTTGAATTAGCTGTCCTGTGATAAGATTAGAAGATTTGAACCTGGAGTATTCTGACTCCAGCTTAAAAGATCTTTCCAATCAATATACCATAATAAACACCCATATATATACCATAAAGAAATATTTTAAGTATTTTGGCAAATGTCCCTGATCAAATATTCAAGTTATTCCTTGGCAAAGACATACAAGGGTCAGGTAGAAAGGAATAACAAATAACACTTTTACTTTGTGCTTTCATGAAGGTGAGACTCCTAACATACCAGTTCTCAGGAAAATTCTCCACTGAAATTGTCTTAAAGAGAAAGATAACAAGTGAATCCTGTTGTTACTGAGCCTGTGGCTTATACTGTCCCATTTCTGAAGAAAAGGAAGGTATTTTTACAGGAGGTCAAAAATCAGAGCCTCCTTTCTAATATATGGGCTGACATGCCCACAGTTCATTGGGCTCCTTTGTAAGATGCCATCATAGACTGCTATTGAAAAGAAATAAATTGTTTTTTAGGGGGAAATATTGAAAAAGACCATCTGGATATTACAAATTCAATATGTAGGACAGTATTTGCAAAGTCACACCAGCATTTCTCCCAAGGAATCAATAAAAACTATTAAGTGGCTCTGAGTTTCCTTTTCCCCTCAGAAAGAGCAAAATGTAGTGAGCTATTTGGATAGACATCACTTCAATCAATTATGTACAAATAATTTAATTTCTTTTCAAAAACAACAAAAAATGGAAGATAATTCCAGTTAGCTCTTTTTTAATGAATGTTTCCACATTATGCAACTTAAAATCAAGATCAAGGGGCAATATTTCTTCTGACAGCATCCATTTCTTGAGGGTAGTAATATTAATGGGCTGGTTCATGTGAATCAAATGAGTAAGGTTGCCTGCTGCATCTACCCACATTGAGACTAGAGAGCAGGCAGACCTTCCAAAATAGAATAAGACTCTTCTAGTGGGACATAGAAAAGCTTAAAATAAAATTTTTACTTCATTTAACACTTAACATTAAAATAAAAAATTGAATTGAACAAGCATTCATTAAGCATCTACTATTCACCAGGCACTGGGTTATATACTGAGAATACAAAGAAGAAAATGAAAATCATTCTTGCCCTCAAGGAGTTTAAATTCTTTTGGGGGAGAGGCAGGAAACATATATACAAATAAGTACTTACACAGTACGTGCAAAGCAATACAAAATCTCTCTCCTGGATAAGAGTGCTAATAACAAGGGAGGAGGACTAAATCAGGAAAAAAGCGTTATATAGGAAGTGGCGCCTGAGCTGAACTGTGAAGGATCTAGAGATTCTATAAGATGAAGGCAAGAAGAATGTAGATTCCAGACAGAAGTAGGGTGTGGAATGATATGTATACAGCCCCCACCTAGGAGGCAGATTTGCCTAAAATGGACAGTGTGGGGAAGGGAGTGATTAAAAATAAGATGAAAAGTTATGATCCAAATTGTAGAGGCCTTCAGATACCAGCCAGGCATTTTGTGCTTTATCCTGTAAGCCTATAACTTTTAAGAAACTGAATATGATAAAATTGAGTATTATTGAGTATAATAAAATAGAAGCTCAAAACTATGAGCAGACAATCAATAACATAGTAAACATGTTGGTCTGTGTGTGTTTTTGTGTCTATGTATGCAAAGGGGAGATACTATATGAATGCCCACCAATGCCACCTAAGAGATGGCACCATCCACAAGAGGATGACAGACCCTGTACTTCTCTATCTGGGAAGATGGCACAGCACGGGACAAGAGCTAATTTGGTAAACACATTAAAATTAACAAGCATTTATTAAGCACCTACTGAATGCCAGGCACTGTGCTAAGCACTGGGGATACAAAGAAAGGCAGGAACTGTCCTTGCTATCAAGAAGTTCACAATCTAATCGGGGAGGGGGGAGGAGGGAGGAAGAAGAAAGACAATGCACAAACCACTGTGTAAGATATGTACAAGACAAATGGAAGTAGCCACCCTCTTCCTAAGCAAAGTCAACCAAATTTCCTGTGAAAATCCCAAAGGAAACACTGTTACTTTTAGTGAACTTAGTTCTCCACAATGTCTATAACACTCCCTGGGAAGAAAAAAACATAAAATTAACTCTTTGAGGACATGCAAATGGTAGTTAGTAACTAGTACATGACTGTAATATACCAAAAACAGTACCAAGAGTCATTCACAATGTCTAATTCCCACATTAACCCACTAGTTTACAGAACATCAATGTTCATCCACATATATCAAGTTGGAAAAAATTACCACTTCAACCGTGAAACTATCCTAGAATACTAATTCCAAGATCTAGTTAGCCCTGTCCCTAACCATGTACCACTGAGTTCAAAATCAGCCATGTCCATCATGGACTCCATCTAAAGAGAAAGACCAGAAAGGACTCAGTGTCTCATTTGGCGGGGGAGGGGGAGTAGAGGAGGGATCTGAAGATTTAGGGCTAGAAGGATATAAAAAGATCATCTATTATAATCCCATCACTTGTAAAACACAGTTATAAATATGCTTATAAAATTATAAAATGATTATAAATTATAAAATATACTTATGAAAACAATAAAAGTATTTTCATTTAGTTTTTTTTTTCCATTAACAAGAATCTATTTTCTCTCCCTCCTACATCTGCCTATTGAAAAAAGAAAAAGAAAAGAAACCCTCATTGCTTCAGTTAAGGGCACTGAGGTTCAGAGAAAGTGACTTACCCAAAGTCACCCAAGTAAGTGAAAAGATTAGGATTCAGTTTCAGAATTGAGAGCCGTTGACCCTTCCCTATGCACCAGAGTGCCTTTAACATACTCTGTCTTCATGTAGACCCCAACCCCAGCAAGACTCCAATGTCAATTCATCATATAGCAAAATAGCGTCAAAACACAAAGTCTGCTTTCCACACACTTCATCTTCAAGCTGGATTTGCTCAAATTAGCAACTAGTATTTCTAACCAATTTAGTTTTTAAAATGCAGGGGTATCATTTTCATGTTTTACCCACAAGATGAAAAAATAACTGGAGAAAAATTATTCCTCTCCTCCTTCCCAAAAAAATTAAAACTTAATAATGTGTGAGCAAACTGCATTGGGCATTTATCCCATTGCGCTATTGCTGAACAGTTCCAGCTTTGGCAGCTGCTACAGTCTACGTGGATGTCACAGCAGTAAATAAATAAAAAGCCGTGGCTATGATACAGCTGCCCTCACTAACAGGGTTAGGGTTGAAGCCATTAGTGGAAACCATGGGACCAAAGAGAAACACATGCTGGCTAGACAAAGTCAGGCTTCCATAACAGCGGGCATCTCTTTCCAATGGCTTCACAGCTCATGTGAATCATCAACTATCTTGTTTTTACTCTCTCATTTTTTTAACCAATGACTTTTCTCTGTCATATTCATTTCTGAATATAGCCTTTCCTGCTCTACCCCATCCAGTGAGCTTTACCTTGTAACAAAAATTAAGTAAGAAAAAGGAAATTAAAAGAGCTCGGCAAAACTAGTGGCTATATATGCAGTATTCCACACCCATAACCCCCCATTTCTGCAAAGAAGGAAGAAAATATATCTTTGGAGGATTAATTGGTAAGCAATAAGTAAATGCTTTAAATGCTAAACAGAGTACTACACACTAGAGATATAAAAAAGCAAAAACATCCGCCATCCTCATGGAATTCACATTCTAATGGGGGAAATAACATGTAAATATGATGTAGGTAAAAGATGCATGCAGAGTATATAGGAGGTAGTATGAAAGGGGAGGCATTAGTAACTGTGGAAAATGGGATAGGCTTCCTGCAGAAGACAGGTTTTGAATTGAAGGGAGAAGGGGAGGGAAAGGAAGAAGGCCAGGGAAACTAAGGCTCAGGGTAAGGTGAGTCCCAGGCCAGCATCTCACATATACGAGACAATCCGTACTGATGGACAGAGACTGGAGAGGGACTGTTGTATTCACAGAACTTAATTTTTCTCCAGTTATTTTTTCATCTTGTGGGTAAAACATGAAAATGACACCCCTGCATTTTAAAAACTAAATTGGTTAGAAATACTAGTTGCTAATTTGAGCAAATCCAGCTTAAAGATGAAGTGTGTGGAAAGCAGACTTTGTGTTTTGATGCTATTTTGCTATATGATGAATTGACATTGGAGTCTTGCTGGGGTTGGGGTCTACATGAAGATTGATCAGTGTTTTCTCATCTCTTCTTCAGGATCAAGCTAAGTCATTATGAACATGCAGCATTTGGTTTTCATTTTACTATTCTTTCTGTTTATATTATCGTAGTGTTTAAGTCTATTATTGTTCAGGTTCTGTTTTCTTATTCTGCATCAGTTCATGAATAAATGAATGACTGAATGAAAAATATTTATTTAGCATTTTCTGTGTATCAAGCGCTGGAGATACAGATACAAAGTGAATAAAGCATTTAGAACTTGATCAGACATGGAAGAAGTCAAAATCATCCACTGCATCCCAAACCATCGCCAATCATCTGGACTTTTGTCTCACCACTGGACTTTGATGACTCTGGAAGAGAGAGTGAGGCTGACGACTGTGCACCTTCACCTCACTTAAATCCAACTCACACAGAAGTAAAGACAGCACCCAGTGATGTCATTGGTTCTCTTTGAAAACAGATGAACAGTAACAAAGTCAATACCTTCTCTGTCCATCATGTGGATGATAACATGTATAAGAAAGAGGTGGCCAGAGAAGATGGTTTTGATTTGTGAGGGCACAGGGACAGCAAGAAGAACCAAAGGAGAATCAGATGGCATGTCCTTACCAGAAACAATAATAGTATTGATTTGATTACCATTCATTCTGAGCAAGAAATGGTGGGGTCAGAGGTCCAATAGTCTAGAAGAAGCTGAACCAGGGAAGATGACAAGGAGATGTCTGGGCTGGGCATTCAGTCTGGATAAATATTCTCATGTTTCACTGAATTCTGTGTTTATTTTTTCATTATTTCCCTTGATATTCTAAACCACTTTGCTTTAAATATATTTTATTATTTTATATAGTTCTGTAAAGTACATCTCGCTAATTGGTAGAATAATGAATCTATAAATTATTTTAAGTATAATCATTTATATTCTGTTGGTACATATCAGTCATGAGCAATGATTTTTTCTGCAAGTTACCCTCCTAACTGTGCTCCTGATCTCTGGACTTTAAAACTCTGCCTCAGTTGTTGTTTTATCCTAGAACTTCCCTCAGCACATGGGGCCTCCTCTACCCCTAGAACATCCAACTACTCCTAAGGCCTTGTGACCCTGGAGTACCCCTCTGTTAGTCTGGCTCCCATCTCCTGTTGGCGAGTTCCTCCTGGTGTCTCAATTCTATGGAGGGCACTAGGCCAGCCAGCCTTCATTCCCCTCTAGCTCTGGATTTTAGACATCCAAACCATGCCCCTAGGGCCAGGCATGCTCCCCACCAACCTCCTTTTTTTCATATCACTTTTCTGTGTTATCTTCTCCCACTAAAATGTACCCTTCTTAAGGACAAAGACTAGCTTTCATTTTTTCCTTGTCTTTTATCCCTAGCATTAAACACATTACCTGGAACCAGGGTTCTTAAAGTTTTTCCTCTCCTGAGAAATTTTCACATGACTCTGCGTATATAGGTATACAAATCAAACATTTACTGATAAATTATAAAAAAATTTATTTTAAAACAATTCTTTGGTATACATATAATTTTACCATTTATTAAAGATGAAAGCAAATTTGCATACTAATGAGATTGAAGTGCTTGTTTATTTTGACGTAAAGAATAAAATCTTGTTGGATATTTGATACTATAGAATGAAGAGCATCTTCAACATTTTTCAGAGTTGATCAATATTTTGATATTATAATCGTCAATGCTATGTTCAGAAACAAAGCTGCAGTGAAGTCAGGCAATGTAACACAGGCAAGCACTGCCAGAAACACCTTGGATTCACCATGCATTCGATTTTGAATTAATTTTTGTTCATTGCACATTCAAAAACTTTTTACTGTTGCGTTTTTGTGACCCCCCACATTCAGTTGCACAACCCCATATGGGATTGCATGTCACAATTTAGGATGTGCTGATCTAGAACATATGAAGAACTTAAAAGTTCTTGTTTCCTTCCTTCTGATTATTTAATTCATTCATTATTTCCTTAAAAGAGATTTTTGTGGCACAGTGGATCAGACAGTGGCCTTGGAATCAACAAGACCTAGCCTTAATTTTTATCTAAAATATTTGCTTTGTGACTCTGGGAAAGTCATATTTTTTTTTTTTGCTTTTTGGAGGGGGGAAGGTAGGGCAATTGGAGTTAAGTGACTTGACCAAGGTCATACAGCTAGTTTTGTGTTAAGGGTCTGAGGTCACATTTGAACTCAGGTCTTCCTGACTCCAGGGCCAGTCCTCTGTTCACTTTGCCACCTAGCGGCCCTGGGAAAGTCATTTAACTGCTCCATTCCTCAGTTTCCTCATCTATAAAATGAAAGGGTTGAATCTGATAACCTCAAAAATCTTTTCCAGCTGGAGATCTAAGATCCTAGTAAATTGTATCTAGAAGTCTCATTAAACTATCAGGTATTTCATGTATTTTGTAGTTATTTTGAATTGGACTTTCTATTATTTCTTCCTTGATTTTTATTTTCTTTTTAGAGAAATGTGGTGGCCCAATAGACAACAGCAACATTTTTAGTACTATGTCAAATAATAATGGGGACATCCTTGTTTTGTTCTTTTATTATTGAGAAAGACTCCAGTATTTTTCTTTTGGCAAAAAAACTAGTTTTCATTTCAAATATATAATTTTTGTTTTATTAAAATGTCCTTTCTATGACAATGCTTTGTAGGGTTGTCAGCATAAGTCTTGTACTTTGTCAAAAAAATTTCTCTAGTTATCTTTCTTTTCTTTATTCCTTAAATATTAGGATTATATTTATCTCATCAAAGGAATTTGGTAGGATGTTTTTATCCTTCATTTTTGAGAATAATATATGTAACATTGGTATTATTTCATCTTAAATGTTTGATCAAATTCAATTGTAAATTCATCTAAGCCAAAATTTAGGTTTTCTCTCCTTCTGCAATTCTTTTGTGGCTTGTTCAATTTTAATTTCCAAGATTAGCACATTTAAGATTTGTATTTCATGTTCTGTTCATTTGGGCATTTTACATTTTTGTGGGTGATCCATTTCCTTTAAGTTTTTAGTTCTATTTGCATATAATTGTGTATGGTAGGGTCTGCCAATTATTTGTATTCCTTTCCTCTTGTAATTTCATTTTACTTATTTTATTTAGATAATTTGATTTTTTTCTCTTCTTTTAAATTATCTAAAGACATAGATTTTGTTAATCTTCAAAGAATCAGCTTTTAGTTGTGTTGATCACTTCTATAGTATCTTTGTGGGTGTAATGGCAAGCAAACAAGTACTTAGCACCTTGTTTCAGTTGAGCCTTGGCCACGATTCTATTAAGTCTTTGTTAAGAAACAGAACTTGTGAAACACACAGTGGGAGAGACTTGCCAAAGACAGGAACAGGAAGGACATAAGAGGTGGGTGGAACAGGGAGGAGCTAATGACCAGATAAAAAGTTGCACACAAGCTGGGAGACAGCAGAACTGAGACGGGAACACTTGTGGTGGCAAAGTTGAAAAGGAAAAAACTTGTGGTATCTCAGCACTCTCTTTGTCTGTTCTGTCTGTGTTGATTTGTGTTTGTAATGCTTTGTACAGAAGCCCTGGGACCTTACTGGAAGCCCTGAAAGGGGATTTTCTTGTTGTCTGTTTACAGAAGTGCTAAGGGAGGGTTTCAGAGGCCCTGGGACTATACTAACAATTTGTGTTGAGTTCTAAGACTTTGTTTGTGGGTCTGTGTTGATTTCACAGACAGAAAATGAATTGATGATGGTGCTGGCAAAGTAAACAAGTGTTGTTTTGGCTTTTTTAAGTTTTGTCTTCCCAGAAACAGAAACTGCAAAGGACGTGAGGTGGACTGGACACTGTGAGCTTCAATATGGAACAGGTACTGGATAAGGAACTGGACAAGGAATGGAATCAACTTCAATCAAGTTCAAAGTACCTTTGAATTCAGGTAACAGTTGGGTAAATTCAGGCAAAAGCTGGGACCATGGAAGAGGAACCATGGAATTTGGGAGTCAGCTTTGAGTCAAGATGAAAAGACCTCTCCTTGGTGCAATGGTAATGGAATTTAAAGATACCCCTATATTGACCTGGTTTGGGGGTTGAGTGTTAAAACCCAGAGCTTGTGAATCCCACTTGTGGGATAGACTTGTTGACATGAAGAGAGAGGGCTGAACTGGGAGGAGCTGGTGCCATGTATTTAGGGACAGGCCTAAGCACAGGAGGCCAGAAGAACTTTGGGGGAGCAGTATTGTGGAGGAAGAGAGAGGAGAATTGCCAGGGGCCAGAGTTGCTGAGAGACTGCTGAGGGCCAGTTGGAGCTGCCCAGGACTTTTGAGAACTGCCACCTGGAGCTGCAGAGGACTGAGAAGGCACAGCTGTGATGCCAGTATATGTTGGTTCAGAAGCCCTGAAGAAGTATTTTCTTGTTGTATGTGTACAGAAATCCTGGAAGAGGGTCTTGCTGATGTTTTCAAGGGTTCTGGGACTATTCTGCAGGAAAAGGGTGAATTAATGAAGACACTGGCAATGTGGCAATATTGTAGCTTTGTTAAGTTGTCTCCCCAGGAATAGAGATTGCTAAGAACTTGCCTTCATTGTGTCAAGATGAAGAAAAGACCTCTCCTTGGGTATTCAATGCTGTGATGATATCTTAACTTTGTTGTAGCTTAAGGGTAGATGGCCTTTTGTGCTCTCCTGACCCTTCTGAGAAAATGCTTGGCATTAATGGATGGTATTATAACCCAGTTGTAATCCAGGGGTAGGAAACTTTTCACTTTTTTTTGCTCTGTGACTGACCAAATGAATGTACTTTGTTTATGATTAGAAACTAATCTCCATTTGAGGAGACTTTGTGACTTACTAAATGAATGTACTGCCCACGGGTGGGCTACTTTGACTAATGTACTGGCCAGGGGTGGGATACTTGGACCTTGGTACTTTGCAATTGAATTGAGGACTTACTAAATTATTGAGTTATCCTATATTTTGACTTTCTGTGAATGTTTTCCCTTAATCTGTCACTGAATAAAAAGAGTTTGCTATGCTCATAATCCAAACCTAGAAGTTGCTTTTGCTTGGCAGTACACTTGGGTACTTAATGCTGACTGAGAAGATAATTATTTACTGTGACCTAGGGGTGGGAGAACTTTGTACTCTGTACCTTGTACCTCTTAAGGATGATTGGAGACTAATCTCCAATCAAGAAGAAAGATTTTTTGACTAAGAGATTAAGACAATGTGACCTAGGAGTGGAGAACTTTGACCTTTGTACTACATGTCACAAGAGGAGGATTGCTCCTTAAGGATGACTGAGTTAAGGACTTACTGAATGATACCTTTTGTTTAAAAATATGTGGCCACTTTGGTGAAAACTATGTGGTCACTTTAGTGACAAGTTGTTATAACATTATGAATGCTGTATTTTGGTTTCTGTGAATGTTTTGCTTTAGTTTACTACTGAATAAATAAAGAGTTCACTATACTATGTGATCAGAACCTTAGAGCTGTTCACAGCAGCAGTCCTCTGGAAAGCTGCTCATGCTTGGTTTTATAGTGGGCAGCTAGGTGATACAGCCATCCAGGAATTTGATCCAGGAAGACTTGAGTTCAAATCCTGATTGCCTTAGACACTTACTAGTTGGGTGCCCTGAATGAATAATTCTCTCAGCCTCAGTTTTCTTGTCTGTAAAATAGAAATAATAGCACCTACCCCCCAGGGTTGCAGGGTTACATTAAATAATAATTTATTGTTTGTCCTATTCATTATTTGGGATATCATTCAGTCTTTTTTGCATATGTGTCTTTTCTTTGTGTTCATTTTAGTAATTATTTTTATTGTTTGTAAAGGATATGTTTACAATCTATTCATAAATGTTTTCATAAAGAATATGTTTGCAAACATTCTCTTTAACATTCATTTATAATTTCTTCACTCCCTGGCACCTGGTAGCTTTTTGTAAAGGTACTACATGATGGATATGTATATTTTTTTAATATGTATGTGTATATACATATTTATATTTTTAATACCCTCATTTAGAAGACATTATGTGTCCCAAAAACAACCTCTTCCAATAGTTCATTCAGTTCTGTTTTCCTCTTCAAAAAAAATCTGTGTTGGATTTATCCATCTCTAAAAGAGAAACATTAAAGTCACCTGTAACTATTTTATTACTATCTGCAGCTTTTTGTAATTCAATAATTTTTTTTCTTTACAAATTTAGATTCTTTGTGACTTGGTATATATGTCTTTAGTCTCAATACTATTTCATTGTCCTTGGTGCCTTTAAGTATAACACAGTTTCCCTATTGCTCTTGATGTTATGAACTTTTATTTTTGATGTATTTGATACCAATAATGCAATTACTCATTTTTTTACCTGCTACAAAGTAAATTTCAATCTAGTCTCTCATTTTTATTATGTATGTGACCTTGTTTTTAGATGTTTTTAATATAGTTTGTACTCTCAAACATTTGGGAGTTTTTGTATTTATTTATATCCCATTTCTTTTTTAAGTCAATACTTTGTCTCTGTACTGAGATTTGTTTATTCTATTTTGATGTTAGTCTATTTCCACAGACTCTGTCCCTTATAATTCCTAATGACCTGCTCTATCCCAACTGCCTAGAACTTACTTAAATTGTCAATTCATCTTTCTTTCCTTTTAGTTCTTTACCTGTTTACCCTACTCTTTTTCCCTTTATTTCCCTACTCAGCTAATGCTGTGGTCCAAATTCTCCCCTTTCCCAACTTCTTTGTTTAAATAACGTTCTTTTGCAATACCTTTTTCTAATAAGATTTTCTTCCTCCTAATAATAATTTTCTTCCTTTCTGAAATATTCTGAATTCTATTCTGTAATTCATGGGCTTCTTTATTTTCTCTGTTTCCCTCATGAGGATAAATCCCAATCCATAGTTAAGCAGAATATTCAACTTACAAGCAATTTAAACAAGAAAAATACAAACAAGGTAAATAAATACAATCATCAAGTAAAGCCTAAGTAATTAATTTTCATGTTTATACATTCATTTAAAAGAAAAAGAAATTGAGCTAAGGGTTCAAATAGAGAACAGAGTGGGATCTTAAGGGGACAAAAGAGACAAAGATTGAAAGAAGAAATGAAACTGAAGGGAAACTTTAAAAATCAGGAGAAAGTTTTTAAAAAGAGCTAAGTGATACTCCATGGACTAAATCCATGATCCTCTCTAATTAAATATATGAAAAATGTACATGTAAACACATACATAGGCATATACAAATACACATATAGTAAGAGGAATAACAGTCAGAACTTGTATGAATATGTAGAGGGGAAAAAAGACACTGAGAAAAGCTAGAGACTTCTTCAACTGAGGAATGAGAAGAGAAGAGAAGAGAAATTAATTTCTTTAATCTCTCAATGAGAGTAGGGGCTACAAAACAATATAATAAAAGCAATGGACATGAGGGACAGGGAAACAGAAATAGAAGGTCAGTCCCACACAGTAATAGTGCTGGTAAATGTTTAACAATTGGTGCTCCAGTGGGGGGGGGGGAGAGGGGGAATGTGCACACTTTTCATTTTAATCTCCCTTATTAACATTTTTTCTATCACTTTCTTTAGTCTTAGATAATCAACAAAATAAAAACCAAACCCTGATTTCTGATTTTGTTGTTCTTGTTGTTCAGTCATTTCAGTCAAGTCCAATTCTTTATGACTCCATTTGGAATTTTCTTGGCAAAGATACTAGAGTGGTTTGCCAATGCCTTCTCCAGCTGATTTTACAGATGGGGAACTGAGGCAAACTGGGTTAAATGACTCACCTAGGGTCACACAGCTGGTAAGTGTCTGAGGCAAGCAGAATTTGAACTTAAGTATTCCTGGATCCCATTGATGATTTCCAGAGATGTAAATGCTCACACTAACTTAACCATGGCTCTCAACTCAACTGATCTGGCTCCAGCATACACCTGGTGCCACACTAAAGGGGACATGGAAAGAATACTTCTAAAGAATATTACCATGGAATGGTGTTAGTAAATGTCAGGGAGGAGAGAGAGTCTGTTGATGGGTTTTATCGATGTGCAATCTGCATATAAGGAAGCTGTTTGTCCTTCATTCCCAAAGAAGACCATTGATGTTCAGGAAGGTAATATCTTGACTTTCAAGTAAATTGGATTTAAATGGGGGAGGGCTGTGCAAAGTCACCAGCCTCACTCTCTCCTCCAGAGCCATCTGAGTCCAGTGGTAAGATACAGATCAGGACAATTGGAGATGGCTCCAAATGAAGTAGGGCTTTTTAAGTTAAGGTCTTTCCCAGGTCTGTTTGTCTGAAATAACTCCCATTCAATGATTAAGGCTAGCTAAGAAATAAGGCAAAAGATGGTCTCTTGTACCTAGTCAAATAAATAAATAAATAACTCTGGAAAGGGAAGATCCTCAGGGTTTCTGGCTAAAACAGGAAGCAATTGCTATTTACACTTACTCAGAGCCATCAAAACCTAAACAATGAACAAATGAGGCTTGGACTGAGACCTATCATTGGCCAAAGTTTATCAGGATTGAAATGGAGCTACCTTAAACCCAAATCACTCTGGCTCTCACTGAAGAGACTAGCTTCTCTGAGACAGAGCTGCACTCCCCAGAAGGGATATATGAGTGAATTCTCAGAAGCAGCTAGCCTCTAAAGTGGTCCAAACATAGCATACCAGAGATGGAATAACCTAGCTTTAGAAATGGTGAGTGGTTAGGTTAAGGCTAGCCAGTGTCACATGATCATTAATCTCAAGCTAGGGGAGACTTTAGAGTTTACCTAGCCTAACTTTCCCACTATAGATTTATAGGAAACTGAGCCTTAGACAGGTTGCATGACTTCTCCAAGGTCCTGATAGGAAGCAGCTGAGCCCAATTTAGACACAGACACCAAGAAGGAAGTACAACACTGTGAGTTAAGCCTGAATCACACTGTCTCCCTTGGCCTTTGAGAGACAGTTTAAAGGCATTTCATTGTCTTCTAAACTCATTGAAAAATCTCAGAGATAAAGGGAGGGAGGGAAACAAAGGAAGGGAATATGAAGGCAAAGAAAACAAACCACCTACTTCATGATTTGTCCTGGGGTATACCCTGACACTGCATAAGGTGCCCTGCTCTAAATGAAAGCAGGTCTTGGAGATGGAAAGTGAAAGTGACTCTAGGCAGAGGGGATAGTAGGGTAACATGGAAATGGGAGGCAGGAATAAAAGGGACAGAGGAAACTCAGGCAACAAAAGCAAAAAACAAGAAGCAGCAGGAAGAAAACAATAAGCAAAATTACCAGTGCTTTTGTCATCTTTTTCTATTACAACTAAAGGATCAGAGCAGAAATTGGTGACAAAGAAACCACCATATCTCTCCTGCAGGTTTCCCTGAATTTGTCAAGTTTGTGTCCTACTTCAAATTTAATTTCCCCTCAAAGTAAAGCTATATACTCTTCAAACAATAAAATACAAGAACAGCTTCTCAGTATGTGGGAGCCTGAGCAGCAGCATCTCAAACCCTGGCAGAAGGGAAGGGAATGCAAGAAAACCCTTTTATGTTGCAGAGTTGCCAGAGACTGATTTGTTGTTATGATAAACATTATTCACAAAACCTGCAAAAAGAAGCAAAAGCCAAGCTTACACAGTAGCCTTCAGACAGGAGAAGACACTAAGTCAAATATCTCATCATCAGAATCAAAATCTGATTTCAGGATCATCAGAAAAATCGGCTTCTTCTCCTGTCAAATGATCCTCCTGCTGACCACATTCTCAGTCAATCAGAATATAATCCCATCAAGTGCAGCAGGGTGGGAGGTAGGATTGCATTTGGTTTCATAGCTGGGCTAAACATGATTACTGCTTTCATCACCCAGCCACATCATAAAGTCAATAAGGATTTTGTAGACTGCCTATAGACCTTCAGAAATACCAATTTGCCACCTAAAACCCAGCTTTTGGGAAATGGATTAGTACTTTCTCACCTAGCCTTGACACAGAATAACTCATGCCACTAAACAGTAACTTGGTAGGTGTGTAGCACCCAAAATATTGGATACAAACAAACAAATTCTATCCTCTCTCCTCAAATAGGCCTTTAAAATAATACCACCACCTACTTATATAATGCCTTAAAAATGGTAAGTGTGGTTTGATAGAGGCAGTTGTTGAATCGTGGATTGAGAGTTGGCCTTTGGGTCAAGAAGACTAGAGTTCAAGTCTCAGTTCTGACAAATACTGGCTGTGTAACCCTGTCAAGTCTCTTAACTTCTCAGTGCTCTAGGCCAGGCAGTGAGAACCCGCGGCCTTGAGGCTACGTGCTCTCAGGATCCTCAGGTATGGTTCTCTGACCAAATCCAAACTTCACAAAATAAATCTCTTTAATAAAAGTATTTGTTCTGTGAAACTTGGACTCAGTCAAAAGGCTGCATCCAAGCACTTAGAAGGCCATATATGGCCTGGAGGCCACAGGTTCCCCACCTCTGCTCTAGGCAATGCTCTAAGACTATACTTTGAAGAGAACACGTCGACAGACCAGCGTTGGTCAAGGGAGTTTTCTCATCCTGGAATTTCCTTTCTCAACAATCACAGGGCTAGACTCAGTCCACTTAAAATCACCTAATTCCCTTCCTGACAACACTTCAGTTGCCAAAGTTACTAAAAATTCAGAGCCCAGTTTTAATCCACACATATACAAATATTCAAAGGCTCTGGAATTTCAAGGCATAGGGAGCTCACAATGTGAGAATTCCCTCCATCAATAAAGATCACAATCCTTCTGTGGTCACAGACTTGGTAATCAAAGGCTGAAGAGACTGGAGATTATGTTGTCCAACCCTCTCATTTTCCTCAAATGAGGAAACAGAAAGACAGGGAAATGGAGTCTTGCCCAAAGTCACACAGATAGTAAGAGGAAGAAATTGGATTTGAACACAAGTTCTCTAATTCACAAGTCAGCATTCTTTCCATTGCCCAATGCCATAATTGGTTAGTCCTAGAGAGCTGCCAGAAACCTGAAGACATTAAACAATATATCCACAGTAACACAGCTGGCAAAGTATAGAGGTATATTTGAACCCAGATATTCCTGACCTCAACTCCAGCACTGTGCCACATTGTTTCTCACCCTCATGTATATCCCTAATTATTTGGAGGATTTTTTTATTATGAGGGGATCTCTCCTTTAATGTTTGATGATGATTGCTCTGCATGGTTGTAGCATGTCCACTATCACAATAAAGACTATAAGCATTGCACGACATTCGATCACAAAATATACTAGATTCTCCAAAGAGAGGATAGAACTGAAGCATTTATTTAGACATCAGAAAACCCAATCCCAAAACCAGTAAGCCAATTCCATCATAGTACCAAAGATATTCAGAAGCTAAAATAAGCCATTGCATCCTTCAGTCTTCCCACAAACCAATACAAGATCAATATTTACTCACAAACCTCACTATCTCCTTACCTGAGCATCCTCTCTCCCCTACCTGTCTCACTAGCTCTGACCAGTTTCCAGTGAGCTCTGCTTCCCTTCAGCAAACTCCTCCCACCACAGGCTCCATGTGACTACATTCAGCCTATTAGGGGGCAGAGTTTACTTTCAAAACAGGGAAGATCTTCAAACTCTCATTCCCATTACAATGGCCAATAGAAGACAGCAAGTAATAGGGTAGCAATGATCTGGTGACAAACTCCACTTTCAAGCTCATCCTGAATCTTCTATTTGGGAAAGCGTGAAGCACAAGCTGATTCTTCCCGTCTTCTCTGGCCATCCGTCTAACCAACCCAGAAGTTCCATCTGGACTCAGAATCCACCAAAGCCAAGAATCTTCTTTTCCATCCAATGATAATCCAAACATAAAAGAAAAGGTTCAGTAGGTTACACTTGAAGTTTGTCTTAATCAAAAGTTAGGGCGTGGCTAGGTGGTGCAGTGAATAGAGCACTGGCCCTGGAGTCAGGAGGACCTGAGTTCACATCCTGCCTCAGACACTTAACACTTACTAACCATGTGACCTTGGGCAAGTCACTTAACCCCAATTGCCCTGCCTTCCTCCTCCAAAAAAAAACACAAAAAAAAAAGTTTCAGGAGACAGTGGGACAACATCCAAGGAACATTGGTAAATAAGCAGGAAAGGAAGATTTGGGACCTGTATGTAGGTCATAACAGAAACCTAAGAAAGATGTTCTCTCCAAGAAAGTGATCTCAGAGGAAAGCTATTAGCAGTACTGAGACCCAGGAAAGTCCTCCTATGAATAGCCATATTTGAGTTGAGTCTTGAAGGAACCCAGGAGGCAGAGGTTTGAAGGAGAGCATTCCACAAATGGAGGCATAGTGCACAGACAGACTGTCATATATGAGAAACGGCAAGTCAGACAACGTAGCTAGATTTAGAATGTGTGGAAGGAAGGAAAGTATAAGAAGACTGAAAAGGAAGAAAGGGCGGCCAAGTTGTGAAGGGCTTTAAAAGAGAATTTCCTATTAGGCCCTGGAGCAAACAATCATTTATTAAGCAATTGCTCTGTGCTAGACACTGTGCTAAGCACTTTACAAAAATCTCATTTTGTCCTCACAATAACCTTGGGAGGTTGGGGCTATTATTATTATCCCTGTCTTATGGTTGAGAAACTGAGGCAAACAGAGGTTAAGTGATTAGCCCTATGCCACACAGCTACCAAGCGTCTGAGGTTGGATTTGAACTCAGGTCTTCCTGACTCTAGGCCCAGTGCTCCATCCATCACATTAGCTGCTAAATAATAACAGTAAGTCACCCAGGATAACTCAGGTGAGCAGCAGAGCTGAGATTCCAACCAAGGTCAGCTAACTCCTTTCCCCATGTCGAGAAGGAAAAAAAATGAACCAAGTACAGGAAGAACGATTACTACTCGGAATAATAAAAAATAAAAATAAACAAAACAAATTAGCATCCCAGGAGTCTAAATCAGAACGAGTGAGAAGGAGAAATTGTGCAGAGCGTAAAATCAAAGAGGAGAAGAGAGAAAAAAGAGTTTTGAATCCAGTCACAAGTAATAAAAGAACTTCAGGGGACTGCAGGAGAGAGAGCGCCAGCCCTGGACTCAGGAAAGACTCATCCTCCTGAGTTCAAATCTGCCCTCAGACACTTACTAGCTGTGTGACCTTGGGTAAAGTCACTTAACCCTGTCAGCCTCAGTTTCCTCATCTGTAACATGAGCTGGAGAAGGAAATGGCAAACCATTCCAGTTTCCTTGCCAGGAAAACCCTAAGTAGGGATTGTGAGGAGTTGGACATGACTGAAAAATGACTGAACAATAACAGAAATAGCTTTAAAGGAACAGGAACAGCCTTGAAGCCAGGAGAGCTGAGTTCAAACCCTCCCTCTGAAATGTACTGTCTTTGTGACTGGGGGTAAATCAATTACTTTCTCAAAACACATCCCCAGGTAACAGGCTGAGACTAAAAAGGACAGACCAGTTGCTAATATTCATGGGTAGAAAGTGGTTCCCTACCCAGAATTCCCCAATCAAGTGTTATCACAATTTTAGATAAGAGAGGGAGAAGGAGAAAAAAAGACAGAGATATCTCAGGGAGGGCCATTACAGGGGGGAAGTAAGGATGGAAACCAGACTAGAAGACTTTTATAAAGTGAAGAAGAATAAAATTAGTAGAAGTAGGAGGATAATTTATATAATAATAACCACTTTGTGAAAACAAACAACTTTGAAAGCTGTCAGAACTGTGGTCAATCAGCTATTTGCGATTCCAGAGGACTGATGATGACAGACTGGTGATAGATTTGGGGGTGGGGATTGAAACATAGAAAACTCTTTTGTATATAGCCATTGAGGAAATTTTGTTTGGTTTTGACTGTGCAATTATAAGAAGTTAATTTTTCTTTTTTTTTCCAAAATGAGGTGGGGGAAGGAAAAATAATTGATTTTTTTTTTAATAGAGAGGTGTGGGAAAGACTCTATGGATGTGAAGAAATGTTGTGCGTACCTTCAGATGAGGTCACTATATTATTAATTTTCCTTAACTGTTTTCCCTTGTTACAAGAAATCTCTCAGGAAGTAGGAGCAGTCTATAAATGTTTTACATGGTAAAAATAAACACCAGTAAGAAAAGTTTAAAAATAAAAAGAAAGAAACAAGGCTATAGAAGATGCAAGAACACCGACTCGGTGCCTGAAGGTGACAGGTGTGGACCTTGGTCCTTCTACCTGTAACCCGTGTGACTTTGGCCAATCTCTTAGCCTCTCTAAGCCTCAATTTCCTCATCAGAAGAATGGAAATAATAATCCCTGTACTTCCCATGAAATAGAAAGCAGTTAGATGGCAGAGTGGTCAGAGCACTGGGCCTGGAGACAGGGAGGCCTGAATTCACTGGGGCATTTAACCTATTTGCCTCAGTTTCTTCATCTGTAAAATGGAAATAATAGCATCCATCTCTTGGGATTGTTATGAGAATCAAATGAGATAATATTCGTAAAGCTCTCAGCACAGTATCTTATAAGTTTTACTTACATGTTTACATATATGTACATATACATATATACACATGTACATACACATATACATATATATATAAAAGAATTATTAAGGGGCAGCTAGGTGGTGCAGTGAATAGAGCACCAGCCCTGGACTCAGAAGAACCTGAGTTCAAATCCAGCCTCAGATACTTGACACATTAACTAGCTGTGTGACCTTGGGCAAGTCATTTAACCCCAATTGCTTTGCCTTTCCCCCTTCAAAAACAAAGAATTATCAGAATCCAATGAAATTATGTTCAGGTTATTTTGTTAGCATAAAGGTTCACACTGATGAGAGTCATCATCATCATTAAATACAGGTGGGAGAACTTGGGGCAAATAGAAAAACTCATTCAAGAAGTTTATCAGTGAAGGAGAAAAGCAAATTTCAAAAAAGACTTGAGGATAGGAGCAGATTGGTACATGCCTACTCACAGACCTAAGTACAGATTGCCTGACGTTGTATACACTTTGCATGCACCTACCCTTGTACAGGCTGTACCAGCCCGGGAGAACATAAGCTTCTTTTGGACAGGCCCTATTTCCTTTTTAGCTTTTGTACCCCTAGATTAGCATAGAGTCCAATACACAATAAATGCTTTAAAATATCTGTTGAACTGAAAGGATCTGAGTGGGGAGAGGGGGAGTGAAAGGATAAGGAATTTAGAAATCTGAGCTAAATCAAGGAGCTGATGAGCACCAAGTCTGCCGTGGAACAAAGGTATTGGACCTGTGTGACTTTGCCACATGGCTATCTACTACCACACACTGTTCTCTAGGGAATCAGCTCAGTCAGTGTAATTTTGACAGCCAGCTCTAGGCAGGATTGGAAACTCAGCTGTAGCATCAAGGACTCCTTAACTGCTGGTGTACCAGTCTCAGACACATACTAACTATGAACAACATATAGACAGACTTTCAGGAACTCCTACATTTACTTCCAAAGACACAATGAGAGAAGACACAGGCTGCAACCCCGGAAGCACCATAGCTGTAACCTGCTTCCCAGACTCAGAATATCTCTCACCCTACCCAGTCAAACCCATACCTGGTGTTCACCACCACATTTCACACCTTCGTGTCATTTGGCTTGAGCGCCCCCAAATATTCTGGCAGACAGGCTGTGCCAAGGCACTCAGCCTCCATTCAGTCCAGCCATTCTGTTCTCTACAGCTCTGGCACCAAAGTGGGATTCAAAGAGACTCTCTCCCCAACTCCCCAGTCCCCACCTGTACCCTCTCAGAGCTCTGTAGAGCACCTGTCTGTCAACTCTCTTCATATGATGAAGCAGGTAGATTTAAATGACCCAACAAGGGTTGAATTCATGACACTGAGCTGGAGATGAAGTGTAAACCTGCCTCTCAGTCAAAAGCAGGTTAACAGGGCAGTTTTAACAACCAAAGAACCAGTTAAGAAGCTGGTAATGTAAAAATGTATCTTCAATGAAAAGGCCAAATTGGCATAAATGTTCATAGGCTAGCCACCATTTGCTTATTTTTTCCTTATCTTATGAGGTGGAAGGGAGCACCAGAACAAAAGTAACCTCTCCAAGACAGAACCAATCAAGCGTTCATTCAGCCTTTGCTCAAAGCTCTCCAATGAGAAGGAAGCCACTACCTCCCAAGGCAGATCATTCCATTTTTCATCAATAATTTTTTTAAAGTATATCGGCCCTCTCTGCATCTTCTACCCGGAGCTCCAGTTCTCCTCCCAGGGCCAAGCCTTTGAGGTGCCTTCCCTTTAAATACTTAAAAATAACCACCACATCCTCCTCCCTGCCCCCCCAACACTACCACCACCCTGCAAGTGGCTAAACATTCCTCATTCCTTAAGATGGAGATAAATAAGTCATTCTAATCTTGGTAGAAACTATCCCATTCATCTTTACTTCAGGACTTGGGAGCCTAAACCAGGAGATTTTCCTGATATGAATGCTCCCTTCCTCCCCCACTCCTGAAAATCCAACTCTAGGCAACAAGAAAAGCTAAACATTCCTAGTTCTCTTTTTTATATCTTGAATCATTCTAATGCTTAGAGAAATCAAGGCTTCTACAAAATATCACTCCTTTTTTTCCTACAGAGGCATATACCTAAACTCCGACATCTCCTTAATTTACATTTGGCCTCTGTATTCCAAATCAAAACAATCAGAAGCTGTCCCTGTCAAACTGGGCCTAATGTCTCATGAGCCACAGCTTTCAGGAGCCTTTGAATCCAGGTTGTCTCTCATGGTGCCAAGCGCTCTAGTGATGCCCAACAAACAGCACTGAAATCTTAATAGTGTTTAGATTTTAATTTCATTACCCTGGCCTTTAACCCGCCCTCTAATTAGAGGATGAACCGAGGAAAATCTAATTACTTTTCCAATATACCTTCACATGACATCCTTGATTATTTCTATGTCACATCTGAACAACTCACCCAGGGAGTTAGCTTGGGTTTCCTGAATATGGATAACAACCTTTGCTCTCCAAACAAAAGCTTAGCAAATATCCTTAAACAGAGACTAGAAAGAGTTGGTTTAGAAGCTCTGGTTTCCTTCATAACTCAGCTCATGGGCCACCTTTTACATGAGATCTTTCCTAATTCCAATACTAGGATCTCCCCTCCCCTACCAGAAAAAAAAGTTGTTTCCATCATTTTGTATATATTTTGTATGTCCTAACATATCTACATGTTGTCTTTACTATGGAACACAAGCTCCATGAGGACAGGGACTATTTCATTTTTGTCTTCCTGTGCCTAGCATTGAACACATAGTAGTCACTTAACAAATGCTGGTGGATGGATTGATCGTTTTCATTAACAGACTCACTCCTCTCATGAAACTAGCATGATTAGATCAACAACGGAAAGCTAATCAGGCCCAAGGCACCTTCTCCAAGGGGAGAAAAGGGAAAATAGACATTTCAAGAATGTCGCATAAAATCTCAATCTTATCTCAGGAATCTTCTGTTTTACATTACAACAATCTAACCGTCTTCGCACTCAAATTAGTAAGTCTTAAAATGAATTAAATCAATTCACTAGGTAGACAACTGCTGACTAAAAATGTATTTTAAATCTATGCTTGGAAAATCAAAATTGGCCCAAAAGAGGAATGTCATTGCCCGAGCTTAGGTTGCCATTATGACAAAGGGCTAATTTGGCCCTAGTAGAAACCAGTAGAGAAAAGTAACCTAGTAAAGTTGTTCTTACCATGTTCTACCATGGAGAACTAAGGACATTATCAGAGGGTGCCATGATGGATCAAGAAGGGCAGGCATTCACCATCATTTTTCCACTGCTTCCTGCTTAGTAAGCTCTAGTCTTATCAGGGTGGGGAGGGGAACTAAAATGAGACAATTCTTTCCTTTACTTTAGAGAGCCCATTATTTCCTCTCCCCTACCACAATATCTTCCTTCATGAAACTGTTTTCAATCCCCCTTATTATCATTCTGTCTCCAACTCTTACCATTCGTTGAATATGTTTGCATTTACTTGTGTAAATAACACCCAGGGAAATTAAAGATTTTTGACAGTTCCATACATTTTACTTTTTCTTTGTATTCTGACACATAGTAGGAGCTTAATAAAGTTGAATTAATTGAACTGCCATTCATCTGTAAGAGAAGGTAAGAGGCCTTCCTCTAATCTAGCAAAGATCAAGGGCTCCCGACAAGATGAGAGGAGTGTTCATGTTATGCTCTATATATTCAGATCATTAATGCCCTCATTTGCTCCAGTTGAAATTGTGACCACAATTTACTGAGCAGCTCCACTGTCATCCCCTCCAAGAAGTCTCCTCCCTCCTCTGAACCCTGGAAGCACTTTGTTCAGTCTTCTCTTACAAACTTATCAAATTTTTTCTGACATTTAATTTTTATAATTAAAAAACTTTATAACTATCAACAAAACATATACAATGCTTGAAAAATAAGTAATAATAACAAGTCAGATTCATCTAGTACTTAAAGATTTGCAAAGTGCTTTCTATATGTTATCTCATCTGATCCTCAAAACAATTCTGTGAGGGAAGTACCTTATTTTCCTTCCACAGATGAGGAAAATGGGTCTGAGAAAGGGTAAGTGATTTCTCCAAGGTCACACAACTTCTAAGTGTCTCAACTGGGATCTGATGCCCCACATTCCTGATTCAAAGTCCAACATTCTACCCACCATGCTACATTGTCCTTATTAAATAATAAAATAAATACACAGAATAAAATAAAATCTTCTGTAGCACCAGATGAACTGCATAAAACAACAAATTTAAAAATACATTACATGTCCCTTTCTAGGTCTATCTAAATTTCTGCTGCCTCTGGCTGTATTTTCCTTCCTTCTTTCTTATTTATTCATTCATAAGGTACTTAACAAGTAACTATTATATGCAATGTGAGAGACCATAATAGATCGTAAATCAACTCAGAGCCAGGAAGACCTAAATTTAAGTATGATGTCCGCTGAATACTAGCTCTGAGACCCAGGAAATCACTTAACCTGACTGCCCGCCAGGCAGCTCTCCAAGACTATAAGTTCCAGAACATCAACAGATTTGCTTGGGCAGAGGAAGTTTCTTCACCAGGAGTTCCCCATACATAGATCCAGACTGAAAAAAAAAATAGTGCCAAGCACTATTTGGCAATACCAAGAAGGTACTGGTATTCACAAAAAGAAACAGGTCCTATGATCAGGAAACCTATATTCTACCAAGGTCAAGGACCGTGCCATTGTTTTTTAATCTTCCTTAGTCATAGTCAATCAACTCAAATCATCATCTCCACTGCCTGGAACCACACTGGGCTGTAATGGGCCAACTTTGGTCCTTATCATGCTTGTATCATGCTTGTATCCCAGGTCTCTATAGCACTACCCATTTTTTCCATGCACCCCAAATAGGGGAACCACACACACACACACACACACACACACACACACACACACACACACTTTGTAGATCCACTCTTTAGGTCTTGTCTTCCCCTATTAGACTCCAAGCTCCCTAGTGACTTGTATTCATATCCTTAGTACAGTGCCTGAAACACAGTAAGGACTTTACAAAATGTTTTATTTTTCCAGTCCTCTATCATTAAATATCTGTTCAGTTAAATTACTGTCTAAAGGCAGAACAAACCCTTCTCTGAAGAAAAGGCCAGATCCTTTTCCCCAACTTTGCTAAAGGAGTCTGCCTATTTCCCCGCCTCACCACTTTATGTCTACTAAAAATATTAAAATACCTGAGTCGATTTTAAGGGAGCCAACTTTTACCTCTTGTGGGATTGGCTCTGCCAATAACCTAGACTTTCACAAGAAGTTAGCATTGGGCAAGAAGGCGAGGCAGGGGGAACAGCTGGGGCTGTGGGAACAGTTATGAGTGAAAGAAGCTTTCTTAGACAGCAAGCCCAATACTCCTTCTGTGATAAACACTAAAGGGGATAGAGTTTGGTTCCAGGAGGATTAGAAGAAGCTATAAAAAGGCTAAATACACAGAAAGGATGTTTCTCCTTCAAGAAACTACCCACATGGAGAGGTCAGAACACAGGAATGAAGCGAGGCAGGGTGAAGGATTATCTTAGATAGAAACCATTTTCCCTGGAGGGACAGATAATCTGGAGGAAAAGCTTTTGGTGAACCTTGTTATGTTGAGCTGGTTGAAGAGGAGAATGGCTAACACCCGTAAAGCTGCTCTAGACGAGAATTATTAATGTCTGTGCCCACTTCAGAAGCTGCAGACCTTCTGCCAGAAGGGCTAATGGTGACTTTTCCTGATAACATGGATAGTATTGGAATATTCAATGCTAAGAAGGCTTTTTAAAATTTTTTTAAGGTTGTCTTTCATAGAGGATCAAAATAACAAAACGCAATGAACTCTATATAGATGTAATTGGACACTTCATAGGATTGACACTGGTCCTCACCTGAATGCTTTGGTTGTGTGACTTAAGGGGCTGCCATTCTAAAACCTACAAGTAGACAGCATGCCCCTGAATTGGTTATCCAGCAGAGAAGTACAATATCTAAAGCCTCTGGCAGGTGGCATTCTATCTCACTCACTCAGCTTTAATATTTACTCTCTAACTTATTCAAGAGATGAGGTTTTCTTTCCCTGCTGTTCTCCAGAAAGTGCTCAACCTGGAAATGCCCAGAATTTTCCACCACCACCAGGCTCCCAAGGCAGCTATGGTGCTAAAGTAATTTGGACTAACTCCTCACTGGCCATCTAGAAGATAAAATATAATGTTGTTCAATTATTAAAACATTAAGTCATTAGAATGAGCTCCTTGAGGGCAGAGACTGTCTTTTGCCTCTTTTTGTATACCCAGGCACAATGCCTGATATATAGCAGGTCCTTAATAAATGTTTTTATTGATGGATTGGAAAATCTGCTATCTAAGCTTAGTTGAGATACTCCATGCTAACTTCCAATTCCTCTCTCATTCAGTTCATTTCCCACTGTATTCATAAATTCAGAAATTTGACAAGTTGTGATCACATTATTTATTGTACAGAGAAGTAAGTGAAAAGGAACTGGGCTGAATAACCTCATACAGATATATTCACTTCAGACCATCTCCTAGCCTACTTCCTGTTGCCCTCTCAAATGTGGTTGAAAGCATCCTACTATATTCATGATCTTTTTTAAAAGAAATAAAAGCAAAACTAAGGTGCTAAAGGGCTTCTTCATGTTATCTGAGACTTATAGACTAAAAGTAAAATCAACTTGGACAGTTCACCAGCTCAATGTGATTCAGGAGAGCTAGTCTTTTCTCTTCAAAATTTCTCTGGCTTCTTCTAGGTCACCTTCTATGTTCTAGGCCCAGATTTTCTCCATGCTGCACTTGCTTCTGGTTGCCTCATTCTCCTGGTGCTACAGTTTCTGGACAATTATTAGTCATGGTGTCCACACCTCTTCATGAGGTACCCAATCACCATCACCACCACCACCCAATCCCAGCCACTCCCATCTCTCTCCCAGAAGTGCACAAAGGCAGAAGAATCAGTTGATCAGCAAGCATTTACTAAGTGTCTACTCCATTCTAGACACTATGTCAAGTACTATGGATTCAAAGATAAAAATGAGACTGCTCCTGAAATGAATGTGGGAAACTGGAAGAAGACATTACAGCAATGTCCCTTTATCCTATAAGTGTGACGTGCCACATTGCAAATGAGACCACACTAAGACCCCAGATTAGGAAAATAGTAACTACCCAGGATCATCAGAGACCATTCATATTTTCTTCCCATGCATCTTTCTATAATCCCTGGTGAAAAGAGTAATTCAAAGAGATAAAAGAACAAGGCAAATTTTCCTGGGCTACAACTCAATCCAATTCAATAAATATTTTTTAAGCACCTAAGAAAAAGAAAGGCAGTCCCTGCCATCAAGGAGCTTACAAGCTACTAGGGGAAGACAACTGCACAAAAGGTAGCTGGAAGGTAGGGAGGAGTGTCACTTGGGGTGAGGGTACCTGGAGCAAGGGCATCATATTTGGTGGAGTTGAAACCAAACAAATTTACAGGTGGTAAGTGCAGAGTTAGTGGGAAAGTGCAGCTTCGAGCCCTCTATAAATTAAGAATGCTTTGGGAGGAGTTTACAGCTCTACCTTCCAAGTGGAGGAAGGAGGAGGCTGAAGAAGTCAGGAAGATATTGAGTATCCATGTGTAACTGAGTTAACTTCACAATGATGAGATTTCAGGCAATCACCTTATCCTGGGTAGGATATCACATTCAAACCAAGTTCAAGAGCTGAAGGTGGAAAGTGGAGAATTATCAAGACCATAGATCTACAGCTGAAAAAGACATTAGAAGTATTCTAGTTCAAATTTTTCATTTTATAGTTAAGGAAGTTGTGGCCCTGGTGAGCTGCCCACGGTTGTGTAGGTAATAAGCAGGAGGGTAAAAATTCAAATCCACCTCTTCTGATTCTAAACCTAGCACTCTTTTCACTGGAGGGAGGGAGGGAGAGAAAGAGAGAGAGACAAAGAGGAAATCTTCCCATTTGAAACAAATCCCAATATGCATATTTCAGTCAGACCTAAGGGAACATCTATAGCCTATGGTTAAAAGTACTGAAAATATTATCAAACCATGTAAATGCTATTCCTATCCCACCTTCTCCCCCAAATGACACAGCCTAGAGCACTCAATGGATGAAGCCAATTTCCATTATACGAACTTTCATACCCCAAACACATGAATGGATCTTTAACTTAACCAGTGTAGCTACTATGTCAATCAATGATGATCAGAACTGATCTATACCTTCTCATCTCATGCAATTCTTATTTGTGTCATTGCATAAAAGATTCCCTAGAGGATATGTCCCATGCACTGTAAGTATTTTTTGTTACTTTTTTTCACATTTGGAAGGTATTAATGCAGATTCAGGCTATGCTTTAGAATAAGATTTTTCAAGAACGCAGGTTCCATAAACTAAGAACTTTCATGTGCTCATTTTGAAATCCTTTCATGGCTAAATCCAGTTATTTTCTTCAGTTCATCCTTCTTGACTTCTCAGCATCCTTTACACTGTCACCCATTCCTGTGTTTCTACATACTCTCTCCTCTGTTGGCTTCCATAACAATAATTTCTCTTGCTTCTACTCATAAACTGTCTAAATTCTCCAGTGGTGTTCTGGTGATGACTTGGACTGGCACAAGAAAGCCAACTGTTAAGTTTACAACATAAGCATTTACATCTTAGAAATCAATTAATTGTCTAAACTTAAGAAATTGATGCAAAAAAAGTTGATAATACAGATTAAACTTTAAATTATGTCATGCATACTTTTTTTTCAGAGTTGATTGTTAAACATTTACCAGTACACCTCTGAACCTCTTCCCTGTTTCCTTTGTTAATTCTTACATTCCCTAAGAATGGATGTTCCACTGTCTCTTATTAATCTCATCAACCCCAAAAGTTACAGTTTTCATTTCTATGCAAGTGAGTCTCAAAACTATTTAGTCTATACACTATAAGACTATTTAGTCTCAAAACAAAATCCAATACCATTCACTCTCCTGAACTTCAATCCCAAATTGCTAAGGGCCTCCTAGACAGCTTCACTGGGATGTCCCATTAGCATCTAGAATTTAGTATATATGAAACAGAATTCATTATCTTCTCCCCATGAAATTTTTCCTTTTTGAAACTTCTCTTTATCTATTTACCACCATCCATCCAGTCACCCATATGCCCTTGCCTTACACACCTAATAAGTTGCCAAGTCAAGTTTATTCTATCCCCCACAACAGGTCTTACAACCTTTGCTCTATTCACCTGGCTCCTTCCCTATATAAAGCCTTCACTTCATCTCACCTGAACTATTTCAGTGGCTCCCAACAGATCTCTGGGCTTCATGTCTCTCTTTTTTTTAATCCATTCTTTATACAGTTGCCAAATTTGATCATGTCATTTCCCAGCTATAAAATTATCAGTGCTTTCTTATCACCTTCACAATAAAAACTGAGAACTTCAACACGACTTCTAAAGCTCCCCCAAATCTGATTTATACTTATTTCATATCATTCCCATTCCCATACTCTATATTCCAGTCAAATAGAGCTACTTCCTGTTACTTGTACATAACATTCCATATCCAATCTCCATGTGTTTACACAAAGTGTCCCCCATACCTGGAATGTTCTCCCTGTTCTACTCTGCCTCCCTGGCTTCCTCCTCAGTTTGAGCTCATCTTCTAGGAGCTGCCTCTCCTTAATTGCCGCACCCCAGCTGTTAGAGCTTGCATGTGTGCGTCCTCACCCTCTCCCTCTTCCTCTCCTTAAATTAGTTTGTATCTGTTTATCTCTATACATGCTATATAGCATCACTGTAGTTGAATGGAAGGTCCTGGAAGACAGAAATGATTTCTTTTTTCTTTGTATCACCATTGCCCTACATAACATAACACATAGAACTTTGGGGGGGCAGGATCTTTCAAATTCCTTAGTATTTTATTTTCCCCAATTACATATAAAAACAATTTTTAACATTTGTTTTTAAAATTCATAGTTCCAAATTCTCAGTCTTCCTCCTCACCCCCCTCGTTGAGCAGGCAAGCAATTTGATATAGGTTATTCATGTAGAACTTTCTTAATAAATGCTTATTGGACTGAATTTAATCAGTATGGGCATTGGTATCCCCTGCCCAATATAGGCTTCCCAGTAGCTACATAAGACAGGAGGTGTGATCTTCTTTCCTGCGTGATTTAAAATCCTAATTTATTGGAACATTCTTCATATCATTTAGCTATTTCAGAGGTGGTTTTAAATGGCATTTTTTTTAAGTCATTCACTGATTCTGAGTAACAAGATTTCAAATTCAGTCAAAATCCTGAATACGCCAAGAGAGATGATCTCATCAGTTGTTTCATGAGTGAACAGGGATAGCCACCTTCAGCACACAGCAGGAAGAGAAAGGCCCATTTGAATTCCAAGGATCTAGGAAACGGAAAAGACAGAGAAAGTGCTCTATCACAATGGCTAACCCAGGAAAATGGCAGCTTTTAGAAACCAAGACAACACTAACTTAGGTTAGTGGGGGAGACCTAAACTCAAGGCCAAGAAAATGACTGAGAGCCAAGCAAATGGCGAAATTAAGGCCTACTGGGACAAATCAAAAGGGTTGGCTGATTTCTCTCTATTCCATAGGGTACCTTCTTTAGCGTTCTGTGACCAACCCCCTTTAGGCCACAGGTCAAAATCCAAGACCACTGGGATGGAATGAAATCCTAGCTCCCAACTGAACAGCAAACAAAGAAAAGGATAGCAGCTGCCCCTTCAGAAGGCAGCATCACCTCTAAGGTCATGTATTGATAAAACATACATCAATAAAACGTATAGACAAGCCAGGCTGGGTGCCAAGGAGATTGTTGTTACCTGGACAAGTCTGATTCACAACAAACAAGAAATAAGCCCCAGCTTCAGGAAAGGAAATCCATTGTAAGCCATCCACTAGCAAGAGCTTAAGAGCCTCCAGAAGATCACGAACCAATCAGACCCTATCCTACCTGGGAGCCTTCGGACTCCAACATTTAGCAGGAGTTTGATTTCTTTCCACCAAATCATGCGTCCGCTCCACCAGTCTGAGTTTACTTCCCCATCAGGGAAGTGTCATGCTAGGCGCATAATAGGTACTCAATTAACATATGTCAGACTGAACAAGGTAAATTAGCACAGTATTGTCAAGGAAAGTGTCCTAACAGATTTCTTTTAATGTATAGATAGGAATCATATGTAATTAGCATGTTAGGATGAAAGCAAGTATTGGTAAAAACGGTTTTGAAAGGAGGAAATACTTCCTTTGATAGGCTAAATATTGCTCTGGTAATATTTTTATAGAAGCAGTTTGACATACTGGATAGATACCTCTGACACAGGTTGTCTCTGTGACTCTGGGCTGGGTATTTACCCTTTCAGTGCGGGAGGCAAAAAGCTAAGACTCTATATTGCCAAGATGCTGAGTTACATGTGTAAAGGAAGCTTGCTCACCAGGGACTTATGAAATCATAAGTCTAGTCTCCAACCCTATCCCTAATATTGGCCTAGCAAACATTTTTCCATAGATAGGCTGAATTAGTGAAGAAATTAGGCTTTATCAGATGCAGAATCTTTTCTGATACTTGACAATTGCCAGCGCCTACAGAATTAAATCGTATTCATTTTTATTTGTCCTTGTTCAGTCGTTTGAGTCAGGTTGCTTTGTATAGTTTGTTTGGTGCTACTTTGTTAAATGTTAAAGGTGTTTTGTTAAGTCTTACTCTTTATTTTGTGTATTTATTTTATTATTTAGTAAGGACAATGTGTGACCCCCATTTGGGGTTTTCTTGGTAAAGATACTGATGTGGTTTGCTATTTCCTTCTCCAGATCATTTTACAGATAGGGAAACTGAGGGAAATAGTGTTTAATGACTCGCCTAGGTTTGCACAGCTAGAAAGTGTCTGAGGTGGGTTTTGAACTCAGGTCTTCCAGACTCCAGGCCCAGTGCTCTATCATATCACCTAGTTGCTCATTTTGTATTTACACATATGTATTGTCTTCAATAAATAATAGCTAACATTTACACAGTGCTATCAGGTTTGCAAAGCACTTTATCTCCTTTTGCTTTTATAATCCTGAGAGACAGAAGTCATTATTGCCTCCATTTTACAGATGAAGAAATGGAGTCAGACTGAGGACTTACCCAGAGTCCTATCCATTATACTGTCTAGCTTCAGATTCTGTTTTGTTTTAGATTTGGCCAGACACAGAGCAGATACTTAACAAATGCTTATAGAATTAATGTTTACTTAGGGGTATGTTGTTCTAAAAAGGACTTCTTCAATTATTTTATGCATGTGGTCTGACTTCTCAACTAAACTAGCTGCTCTTGGGAAGCATCCAACATATCTTCTCTTTCTTTTGCAAATAATCTTCCACCACATTGGTTCCCTTGGGTACCAAAACTGTTCCAATCTCTATCCACAATTGCAATTCAACAAATGCTTCTGATTGGCTGACCAGCAGGATTTGAGGTGCTTGTAATATGCTACTAATTCAAGAGATTTGTGATTTGTTCAATATAGGGAACTCCTGGTATGGAAGAGCACAACCCTGAAAATGCATCAATGTGGAAGTGATTACCCAAGGTAGTTCTTGCAAAAGAAGTTGCCTAATGTCATTCAAATGTTGTATTATAAGGGGAGTATTTGTCAAGAGGGACAGCTAGGTGAAGCAGCGAATAGAACTACAAGCCCAAATTCAGGAAGATCTGAGTTCAAAGCTGACCCCAGACATTTACAAGCTGTCATTTGGACAAGTCATTAAACCCTGCTTGCCTCAGTTTCTCATCTGTAAAAATGAGCTGGAGAAGGAAATGGAAAACTACTCTGGTGTTTTTGCCAAGAAAATCCCAAATGGGGTTATAGAGAATTAGACATGACTGAAACAACAAAACAACAACAAATTTGACAAGCAGGTTTCTTTACTTTGCAGAGAGGAAGACAGAGGAGGTTGCTAGAGAAACGCTGTGAGAGATGACAGTGACAGCACCTGATCACAGGCTCTCCAGAACCTTCAGCCCCTAAGGTGTCCAGCAGTGGTTTCCTTTTTGGCAGCTAGAAGGACACTGAAGAACCCAGTAATTATGGGTGGTGAGCTGAGATTGTTGTTGTCCTTCATCCTTCTTATTCAAAGAGGACCAATGATATGATGTTGGGGTCAAGGTACAGGGTGCACAACTGTGGCTGAGCAGTCTGATATGAGCTCCAAAGGCTCTACCACAGGCTGGACACAAATAACCCATATGAACATTTGGGATGGAGATGTCCCTAAATTTGTGCCTCTCAAGTTTCCTTTTGGACTACAATGATTCTGCTTTGTTCACAGAGCACAGACCCTTCTTTGATATGGACACACCATACTGTGGCAATCCTGTACCAGCATCTCCCATGTCTCACAATCCATACTCAGGTTCTTCAGAAAGACCTTTAGAGTGTCTTTGTATCACTTCTTGTGACCAACATTAAAGCATTTTCCTTGTTCTAGTTCTCCTTAAAATAGTCTTTTAGGCAAACATACATTTGGCAAACAACTGGCACTCCTTTCCTTCGAGACCAAAAACCAAGGGAGGGACCCCTACCAAAGAATAGGGGTCATCTAGAGAAAACCAAATTCAGAAAGGTGAATGACTAGAATTTCCTGTGGCTCTGAAGCTTTGAAGTAGATATTGTTTTGTTTTGTTTTGTTTTTATTGTGAGAGTTCTTTCAGTCTTTGTATGAGTAAGTAATCCTTGAAAATCACATATTAGGAATGAGATTAAAAACATGTGGGAAGAGGGGCTAGAAGCATTTGATAAATTATAAATTATTGTTGAGCATAGTCATACCATAGGTCAAGGATTCTTAATCTTGTTTGTGTCCTGGATCCCTTTGGCATTCTGGATCTATTCTCAGAATTGTTTTTTAAATACATAGGATCACAAAAGAAACCAATTCTGGGGGGTAGGGGAAGGGAGGGGAGAAAATCTGAAACTCAAGGGATTGTGGAACTGAATCTTGTAAACTAAAAGTAAATAAACAAGTCAATAAAAAACCCAATTCTGTTGAAATATAGTTATTAAATTTTTTAAGTTCAAAGACCCCAGATTAAGAACTCCTGCCCCAAACAGAAACTCAGAGAAAATATGTTTAATATTATCGTAGATGTATAGCCTATATCATATTGCTTGCCATCTTCTTCAGACGGAGGAGCAAAAGGGGGGGGGGGTAATTTGGAACTCAGAAATCCAGAGAAAGCAACTAGAGGGACTATGGAATAAGACCATGTAGTTGGTACTTGAATAAATTGATCAGGACTGGAACCTAGTACCTGCTTCCATGCACTCATGGGAGGTGAGCTGGAACAGGTCAAGTATGGAGTACCACCTGGTGGCTTAATCAGAGATGGTACTCTGATTAATCCCATTATCACTATTTATTGAGTACCTGCTTTGTACCAGGCACTATGCAAAGCACAGGAGATACAAAGAAAGGAAAAAGACAGTCACTAATCTCAAGGAGCTCACAGTCTAGCTGGAGAGACAACATGCAAACAACTGTGTACAAATTAGATAAACAGATATACACACACACAAAGAAAGAGCTAAATAGATATATACATATAATCTGTATGTGTGTATATATATATATATATATATATATATATATATACATATATATGATAAATTGGAAATAATTAACAGAGGAGAGGCACTGGAATTAAGGGATATCAGAAGGAGATTCTTTTGGAAAATGAGATTTTATCTGGGACTTTGTAGTGGCAAATACACCGGCATACCCAGGGTTGCTGCTAGTACAGTTTCTTAGATATGCTTTACTAGGAAAAATAGCTGTTTAAGGGGTCAACAATCTTTTTTAGTTCAGTGGAAAAGTCAGCACCCTGAACTTCAGAGAAAATACAAACAGAAAAAATATAAGCAGAGAAATAAAGACCAACAGACAGGGCTCTGACTGGGTGAATCAACTATATACTTTACATACATACCTGGATTGAAAGAGCCTTTACATCTGAGTAGTAAGGGAGCTCTGAGCATATGGTCACTCAGAATCTCACTCAGAATATACTTCTGAGAGCCAGAAAGCATCACAGCCCTCTTGCCTCAGCACCTAATTAGAAATTAGCAAAAAGGTATGAAAGGGTTCCTATAAGCAAGCCTCCCCTAAGCAAGCTTCCCTTAATGGGCTCCATGAGGGGGGTGGGGGGGAGTCTATTAATGTGCAGGAAAGATCTTAAACCCCATTAACATTACACATTTGAAGGAAGTAGGGGAAGGCAGGAAGCAGAGACAAGGAGGGAAAGAATTCCATGCATGGCAGAAAACAAGTGAAAATGCCCAGAGTCCAGAGATGGAGCCTTGTTTGAGGAACAGCAAGGACTCCAGTGTCACTGCATTGCAGAGTACAATGGGCAGAAGGGATAAATATAAGAAGACTGAAAAAGGTGGGGAGGCCGGTTATGAAAGGTTTTGAATGCCAAACAAAGGAAAAAAAACAAATATTTTATCTTGGAGGGAGCCACTGGAGTTTATTGATTAGGGGTTCAGAGAGTGTTATGTAATACAATCAAACCTGGGCTTTAAGAAGCTCATTTTGACTTCTGAGTAGAGAATGGACTGTAGTGAGGAGAGACTTGTGTCAGGAGGAACAACCAGCAGGTAATTGCAGTAGTTTTGGTATGAGGTGATAAGGGTCTGTGTCAGAGAGAAGGGGAACATATGCAAGATATCTAACAATGGTAAAAATCAACAAATCTTCATAATAGATTAAATCTGGAGGAAGGGAGAGACTGATGAATCTAAGATGACATGGAGTTTCAAGGTTGGGTGACAAGGAAGCTAATGGTATCCCCAGTGGTAATAGGGAAGCTAGAAAGAGAAGAAGGGTTTAAAGGAAAGAGTTTTAGTTTTGGACATTTTGAGTTAAAAATGTCTACCTGGCATCCAGTTTGAAATGTCCAATAGACAGTTGAAGCTGCAAGGTCATCAGAGAGGTGAAGGCTGGATGAGTAGATTTATGAACAATCAGCAGAGAGATAATTGAATCCATGGGAGTTGCTGAGATCACCAAGGGAAGGGAGGATAGAAGATGGCCCAGAATAGAGCACTGTAAGCCACCTACAGTGAATGGGTGTGACCTGAATAAAGATGCAGCAAAGGAGACTGAGGAGAGGTCCAAGTAGGAGTCGCTGCAGGAAACAAGACTGTCATGAAAATCTAGATATATTGTTGTCCGTTCTTTGCTCTCAAAGAGGACCATAGCATCAGGAAGATGATGCCATGACTTGCAAGTGAATTAGATTTAAGTGAGAGAGGGCTGGGCAACAACACCAGCTTTACTTTCTCCTTCAGAATCATCTGGGTCCAGTGGTAAAATATAGATCAAGATGACTGGAGATGGCACCAGATGCTAACTTAGATAAAAGAGAGTATCAAGGAGAAGAGAATGATAGACAGTTTCAAAAGCAACAGAGAGGATCAGAAAGATGAGGATTGAATTAGATTTAGCAATTAAGAGATCATTAGTAATTTATAGAGAACAGTTTCAGTTGAATGATGATGTCTGAAGCCAGACTGTAGAGAATTAAGAAGAAAGTGAGATGAAAAGAAATGGAGGTACTTATTTTAGCTAGCCTTCTCTACTTTAGCCCAAAAGGTAGAAAAGACAGAGTACAATAGTGATAATGATAAGATAAACTAAGGGGTTTTGGGGGACACATAGGCATGTATGTGGGCAGTAGAGAAGCAGTAAGTATGACCAGGAGAGACTGAAGAAAAGTGAAATGGTAGGAACGAGTACTAGAAAGAGCCAATTGCTAGAGAAGACGAGATGGAGTGGGCTTACTTTTGCATAGAGAGGAGTTTGCTTTGGCAAGCAGAAGGGTCACTTTATCATATGAGACAGGGGTGGAAGAGAGTAGCAGAGGCTATCTGGATGGTAAGAGATAATAAAGAGAGGAAAAGAGAAAACTTTCAGCAAATGGGGATAATTTTTTTCAGTAAAATATGAAGTACAAAATGATAAATGTTGAAGAAGATATGGGAAAGTTGGAACACATAATTCATTGTTGGTGGAGCTGTGAGCTGATCCAACCATTCTGGAAAGCAATTTGGAACTATGCCCAAAGGGCTATAAAAATGTGCAAAACCCTTTGACCCAGCAATACCACTTCTAGGGCTATATCCCAAAGAGATCATAAGATGGGAAAAGGACCCACATGTACAAAAATATTTATAGCAGTTCTCTTTGGGGGATGGCCAAGAACTGGAAATTGAAGGAATGTCCATCAATTGGGGAATGGCTGAACAAGTTGTAGTATATGAATGTAATGGAATACTATTGTGCTATAAGAAATGATGAACAAGTGGACTCCAAAAAAACCTGGAAAGATTAAGTGAACTGATGCTAAGTGAAATGAGTAGAACCAGGAGAACACTGTACACAGTAACAGCCACAGTCTGTGATGACTGATTTTGAGAGACTTAGCCCTTCTCAGCAGTGCAAGGACCTACAACATTTCCAAAGGACTCATGATGTAAAATGGGATCCACATCCAGAGAAATAATTATGGAGAATGAATGCAGAGTGAAGCAGACTATTTTCTTTTTTGTTGTTGTTTTGTTTTGTTTTTTCTTTCTCGTGGTTTCTCCCATTTGTTATAATTTTTCTATACAACATGACTAATGTGAAAATATGTTTAATAGGAATGTATATGTAAAGCCTATGTCAGATTGCAGGCTATCTTGGGTAGGGAGTTGGGAGGCAGGGGAAAAATGTAAAACTTATGTAAGCAAATGTTGAAAACCTAAAATAAATTAATTAAATTTAAAAATATGAAGTATGGTTCTCAGCTAAGAGAGTAGAGGAATGGGGAGCCATGGTAGGTTTGAGGAGTGATGAAGACATTTGGTTAAGTCTGTATGCTGAAGGGGCTAGCAAGGCATTTGGTATAAAAGAATCGCCTTGCTGAAATAATGGCCTAGTTGAGATTATATAATATAAAATTATAGTGGATCTGTTCAGCAAAGTTTTGTCATTTTCTCCAGTTTCACTATCAATGTATGAATAAGAGCAAAGGAAACGGATGGTGAGACCAATCAAAAGCTGAGGCTTGGCAGGGCAAGAACGGCAATTGAATAAGAAGGCAAGGGATAAGAAAAATATTTTGTTGTTCAATTGTTTCAGTCATGTCTGACTCTTTGTGACTCTATTTAGGATTTTTGGCAAAGATGCTGGAGTGGTTTGCCATTTCCTTCTCCAATTCATTTTACAGATGAGAAAACTGAGACAAAAGGGATAAGTTGCTGGGTCACATGGCTAGTAAGTATCTGAGGCCAGATTTGAACTCAAGAAGATGATTCTTCCTGACTCCAAGCTTGGCACTGTACTACCCAGCTGCCCCTAGAAAAAGAAGATGGTGTAGAACTGAACTGGTTAACCAGAGTCAAGATGAGGAATGGATGAGAGCCAGTAGAGAGGTGATACCCTGGGAAAGAACTGAGGGGGAAGGGATTGGAAGCTATGGTGGAGCCAACATGGATGTGTGATTTTCTCCACTTTTGTTCAGGAACATATACATAGAGTGAAAGGCATATATGCTGGGAAGGATTCAAGGCTGAGCCTTGGCAGGGCACCATCAGTGACCTTGAGCATTGTCTCAGTGCAAGTATTAAATAAAGTATTGGTTCTCTCTATATTAAAGAGAAACACAATATTCTATGTATTCAACAATACTGTGTTTTTTAATCAGCAATAATCAGTGCTGATTGGGAGTAGTGTAGCACCATGGAGAGTGTTCTCAACTTGGAGTCTGGCAAACAGGCTCAACTCTCATCCCTGAAACATAGGATCATCAATTCAGACCTGGAAGGAACCTTAGAACTCATCTAGTCCAACCAAGGCGTAGAGACAAGTTAAGTGGTTGCCAAAGTCTCACCAGGTAAAAAGCAACAGAGATGAAATGTGAACCCAGATCTCCTGATTACAAATCCAGTGCTCTTATCACTACTGTAACATATTAGTTTACTCTGGGTAATGAGTTAGCCTCTTTAGCCTCTGTTTGCCTCAGTTTCCTCATATGTAAAATGGGGATGATCATGGCACCTACCTCACAGAGTTGCTATGAACCTCAAATAGATAATGTATGTAAAACACTTTGAAAATCTTTAAGTATTATATAAATGTCAGCTATAATTATTGTTACAACTATTAACATTATGTCTTTGTATTCACACACACACATATATGCACATATGTGTGTAGATAGACAGACATATATGTGGACATTTCTCTAGGCCAACAATGCCAACAGATCTTGCCAGCAGCTGTAAACTGAGATGAAGCAAGTTTCTTGGGAAGAAGATTAACAACAACAATATTACTACATGACATTTATGTAATTCCTTAAGGTTTGCAACATCATAAACATATATTATCTCATTTGACACAACAACCCCATGTGAGGTATATGATAGGATTATTATTGTTTCCACTTTCCAGATAAAGAAACAGGTTCAGAGTGACTTGCCTATGGTCACAAAGCTAGTAAGTGTTGGAGTGATTATTTGAATTCAGTTCTTTCTTATTCCAAGTCCAGAGCATTATTCATTATTTTAAAAGCCTCAGTAGGGCTCACTTCAAAGATCTTCATCTCAACCCTCCAATATAACAATAAACCTTTAAATAAGCAGGAGGGTTTTTTTTTCAGCCTAGCCCTGTGATTACTTCAAGGTAAAGCACTCTAAGTGTGGAAATTTCCCTCTCTGAAGCAGATTGGCAACTAGACTAAACCTCAGTCTTAGAGAGTTTCCTGGGGTAAGTTAAGTGGCTAGCCCAGGGTCACAAAGTGGGAATACTTGGACCCAGGTTTTTCTGACTCTAAAGCCAGCCTTCTCCCTACTATTTCAGGAGTACGTCACATTAGTCAGTTCAATTCAGCAAAACCTTATTGATCCTGCCGGCTCTGTGTCGGCAAGGCACTGTATTAGCTGAAAAAGTCCCAGCCCTGGAGGAGTTTATGATATAGCATAGGTGAAATATGTACATATAGGGCAAAATGTGATAGGAACAAAGCCATGATCTCACCAATGGTGTCAAACTCAAATAGAAATTTAGAAAAACAATTTACCCTTATCTATGTTATATTGTATTTTTATTTATTTTTTTAAACATTTTCTAATTACATTTCAATCTGGCCTCCCAGTACTGGGAGTTTTGCAGCCTGCCTCAAGTTTCACACCTCTGGTAGACAACATCTACCAGATGCTAAAGGACAAAGGGAAGGCTCCATGAGAAAAGAATGGGGATTTTAACAGGCAGATTACATAATTTAGAGCTGTCAGACCCGTGCCAGAGGAAAATTATTTTGGTGGCTCTATACTTCCACAGAAGAGTGGAATGAATGGAAAGGTGAATAAGCAAGGCCAACCAGAGTTTTCTTGGGGTTTTGGGGTTTTTTTGCAAAGGAGAAAGGGGTAAAGTCTAAATTTGCACGTAAGTGGAGAAAAAGCAATGGGCATGAGATATCTCATAGAGAGAGAAACAAGAAGACTAGACAACTGACTAGATTAGATGGTGAGACAGTCTCAGACAAGATGATTCAAAATGTGCAAGCCTGGGTAACCTGGAAGAGCTAACATAGTTTGTAAGACCCAGGAAATTTTTTAGAAAAAAGCTAAAAGTCTATAACCTTGAAGAATATAGGTTATGTGTGTCTATGTCTTCCTCAGAACCAAATCCAGGACAGTCCAGAACAAGAACAACCAAATTTGTTTTCCCAATGACCTTTTGTTTTCAGTTATACTTACTGACAAAGTAAGTATATACATTGAAAAGATGAAAAGGAGGACATTGGGAAAGGAGAAGCTATAGGCTAGCGGTGGGAGTGGGGTATGAAGAGAATGAATCCAGTCTTAGCCTAAACTCACTCAGGTGAAGCTCACCTCCCTCATGCCTCCATTCCTCCCTTGCTGGACATTTTTCATCCTTCTCTGGACTTCTGCTTTCTCTCCCTTGAAAAGCTTTCACCCTATGGCCCACTCTTCCTAATGGTGAGCCTCGGGTCCAAATTACCATTTCATAAGGCACCCAGGTCACACTCTCTTCACTCTTGGCTCTACTCTTCACTCTCTGGACTTTACTTAAGGTGAAGGATTATCTTTTGAGTTTGTCTTTTTCATCCCCAGCACTTAGCACAATGCCTAGCACATAGTAAATGTTTAATAAATGCCTGTTGATTAATTTATTCACTGTTGCAAGTTTACCTAAACATCCTCAAAGTTTACAGAGTTCCGTGATTCTCAAATTTGTTCAGGTCAGGGCCTGGTTAAGGTGCAGCAGCAGACCCAGGAAAACCATCCCATTCCATCTGTTCCATATTGTCACTGCCCAAACAAATCATCCCAAGAAATTAAAGCAATGAGAGGCTAAAGGTACTCCATTCTCTAGAGGTTGTGTTGCTTTTATTTTGTTGTTGTTGTTGTTTTTATTAAATCTTATTTGTAACTTAATTCAAGAAGATCAAAAATATCTCAGGAAACCAGTTGCTGGATCAGCGGTTCTCAACCTGTGGGTTATGTTCAATTTGTAACAATGAAAATACATCCTGCATATCAGATATTTACATTACGATTCATAACAGTAGCAAAATTACAGTTAGGAAGTAGCAACGAAAATAATTTTATGGTTGGGGGTCACCACAACATGAGGAACTGTATTAAAGGGTCGCGGCATTAGGAAGGTTGAGAACCACTGAGCTAGGTGGTACAGTGGACAGTGTTACATCTAAGTTCAAATCCTACCTCAAGACCCTACAGGTTGTGCAAAATTGAGCAGGTCATTTAACTTCAATTACCTGCAATTTTCTCAACTGTAAAAAAAAGAGGGGAGAAATAATAGCATCCATCTTAAAGGATTATTGTGAAGACCAAATGAGATAATAAATGTAAAGCACTTTTGCTGATTTTAAGTAGCTAAATAAATTATATTATTATTATCAAAAACACCAAAATGACAACCTGGGGAATCCAGGCAATACTTTGAAAACCTGCTTGTTTTATAAAAGCAGAACATTCTCTCATGTTCATCTTCTTTCTTTTGCTGTAGTTAGGTCAGAAAATGTCTCCTTATTTAATGATGGCTTTCTCTAGCTATTTGATTGGCATTTCAATAATCTTTTCTTAGGACGATCAAATTTTGAAGGATTTTTTTAATATAAGATGATTTAATTCCAGAAGTTTTGATCAAATTAAATAGATAATCCTAATTATCCCATAATTAAATTGTGAAGACAATGTGTAAGTTACAGTATAGAATGATGAGGCTCTAAACTAATATATTTTTCTTTCAGAGTGTGGAAATTCAGGGACTTGGTGCTCAGTTGGAATTGTCTACAGTTCAGGGGATGTTTAAAGGGCCAGCATTATAGATGAGAAATGGTGTGCCTGGACAGTTACAGGACAGCCAGGAGGAGGGCATGTCAAAAAATGATTCATTCGGTTCAAGTTAAGAGGTCAATGCCACCAATTTAAGTGGCACCTGAGGTGGGTTTTAGTTTGGAGAAATTGAAAGGGTTAGCAATAGGCCTGCTCAAGAAAACCCCTACCTACCATTGGTAACAGTGTTTTAAGGTTTGCAAAACACTTTACATATGTTATCTAGGCAGCTAGGTAGTTGGGAAAAATAGCACCAACTTCATAGGAGATCAAAAATGGGGCTCAAATGAGATCATCCGTAAAAAGTGCTTTTCAAACCTCAAAATGCTATATAAATATTAGTTATTATTATCTTATTTGACCTTCACATCAACCCTGTGCTATTATCCCAATTTTTGCTGAGGGGGAAACTGAGGCTCAGGAAGGTTTAATGACTTGCCAAGGTTAAACAGTTAGAGAATGTCCAAGGAAGAAAATATCCAGGTAGGACTGGGTTTCCTAGTAGATGATCGAATGGGTTTGATTAGATAGATGACAGAGGGAGAGGGAGAGAGAGAGACAAGACAGACAGAGACAGTGATGGGAGGAGAGGGAGAAGGAGAGAAAGAGGAAAAGGGGTAGGGGGAGAGGGAGAGAAGATAGAAACAAGACAGACAGAGATAGAGAGAAACAGATAGAAATAGATTGGGAGAAATTGAGAAAGAGATGATAGATACCTAGATAATAGAGAGATAAAGAGAAAATTTAAGAAAGATTGAGACAGATGATAGATAGATAGATAAATACATAGATACATAGATGCTTAGATACATAGATAGATAGACTTTCATTAACCAAGGAAGTATTTCTCTGTCTTCTGTCTTTTTTCATCATACCCCCCCCCCTTAAGCTCTATTTCATTAAAACCTTGTGGTGACACTGTTATCCTCACATATGCCTCTTTGTTCAGATTTATGCCTTCTCAAAGTTTAAGGCGAAGGTTAAAGTTTTTTTTAGGATTGATTGAAATTTATGGGGATATATCTGTTTTCTCTACATAGGAAAGAAGTTGTAATTCACTGAAATCTGTACAAATCAGATGAAGTCATTACAGATGACCCTGATCCTCCTCATAGGATGGCACACCATCAGTAAATCACACACACACACACACACACACACACACACACACACACACACACACACACACACACTTAGATGAAAGTAGGATGAAAAATAGTTTTTAAGGAAAATTGATACCAATTAAAATCTTTCTGGTCCCTTAAGCCTATACTAGATGCTCAACAAATGATTGCTTGATGAACGCATAAATTAATGATCTTAGCAATTATATTTATAACGATACTAGATCTAACTTCAACTCCCAAAGATACTCTCCAAGTAGATATGAGTACTTAGGCCCTTCTTGCACACTGAGCCAAACTATCCAGAACTGTGGAATTGCTTTTTCATTTTATCTTTTTCATTTTGCCACAGAATTATTCTGAGAACAAGCAAAAAAATGCAGAAATTCTTCCAAAATTTGCCCAGATTCCCCCACCCCCACCCCGGTTATTATAGCAGGGGAAAGTTTGTCTCCTACAAAAATCCTCTTCCAATGCTATGCTTGCCTTTTCCTGGTAAGACTGGCTACCTACACCAGGCTCTAAATCTATGACAACATGACAAGGTCTGGCAGAGTTTAAGCTGAAAAGCCTCCAGGAAGCACAAGACTAATGACACACTATGTATCTATTGGCTGAGATCTAGTCGCTATGTGTAGAGAGGCTTAGCATCAAAACTTTGGTTACCAGGTGATGATTTTTTGCATACTTCTCCTGCTGGTAGAAAAGGATGGAAAAAAAGAGGGAGAATTCATGGCATATTTCTCTCTCTCTCTCTCTCTCTCTCTCTCTCTCTCTCTCTCTCTCTCTCTCTCTGTCTCTCTCTCTCCCCCCTCTCCCTCTCCTTCTACTTCTCCCTCTCCCTTCTTAAATGAGTGTCTAGAGCCAGATCTGAACTCAGGAAATGAGTCTTCCTGACTCCATGTCCAGCAGTCTATCCACTGTACCACCTGCCTTCCCACATAACAACATTTCCTATGTTTTATTGTATTTTTTTCTAAATATTTTACAATAACATTTTAATCTGGTTCTGGTAGCACTTAAGAGTGTTAGGGGCCACATGAGGCCTGTAGGCCCTGCGTCTGACCCCTCTCTAGTACTCCAGCATCATCTGCCTGGGGTAAGACACAGACAGAAAACTTTCCTGAGCCTTCCTGTTCACTGGCAGATGTCACCACTTTCTCTACATCTCAGAAGGCCCTTCCCTGCCTTCTTCATCTGGCAGATCCCTGGAAGATGACATGCTTTACTGACCCAGTTACTTCAATGGAAAGGGGAGGGATAATAGGGGAAATACCCCAGAACTGAATCACTTAACTGAGACCTTTGTCCAACAAACAAATAGCAACACCAACAGAAGAACTGTGGAAGATAAATTCCCAGAGGGCAGGGACTATTTCTGACTTGTATTTGTGTACCTGTTGTCTAGAACAGTGCCTGAGACATAACAGGTGCCTACTAGTTGGGATGGAACTGGCTCGAACCACATTCATTTTGCCCTCAAAAAAAAAAAAGCCCAGAAGGGAACAGACCAGCTTTTGCTGATAATTTTCTTTAGCAAACCACATGTTTACAACCACACAACCAACTGAGAGATGCAGAAAATATGAGTGTTATATTTATTGTTTAGTGGCTTCTAAAATTCTCTTGACTCAGTAGAACACAATTCAGCCTTGAAGACAGATGTCTTCTGCATGTATATTAAAATTCTACAAATCTAAGACAGATGCAGCTACAGACACAATGACTTTCTTAAAGGATTCCAGTAAGTACTGAAATAAAGCAAGGTGGAAAAATGGAAACATATACCTTTCACCTGTTTCATGGGGGAAAAAAAGGGGGGACTAGATAAAGCTAGGAAGGCAGGGCAACCAAACCTATGATTTCAACAGCATCAGTCATGCCAACTGTGAAAATTTCCTTCTCTGATGCTGATCAGAAATTCATATATAACTTATAGTCTTAGAGCAGGGATATTGACTACTCTTGTAACATGGACCCCTCTGGCAATCTGGTGTTGCCCATGGACCCTTTCTCAAAATAATGTTTTGAGGATTACGTGGAGGGGACAAAGGAGACAATCAGGGTTAATTGACTTAACCAAGGCCACATAGCTAGTAAGTGTCTGAGGCTGGATTTGAACTCAGGTTGTCCCAACTCCAGGGTCAGTGTTGAGAATAATGTTTTTAAATGCATAAAATAAAATGCATAGGATTTAAAAAGGAACCAATTATGTTGAAATAGTTATCAAAATACTTTTGTTTTTCAGAAAAATTAGTTCTCTCTCCAACTCTAAGTTTAAAATGCCTTTCTTAAGGAGTTGACTGGGACATCGACAGGCTAAGGGGCTGTTTCAGCATTACACAGATAGTATGTGTCAGAAGCAAAACTGGAACCCAGATCTTACTCCAATGCTAGCCCTCTATCCTCATATGGCACTGCCTCTCAATATCAACCAATCAAAACAAGTGAGAATTTAAGGGCCTACTATGTGCCAAGGACTATGCTAGGCAATGGAAATAAAATACAAAGAGTGAAATAATACATAATCCCAAGGAACTTGCATTCTAGCATGAAAGATATCCTACACAAAGCCCAAACAAAAGAAGAGTTCCTACTGAAGACAAAATTTTCCTAATGTTCTTATTCACAGATGATATTGTATTCATTAGAAAGAATCCTGGAACACTACAAAGTCTCTTCAGCAAAGTTCACAAGAATGTAAAAGAAATTTTTCTAATCATTCACATCAGAAGACCTAAGTGGATGAAAAATTTTGTCTAGATAGTATACACATGAGATAGGGAGCCTGTTGGTTTAGATCATCAATGTGTACGTCTTGGGCAGGCATCACATACAGACAATGAGAATCCAGAATTGAGTAGGATGAAAAGATAAGGCAAGATTATATTTGCAATATCACTCACCATAATCACAATCTACTTCTTGCCACAAAAGCTCATCTCTTCAATATCCTTCCAATGATGTTATGTGGTTTTGAATCAAATTATCTTAAACACAGATAATGAGCTAAAAGAGCCCTGAAAGGTCATCTAATCTGACTCCCTTTCTTCACAGGTAAGGCCAAGAAAGGTCAAATTACTTACCTGAGATCATTCAGATAATCCACGGTAGAACCATTTTGAAACTTGATTCCCTTAATTCTAAATCCAGTTCACTATTCCTAGAAGAATAAACATAATGGGCCAATGGGACAACTTATGAGGCAATGGATGTCATGGTGGATATAAGTAGATGGTACCTTAACACTAGCTCAAATATTAACCTATCTGCCACAGCAACAATAATGACATACACAAGGAACATAAAAGCCATCATTAAGCATGTATGTGACCAGAGAAAAGAGATGGATCATATAACATAAATGGGAGACAACAGATACTCAAGCAAAGTGGTAAACTGGTATTTCCCAAGACTTTAAAAGAACAAGAAGAAGACTTCTGCTGCATTGGCTAGATCTATGGAGGATTTTTTTTAGGTTGGAGAAGACTCAAGATGAGAAATCAAGGAGAGGAGCTTGTGACACCTAGTGAGCACATAGCAAAATTCCAACTGGATTGGAGTTCACACAATGATGAAATCAGGGACCACTCTGAAACATCAAGACATGAGGCACATTTGTACATGAGAACTGTCTTCTCTCATGGAAGCTCTACTCTCTATCTCCAAAAGTGAAATAAACTCAAGATTAAGTCTCTACTTCTATGAGCATAACAACAAAATACATATTTTAAGATACAGGGATATAAGGCACCCTGTAGACCTCATCAAAACAAAAACAAAACAAAACTTCCTCAAAATTGCAAAGAATTTTAAAATGAGCATCACTTCCCAAATGCATATTGATTTTCAATAAAACCATTTACACATTTTTTGCTCTCACTGCAAGCAACCCATGACTTCCCAAAGCCCCTGCCATTGGATTTCTAATTGTGAACTTTGATCTTACTCATTACATAGAGTTCTGTTTGGACATATCCTTTGGGGAAGGGGAAATATTCCCTCTTATCAGAAGGAAAAAGGAACACACACCTCCAAAGGATAAGAAAAGCATTGGCTTTTTTTTTTTTGCTGGTTTAATTACACAGAGAGCAAAAAGAAAAAAATTGACTTCTAGAACCAAAAAAAAAAGTGTTTGTTTGAAATATAGCACAGCTCATATTAGCTTTTCGCCAGAGATCCTTCCCACCAATGGAACACAGGAAATTAAGAATGAACTGCCTTGAGAAAGCATTTTACATCCTAGGTGAATGGCAATTTTTTTTCATTACAATCTTTCCTAGCAGCACCTCTGTGTCCTGCCAGTTTTTATGTATGAGTAAGAAATCTTATCAAGAAATTAAAGCAGAGAACTAGTTAGAATCAGTGGCTTAGGATTGAAATCTATGACTAGAGCTAATAATACGAAGCAACCGACTCTAGCCCAATTTCTGATTTACTAGGTTTTTAATGCCACCAGCCAGTCAGTTCACCAATGCAAAAAAAAAAAATAGTAATCACTAGGCAGAGGTAACTTATGACAGTAAAGAAGAGAGATTGTGGGGGAGGGAAGGAAAGAAAACACTTATGACTTGCTATACATCTTCAGCAAGACAGAAAAGGATTCTTCTAATAGGGAATCTTCCCCTCCACCTTTCTTTCCCCCAACATACACACGCCCGCTCCCTCTCTTTTCCCCAAGACATCAATATAAACTAGATACAACCTTTCCTCAAATAACACCTGAAACTTATATAGAATTTAAAATTTTGCCAAGTCCTTTGCAAGTATTATCTCATTTGGTCCTCATAACCCAATGAAGTGGACATTACAGTTATCACTCTCCTCATTTATAAACGAGGAGACAGACTCAGAAATGTTGTGACTTGTACATGATCACAAAACTATTAACTATCCAAGGTGGGGTTTGAACCTAGGTCTTCCCGACTCCAAGTACAACCCTCTATACAGCTACTGCCCATATTGAAAGTGTTCCTAAAGGTGAAGTTCCTAAAAGGATTTGGATCCCAAGGGTATTTTGAAGTGATTTAATTGGCCTATTTGCCCCAGTTAAATGGAAGTGGAGGGCAGAAATCATAAAAGTCAAAGACTTAGAGGGAAGCCTAAAGGTCCATCTTATAAAGCATGAAACCCCTCTACAAATTCTCCAATACAGCCTTGTCCAGCCTTGTAAAAGAGCGATTCAGATGTTCTGTTTGCACCTAGAGGGCAGAGCCAGGAATGGTTGGAAGTTGCCAAGAGTCCACTTTAGACTGGATGTCAAGGGAAAATTCCTAACAACTGGAGTTCTCCGAAAGTCCACTGGCCCACCACAGTAGGTAGTGAGTGGAATCCCCCTCTCCAAACCTGTTGGATCACTATGTTTGAATGATTCTTTTCAGGTAGAGATTTTGCACTGGATGTCCACTGAGGTCCCTTTCAAGTCTAAAATACTATTATCCTGGAAAGCCATTCAGGAAAAGAGAATTCATCGTTTATTAATACAGCTCTCAAAAAAAGTTGGGAAGGCAGGTGTAATTGTAAGGAAGTTCTTCTATATATGGGAACATGTTCATCAGTCTCTTAGAGCCAGGCAGAATAAGCGTGTTCTTTCTTTCTCATAATCAACCTTCAAATAGTTCAGGATACTGAAATGTTCCACCCCCAAAGCTAACTCCCTTCTTAGTCCTTAGACTTCCCTTAGCCTAAAAGAGCTAGGGTCTCCCATTGCATCCTGGGGCATCTCCAGTCATACTGATGAATATCTTGTCACTGGATCCAGATGCTTCTGGAGGAGAAAGTGAGGCTGGTGTCCTTGCACAGCCCTCCCTCACTCAAATCAAAGTCAACTGCAAGTCATGTCAGCATTTCCCTGATGCCATGGTCCTCTTCAAAAACAAAGGACAGACACAACCTCCTCCAGCCAGTACTTCTAACCCCACCTTTATATCTGGGCAGCCAGAAATAAAAGGGAGGTATGGAGGATAAATGAGTGATGGCAACGGCTAGGAATGAGCCCCTTGACCCAAATGGATGTAGCCACCACAGCAATGGGTGAGAAGACATGATTCTCAATCTCAAGGTCAGGGCCTCTTTTAATCTCTGCATTCTGTAGGTAAGGCATGGTAGGCCACTGATAAACATCAAACAAGTTTATCTTATTATAAGGTGAGAGCTAAAAGGGCAGGAGCATACCAGTGGAATATAAAAAGGAGCCAGCAAAGAGAATGAAACATTTATCAGAAAAGTTATTAAAAAGAAATAATTTTGTATGGCTTATTAGAAAATATAACCTCAACAGGGAAGGACTGGAGAAGAGGGAAAACACAAAGAAGGCCGCCAGGTGTTATAATTGAGGCTGCAGACCCCAGCAGGGGTGGGGGTGGTGCTGCTTTGCAATGGATCTCTTCATTCTTGGGGAGGAAGAGCCCAGCAAGAGGTAATGGGCAATTACTCATGTTCTCCCAACCCCTGTGGAGTACCAAGGCTTCCATATTATCTCCCCTGCTGTTCAACATTTATGTGAAGCTTCTGGGGGTGGGGGGAGTATATTATTAGGAAGTGTGGGCAGAAATCTTCCCAGCATGCTGATGGAACCCAGGACTGTCTCCTGGGGGTGACCAGCCATTCTAGATTGTTACTGTGCTGTCAAAGGGTCGATATTTTTTTCTCTTTAAATGTTCATTTATACCTAACACTTCAAAAGATAAGACAAGACAAAGGTGGTGGTGTCGGCGGGTTAGGGTTTTTTTTTAAAGTTACACGGGTTGTGTGTGATCCAGAGGGGTCACCTAAACAAATACTTAGTGTACATATCCTTTCTGGATTCAATTCTATTCAGTAAGAATTTATTCAGTGCTGACTCTGTGCCAGGCACTATGTTATATGCTAGGGATAAAAACACAAAAATGAGAATAGTCCCTTCCCTCAAGGAGGATACATTCTATTGGAGAAGAAATTTTCCTGTACTTAACGGTGTGCTGTGGCCAATTCAAATTGACTTGAGAAAGCTGATTGTTAAACTTTCAGTAGGAGCAATTACACCTCAGAAACTGGCCAACTAATGTTACAAATCAGGTGTTGCTACATTGTTTTATTGATTGTCTAGACTTAATAAAGTAATGGAGAAGATGTTAATAATGCAGGTTGAACTTAAGTATCATTCTAAATTTTTTTTAAGGGAACTCGTTGTTAAACTTTCATCAGTACATCCCTAGCTATACTTGACACTCAGTGTGTCTATTATATACTAAGCACCTTTATGTCAGGAGATGATCCTGTTAGTCATGGGATACCCTAGACCTAAGCTTTATTCACTCAAGAGATTTCCCTAGAGTTTTAGTCCAGAGTCAGAAAAGAACCAGAGAAATAAACTCATGCCTTGGGAATTAGGATCAAGTCCAGGACCATGTAGGTCAGTGGTTCTCAATCTGTGAGTCGCAAACCCTTTGGGGTTGAACAACCCTTTCACAGAGGTCACAGGGGTCGACTAAGACCATCGGAAAACACATATTTCCAATGGTCTTGGGAACCTCCTCTATCAGTCTCCAGGTGAGTCTGCCCACATGCAGACACGCCCACATACAACTATTAAAGGGCCACCGAATTAGGAAGGTTGAGAACCACTGATGTAGGTCCTTGGGAGTGGGGAAGCAAGCTATAGATGACATCTAATACACAGAGAAATATAAACTATAAATAAATCATATAGAGATTAGTGAGAGAGGAGGGGAGGAAGGAAGGATTAACGTCCAGTGGATCATGATTGGTCACCCAAAGAATCTGTCTCTTGAGCTTGGTCTTAAATGGAGCTTAAATAGGATCCCAAGAGGTGGAGGTGAGGAAGACAAAACTATAGGCAGGAGAGACTTCCTACGCAAACACGTGAAGGTAAGAGAAACATCATGTGTAAAGAATAATGAGTAGAAACGGTTGGTTGGCACATAGAGGGTAGGAGAGAGAGAAACATAAAATCAGTCCAGAAATGTATGTCGGGATTGTTCTAAACACCGAACAGTAGTTTGCATTTTATCTGAGAGCAACAGATCTTAACCTGATAGTTCATGGATAGATTTCAGGAGATCTGTGATCTTGGAGGAGTAAATAACATTATTTTTTCCTCCCACTGAAATGTTGCATTACCTTTTATTACGATTTTTTAATAAAAATTTTTATACACTAATCAAAGAAAGGGTCCTTGGACTTTACCGGAAAGCCAAAGGGGTCAATGTCACAAAGAATGTTAAGGACACTTTGACCTATGAGTAAAGTCACTAAAATTTTTACTTTCATGCTGATGTCATAACAAGTGACAAGCTCATGATGTTGGAGGAGGGATAATGAACCCCTCTTTTGTGGGTCACTACCCAGCCTACAAAGTCATTGTCTAAAATAGAAAGCAGGAAGGCAAGACTAAAATGGAAGATGAGTTTCAGTCTAATGGGGGAGACGGAAGTCACAAAACCAAGGAAGATGACAATTATTTTTCAGTTCAATAAATCAACAAGTTTCCATTGAGTGCCTATTTGCTCTGACATGTTTGTTGGTTGTGTGAATGAATGAACTTTGAATAGATAGGTCATGTTTTAAGCTACACTAGCATAAAGTCCAAGGAAGGGACAAAAGAAATATGAGACACAATCTTTGTTCACCAGGTGTTGAGGAGCCAAGACTAAGATACGAAGCACATACACCACCACAAAAAATACATATAAGATAAATTGCCAAGTACCCAAATGAATGGTCCAGATAATAAGTAATTTAAGATAAAAAGTTGTTCCAGTGGGAGAACTCTCCGTGCCATACATTTACTACAACAACAGCAAAATAGTGGCAGATAGAACATATTTTACCTTGGCTTCTTTTGAAATTGAATCTTAGAGAACTAAGCACAAACACATTTTTTTTTATTTTTCTACTCTGATCTACCTCAAATTACTTTACCTACTTTTCTGCCTCCAATTCCCCACCTCCCAAAAAAAGTTACCACGGTCACACACACAGAGACATTCTCTCATAGCTACCTTCATGTTTTGACTCCCCTTTCATTCTGCCCCAAACTCCAAATTACATGCAATGCTAGGTAACTGGCATCTTTAATTGTGGCATACCAATAGTTTTGCAGTTTCAACACTTAAGGGATTTTTTTTCCCCTCTTGGATGCTATTCTAGTAATTGGGTGGTGATGATCCATAGCCACCTGGTCCACATCATGGGGTTTCTATTTTGCCTGAGGGCTTAGGGGGTAGCTCTGTTCAAATTCTCCTTATTTAACTGTGACTTCCCAGTTATTTATCAAAAATGTAACTGTACCAAAATGAAAAATATTAGACAAATAATATTTCAAAAGAAGGATATTTAAAAACATTTAAAAGACAAACACTATATAATCTGGTATTTTTCTTCACTGATTCTTAATGCTTAATTTATCAGTGCACCTTATATTTTAGCTGAGCAGAGACAAGTTCTTCCCAGTGGTGTCAAAGTATTACTAGGCTGCTTACTTCCCGATAACAGAAAGCCTGTTCCTCATATTTAGCCATTTAAGTTAATTAAAGGGAAAAACTTAGACTGTATTTTCAACCCCCCTATTTTCAGTATGCCTGCTTCCTCTTGGCCTTGTTCACTAGAGGATCAGGACAAATAGGGAGAAACAGAACTATTTTGAGAACCTTGTCATTGAACATGTGAAATCCTCAGCAAACTTGCATTCCCCACTGTAAACAGTGCAGGCAGTATCTCATACATGGAATGAAATCAAGTCCACCATCCCCTCTCTGACTTCCAGAACTCTCTCCTTCCTTTAAGGGTAAGCTCTGGTACCACCTTCTTCATCAGGCCTTTCCTTAGGCAGCTAGATGGTGCAGTGGACAGTGATGAACTTGGAGGCATGAAGACCTCAGTTTGAATCTTGCCTTAGGGACTTCCTAGTTAAGTGACCCTAGGCAAATCATAGAACCTCTTTCAGCATCAGTTCCTTCATCCACAAAATGAGGATAATAGCAATCCCAACCTCACCGTGTCCTTGTAAGGATCAAAATGAAGCAACATGCAGAGTATTTTGCAAAACTTAAAGTCTATATTACAGGTGGGTCCCAGTTAGCGCAGATAACGAATCCTGTGAAAAGATCACATTTTTTGAATTCACATTGCATACTGCCATTGAGTTAGAACAAGTGACCACATTTTGTATAATCATACTTCAAATCATGCTAATTCAAATACATATAACTTTTCATTTTGGTGCTCTTTAGATTCAGACCATACACACACCATACACAGAGACCATACAACACATATACATATGCATGTATGTGAGTATACATATTACATATGTGTATGTATATACATATATGTGTGTGCATACACACATTCTTACATATATATGCAATATCACCTCTGCTTTCACTCATCCAACTCACACTGAAATTGGCAGGCTTGGCTCCCAGAGAGGATCCTAGGGGCAACTCTATAGTTGGCTATTCTCCAGAGCCTTCCCCTGCATAATTAACCAGTAAACTCAGTTCTACAGCAAAAACATTTACTTAAATGCCATAGCAAGTAGAGTAGTCACAGAGCATTTCCCTCCAGACCAGGGACATACTCTCCCACAAATATGCCAGAATCCAGAGGGAGAGAAGAATGGGCATGGTCTTAAAGAAGTGAGGCACACTCTTGGGAGGCCCATGTGGCCAAGGCAACTCACCACTAGACAGGATTGTAGACAGACCCTGTGGGACCAGGAAGGTCATTCTCCCATTTGGAAGCTGCTGCCCGCTAAACTAGACAGGCTGCTCAGCCTCCAGGCTTTTCTCAGGGCGCTTCATTTCTACTAGACCAGGCAGGCAGTCTGTGTGGCAGGCACTAATGAAAGTTTATTGATGGAGTGATTGATTAATTGCCTCAGGAGGTCATGGGTTCCCCCTCACTTAAGATTTCCAAGCAAAGGCTAGATGACCATTTGTCAGATACCTCAGAGCAGGGATTCGATCATTCAGGTCACTTCCCACTCTGAAATTTGGTGATTTGGTGAAGTGTATAAACATTGACTGCTACTGGTACCACTGTCCACTAGACTGAGTTCCTTGAGAGCAGGGACTAATTCGGGTTTTGTTTGTTTCTTTGTTTTGCCTTTGCACCTATGATAAGCACTTAACAAAAGCCAGTGACTGATTGACTACTGTCTCTGGTGTTTCAATGTGCAAACAAGGGAGGAAGAAAAAAATCACTTCTATTGCTAGGCAGAGAATTGATGTACAACAAAGAGTTTAATTGAAATATTTCACAAAATCACAGATTGTTAGAGCTGGGAAGCATTTTAGGGATCATCACCAGCTAGTTTACATATGAGGAAACTGAGAGTTAGAAAAGTAAAACAACGTGCCTAAAGTAGCACAGCATAGTCAGGATGAGAATTCAGTTCTCTTGCATCTTAATCTAATGCTCCTTCTACTATACGAAATCTCTCTTTCACTGGAAATCACGAAAGGTTATGCTGATAATGAGAAAACTGCATTGGCTAGAAGAGGACCTAGGCAGATACACTTGGAATAATATGTCTGAAAGCTCCTGATAAAATAATTTGACCTGTCCTAGATTTAAGCAATTTCTTAGTTGTTTTGAGGCATCAAAGAGGGATCATAAAACCAGCTGACATGACATGAGCAACAGTGTTGTGGTGGTGCTCTTGAGAAAGTCAGGACCTAAAAGAATATTGGCCAGCTTGAGCATTGGGCTGGATCTAAAAAGTTGGAATTTAGGAAGGATGAATTTTAAGTCTTACATATGGATTGAAAAAAATTAACTTCTACAGCATAAGATAGGGAAGGCATGGTTTTTAGCAATTCATATACTAAAAAAAAAATCTGGGGATTTTAATAGACCACAAGCTCAACATGAGTCAATGAAATGATGTGGCTACCAAAAAACTAATTGTTGGGGTGCTCAGTGTCCAGCACTAAGCATGATCAGAGATGTGAATAAGAAAAGTGACCAGGCCATGTGGGTAGTTCAGGGAAGAACCATGAATTCCTTTATTGATGCACAGAACAAAGTTTTTAAAGATCCAAATGACAAAGATTCAAGTATCCTTATCTTAATCTCATCCTGGAATATTATTACTAATAGAATAATCTGCCATACCCAGGAAGTAGCTTGGATAAGACAAGTCTTGTTATCAAGGACCCAGGAAGTCATGAGGAAGGTCAGTTGTCTTTTATCAAAACGTCTCTTACAGGAGAAAGGATGCTCCCTGAGAGCAGGCCACAATCTCAAAGACATTTGCGTAGAAACCAGTCTCAAAGACATCTGCATAGAAGCCTGATCCCAAGAATCAAGTATTTTGACTTACAATAGTCTTTAGCATAACATGATAAGGAACATGTCCTGAAGTTTGGGGGCAAAGGTTTTGATGTCAGGATATCAGACAAAAGTCCTTTGAAGTTTACCCCTGAGGTTCTTTTTGAGGGAGCCAGCTTTTGCAAGCCATGTCACCTCGAAAGGAATTAGGGTACATAATTAAGGTCTCTTATCTGAGTCCTGGATCAGGCTTATTTGGCTCTCCACAACTAATGTTTTTAATTTAATGTTTAATGAGGGCATTAAGACAGGCATAGCAAATAGATATCAGGAGATGATAATCCTGTGATATTCTGGTCTAGTCAGACCAACCACGTTTGGAGTACTGTATTCAATTCTGGGCACCATGATTTAAGAAGGCCATTGATAAGCTGAAGAGTACCCAGAAGAGGGTAACCAGGTTGGTGAAAGCCTTAAATCCATATTGTATTAGGTTCAGTTGAAGGAACTAGGCAAATTTAGCGTGGAAAAGAGAAGTATTAGGAGGATATGATAAATATACTCAGGTAATTGTGGGGTTAGATTTGTTTTCTTAGGCTACAGAGAGCACCCTAACCAAAATTGCAAAGAGGCCTTTAGATATGAGCTTTCAGAAATGGAAGGGAGTGCCCCACGAAGGAAAAGGTTCCTTTTCATTGACGGTCTTCAAGTAGAGATTGGATGGCCATTTGTCACATATCATATAGTGGCGATTCTGTTTGTGTAATGGATTAGCTATGATGGCAACTGAGGTCCCTTCCAACTCAAATTCTGTGATAGTGAGAGAAAATGGGCTATAGAAGAAATCAGAGAATACCAGGAAAAAGGGAAGCCAATTCCACCCTCCCCAACCTCCTCAGATCAAACTCACACTTGTCTGGAGAGAACTTAATGGACTTTTCTGGCCTCATTTTTGCTTTAAGGTCATGCTGAAAAATTGTGGGTCACCATCAGCAATGCCCGCCTCAGGGCCATCCCCTCCAGGAATATCAAGCTGTCCACATTCAACGAACAACAAAGGCCTGTGGAAACATGAAAGGCATAGCTTTCCCCTGTGCCCTCAGAGGGCACTGTAGGAGGGTCTCCTGGGGAGAGCTTTAAAATCAAAGTAGTATGAAATCTTCTTAAAGCTATATCCCCAATGAAATCATAGATGGGCTTAAGCTAAAGAAAAAAAATGGAGAAAATGTTTTGTTATCTTTGGGCTTTTTTTTGTTTTCATTTTGTGTTGTTTTGTCTTTGAAAGCTCTGATTCTCCATCACTTTGATAGAGCTACATTTCATGGTCTGGACAATAAGGGGCCTTCCAGATCAGAACGTGTGTTTTATTTTATTTATCTTATGCACTACTGAGTGATATACAGAGAAAGGAAGATTGATTTGCCTTATAAAGGATCCAGAGTGTCTAATGGTTTAAATATAATACTTGGGAAGTATTCTTCAGGGAAAGTCTTGAATGAATTTTTCTGTCTCTTCTCAATATTCCCCCTACAGAATGCAGACAACTAGAAGAAAATTCAAAGCTATTATTTTTAATGTCAAATGCCTTACTTGCCCAATAAAAGGAAAACTATATTAAACTTTTTTAGACAACAAAAACGAGATATCACATATCTCAAAGAAACACATCTTAATCAACTTGAACATAGGAAATTAAAAAGAGGATGGATGCATGAAGGTATCCATCCTCATCTACTTTTTTTAAAGGAACACTAGCAATTCCTAGGAAACAAGAGAGCATGTCCTTTTATTTTTCCTTTGTCCCTTTCAAAGAAAGAATGTAGACTGATTTGGGTTCAGTGGGTTTTGAAAGGACACCTAGAATAATATTTTACATTATATGTTCCAAATGAAGAAAAGAACAAACATCTCATTTACAAGTCAGTTTTACTTTGGTGGACACTACAAGGGATGGTGAGAACAGCAGGGGAGAGAGAAGAGGTAAGAGTTTTACTTCTAACTCTACGATCAACTAAATATGTAACCTAAATCACTTAAGCTCTCTGAGTCTCATTTTCCTCTGTGATATGGAAATAATGTGGGCAGCTAGGTGCAGCAGGCCTGGAGTCAGGAAGACTCATCTTCCTGAGGTCAACTCTGACCTCATAAACTTCCTTGCCATGTGACCCTGGGCAAACCACTTGATCCTATCTGCCTCAATTTCCTCATTTGTAAAATTACTTGGAGAAGGACAAGACAAACCACTCCAGTATCTCTGCCAAGAAAACCCCAAATGAAGTCACGAAGAGTTGGACAAACTGAAAAACAACGGAACAAAATGGAAATAATGGTGGTACCTACCTCACAAGGTTGTTTCAAGGAAGAAATGAGACATTTAAAAAGTTTCCAGTATAATGTAGATGTTGGTTATTAAGTGATATTTATTATTAAGTATAAGATTGAAACAGGATATTATCACTGATAAACTTATCTATATGAAAACTATTAACCCTACAATCCAGGTCTCACTTCTCTGGCTACTGCTAGTACCTCCCCTCTGAGATTACTTCCTGTCTGCTCTGTGTGTATATATTTTGTATGTATGTAGTTATTTACATGCTTTCTTTCCTATTAGAATGTCTGCTCCTTGAAGGCAGAGACCAGGCTTCTGCTTTTCTTTGTACTCTCAGCACTTCAATGACTGACACATAATAAGCACCTAAAAATTCTTGTTGACTGACTTAAAACTATGTCAGCAAAATCAACACAATACCTCAGAGTTCATATTCACTCTGCTTTTCCTCAGGGCACAGAAGTGAAAAGAAAAGACAACTGGGGTCTTTTGGGGGGGGAGTGTGAAGGTTAAAGAGATATACACTCTATGTTCTAGGAATCATTCCCAAGACTGCATTTGGACTAATTAGTTTACCAAGAAATCATTGATCATGGCACATTTTAGCATTGGTGCAGAGGAACTCAAAAAGGAAAGACAATTACTGGTGTAAAAGGCTAAATGGGCATCAGAAATTCTATGGATATCATAATAATGTCTGTAACTTGGTAGTCACTTAATAAAACTCATTGATTAAACAACCCATTGACAAGCAGAAAGAAGGTAGAGGTCACCCAACATTAACAAGGACACGCACACACACACCTGCCTAGATGATTCTGTTTTGGATCCTTACTCTATCATCCAGTGTGTTCGCTATCTTTTTGTGTCATCCACCAATTTGACAAGTCTCTCTATCCAAATCACTGATAAAAATGTCCAACAGCACAGACCTCAATTTGGTTTTTGGTGGGGCACTTCCCTAGGGAACTCCTTCTAAGTTGCTTAATTGCCTCACGAGGTCATGAGTTTCCCCTCACTTCAGATCTCCAAGCAAAGGTTGGATGACCATTTGTCAGATACCTCAGAACAGGGATTCTTTGGGGGCAGTTGTTTGATCAGATGATCACTCAGGTCACTTCCCACTCTGAAATTTGGTAATTTAGTGAAGTGTTGTATAAATGTTGACCGCTACTGGTACCATTGTCCACTAGACTGTGAGCTCCTTGAGAGCAGGGACTAATTTGGGTTTTGTTTGTTTCTTTGTTTTGCCTTTGTACCTATGATAAGCACTTAATAAAAGCCAGTAACTGATTGACTACTGTCTCTGGTGTTTCAATGTGCAAACCAGGAAGGAAGAGAAAATCACTTCTATTGCTAGGCACAGAATTGCTACACAACTAGTAAGTGTCAGAGACAGGATTCAAACCCAGGTCCATAGACTCCAAATCTCACACTCTTCCATCAACTATTTTGCATTGCATTTAAGTAATCTCAGTCTCAGTTTATTCCTGTAAAATTAGACTTGTATCACAGGCTAGTTGTAAGGAACAAATGAGAAAATGTAAGTCAAGTGTTGTGTAATAAGAGTAATGAGAATGAGAATAATAATAACAATAATTAGCATTTCTGTAGAGCCTACTACATGTATTATCTCATATATCTCACAATGATGTGGTGAGAGAAGTAGGTGTTATTGGGCCCTATTTTTCAGTTGAAGAAACTGAGGCAAATCGAGGTTAAATGACTTTCCCATGGTCTATATAAATATTAGTTATTATTGTCATTATGCATTCAGGCTTTATGTTTGCATTTTAAGTTGTTCACGTTGACCAACACTCAAGATACTGGAACTAATTTATTCATGAGAACCAAAATATAAAATGATTATCAACAAGATAGTCTTGGTTTCCCCTCAACCAATCAAAGGTGTGTTGTCTTTGTTGTTGTTGTTGTTGTTGCTGTTGTTTTGAGGGGATGGGGAATGTTTAACGATGATGTTTAATCCTGATGTCTGGTGGGATGGGGGGGACGGGGAGTAAAGAACACTTGTTCCACATCAGAGCAGAGAAAATAGTGAGAAGATGACTAAGGGTGTAGAGTGAAGCATGGCTAGAGCAGTCCTAGATAGATAGGGAGCCATGAAAGGAACTAACCAATGGTGGCCGGAGGGGTGGGGGTGAAGTGGGAGGGGCATTTGGGGATAAAAGGCTAAGAGTTTGAGAGCACAAAGGGTTAACCTGAAAATGAAAGACACTGATAAACTGGGAAGTATTCGGAAGACGGCAATCAGAAAGGCAAAGAGGTCAAATGAGATGGAGAAGAGATCTTATGGGAATATTCCAGGCCAGGTTCAGCTCAGGCCACTCTGCTGATTGAGGTTTGGGATTGGAATGTAATATAATACTCACCATAAAAATGCAATAACAACCACTTTACTGATAAGATTTTAAAAGAGTAAAATTCCTCATCACTAATTCAGACAAAACACTATTCCCTCCTTCCCTGCCAACCCAAGGCATCCCTACAGGACCTTTAGGATCCTGACTCCCTGGAGACTAGGCTTTTTATACTCCAACCTAGTCTTCCATCAACTAAGTCTTATAGGTGGTCCTTGCTTTCTTAAAAAGAATCCAGGCTAGCCTATATCAAATGAATACTGGGGCAGAGGGGAGAGGAAGGAGTGGGGAGACAGGGTAACTGTCTTCAAATATTTGTAGAGCTTCCTTCTGGAGGAGGGATTATGTTTGCTCAATTTGGTCCCAGAGGACAGAATTGGGAGCAATTGGGGGCTCAAAAAAAAAGCAGATTTACAAGGAAGGATTTCCTAATAATTAGAGTTGTCCAAAAATGGAATGGGTTGCCTCTAGGTATGATAGGTTTCCTCTCACTGGAGATCTTTGAGCAAAGAAAGAAGACTTGATGGCCAATTGTTACATGTGTGGTGATAAGGGTTACTTTTTAAGTCTAACTTCTAAACTCCCTTCCAACTCTGAGATTCTGTGGGGCTATGGTTTCTAAGCTCTCTTTGAAATCTAAATCCATTGTTCCTCTGAAATTAGAGCACCAGGTTACGTTTTCAGGCCAATGATAATAAATTAACATCGTCTAGCACTTTCAGGTTTGCAAGGCATTTTTAAAATGTTACCTCATTTTATTCTCACAACAATCCTGGGAAATAGGAACTATTACCCCCATTTTATAGATGAGAAAATTGAGTTACAGGTTAAATGACTTGCCCAGGGTCACCTACCTAGTAAGTATCTGAGGTAGGATTTGAACTCAGGTCTTCCTGACTCCAAGTTCATCATTCTATCCACTGTACCACCATGCTATCTCATATAAAAGCTTTTTTTTTTATTCAAGATTTAGTCATTCAGATCAATACAATAACCAACTACAACTCTGCTAAACTTTAATGTCTTAAAACTACACTAAGACTTTGGGGACATAAGAGAGAGAGAGAGAGAGAGAGAGACAGACAGACAGACAGACAGACAGACAGATGGACAGATGGGGGTATATGGGTGTTCAAGAAGAACTAGCACATCTGGTATGAGGGCTTGCTAAGCCATTTTTAGCATTGTTCATCTGCCTTTAGTGTCTACCAGGCACTCACAGCTCACAACCCTGGCTCCAAGAAGCTGCAGTATGCGCAGCAGCCACACTTCGGTAAAGCCCTCTTAGCAAAGGAACTGAATTAGGATGAAGGTAATCAATGGACCTCAGACTCATAGGTGAGTTAGTGAAATGTCCATCCCCAGCATGTGAAGACTTCTCCTGGTGGAATGGACAGATGACAATAATAGGAAGGTGATTGAAGCAGACAGTATGGAGCACTTAGAGCTTGGTCAGACATTGAAGATGCCAAAGTCATCCACTGTATCCTGGGCCAACACCAATTGTGCTGACTTTTGTCTTGCCACTGAGCTGGGGAAGTGGAAGAGTGGGGCAAGTCTGCTTCACTTAAAACCAATTCATGAAGGAGTCAAGACATTACCTTGTGGTGTCATTAATCCTCTTGGAAAATGAAGGACAGGGGGCAGAGTCAAGATGGCAGTGTAGAAGCAGGAGAACCCCATTCGGCCCACCATAACCACCTCAAATACCTATAAAATATGACTCTAAACAAATTTTAGAACTCCAGGACTCATAAAATGACAGAGAAACAAGGCTCCAGCTGAAGGCAGCCCAGCAGACAGACAGAAAGGGCTCATCACAGCACACTGGGAGCAGAGCCCAGCCCCATGTGGTTTTAGCCCCAGGCTGTCCAGGAGAAGCCACAGCTGGAGCTTTAAGGAGAGTGGATCAGTGGCAGCTGTGGCGGTTTCCAGAATTACCAACCCATGAGAGCCAAGGACAAAAGGAAAAGGTCAGTGGAGCTCTGCTAAATTTGGGGGAGAGGGTCTGGCCAACTGCCTCCAGAGCTAGAATCAGTCTGAAGCCACAGCCCGGCCACTGCCTCTACATGGCTGATCAGAGCTCTCAGCCTGCAGATTGCAGGGGGGCCAAGCAATCATTCAGAGGCTAAGTGCTCTTGCCTTAAGCTGCCTGGATCGGGATCTCAGTCTTGGGTGGTGGTCCTGAGTTACGTTTTCTGTGAGCCAAAGCTGGCGGGGGCTACAAAGACTGCAGCCTCCTAATAGCTCCAGCAGCTGTGAAAACCTCAGCAATTTGGGACAGAGCTCTCCCCTCTGAAAGCAGAGTTCTACTGAGCCCAAAAGTCAAGTAACTGACTGACAACATGAGCACACAAAGGAAGCAAAGAAAGCTCAGCAATCCAACTTTAGATTCATTTTTTGGGGACAAAAAGGATCAAAGCATGGAACAGGAGGAAGACAACACAGTCAGAACTCCCACACCAAAAGCTTCCAAGAAAAATGTAGACTGGTTACAATCTGTAGAAGAGCTTAAGA
>CM053584.1:332230370-332282827 GCA_028627135.1 Pseudochirops cupreus | reverse complement strand
TAAATTGAACAAAGAATTTCCCCCCCTTCATTTTGTCCATTCCCCTCTGACCTTTCTCCTCCTCACCTGTCCCCCCGCCCCAAATATTCCTGATATGAGCTACAAATAAAAGAATCTGTCCAATGAAAATATCCCCTAGTAACCAGAAGTGAATTATGAACAATGCCAACTCAGTAGTACAAGCATTAAAAAGGTCAAGTAGAATATCATGCTTGAGAAATTTCATAGTTCAAGCTTGACCCAACTTCAGAAAATATACTGCTTTGCTATATAAATGCCCTGGAGACTTTTTTCCAGGCAGACATTTAGTGTACAGACAACAAGATGGAGAATTTAAATCACAGTGCAAAATTAAATTCACACTGATCTTTATTGACCATTCTGGTCTTACGGGATCATAGAATCCTAGATTTTGGGCTCCTCTGTACCTGGTCTACCTATCTTCTTGCATTTCCAGGAAAACTATATACCTATAACATACTTAGAGCCACAGGTGTGCCTAGAATAGGGTCCCGGTGTGCCAGCATATACTGGTGGGGCATTCTCTGGCCAGACCTCTTCCCCTGACAACAAAGGCCAGTGGAAGTGCTTCTCCCAAGGAGTGTCAGCCATCTCCCTCACATTCTCAGCACACCTCAGCTTCCAGGACATCAAACACAAAATATTCAATAACAGCATCCTTTATCTCTTTATCTTTTCGGTGTACTTTCTTCACAACAACCTGTGAAGCTAACATAGATGATATCTAAAGACAAGAGACTTGCCCTGGGTCAAACATCCAGTAAGTTTCAGATCCGGGATTCAAACCCTCATTCACAGAAGCATCTAGGCCATGCAATGGATGGAGCACAGAGCCAGGAAGACCTGAATTCAGACACTTACAAGCTGTGTGACTCCAAGAAAGTCACTTAACCTCTGTTTGCCTCGGTTTCCTCAACTGTAAAACAGGAATTAATAACAGCACTTACCATCTCACTAAGTTGACCTAGGAATCAAATGAGATAAAGCATTTAGCACAGTGCCTGACACATGGTAGTAGGTGTTATATAAATGTTTATTCCCTTCCCCCTCCAAAGACTGACGCTTTTTTCATTACATCCCATTATCTCACAAAGAAGAAAGATGATAAGTGTATCTTACTTTATTTATACTTAATTCTCTATATGACAGGTCAAATTTACCCCCAAAAAAATTACAATAGGGAGAGAGGAGACAGGTAATTCAATTTACAAAAAGATTTGCCAAATAATTCTTTTAAATAGCAAGCTACCTGAGTGAAAATATAAAAATCATTCAATTTACAAAGAAAAATTGATTTCTATACAACCTTTTAAAAACACACCTATTACATAAAGTGAGGCACACCAGCATCCATCATTATTTGACCAGGGTGTGAGCTTGTAGAGAGAATACAGAGATGAGGGAGGAAGGAAAAATTAGGTAGGTGGCAAAGGGGTCAGTGGGTATATAAAGAAACTGTCTATCCAGGCTCCATCCAAGTCCACCACTTACAAACAGAGCCGACTGAGAATAACCAAAAGACAGACAGCTCCCTGACAAGTAAAGGCTCCAGACTGAAAGGAGTCACTAGACAGGAAGATGACTGTCAGGCTTGAGTGATAATTCAATACCAAGGAAGCTGGCCAATGACAGATTTGAAATCATAGATTAAAAAAAGCAATAGGTGGTATTCGGCCCTGTAATAGCCAAGAAAATGGATGCGGACGGGTAAGCAGATTGCCCAAAGAAAACAAGGTCACTCCCAGTTACTGTAATCCCCAAAGAACTATAACACTAAAGAGACAGGACACCACCAGATGTGTGTGAGACTTAGGAGAAGACACGAACCAGCTTTCTAGGGACAAAGGTAACTTAGACTGGTGTGAAGAGAGTGTTTGTGTACACCTGAGACAAGGCATCTCAATGTCCCCAAGATTCCTGTCCCATGCCTGCCATTCACTCCAGAAATTATACCTTGATGCAAACAATGGCAGCCTCAGAGCCATCCAGGTGGCAGCTGACAAAGATCTCTGTTATTATCACTATGGGAACAGTCAAGAAGTAGGAAAAGTGATCAATAGTGGACCCTACAATGTTTCAGAAAATGCTTCTGTAATGGATCAGGAGAAAGGAAAGGGGGCAGCTGATGGAGATGGAGAATAGAATATACCCACTGACCCCTTTGCCACCTAGTGTTCTAGACAACTATGAGGTGCACAGAAGGTGCTGACCTGATTGGTGAAGCGGATTTCCCCATCAAGGAGTTCAGTACCAATAAAATCACAAGTCCAAGTCCTACCTTTGTCCTTATCATTCTGTTGAAAGAAAACTGACCAGCATTGTGGCAAATCCACAAAGTACTGGGGAGGCTTAGGCTGGAGACTGGGGGTAGGGAGGGAGGGTTACTTGAGTCTGGGAATTCTGAACTGCAACAGGGTTAAAGCCAATAGGGTATCCACACTAAGACCAGCACTAAGACAATGAGACCCCAAGGAGCACAGGGCCACCAGGCTGGTTAGGGAAGAGTAAACAGGCCTAGGTCAGAAATATAACTAGTCAAAGCTTCTGGGCCCATAAGTGGTAGAATCGGGTGTATGTGTTTCCAGCTTGGAGAGAAGAAAGGAAGGAAGGAAGGAAGGAAGGAAGGAAGGAAGGAAGGAAGGAGAAAGAGAAAAAGAAAGGAAGATATTTAATATCCTTAGTTTTCATAACATCTAGTACAACTCTAATGCTGAGCACAAAATCAAGACCATAATGATAAAAAAAAATTTTAAATGAAGACTACTCTGATAAAATGAATCTTTTTGTAGTTGAATAAAATCTTACAATTCAAAAGAGTAGTGAATAAGTGGCTTCTGTTAAGTGTTTATTGCTCACCTAGTATGTGGGTGGCCTCTTAAGTGATTTTTCCCAAAGGGAAAAGGGATAAGTTTGTTCCTATGTTACCCATTAGCACTACACATAATGCAAACTCAAACAACCATTAATTTTAAAAGAATAATCAAGCCTTGATTTTCTAAGCCGATAAACCCACTCCCAAAGAAGACTTCCTTTTTGGGCTGGCGTTTGTTCGGCTTATCAAGTTTAACTGTTGCGAAGTGTCTCTGGACTAGGAGGGTAATGTAATTAAATCCTATTAACACATCAGGAATCAAATCCTTTAATGGGCGCACGAGGCTTTGAGAGGCAGCTCATTCCTGAGCAGATTTAATATCCTTAAATTAAGCAAGTGTGAATAGGAAGATGAATCTTATTAAAAACTTAAATCTGATTATATTTGAAAATTATTGGTTCCTTAATGTAATAAATTATCCAATACAGACGAGAACAAATAACATGTCCTAGCTTCACATAACTCCACTCTGTAACGAGTGACAAAAGAAATTAAGCATGACTGTGGGGCAAAAAGAAAGGTCTTTTTATAAAAGTCATTTTGCATAATGAAATACCTAAATCATTTTAATAAACATTTGAGGGGGGGGAGTGCAAATGACACAGTTGGAGAGGGAGCCATTTACCCTATTCAGAGAGGGAATGTGGAAACAGTGATGCTAATGTTAGGTTGTTTGGTTTTTTTTTTAATTACCATTCTGGCCAATTTGTTGCAAATTTTGAAAAGAAAAGCTGCAGCTTATGTTGTTGGTAGTGAATTCCTTTTCCAGAAGGCTAATGCAAATGCAAGCCATCTGCCACACATTCTGCTGAGGAAGCTGGAGTCCCAAACAATGGCCCAACAGGATAGGAATACTAAAACAAACTTCAAATTTAGGGGAAGTTCAAATCCCCACCCCCCTTCTCCCAAGGAAGCTACTTAGTTGCACTAGATGTTCACATACACACACATACATATATACACATGTACACTTACATACATGCACACAAACATGTATTCATACATGTATTGCATTAGACTAAATTGAAATTAGAGCTAAAGGGACTTTGGCAATAATCTAGTCCAACCACACCTCACTTTAGAAACCAAAAAACAAAGGGCCAGAAAAGTACAATGACTTGCCCAAGGTCATAATATCATAGCTATAGAACTGGCAGAGAACCTAAAAGCCACGAGGTTCAACCTCTTCATTTTAGAGATGAGGAAACTGAGGCCATCGCTGCAGCTTAAGTGGCTTGCCTAGAGAGAACTCAGGCCTTCCTGATGCCAAATCTGGTATTCTATACACTGTATGGCCAGTGAGTAGCAGAACCAGGACTGAATTCTCTGATTCAAGATCCAAATGCCCTTTTCATATGCCATCATTCTTGAAAATCCTATTTTTGCTCTACAAGGTTTCCTCCATAATGAAGTCTAATACTCACTGGGAAAACCTTTGGAGAACAACTCTCTTTGAATAGACTGGAGCTAAAAACACAAGTTACATTGAATTATTTAAGCAGACAAAGCTGCACAGTGGATATATGTACGTACAAGTGAGTGAGTGAATGTGTGAGGCATTACCTTAATTCCACTTTAGCAAAAACTGGCCTTGCCTCTTTGCTACCCTAGTACCCTTTCATGATTGGTTGCTTTCAAAAAGCCCTTTGAAATTGTCCATCTACGATTAATATGGATTAGTCAATCTACAAGCATTTATTAAGCATCTAATGTGTCAGATCCTATACTGGGCACTGGGGAGAAGAAGAGGAGGAAGAAGAAAGAGGAGAAGGGGAGGATGGAGAAGAGGAGGAGGAAGAAGAGCAAGAGAGGAGGAGAAGGAGGAGAAGGAGAAGAAGGAAGAGGAGGAGGAGGAAGAAGAGGAAGAGGGGGAAGAGGGAGGGAGGGAAGAAAAAAGAGTCCTTGCTCTCAGGGAGCTTTCATTTTCTCTCAGGGAAGACAATCAGAAGCAAGTGGATGAATAGATTAAACAGAATCCAGTGGAGTAGCAGGTTTTTCTGGGAACCTGCATAAACAAAACCAGGGTCTGCTCTCATGCTGTCAAGTTGGTTTCTTTTTCTTCCTAATGATGTAAAAAAAATTTAACACTCATCCATTTGGCAATTGAGCCCAAATGTCTCACTCAACAACAGGATGAAAATTTTTAAGCAACACATGCAGTGATGAGTTTAGGAAAAACCTTTGGTTGAAAGCTATCAGAGTAATTCTGTTAGAGTCAGACTAAACAGAAAGAAGGCTAAGAGAAGAATAAGTAATTCCTACCACATGAAAGCAAAATCAAGTTTTCATATAGCTTCATGGTGTTTTTTTTTTAATTTCAACTTTAAAGAAAAACATGTATTAAGTGCCTACTATGTAGAAGGCCCCATGCTAAAGACAAAAAACAAGAATTACTGCCTTCAAGAAGGTTACCTGCTCCTGGTGGACATCTATCACGTTCAGCTAAGTAAAGACGAAACAAAGAGAAAACAAATCTGTCCCAAACTGCTTGGAAGGAAGAGAGAGATTCTAATAGACAGAAGTAAAAAGAAGTAGCTATCCAGGAGTAAGAGATTGCTTCACAAAAACAGATATGAGCAAGGAAGGACCACGATATCTGCAGAAATTATGTGGAAAAGGATCCTTCACAGATAGAAAAAATGACTTGTGCTAACAGAGGTCTCTAACACTCTAATTGTTTTCAGAAATGGAATGGGGTGGAGGGATGGGAGGAGAAGAAATGGACTTTCTCCTGCCCTGTTGTCTTTTTTTAACCAGTGGGTCTAGGTAAGAAAAATAAAGCATGGGTAGGTGAGCTCTTTCTTTAAGAAAATCTGTCCATAGAGACAGAAAAATATATAATATATAAGGAGGATGAAGATGATAGCTAGTATTTTATAGCTCTTGCAAAACATTTTTTAAAATGTATCGTTTTATTCCCCCAACAACCTCCAGAGGTAGGTATTATTACTATTCCCATTTTACAGGTGAGGAGACTGAGGCACAGAAGTTAACTGACTTGCCCAAGGTCACACAGCTGGTAAGTATCTGAGGCCAAATTTTAACTCAAGCCTTTCTCACTCCAGACCCAGCACTTTATCCACTGTACCACCTTGATGCCTTATCTTGAACTATATACTTCTTTTCTTATTTTGATCTTTTTTTTTTTTTGCTTTTGGAGGGCAATTGGGGTTAAGTGACTTGCTCAAGGTCTCATGGCTATTAAGTGTTAAGTATCTGAGGCTGGATTTGAACTCAGGTCCTCCTGACTACAGGGCCGGTGCTCTGTTCACCCACCTAGCCACCCCAGCTTATTTTGATCTTTTGACCTTAACCTGAACTCTCCTACCTTTCTCCTTGCCAAAGCCAAATTCTTTATTTGTGCCCTACATGCCATTCCCTCTAGTATTCTCCAGCAGATTGGCACCATTATCAACTGGTACTCTCTCAAATCTTCAGTCTCTCTATATCTATTGGTCCCTTCCCTACTGCCTTCACATATTCATTCCCAAGTCTCCCCGTCCCTTAAAAAAGCCTTCACTAAATTCTACCACCCCCTCAAGCCACCTTGATAGATCATTCCTCCTTTTCTTAGCCAAATTCCTAGGGGGGAAATAAAGTTTTCTATATTCACTGCCTCCACTTTGTCTTTTCCTACCACCAAAATCCTTAATGTCATCCAATAGTTCAACATCAGAAATGAATGTGACTTTATCAGTAGGAATAGCATTACAGAAGGTACAATACAAAGCTTTGCTGTCGTACCCCAAAAACTATATGGTCTTTTCATCTGACTTTCTGCTGAAAGTTCTGATATGTTTTATCTCCCCTATGAAAATATGAGATCATCAATAACAGAGACTGCCTTACTTTTCCATTTGTATCCCCAGGACTTAGCACAGGGCTTATGCACAGTAATTCCATAATAAATGTTTCTTCATTCATGTACCCACTTTACAATCTGGCTTCCAATCTCATCACTCATATGAAACGGCTCTCCCCAAAGTCACCAGTGATTTCTTAAATGTCAAGTCAGACGTTCTTTTCCCAGTCTTCATCCTTTTTGACTTCCTTGCTTCATTTAACACTGTCGACCACCTCCTCTTCTCCTATACTTTCTCTTCAATTGATTATTGTGAAACTACTTTCTGCTTTCTACACTGGGCAACTAGTTGGCACAGTGACTACAACACCTAGAATCAGGAAGACCTACATTCAAATCCAGTTTCAGATACTTACTGACTGTGTGACCCTGGGCAAGTCATTTAACCCTGTTTGCCTCAGTTTCCTCATCTGTAAAATGAACTGGAGAAGGAAATAGCAAACCACTCCAATATCTTTGCAAAGAAAACTCTGAATGGGGTCACAAAGAGTCTGACACAACTGAACAACAACCACAACTTTCTCCTTCTACCTATCTCATTACTCCTCAGGCTCCTTTGCTGGCTCACCATCTCTATCAGGCCACCTAACTATGAGTATATCCCAAGGCTCTGTTCTAGACATTCTCCTTTTCTTTCTCCATACTCTTTGACTTGCTGACTACAACTTCCATGGGTCCAGTTATCATCCCTATGTAGAAGACACTCAGATCTATTGATCCAGACTTAGTCTTTTGAGTTCAAGTCCTGCATCTCTAATTGCCTACTGGGTACTTTAAACTTCATGTACAATATACAGCTAAAACTCAACACGTCCAAAACAGCATCATTTCTCTAAAATCAACCCATCCTCTAAAATCAGCCCATCATCCAAATGTTCCTATTTCTGTTGAAAGTACCAACATCCTTTCAGTCTCTCAGCTTTATAGCATTGGTATCATATTCAAATTCTTTTCCTTACTCTCTATCTCTAAGCAGTTGTCAGATTTTATCTACACAACATCTCTTCAATCTGACCGCTTCTCTCCTCACGCAGCCACCATCTTGGTGCAGGTCCTTAGCACCTCTCATCTAGATTACTGAAATAGCCTCCTAAATTGGTCTCCCTACTTCAAGTCCCTTCCCACTCAAATCCTTCCTACCCACAGCTGTCAAAGTGATTTTCCTTAAGTGCAGGTCAGACCACGTTACTCCCCCTACTCAGTACATTCTAGAGGCAACCTTTGGAATTTTAAAGCCCTTCTCAACCTCTCCCCTGCCTTATTATACATTATGTCTTTTCTCAGGCTGGAGTGTGTACAGGCTCAAGAAAGCCAGTTGTTAAATTTTCAACATGAGCATTTACATTTAGAAAATCAAAACATGGTAGAAATTGGGGCCTGATTTATTGTTTTGTTGATTTCTGCCTCTCAGAATACATTCACATATGTTGGGGGAGGGAGATATAGTATAGACTAAGAGCATTATATAATAAGGACTTCCAAACCACCCATCTTTAATAGGATAATCAGGAAATCATTGTGTGAAACTTGGGTTAAAAATATTTGTGGGCAGGAGTGTTTATAGATTTAAAAAAAAAAACTTTAAAAATAAAATGGATCCAGAAAGGCTTATATCATGTCATTGGATATTTCACTTTTGGAAATATCTATACCGCTGGCTTATCTAATCCATGAAAAAGCAAAATGAGCTGCTTCAAAAGGTTTTGGTTTTCCATTATTGGAGTCCTTCAAGCAGAGATGACCATGCCATGAATGACCATGCCTTGAGGTACTGTAGAGGGGATGATTCACAATTTGGTTAAGAGATGGACTAAATAACCTCTGAGGTCCCTTCCAGTTCTAAAACTATGGTCATTTGATTCATACTTAGAGAGTTCTGGGAACTATAGTCAATCAGCCAAAAAGCCAGTTCTGCTACAGCCAACCAATATTGTCTTTCCTTGGTTCTGGCATGTCAGTCACATGGATGAGCACCCAAACATGCTTCAGTCCAGTTCTTTCCTTTTTACTTTATAAGCTGAGTTTTGATTCGCAGAAACTTCACCTGAAGAGATTCAAGTAGGCAAGGGCATAGAGGAGGACAGGAATGGCAGCCCAGAACACAATCAAGCTTTGAGTGCAGCAATGGGGTGGGAGCAAAGAGAGGCAGCCCACAGGACAATCTCACAGTGGGTTAAGTCAAGTCAACAAGCATTTATTAAGCATTCCGTATGTGTTGGGCATTGTACTAAGCATTATGAATACTGTAGTTTGTCCTTTATTCTCAAAGAGGACCATGACATCAAGAAGGTGATGCCTTGACTTGCAAATGAATTGGATTTAGGTGAGGGAGGGCTGTGCAAAGTTACCAGCCTCACATTCTCCTCTGGAGCTTTCTGGGCTCAGTGGCCAGATCTAGATCAGGATGACGCAAGATGGTCCTGGATGCAGTGAGAAACCTTGGCCTTTTTAAGTTAAGGTCTTTCTCAGGTCTGTTTGATAAGTGATTAAGAAGGTAAGAAATGAGGTAAAGAATGGCTTCTTTTACCCAGTAAAATACAAAGGAATACAAATTCAAACAGAAAGAAAGCTCCTACCTGCCCTCAAGGAGTTTACATTGTAATGGAAGAAAACAACTATAAAAGGAAACTTAAAAGGAGGGGAGAAGAGAGATCCCTGGCTCTGGGGAATGGTAGAGAAAGTCCAGGAAGAGTCAGGAGAGTAGTCTGGGGAGGAGTAAAGGAAAGAAATAAGTCCAAATGACTGGGTCACAGTGGCAGGGAAGATAATCCAACAGTTGGACCAGAATACAGAGGAAGGTCCCCCAAAGAGGGCAGTGAAAATGGGACAAGGGTGTTATAGCAAGGGAACGCAGACAATCTGGCAACCAGGGGCAACAGTGATCTCTTCCTAACTGGAGGGTTCTGAGGTAAAATGCAGGGATTTTGTCTCCAAAATAAAATTATGCCCCCCATGCCAACCTCCCACTTATACCATGTGAGATACAATTCCATCTATAAACCATAACAGTATGTCCTGCAAAGCTACCGGGGGAGAAGACAGTACTCCCTCCTTCTCCCACCTCATAGACTCCTACAGTGTGAAGAAACTGACTCTTCCACTCAAAGAGAATTTCCAGAGACCTTCCCTTTCCAGGCTTTTTGGCAGCACAGTGCTATACTAAAGAGCACTGGTGTATGTTTGGTGTTGAAAGCTGTTTATAACTTGCCCCTCCATACCTTTCCGGTCTTCTTATATTTTACATCCCTTCCCACCATGTATGCTGCATGCCAGTGACACTGACCTTCTTGCTGCTCCTTGAACAACATGCTTGAACAAGGTATTTTCACTGACTGTTCTTTGTAACTGGAATGTATGTACCACCTCATCTGGGATACCTGAAATATCATGCACTTCCTCATCTCCACCAGCAGGTTCACTGGCTTCCTTCAAGTTCCAGCACAAATCTCACCTTCTACAGGAAGCATTTCCCAATCCCCCTTAATTCTAGTGCCTTCCCTCTCTTGATTATTTCCAACTCATTCTATATACAGCTTGTTTGTGCATAGTTGTTTGCATGTTGGATCCTCCATTGGGCCATGATCATCTAAAGATCAGGGACTTTCTTTTACCTTTCTTTGTGTCCCTAGCACTTAGCACAATGTCTGGCACATAGAAGGCTCTTGATATGCTTACTGACTATGTGTTCTTCTCCCTTTGTGACATTTTTCATTCCCTCTTCCATTCCTTTGCATAGGCTCTCACTCACTCATGGAATGGTCTCCCTCTTATCTCCACCTTCTTCAGGGCTCAGCTCCAATGCCTCCTCCTTTGAAAGACTTTCTCTAATTCCTTGAGTTATTAGCAACCAACCCTATAAAAACTATTTAGAGAATGGGCCCTGTCCTTCTACATTCAATTCTACCTCCAGAACCTATGAGGCCAGTAAATCTTGGAGCATCATTTGGATTCCTGGTGTGTGTCTCTTCAGAAGAAACAACAAATGGTACCTATATTACTATAATAGAACTTCACTCTAACACTTTTCTCAACAGAAAGGAATTTGATATACCTGAAAATGAAGGGATTGGACTTTTAAGCTCCATTTTGGCTCTAAATGACATGGTATCTATGGAATTATAGTGCCAAAACTATCTGAAATAGCAGGCTAATCATAACAGTAACAATAATAACAAAAACCACCAATCAACTAGTATTTATTAAATGTTTACTGTGTGCCAGGCTTGGTGTTAAATGCTAGGAAGCGAAATACAAGTAGAAAGACTGCCCTCAGGGAGATTGCGTTCTACTGGGAGAAAATACACAAAATTAAACTAGAAGAGAGGATTTACCTGGTGTTGCAAAGGCAAGGAGGAAGATGGCATTGGTAGAGGAAGTCTATACAGCCTAGCGAAGAAGAAAGACATGGCTCACCTGGGTGCCCTTCTTAAATGGAGGTTCCGGGAAGAGTAATTCCATCAGGGAGAGAGAATGTAGTGGTGGAAGGCACTTCCCATGTCTCAATTTCAGGGCTGGAGAAAGGCTTCAATGTGAAGAACCAAGGCACAGTAGACCAGAGCGCAGACTGGAAAGGAAACAGGAAAACGGCTCACATTAAGTACTTGTTAAAAATATGTAGAGGACTTTATATTTGCCAAGAGTTTTATAGGTGTGGTCCTATTTATTGTTCATAGTAACCGTCTCCCAAATTCATTTTTTAAATTTTGTTTATTTTAATTTTCAACTTAAGAAACAAAACAAGCATTTCAATAACATAGTAGAATAGAAAAAAGATGATTTTAGATAAAACTGCAAATCTTTTATGTACAACTTGCTATTTCTTTTAAATATATAATAAAGCTAAATTGTAACTTACTTTTTTTTTCTTTTTTTCCTTCCTTCCCCACCTCACCCTAGAAATGGTAACTGTTAGGCACAAATGTGTGTGTGTGTGTGTGTGTGTGTGTGTGTGTGTGTGTGTGAAATTCATTTTTTATTTAGTTAGAGAGGTGGGGTACAGATCTGTGATTCCATAATTATCAAGACACCCTGGTAAAGAAACTTTCCCTATTAAAGCAGATGGTCACCTACTTTGCAACTGATAATCCTAATTAGAGAGGTTAAATTACTTGTCCAAGGTCACACAGCCAACATGTAACAGAGTTGGATTTGTACCAAAGCTTTCCTGACTTTCTCTGGAAGTCAAATTCTAAATGAGGCCTTCTCAATGGTCACTCAACAGTGTAAGAACCCAGACTAGAACACAGAACGTGATTCTCTTGGCTTATTTCAGGAACCACAGTTTCTTGGATCAAATCTATTGCTGTCTGAATCTAAGTAGGCACAAGCTTCTTAAACAGTTCCTCTTTGGGACACTTAAAGATCTTCATGGTCTGGCTCTAACCTGTTTTGGCAATCTGATTACACACTGTTCCCCCCTCACACTCTTTAAGCTATTACCAAATGTCCATCCCTGATTCCCTTTCCTGTCTACATGTCTTCTCACAGGCTGTCCCCTATTCATGGAATAACCTCTCTCCTCATTTCCACTTGTAGGAATGCTGAGTTCCTTTGGAGATTTATCTCAAGAACTGCCTTTTGGAGGTAATCAGGGTTAAGTGACTTATCCAGGGTCACACAGCTAGTGTCTGAGGCTGCATTTGAACTTAGGTCCTCCTGCCTCCAGGGCCCATGCTCTATCCACAGTGCCACCTAGCTGCTCCAAGAACTGCCTCCTACAAGAGATCTTTGTTGATTCTCCTAGTTGTCAGCACCCTCCCACACAATATGTATTTCTATGTGTTTATTTGCTATAGAGAGCATCCTAAAAGTCTTAGTGCTGTTTTTAACTACCTTTAAATTGTAGTAAGACTTTTGGGACACCCTGTATTTCATAGTTACCTTTATGTGTACATAGTATTTTACCCCCACAGAATGGAAGTTTTTTGAGGGCAGGGCGTTACCATTTTTACCTTTATTTTCTCAGCCCTGAGTATAGTACCTGGCAGATAATTTTTTTTAATCAGTGTGAAGTTTCTCATATTGATATGGCATATAAAGAGGTAGGGAGGGCACAGATCACTTGGCATTACCTCTTTTATCATCTTAAAAATGGAGATGGTGCCACGCCATTTCCTGGTCATCTCCTCACCATGCTGCCTGCTCTCCTGCCATCATACTCATCTCTCACTACCTTGGACTCCATCCTGGGCTCCCCTCTACCCTGACAGATGAGTTTTCTCCCTTGATCTTGCCTGGAATGAGCTTTCTCTGCCTGTTCCACACATCTCCATAGCACCTAGAGGAATCCTTCCCTGCTTTCTGCTTTCCAGTTTCCCTTTATGTTTTGTCTTCTCCTTTAGAATATAAGCTTCTTAAGTTCTCATCTGCTCCAAAATGTTTACAGAAGCATTTTCTCTGATAGCTAAGAATCAGAAACAAAGTAAATATCCATCAATCAGGGAATGACTAAACAAATCACAATGTAACGGGTTACTACTGTGCTGTAAAAAATTATGCGTATGATGAACACAGAGAAGTATGGAGAGATCTACATGAACTGAAGCAGAGAGAAGTAAGCAGAGCCAAGAAAACAACATACACCGTAACTGCAACAGTGCATATGGAAAGAACAAAGACGTGCCAAAAAATCAAAAGTAAATGTGACAAAATTGTAAAGAACAAGTGGGACTCAAATGAAGAGGTGTGGAAAGATATCCCCAATCTGTCCTTCATGGAGGCTGGAGGTCCACAGATATTGCACATTACACATGTTTTCAGACTTTCTCAATGTATCAATCAATTGGGCTGACTTTTTTTTCCTCTCTAAAAAACAAGACTATTTGTCATATGGGATGGCTCTGAAAGAGGGGAAGGGACAAAGATACATGGGATACAATTGTGATGTAAGAAATGGAAAACATCAATTAAAAAAAAATTTTTTTTTTTGCTTTTTGGAGGGGAAAGGGCAGGGCAATTGGGGTTAAGTGACTTGCCCAAGGTCACACAGAATAAAAATTATTTTTAAAAGAGAATGTAAGCTCCTTGAGAGCAAGAAGTTGTATTGCTGGCGTGTATGTGCGTCCTCAACACTTAATACGACGCCTGACACATAAAAATCACTAGTTCTATTTAATCAGCTACAGTGTTTTGTGGTATCTGGCACTAGCTTTGAACTATTGAAAATTTGATTAGTATCAACCTAAAGGGAAGTCTCAACTCAAGCAACATTCAGCAAGGCTTTTGCTATCTTAATTATGACTTGGATGAAAGTGCTGCTGACATTTTCATCAATTCAAAAAGAACATGCAGGGGCGGCTAGGTGACACAGTGAATAGAGCACCAGTCCTGAAGTCAGGAGGGTCTGAGTTCAAATGTGACCTCAGACACTTAACACTTACTAGCCATGTGACCTTGGGCAAGTCACTTAACCCCATTTGCCCTGCCTTCCCCCCTCCAAAAAGCAAAAAAAAAAAAAATAGAAGCAAGAACATGTGATAGCTTATTCCCACTGTACTTTGAGCTGGTGAGACCCAGTCTGGACTATGGTTTTCGGTTCTGAACACCACACTTTAAGAGGAACACATACACTACCCCCCCAAAAAAGTGGAAAAAAACCTGGAGGCTTCACAGAAGAGGAAAGCTAATGAGCATATGTCACATGAGGGGCAAATGAAGGCGTTCAGAGGCTGTCTTCATATATCTGAAGAGTTATCATATGGAAAAAGGAGTGTACTTACTCTGTGTGCCTTTAGACTAGGTTACAAGTAAGATCAACAAATGAAAGTCACAGGGAATTGGAATTCAGTGCAACAGAAATAAGACTTTCCTAACAATGTGAGCTGTTGGGGAAAAAAGATTAGGCTACTCCACTAGGGCAGTGAGCTCCCCATCACTGGAAGTCTGAATAAAGTATGAGGGCCCAGGGATATCTTAGAGAGGAGTCAATCACTGATAACTTCAAAAGACCCTTAAGACGCAAGAGAAACGTAAGCTCCTTGAAGGCAGGAACTGATTAATTTTCAACTTTCTATTACTAGTGCCTAGCACAATACCTTTTATATAATAGAAACTTTTAAGAAAGTTTTGTTGAATTGAATTTAGATCCTAGATAGATCCAATGGGATTTGTTTGTGAAATATCAAAAGGGACTTATTATGTTTTCTCTAAGGGAACTCAATGGCCTAAATCTAAGGACAGTGACACAGCAGCTTCCACTCTGGGATCACTAATGAGCTCCTGCTGTCCACATAGACCTATATATAAAATCAATAACCTGGAAGTTTAGTTTGGAAAAAGTAAGCAGTAGAAGAGAAACTACTATAGAAAATCACATATTTAAAGACAGAGATTCTCACTTTTGCCTTCCTATACCCAGCATCTTCCATATAGTGATTACTAAATGCATATGAGATTAAAAGACAAATAGGTTAGTAGCTACAGTGTCTTTGCAAATCTTCACCTGCAACAAATTTTATTTAATCAACTTCCAGTGAACCCCATATAGAATATCTCTCTCTCTCTCTCTCTCTCTCTCTCTCTCTCTCTCTCTCTCTCTCTCTCTCTCACACACACACACACACACACACACACACACAGAGCTGAATTCTTCCATTTAGCATTGACTCATTCCATTTAGTCCATTAGCACTCATTCACATCATATAAGAAATTTTACTTTGACTTTGGTTAGTCTATGGTCTTATTCTCTCCACCCCCACACAAATGGACATATACATCCAGAGTTTCTTATTTATTCTTGTAACGACAACCAAATCCCTTGTGTCCTGGTTATTCACATCATCTGATAATTCATCCTAGAATGAAGGAAAGTTTTTGGTTGTTGTTGTTGTTCGCCAGAGAGAGAGAGAGAGAGAGAGAGAGAGAGAGAGAGAGAGAAATGGAGAGAGGAGAGAGTGTGTTAGTTTTCTGGTGAATTCTTAGATAGGTGACAGATTTTGGTCTAATTAATCTAGAGCCCTGTGTATAGAAATGACTGGAAAAGCAAACATGTCTATTAACAAAAAAGCAGTGATTCTTGTTTGGCACACAGCCAGGAACTCGACACAAGCAATGAATTGATGCCTACAACCGTTTCTATGCCATATGGGTTCTGCTGTAGCGATGAATTGGATCCAATGCAAGGTTAAGATGTGTCAAATTTAACTGGGGTTTAATTGATACTGGTAAAGAGGCTCTAAATAAAGAAACAGTGTGTGCATGATCAGAGGCAGGCTGTGTGTCGGGCACCGTCCCCCAGTTTGTTGGCAACACAGCTCCTGCCAAACATCCAAAGGAGTTTTCAAACTCAACTTCCTCAAATATGAATTTTTGTGGAGGGATTTTAAAAATCAGGTTAACAAGGTCACCAGTGACTAATTGGTGCTGGAAGGACCCATGTTAATCAGCACATGGCAACAGCAACCTGTTCATCCTCTGGAAAAACTCTGGCTGACTATCAGAATGGCAACAGTCATACCTAACACCCAGATAAAAATGGGGCAGACATTAAAGGATGAGTGCTTCCAGAACCATTCAAGTACTTTCAGGTTTGGAGCTGGAAGCAATCTCCAAGGTCATTGAGCCCAACTCTCTAATTCTACAAATGAGGAGATTGAGTCTCAGGAAGACTAAACCTCCTGAGCTAAACTTGTTCAAGATCCCACAGGTAGTAAACATCAGAGACTAAACCTGAACCCAGCTCCTTTGATTGCAGGTGTCATTCACTTTCTGCTATTCCACTCTGTATTGTTGTCTAGCTCAAAACTCAGTCCCAATTGTTACAAAAAGAAAACCAATTTCCAGACCATTTTGAGGCTTTAAGCCAACTTAAGGTTTAAACAGGTCATGAGGCTGTGGTTCTGAATGACTCCTTTGGAAAATCGGATATTAATTTAAATTTTAAAGGTCCAGGAAAGGGTTGAGGAGTACCTACCTCCCATTTCCTACCTCCCATTCTAAGCACCTGTTATGGTTGTTGTTAGTCCTTCTTTCAAAGAGAACCATGACATTTGGAAGGTTCTAAGCACCTAGAGCTCTAATGAAAGGTGATGTTATAATTATCTCCCCAGATAGTCATGTGTCAGAGTGAGAATGGAAGGAAAGAATCTCATTGTTCCTCCTGACAGGAACAAATATACCCTAAACTTATTGAAATAGGAGGAAGAAAGGGTCCTGGTACCCAGGTGACCCCAAGTTAAGTCAAAAAAAATAATGACCTTTGTAAGACATAGATATTACAGTTTATAGTTGAAAGAAACCTTAGAGATGATTTAGTCCAGTGGTGTCAAATCCCAATGGAAACTGGGCCACTAATCCATATATTAGAATCTCTACAAATCGTACATTGACTTAGTTTGAAAATATATTATCTATGTTTTATTGTATTTTTATTTATTTTGCTAAATAATTTCCAATTATATTTTAATCAGGTTCAAATGTATTAAGGGGGATGGTGAGCCACATGTGTTTGACATCTCTGACCTAGTCCAACTCTCTCATTTTAAGGATGAGAAATCTGAGAACTAGAGGCCTAAAGTGATTTGCCTAAGTCCACGGCATTAAGTAGTAGAGCCAAGATTCAAACTCAGGTCTCCAAACTCCAAATTCCACACTATTTTCACTAGCATTTGCTGCTTCTCAAAGACCACTGGATTTGGATAAGGCCAGGTATTAGAGCAATGGAACAAGGCCAAGGTATGATTATTCAAAAAACAACCACACAAAGACAAAAGTCCAAAGGCAGATCCAAAACTCAATCTGTGGGATGACAGTACATGTTGATTGCAAGTACTATTCCCCAAAGATCCAAACTGAGTCTCAAATTCAGGGTATTCATCCAAGTAGACAGACAATTAGCAAAAATCCAAGCATTAGGCAAATAGCAGAATGGATATTAGGGAGGCATGGCTGCAGGTATAAGGAACACAATTATAGGAAAACTAAAATCCACTTGTTTGGGAGAATTGGGGTGTTTAGATGCAGTGTAAAAAGATAGGGACACAGTTTAGGGCATGGGGGTATAAAGAAAAGAATTAGTCATGGGGAACAGAATTGGTCATAAGAGAACAGGGTAGGAACAGAGCTCTGAGAACCCAAGATCAAAGTGACCAGTGAAGAGACTGGCTCAATCTTAAGATGGAACACAGCTACAGAAAGTTATTGCTTTTTCTTCTTGTGTAGAGCTGAGGTTGGTCTTAGAGCGCAAAGTAGAACTGATACAACTAGTGAGAACTAGATGCTGCTAAGCTTAAAGGGACATGTCAGAGACAGGGATATTCCAAGCAGGTCATTATAGTGAAGTTGGTTAAGAAAGGAAAGAACACTGCTAAAATGTGGGTATAACCCCAGTGTCAACCATTCAGGATAAATAACAAAAAATCATTACCCCCACCCCTCCCAATCCAATTGGAGTGGTTGCAAGTCCCAGATTGCACAGCCTATTGCCCACATAGTAACTGAGATAGAATAGGTACTAATAAACACTTGTGATTAGCTGAATACGAAACCATGAGTGAAGCAACTAGTGTAGTGATGCAAAATAAAATCTCACTTTCAAAATTCTAAATTTTGAGGCTTCCTGGTAGTCCCTTCATTTAAAACATTCCAGTTACTTCTCCAATGCTACATATTACCTTGGTAAACTCAAAAACCCAAGACCCCCAGCCAGGTCAAAAGGTTTCAGAAAACATTCATGTTTTCTTTTGAAGCAGTGAGCCTCCCACAACGTGTCTCCCCAGAAGCTACAGACAAGGCAATCCATCCTCTCAGTCGAATGTTAGAACTCACTGGAGGAGAAGGGAACCCACCAAAGAAAATCCTGCCTCTCACTCTGGGCCTACAGCTTGCAATCTCCATCCCATATGTACTCCCTGGAGTGTGGTCTCTCCCTGAAGCAGATTCCAAAAGCATTCACAGCCACAGGACACACTTCTTATAAAGCTTATCTCCCAATTCCCCTAGAATGTAAACTCTGATTTTTTTCAATGCTGCTTCCATTCCATCTGCATTTACTGCAAGTTGCTTTTTGCCCTCATAGCCAAAAAGTAAGGGGGAAAAAATCTGCCTTAGCCTCCCCTTTCCATATCCCCCCTTTCAATCAAGGTTGGATCTACTTTGTATAGATTTTTTATTTAGTTATATACTTAGTACTCTGTTTACATGTTGTTCTCCCCAATTCCTACCCCTAGTAAATTTAATCTCCTTGAGGAAAGATACTTTTTTTCTTTTTGGTTTTATATATTTTGGTATTTTCATCCCCAGTGCCTGACACATAGGAGGAACTTAGTCGATGCTTATGAATTAAATTCATTAAATTCAAGAGTTTGAAGAATTACAGAAACCAAAGGTTAGAGAAGGAAGGAAATAAGCATTTATTAAGCATCTATTATGGACCAGGCACTGTGCTAAGTATTTTACAAATATGATCTCATTTGATCCTCACAACAACTCCAGGAGGTATGGTCACATTGTGTCTGAGACCACATTCAAACTCAGGTCTTCCTGACTCCAAGCCCAGTGCTCCATCTCTGGGCCATCTAGCTCTCTCTAGGAAATCATGGTCTTAGAGTCATAGATTTAGAACTGAAAGGGCCTTTACAGTCTAGACTTGAACCAGATGCCCTGACTCAATTGAATTGAGTTGAATTGACCCCCTAAAAGAAGAGGATGCTTCCCATTCTGCATCCACTGTTCCACCTGGTTTCATCTCCATAGAGCAAGATGGGTACCACTCTCTCTTCCTGCCCCCCCAACTGCTTTTCTGCCTCCTTTTGTGTGTTGTACCCCTTCTATCACTAAATTATAAGCTCCTTGAGGTCAAGGACTAACTTTCTTTTTAGTATTTGAATCCTCAGCACTTAGTACAGTGCTTGACACATAGTAGGAGTTTTAAAAATGTTTATTAGATTCCCCAGTCATCAAGAAACAACATGGATGCCCTCAGACGGCTTTCTGTCCCTCGCACGTTACCCCAACTCACACTTCTTCATTTATTCTTGCTTTTTTTTTTTTTTAGGGCAATTGGGGTTAAGTGACTTGCCCAAGGTCCCACGGCTAGTTTTTTGTGTTAAGTGTCTGCAGTCAAATTTGAACTCAGATCCTCCTGACTCCAGAGCCAATGGTCTATTCACTGCACCATCTAGCACTCCCTTCATTTATTCTTTATGTCAAATTATTTCTTTGTTTATTCTTTAAGTCAAAATGACTGTTGCCTGTAACCACACTTTGCTAAAATGCTACGTTCTTGCATTTGACATCCACTTGTTACATCACCAGTAGCTACTCTTTAAGGTACCTTGCTCTGCCCATGAGCTTCTCCCTGTTGAGGAGAACATGGTGTGGTGGAAAGGGCATCAGTCTTGAAGTCAGAAGCCCTGAATTAAAATCCCAGCTCTGCCTCCTCACTGGTGGTATCACCCAGAGCTCATTTTATCTCCTCTTCATGTCTCAGTTTCCTCATCCATGAAATGGAGACAATAATAGTTGCACTTCTACCCCCACAGAGTTATTTTGAGGAAGGTGCTTTGTGAGCTGAAAGCACTAGAGGTCTAGCAGCTGCTGACTGCAAAGAATTCCACCATGCACCCAAGCTTATATTCAGACCAACACCAGTGATTACATTATTCTCGTGCAAGAGACCCCCTAATTTGTTGTAAAACCCCTGGGGTCAGGCAACATCCAGCTAGGGCAGGGTAAATAGTCTGAGGCAACAGATGAGGTCACCATAATAAATCTAGAACTTGAAAGAAACAGGCAGACAGAGACAGGACAAGCAAGTAGGACTGAGAGGACACACTCAGAATCAAGTATGATGACCAATCCTGACCAGCTTCTAACATCCCTGAGGACCAGCAAATACATGATCCAAACATCAGGATTCTTTAGCTTTGGGAAGCACACATTATACAAGCCCATGGAATAGCCAAAGTTCACCTTTTATATACTTTTTCCTATGAGAGATGGCAGGTGTATATGTCTATCATGTAGCAAGCATGCCAGGCAATTGATGGACCACCTGGATGACAGATGGTATCAAACAAACCCACAGTCAGATGAATTCAGAGCAATAGGTGGACACAGAAAACTGGCAGATTTAAACTGGAAGAAAAGGAAAAGTTTCTGACCAAAAAAAAAAGACATCACAAATAAAAAAGGTCATAGTGATTAGAGTATTGGACTCAGAATCAGGGGGAACTGAGTTCAAATCCCACTTCTGACACTCACTACCTGTATAATCTTGTACAAATCATTTCACTTCTTTTTATCTTTTTTTCCTCATTTATAAAATCACAGGATTATTGTACCTCAAATGATGTAATATATGCCAAGTGCTTTGAAAACTTTAAAGTGTTATGTAAATATTTTGTATTGCTATTAACAATGAGAATTGTCTCAAAGTGGCACCAGTTACCTTGGAAGATGATAGGTCCCCCTTTGCAGCAAGGCTGATAATAATATATAATAATAATAACCAGTATTTCTATAATACCGACTGTGTGCCAAGCACTGTGCTAAGTGCTTTACAAATATTAATTCATTTGATTCTCACAACAATCCTGGGAGGTAGGTGCTATTATTATTCCCATTTTACAATTGAGAAAACCAAGGAAATCAGATTGGGTGACTTGTCCAGAGTCACAGCTAGTAAATGTCTGAGGCAAGATTTGAACTCAAGTCTTCCTGACTCCAAGCCCAGTACTCTATCCATTATACCACCCAGCTACTATCTGATTACTGGTCAGATATGTTGTAGAAGGGATGCTTGTTCAAGTAAAGATAGGACTAGTTGACCTCTGGGCCCCTTCCAGCTCTGAGGTTGCTTCTATTATGCTAATTCAGGGGTTGATAACTCAAGGAGACAAACTATTTAGTTGTCTGGACAAAGATTTGGACAGCTTTCAAGGGACAAGAGATGACAATGTTCCAATGATCTTAGCTCTCATTACAAGAAAAAATTACAAGGGAGTCAAATGTATCCTGGAACATCGGTAATCCAGTACAAAGGATGGTTTCTGTCCCTGCAACCATGGAACAGTAAGAAATTTTGGGGAAAATATCTTCCAGTTTGTGACCAATATTCTCAAACAAAATAATTCTGCAGACTTGAAGGAGCAATTCAGTGGATTTGCATCCATGCTTCAAGTCATCTAACCAAATATGAGTATAGTATTTTTAATCCAGTATACATTGTAGGACTCCTTAGAGAATATTTTTGCCATCTGAATTCTTGGGTAGTGTTTGTCAAGAAAGATTTTTTTTAATTGTCTTAAAACCTCCAGGCTCTCTCTCATACTACAAGATCTAGGAAAAACTAGTTTGTTGAGGAAAGTCATAGTTCATAACAAGTGAGGGGAACAATGACTTGAATATATCCCACAGAATGTTTAATAAATATTTTGATTGAATTTAATTTGGACTCTGATATGAGAAACAAGACGTGAGTGGTATACTTAGATCATCGAAGTATAATGGATTTAGAGTTGCAAGGGACTTTGGAGGGTATCAAATCCAAAAACTTCATTTTACAGATTTAGAAACTGAGGATAAAAGAAGTTAAACAAATTGTCCAGACTCACACAACTACAAATGTCTGAAGTGGGATTTGAACTCAGGTTTTCCTAACTCCAAGGCTAGTGCTCTACCCATTGAATCACCTGACTGCCTCTATACCACTTTCAAAGTATTGGCAAATGAAAACAGATTCTAAATTCAAGTAAGCATTTTCAGAAACTCCCAGAAAGAATATCCTCTGCCAGGTTGAGAAACTTGAGAGACGCCTTTTCAGGGGCAAAAGCCCTCCTGTGCACTCCTCTAGGTTTCTGCCTCTTGAGTGTTTACAATTTCTTCCTTTCTTCTTCCCACAAGTCCAAAGATGAGAGAGAAGAACTTGGCTGTCAGAGTTAGCCCCTCCACCAACCCTATGTCAGAGCCACCTCCCTTGGGGTAGAAGGAAACCTGGAGCTTTCTGCCAAGAGCAGCAGTCTCAAGTACCTAGTACTTGATATAATGCTTAGAATAGGCATGGCTAACACCAGGCTGTTTTCAAAATAGGGGGATTGGGCTAAATGACCTCTGATGAAAATTAAATCCCTTACACACAAAATTCATGGGTCATGCAACATTTTCAATTTAATTGTAATCTTTGCCCAACTATGAAGGCAGAGGACCAATGATGAAGAATGCTACCATCTCCTATCAGAAGGGGGAGGGACTCAGTATGCAGAATGAACACGTACGTGTGTGTGTGTATGTTATCTAACCAATGCTGGATTTCACTTTGTTTGACTATCCGTATTTGTTACAAGGGTTTTGCTTTATGGTTGTTGCTTTTTTATTCCTCCAATGGGGTAGAAAAGGTGAAAGAGAGAGGGAGGGAGGTAAGAAGCATTTATTAAACATTTACTATGTGCTAGGCACTGTGTTAACAGTTTACAGATATCTTTTCTGTTAATTAGAAAAAATTAAAAATTGTCATCATTGCGTTACTGAGACTGCCAATGAAACTATTCACTGTTTTAGAAATTAGTTACACAAATGCTTCTTTCTTAATTACTTTTTTATTTGGTCATTACAAAATCAAACAGTGAAACATATTCATAACTCACGGGCTCCTAAAAGGGAATGGAGAGATAGTTGTGGCACATCTGGTATCTTTTGAGGTTAACATCTTATGGAGAATAATTACTACTCTCTCTTACAAAATATCTCTTGGTTCCTTTTTTTGTTTTTCAGAAAAAATCCTGAACTTGATGGACATTTAGTCTGACTGAAGGTGGTCATTTTTACAAACTTCCATTTTCCCAAAGAAAGCAGGGAAATTCAAGAAAAAAACCCATGCTGTGCTGTTTCACAGTCTCCACTTAAATTACAACAATCGCTCACTCTGAAGTTCCTCTATTTTTATGTTTGTTCCATCCTCCTGGACTTTAGATTGGAAATGGGATGTTATGGATGTCACTTTCAAGAGTTTCAGAATATCAGAGGTGGAGGACATGCCGTTCATGCTCCATGAGCCATACATATGCATGCCTTCAGTCTTTCTTGCCAGAAATAAATTTGTTCCTGTAAACTCTGTCTTTACTATGTGCTAAACATACATTACCAAAGGGAGCCTGTGTGGCTATAGAATAATTCAGCCCAGGAAATTGTGTTCTCTCTCTTTTACAATGAAATGCAGATTTCCCATTCAAAGACAAATCCTTAATTTCAAAGGCGCCAGTAGGATGGCACTTACAAGTAATTATAGCGAGTTAAATATAGGTCGCTAAAAACAACCAATACAAAAATATTCTCTAGGACTCATAGCATTTTCATTGGATTATGAATTGTACAAGCTTTCATTCACTCAAAACTATTCCCCATGTATTTTTCTTCTTCAGAGACACGAGTGTTGATTGTCTTGCCAAGCAGCTATTTAAGCCTCCTTTACATCTGTGATTACTTCCACCATGAATTTGCCAGTTAACGATGGCATCCTACTTGCCAGCACAATTTTTCGGATTTGTCACCTGGGAAGGATGGAGGAAAGACAAGTATGAATCACAAAACCTCAGATTTGGAAAATCAGAGGATGCTATCTAATTCAGTCCATACCTGAATAAGAATCCTCCTTGACTTGAATGAAAGAGAATTCACTGCCTCTGAAGTCAGCCCATTCTTTTGATAACTCTGTTTGTTAGAAAGTTTCCTTTACATCAGATCCAAAGGAAGTTAGATAGCATAGTGGATAGAATGATGAACTTGAAGTGAGGAAAATCTGCATTCTTATCCTCCCTCAGACATTTATGAGCTGTATGACTTTAAGTAAGTCACAAACTCTTGGGCTCAGTTTCTTCATTGGTAGAATGGGGATAATAGTAGCACCTATCTCACTGGATTATTGTGGGAATTAAATGAAAATCAAATCATATGAGATAATCTATATACAATGGTTTGCACTTCTTAAAGTACTATATGAATGTTAGCTATTATTTTTATCATTAAATTTGTCTCATTGAAACTTCCACATTACTCCTAATTCTTTCCTCTCGAACCAAGTAGAACAAGTTGAATCTCTCTTCCAGTAATCATATTTCTATCCTTAGCCTTCTCCAAGACAATAATCCCACTTCTTTCCCTTAGTCTTCATATGGTATCAAGTTGAGACCCTTCATTATCCTTGTTGCAGTCCTCTAAACTCTCTCCAGATCACCAGTGTTCTTTCTAAAATGATCAATCAGAACCAAACATAGCACCCTAGGTGTGACCTGACCAGGGTAAAATAAAGCAAGACTATCATTTCCATAATTCTGAACATTCTGTCTTCTTAATACAGCCTACAGTTGCATTTGCTATCTTGACAGTCATTGTACCATTAACTTATATTAGACTGGAAGTTGACTAACTCCAAGATCTAAATTCTTAGGAGGATTAGTTTAGTGCTGAAAGTTACCTTAAACTTCATTTAATCTAACCACTTCCTTTTATAAGTAAGGAAACTGAGGTCCAGCAAAGTTTGAATTACTTGCCCAAGTTCACATAGTCAACTGCTCTCTACCCATACCTCCCCTATATTTATTTGTGAAGTTGATTTGACCAGCCGCAAATTCACCAAACTGAACTATTGTCCATCCCATATCTCCATTTTTCCCCATATGATTAACAAGAGACTTTGACAACTGCTCTGATGAAATCTAGGTAATCTAGATCTATAGCAGAAAGAAGAAGGAAGAGAAGTAGGAGGAGGTGGTGGTGGCAGATGAGAGAAGAAGAGCTGGCATTTTTATAGTGCTTTAAAGTTTGCATTGTTCCTGCTGTTGTTGTTGATCCTTCATTCTTGAAGGGGATTGATGACATCATGAACAGGATGTCTTGACTTGCAAGTGACTTAGATTTGGGTGAGGTAGAGCTATGGCAAGTCATCAGCCTTGCTCTCTCCTCCAGAGTCATCAAAGTCCAATGGCAAGACAAAAGTCAAGACAACTGGCAATGGCACAAGATGCAGTAGGTGACCTTGGCCTTTTTGAATTAAGGACAAGTTTGTAAAGCAATTCTTTCCAAAAGGAAAGTAAGGTTACCCTTAATGACTTGTTCTTGAGGAAGCCATGCTGACTCTTTGTAATCACTGTTTCTTTTTCTAGATATTCACTAACCATTCCTTGAATGATCCATCCTAAAATTTTGTTTGGAATTAAAGTTTAAATTTACTGGGTTTTAGTGCTTAGACTCCATTCTCCTATTTTTGTAAAATCGGGACATTTGCCCTTCTTCAATTTTGAAGTACCTTTCCTGTTTTCCATGATCCTTTGAATACCATTGAAAGAGTTAGCCATCTTATCTAACAGGTTTTTCAGTGCCTAAGTATGTAAATCATTTGGTCCTGTTTACTTGAACCCATCAAGGGCAACTCAGGGTTATCTTGCTGTCTCCCAACTTATTTAGGCATCGGTGCCCTGTATATTTGTCATTTTTACTCTCTCCTTTTCAATCCAAAGAGTTGGGAATAGTCTACACCAGAAGGCATTGCCCAGGAAAAGTAGGCATGAGGCAGGAGAGACACCTTTGGGTGCTCTTGGGTCTCAGAAAGTTCTTCCTTGCTGCCTTCGGTCCAAAATGATGCAAAATGCAGCCAATTAAGAACATGGAGGTAGCAGATGAATGCTGAGCACCTGACATAGCTGCAAGTTAAAAAGCAATAGGAAGGTGTCCTAGATAACTTTTTTGATTAGTTAGTGCCTTATTTCAAGTAGACTGGCTTGCCTGCCTGTAATTTATTAACAATTGGAGAAGATAGCTGGCCTCTTCTCCCTAGGAGTTACTTCCTTGGATGATGGCTTTAAAGGCTGGACTAAAAGTTGAAATGGCGATCCATGAGGTGCTGCCATCCCCAGGGCTCCTGTGCCTTCTTACTATTGAGAGGGGTGTACCAGATGTTGAAGGAGGTCTATCACCTCTGGTCTGACAGCTTGCCAAGCTCTTTTCAGGGCTACTCATCCACCTTTGGTGTCCACCTGGCACTCAACTCTCACCTGTAGCTCCAAGAAGTTGTAGCATGAGCAGCAGCCACAGTAAAACCATCTTGGCAGACAAGCTAAACCAGGTTAAGAGTAACCAATAGGCCTCAAACCCATCAGTGAGTTAGGGGACAACTTTGAGCAACTCTGCCTCACTTACATCCAGTTCATGCACACGTCAAGACATCACCTCACTGGTCCTCTTCAAAAATGAAGGACAAACAACTGTTGAGATCACTTGGTTAGCAATTGTTACTGTTGATGATGAAGGTGGGCCCCCTTTCCACAATGACTTATCCTCTCAGTAAGAGCTGCAGGGGTGGAGGGTTAGAAGCAGGTCTGGTGATTTGAGGGAAACAGCTATTCCCAAAGCTTTTGGGTTCAAAGCTGGGCTGCCTCTGTCAAGGTCCCAGGGAACATGGTGGTCAAGTTGACAGTTTGATTTGACTGGCACATGCTACCTCCTGTCTCTCCCTCAGCCTGATTTGTTGCTTCAGCTAGGCATTTGATTCTATTTAACATTCTATGGATTGTTGAATAAATGGGTCAAATAACTGGGTTTTGTAGCCAAATAAAAGTATTCAGATACAAGCTCATCCTCTGTAGATTCTCTGAAAGCATCTTCCCTACAACTCCAGCAGCAGATAGAATGGCAAAATTGATACACCCCCCCCCCATGCTGTTCCCACAAGACTTTGATCTCTTCTACTAAGTCTCGATATTTTGAAAGCTCTTCTTTCTCTGTGCTGTTTTTTATCACCCATTTCTTTCTTAAGTAGAATTTCTGGATATAGGATTAATTGAAGATTTTCATTGACTTCAGGTCTGCCAGTCTCAGTGCTAGTTTTATAAATAACGAAATGAAACGTTCCCAGCTCTCAAAGAACTCATATTTTAACATAGGCTTAAGGACAAAGCTGTTTTTCGTTATCTTGCACTGTTTGGCAATATGCTATTGGATGATTTAGAACAGAGAGAGCGCCATTGATAATCAGTCTGAATGGGGCAGCTAGTTGGTACAGTGAGTAGAGCACTGGTCCAGGAGTCAAGAGAACCTGAGTTCAAATTTGGCCTCAGACACTTAACACTTACTAGCCATATGACCTTGGGCAAGTCACCTAACCGCAATTACTCTCCAAAAAGAAAAAAAAATCAGTCTATAATTGGTGAATTCTATTTCCAGTTTTATTATCTCATAGTACTAGATTATAAAGCATGTATTCATATCTTCAGTCCCCCTCATGTTCATTCCTAGTTTACACCCTAGTGCTCAGCGCCATCTGATCTGAAGCATCTCCAGCAGAAGGCGTATTGGATTTCTGATTTGTTCCAGTGTATCTTGCCTTTTTGTGATACCAGTATGTGACATAAAAGAACTCACTCTGATATCCTCTAGGTGAAGCTAATCATCATCAGCTTCACATAAGGCCAGCCTAGAATCCTGCCCTGAACTGCCAGAATCCAATTCACTAGAGTCTCATAGTTTTTACCAGGTCTTCACAGAAGTCTCAGGACACATGAAATCCACCCGGTTGGCATTCCGCTACTTTAATAGCTACCATTTATATAAGCATCTACTATGTGCCAGGCATTGTGCGAAGCGCTTTACACCTGTCATCTCATTTGATCCTCACAACAACCTTGTGAGTTTTGTGCTATTATTATCCCCACTTTACAGATGAGGAAACTGAGGTAAACTTAAGTGCCTTTCCCAGGGTCACATAGCTAGTAATCTTCAGATGTTGGACTTGAATTTTATGGTTTCCCTTTTCCCTCAGGGTATGAAAAACGGGTTGGGCTTGAGGGGAAGAGGGGCATCATCATCATCATCATCATCATCATTGTAGTTGTTCTTGTTATTGCTATTATTACACAAAATACCCTTGGACCCAGGGAGATCAAAAGAGGCCTCTTGAGATGGTGGAATTAAAGTTAAGCTTTGAAGGATAAAGGGGAAATATGGGGGAGTCAGACATAGAAGACTCAATCACTCCATATATTTTATTAAGTATCTGGGCTAGATATAGCATGGTATGCAAAGATGATTAAGAGTCCTTCTTTGCCCTTAAAAAACTTAACAATCTAATTGAGGAAAGACAACATAATATAAGTCCTGTCTATACAAAATGGTACAAACAAGTGAGTGATGCCACCAATAAATATCTGGAAATTCAAAAAAAAGAGATCGGTCTAGCTGGAAGATCAGAGAAGACTGAGAATTAAAGGAGAATTGGATCATTCAAGCTGCACATTGAAGAAGGGCTAGGATTTCATTGAACAGAGATGGGAGAAGGGAATTTAGGCAAAGAAAATGGAAGGAGCAAAGGCACAGGAGCAGAAAAGTCTAACATCATTTAAGAGACTCGAATAGACCAGTTGAGATAGTGCAACAGGTTTATAAAAAGAGGTAAAGGGAGTCCAACTAAAAGGATAAGAACAAGTCATATCATAGCAAGCCCTGGACCCTAGTAGACTAAGACTTTGGGATGGAAATTTGGCATACTGAAAAGAACACTAATTTTTGAACCAAAAGACCTGGGATTGAATCCCAGCTCTGCTACTTCCTACCCATGTGGCCTTAGGTAAATCACTTAATCAGTCTGGTCCTCAGTTTCCTCATCTGCCAAATAAGGGAGTTGGACTATAAAGGAAATTTCTCCTCCAAATTTTTAGATCCTGTAGCTATAGCTGGAATGCAGTGGGCAAGCATTTTCCCCTTGGATCAGGACAGCAAATTGCTAAGTGAAAAAAAGCTCACAAAAGTTTTTTCTTGTTATTCTAAGGACAGTGGCATAAGCAGATGGATTCCTATCAGAAAAAAATATGTGCAGAAGGAAATAAATATAATTATATCTGCATGGCACTATTACATACATCATTTCATTTGATCCTCACATATGCAAGACAGGTATTATCATCCCTATTTTAGAGGTGCAAAAAGCAAGGTTCAGAAGAGTCAGCTAACAAGATCAAACTCCTAGGAAGTAATGAATCTGAGAGTAGAATCCAGGGATCTTGATTTTTAATACTTTGCCTTTTACACTCTTCTATATGTTCTCCAGGGGAAAAAAAAAATTTAACATTCAATTTGTTAATTTTCATGAATTCCCTCTATACAAGAATATCCTCTGCAAAAATGTACAGAATTTGAGAGTTGGGTGCTTCTATTCCCCACCTGCCATCTTAGCTCCTGTTCTTATCTGTCATTAGCTGGAGTAACTGGCCCCTCTTTCCTCAAGGGTAGGGACTATTTCTCCCTCTTTCTTTGTTAATTCCACAGCACTTTACTGGGTGCCATGCAATACACACAAATGTGAGTTGATTACTTACTGATTTGACTTGCTGTCTTAAGTGGAAGGAGACCAAATTCTATGCAGTAGAACATATTGCTCTGGGTTTTACCTTAAACCGCTTACTCCCTGTGTGACTTTGTGTACAACACTTAGGTTCTCTAAGCCCCAGTTTCCTAATTATCAATATAATTATCATTATTAAGCTAATATTTCTTTAACAGGAAAATTCCATATTTTACTAGAGTGCACATATTTTATTATTACCAATTGGATATATTATTAGATGTTAGAGATTAGATTCAGGCCAAATTTAGTAAGGATCAATGTAAAATCTTATATTTATGTTAAAAAAAATCAATTTCACAAGAACAAAATAGGAGAAAATACACAAAGATAAAAGTTTCCCTGAAGAAAAGATTAGTTGACTATAAGTTTACATAAGTCAGTACCATGATATGGCATCCAAGAGAAACCTAATAACATTTGCATCAAGTGAAGGACAGTGACTAGGACTAGGGAGATGATAGTCCTGTTATATATTACACTGTGGTAATGGCATACCTAGTATTCCATTTGGTTCTGGGTGCGTATTTTAGGAAGGACATTGATGAACTGTAGAGAATCCAGAGGATGACTAAAATAATAAAGATCATATTACACAAGGATCAATTGAAGGAATAAGGGAAGCCTGGGGAAGAGATTAGCTGAAGGGCAGTCATACAGAAGAAGGACAAGGTTTGTGCTGTTTTCTTTGCCCCAGAGCTATCAAGGAATATTCCAGAGGGGCAGATTTCAACTAGATGTAAGGAAAAATTTCCTAACAAATAGAGTTAGCCAAAAATGGAATCAGCTAAGATGGGACATAGTAGATTCCTCTTCATTAGAGGTCTTTGAAAAAGGGTTGCAAGGTTGCCTTTCAGGCATGTAGAAGAAGGGATTCTTGTTGAGGCATAGATTAGAATAGGTTACCTCCCAATTCTGAGATTCTGACACATGGTAGGTGCTATAGTAGCGACACATAATAGGACATAGTATAGCCATTCCACCAAGCAAGACTTACTTCATCCCTGAAAGGAGATGGAGTTGAAACAGTGATAAGACAAATACGCCACTGGAGGACACTTCTACAAAACAAGAGAAGAAGAATGTTCTTAGTTCTAAAGTCAACCTCTGCTTTTATAATTAACAATAACACATTTCTATGGAATTTTAAGGTTTACTAGGCTCTTGCCTTGTAGGAACCCCAGAGGGTGGGTAGCAGGAATATTCTTTTCTACCCCATTTTACAGATGAGCAAACTGAGTTTCCATGAAGTTAAATTACTTGATTTGTCACCAGTGATTCATGTTGTCTGCTTTCCAGGTAGGAAATAGAGTATGTAGGATAGGGGGTAAGCCTATGAATTTTGGGGGGCATAGGGAACTCCCAGGTGAGGAAAATCCACCTACTAATGCAGGATAGACAGTATCTTCTCTGAAATGTATAGTCTTAGGCAGGTGCCTAGAGCACTTAGAGGGGAAGGAGAGGGAAAGGAAGGGAATAAGCATCTATATAGCACCAAGTAGGTATGTGCTAGGCACTAAGCTAAGTGAGTTTTATAAATATTATCTCATTTGATCCTCACAACAACCCAAAGAGGTAGGTGCTACTATTAATCCCCATTTTACAGATGAGGAAACTGAGAGTAAGAGAGGTTAAGTGACTTGCACAGGGTCATACTATGTGCTAGGTTCTGTGCTAAGTTCTAGGGAAGCAAAGAAAGGCAAAGAGAGTCTTTCAAGAAGCTCACGATCCAACTCACCCTACAACCTCTAAGCGCCCTTCTCGCTCTAAATCTATGAACCTGGGATAGACTGCCAGACTTAAAGCCAATGGCTAATGTTAATACAGCACTTTCTGTTTATTGATTCATTTGATATTTAAAACAACCCCATAATGTAGCTGCTATTATCCCCATTTTACAGATACAGAAACTGAGGCTCAGAGAGACTAGGTGACTTGTCCAAGAGCACATAGCCAGTACACCTCTGAGGCAGGATTCAAATTCAAATGTTCCTGAGTCAAAGTCCAATATGCCACCTCACTATCTCCTATCATTCCACAAGCATTTGTGTGAGAAACATCACATTAGGAATACAAAACCAAAAAAATAAAACAGTCCTTGCCCTCAGAGAGCTTGTGTTTTATGGGAGTGGAGGGGACACACACAAAAGAAATATACAAAATAAATACTAAGTAATTTCAGGGGGAGCACTAAATACTGGGCTAGGGGAGAAGGCCCTTGAGCTGGTCATTAAAAGAACCTAGAGATTCCAAGAGGAAGAGATAAGAAGGAAGAGCATTATAGGCAGGGGGAACCTTGTGATACTAACTCTGCAACACCGAGCAAGTCATTTCCCAGAACTTATCCACTGAAAAAGTCATAAATGGAGATTATTCTCTGAGCTCCATCCTAATATATTTGGAACCTTCTTCCGACTATTCCTTTTTTTTTAATTTTATTTATTTTATTCTGAATTTAAGAAATAAAACAAAGTATTTCCATAACATAGTAGAACAGGAAAAAAAAAGATGATTGTGCACAAAACTGCTAATCTATTATGTTCAAACTGCTATTCCTTACAAATATATAATAAAGTGATGATTTTTCTTTTTTTCTTCCCCTACCCCACCCTAGAGATGGCTATCATTAGGCACAAATATATACATATATATACACACATATATAAATATATATATACAGAGAGAGTATGTATTTAGATACATATGTATATATGCAAAACCATTCTATACATACTTCTATGTATAAGTTCTTTCTCTGGATGCAGAGAGTGCCTTCATTCATATGTCCTTTGTAGATAATTTGGATGTTTATAATAGTCAAAACGACTTAGTCACTAGAAGTTGTTCTTAAAACAATATTGCTGGGAACCTAGGTGATGCAGTGAATAGAGCACTGGTCCTGGAGTCAGGAGGACCTGAGTTCAAATCCGGACTCAGACACTTAATACTTACTAGCCATGTGACCTTGGGCAAGTCACTCAACCCCAATTGCCCTGACCTTCCCCGCTCCAAAAAAAAAAGCAAAAAAAACCCACCAATATTGCTGTTACTATATGCAAAGTTCCCTTAACTCTGTTCATTTCACTTTTCATTATCTCATACAAACTTATCCACATTTTTTTCCTAAGATCATCAGGGTCATCATTTCTTATAGCACAGTAGTATTCCACCACAACCATATACCACAACTTGTTCAGTCATTCTTCTATTAACTAACTGACATAATTTTAATTTATAAGGTCTTCAGATTTCTACCTTCATTAAATTATTTCTTCAGATAAAGGAAAGAAATTTGATTCTTTGTTTACTCAAATAAATTTTTTTTTGAAAGATGGGACATAATGAAAAAAATCTAACTAGGATTGAAAAAACATTGAAATATCTATGCAGGATTGAAAAGTTAAAAATTTATAAATTATAGATAGGCTCATGTATTTCCCCAAATTTGAAATTATTATCTACTATGTAGAATAAATTAAAGAATAATTTAACATGAAGTTTTGTTTTGTCTGTACCCCACCAAAAACTAAACCCTGCTTCCTGCCTTGCCTTGCAGTCACCCAAAGTCTGAGAGATGATGCTACCAAGTAATCCCTAGTTCTACAATACAGTCCTGTATGTTGAAGAGCGATATAGAATGGTGTACTCACCTTTCCTAGAACTTTTTATGACATTTAAACTGCCTGCCTTTTGACTACATTTCTTCTAATAATATTGCTGTTTGAGTGGCATCAATCACACCAGATTGCCCTGTGATGTCAGCGTTCTCTAAAGCAGCCCACTTGAATGAATCCAGATTACCTCAATACTCAGACAAGAAAATGTGTTTTTTTAGGTAGTACTCATGAGTTGAGTGAATGTTTAATAAGAATATTCCACATTCCCCCTTTGCAGGTATCTAGGGCTAAAATTAGTGCTGCTAGAAATTGGTTAGGGGGAGTGTCTTCTTTTGTACAGGAGTTTATATTTCAATTAATCAATCACTAAGCATTTGTGAAGCACTTACTTATGTTCCAGGAATTATGCTAAGTTATGGATATATGAAGAAAAAGTGGGAAAAAAATCCTCTGCCCTTAAATGGCTTAAAATCATAGACAGAGCTTGAAGGGACTGCAGAGGCCATTGAGTTCAACACATTCAATATACAGAGAGCAGACTAGGGCACTAGAGAGACTAACCAACTGTCCAAGACAGCAGTGGCAGAGTCAAAATTTAAACTCAAGAACTCTGAGTTCAAGTTCATCACTCTTTTAATAATGCAACACTGCATTCTCCCATGCCTAAACAACCATCTTCCAGTCCAGCTTGGAATTTTGGCAAAAACATAAGTCTAAACCTCAGGATTCAGGTTGGAGTACTGTTGGACAGACCAACCAAGTCATAAATCTTCAACTAGTTTCAATTTGGGAAACATTTCCTTTAGTAAACATCCTGTACTTCCCTGCATGGATGCACCTTCTATCACCCAGAAGGTTGTTTGGACTCTTCTCCCCTCCCTCTTTTAATTGAGTGTTTGTTGATACATTCGTTACTTGAAGAGAGAAGCCTCATTCAGGAATAGAAATTGGAGCCCAAAGCATCCATTACTCACCTCAGAGGGAGAGCAAGTTAAGTTGGATTTCACAGGGCCTAAAAGAACATTAGGTTGGATACCTTGGGATTCCCCAATCATGTTATGGGACAAAGCAGAACTCAGGACTGAGTTTCATAATTTCATCATGCATCCAAGGGGAGGCCTTTTCTTCATCTTAACTCGGGGTGGTCTCTCAGATTCCCTGGATGCCCTTCCATGGTCCCAGCACCTACCTGAACCCACCAAACAGTCACCTAAATTCAGGGGCAGACAGCTCCCAGGTTCTCGTCCAGTCCTCAGAAGTAGACAACTCCCAGGTCCTCTTCCAGTCCTCGGAGGTAGACAGCTCCCAAGTCCTTCTCCAGTCCTCTGGGCAGTCCTGTATCAGCAAGCACCCTAGCATACCCAGAATGGCTGCAAGCACAGGTTCTTAGATCTGCTTTTCTAAAGGAAAGCAACTCAAAATGGGTTAACAGTCTTACTTTAATCAATCAAACGTATATCATTTACCTAGTTCAGGGGGAAAAGTCAGCACCCTGAACTTCAGAGAATACAAACAGGATACAGGCAGAAGTTACAAGCAGACAAAGAAACAGATCAGCAGACGGGCTTCCAACTGTCTGACCATTACATCCATACTTAGTCATTTACCAGAGAGGGAAGCACCAACATCTGGGTTTTTCAAAGCCAGGGGCTCAATGGCTTCCCAGAATCTCATTCTGGCCAAATCACACAACTCTTTCCAAAGTGAGCCCCAAAGCAAAAACTCACATCGGGGTACATATAGCCTTCTCCTGGGTCAGAGAATGTCACAACCCTCTTGACCCACTGCCCAATCACAAAGTAATAAGGCGTGGGCATTCCTGAAGAACAAGCCTCCTGCCACAGGCTTCATGTGTCCACATTCAGTCTATTAAGGAGCAGAGTATACTTTCAAATCAGGGAAAGTTCTCAGAGCCACTTAAGCCTATCAAAGGGTCTAAGGGCAGGGAAGATCTTCAGATTCCCATAACAAGTCTCTGGCACACACCAAAGTTCACAGGGTCCAGCACATCTCAAACCCTTCACCACTTCTGTTGCCGGGAACTCAAAGATCAGCCAAGCACAAACCAACAAAGCCTTATCCAGGTCATGCTTCTTCAGTCCTCCAGCAGTTCAGCTGGCCCTAGGACCCAGGAGAAATCTTGGCCTTCCAGGAGGCCTTCACCAGATTCTGGTCTCAGGAAAACTCCAACTCAGTTCTCAGTCAGCTTCCAGATGCTGGGAGAGAAACACTCTCTCTCCTTCTCTCTCTCTCTTTCTCTCTCTCTCTCTCTCTCTATCTCTCTCTCTCTCTCACTCTCTCTCAAGAAAACTCCAACTCAGTTCTTCAGTCCAGCAGCCCAGCTCCCAGATGCTGGGACAATCCTGCTTCCTCCAACAGGAGCCACCAGGAGGAAGATATCCAATTCTGATTCTCTGTCTCTGGAATTCTTCTTACATATACACACTGGCATTCTGTCTCAGACAACCCCCTCCTGCCACTTTAGCAACAAGAGACTTTACACCCTCTCAACAGGAGACAGAGCTCACACCTTCCATACTTAGCCCTAAGTTACTAAGGGCTAAGTATTTGCTAAATTGATTACTGTTACAGGCACCCCCCTGACACCCACAGAACTTTCTGCCCACTTAACCTCCCTTTGCTACCTGCTCCATCTTCTTTACGGAGGTCTTCTATACCCATTTAATCCATTTTTGATTCAACAAGCATTTAAGAATCCAGAATGTCCTGGCATTGTGTTAAAGCCTAGATGTACACACACGTACACACACACCATTGCTGCCCTCAAGGTGCTTATATTTTCCTGAGTCACTCTAGTGTCTCTATATCCTTCTACTAAGGAAAGGCAACAAGCATTTATTAAACATCTACTAAGTGCCAAGTGCCAAGGATTGTGCTAAGCACTGGGGAGACAAATTCAAGCAAAAAGACAGTCCTTGTCTTTAAGGAGTTTACATTCTAATGGAGGAAGACAATACCTAAAAGTGAGCTGAAAATCCTGGATGTAGGGAGCGCATAGTGTCAAAAGCCCAGAAAGTCAGAAGCAGAGACAAGAAGGGAATAAAGGTAAGCTTGCCTAGGCCCTTCCCCAAAATGGAGACCCTAAGAAGAACTCAACCATGGCAGAAGAGGGTCACATGGGTAGGGAGATTTTTCAAAACGAAAAGGCCACAGGGAAAAATGGATACTCCAAGGTGGAGCCCCAGGTGTCCAGAAAGAGAAAATTCAAGTTCAGGTATGACAGCCAAAAGTAGCTGGGTGGCTCAGTGGACAAATGAGACTCATCTTCCTGAAACTCAAATCTGACCTCAGATACTTACTGGCTGTCTGACTCTGGGCAAGTCACTTAAAAACCCATTTGCCTCAGTTTTCCTATCTGTAAAATGAGCTGGAGAAGGAAATGGCAAACCACTCTAGTATCTTCACCAAGAAAACTCCAAATGAGGACACAAAAAGTCAAACGGGACTGAAAATAACTGAACAACAACAAAAATGGTAGCCAAGTCCAGAAAGTCAGAAGCTTGTGGACATACCTGTGAGTACACACACCACAGAATCTCATAATTGGAAAAGTAGCCACCTAACCCAATCTGTTCATAAGTGAGAATACCCTCTACAAGATATCCATCAAAACCTCCTGAATAGTAACCCACTCTCCTCTGGAATGGGAACCCATTCCATTTTTTGATAGCTCTAATTTTTAAGAAAATTTTCCTCACATGGACCTTAAATCTACTCTTAAGTTATGCAAATCTAATCTGTCTTTTATATGACAGACCTCCAAGTACTTGGAAAAAGCTATCACACACTCGCTTCCCCCTACCGAGTCTTCTCTTCTCTAGGGCTAAACATTCCCATTTCTTTTAACCAATCCTCACACAGTATTATTTCAAGGGCCCTTAGAATCCTGGTTTCTGAGATACAGTTTCCTTATGTGTCAAATAAGTGGTAGTTCAGCTAGAACATTTCTAAAGTCTCTTCTAATCTAAATCTATACATTCTATGTTGCAATGATATCTAACATACCTCTCCCATCTTCTACTTATACACAGTGTCTTAAACATGGTAGGCACTTGATACATGCCTATTGGTCAAAACAACTCTGAGGATTTACTACCGGCAATATTCAAACAGGCAAAGATGACAAATGATAGAAATAGTTCATTTGGAAGGGTTGTTGAAAGATGAGCACTTTGTTAGTGGAACTGTGAATTGGTCCAACTATTTATGGTAATGTAATTCGAATTTGAAGATCCCTTTGTGTTGGCAAAGGTAGCAGGTATTTAGCACTTAGTAACTGATCAAGCCTCTGTTGGGGAAACAGAAGGTATGAACTGTCTCCTGTTTCTAGAAAGCAATTTGGAATTATGCTTTTTTTAAGTGGGGAAAAAAATAGCAAATTACAGATTTGTTTTGCTTGACTACTTATTTGTCAGAAGGATTGTGTTTTCCTTTTTTATCAGGGAAGAAGTAGTTGGAAAAAGAAGGTGCTAAAAATAAAAAAAATACTAACCCACTATTAAAGGAGCATAAATTCACAATAATTTTTAAGTAACAAAAATGTCTATAACTTTGACTCAGAGGTCCTACTAGTCACATACCCTAAGAAGGTCAAAGACAAAAAAGTACCCTTCATAAGTCCCACATAAACTAAGGATTAGTCTTTGCTTAAAATCAATTGAGAGGGACATCTGTAGTAGAATGTCACAGGGACTAGACCCTGTTCTGTTTAATACATATCTATGACTTAGATAAAGACACACGTAGCATGCTTATTGGAGTCAGAGATGATACAAAGCCAGGAAGGATAGCAACCACCTTGAGGTATGATCATAGAAATTATAGTATCATTTAGCCTATAATCTCCATTAGCCACAATGATAACATGAAAGATTTGCAAATGCTTTGCTAAAAATCTTCATTAAAACTTCCCATTATATATAACTTTCAATCCTGAAAAGTGTTTGAAACAAATTATTTATGTAGGCCTCCCACATGCCCTCTGAGGTGGGTGCTTTTAAAACTACCACCTGGGTCAGGGTCCAGAAAAGGTAAAACACTTCCTCAAGGTACCACAGTAAGTGGCACAGGATCTAAATCCTAGTCTTCCTGACTCCAAGATCAGTACACAACCTCCCACCTCACTGTTTTTAATGTGTCCTGGATTACAGGGTTACAGTTATCAAAGGAAATAAAATTAACCTGGCATGAGTTGCGATGAAGTCATATTGGCTCTTAGTAATCACTCTGTGCTTTTCTAAATCTTCACTAACCATCCCTTTGATAGTTTGCAAAAAAATGAAAACATTTATATAGCTCTTTAAAGTTTGCTAAGTGATTTTATATGTGTGCATATAATTTTATATATATTTTTAATATACTAATTTGATCCTCCCAAAAACCCTGTGAGGCAGGTATTATCCCCATTTTATAGGTGAGTAAACTGAGGCACAGAGAGGTTAAGTAACTTAAGGTCAGTTATGTGGCAGGAAGCATCAGAAGCAGGAAGTGAACTCAGATCTTCCTGACTCAAAGTCTTCCTCTCTATCCACCAGCTGACAGAGAATTTTGCCAGCAATAAACAAAAAGCAGACTGATCCCCAGTTTGAAAAGTCGATTCTTTTCCCTCTTTTAAAAACCAGGACAACATTCACCTTTCTCTAGTCCTGAGCATCTCTCCCATCCTCCTGAAGCTCTGAAATATCAACAGGAGCAATTCATCCATCCCCCTCTACAAACAGACCATGTCTCATCCTAATTCAAAACATCTTTTCCCTTTCTGGTTTTTTGTACAACTCAAAACTTTCATCTTTGGGTTGTAAATGTGGTTAGAATGCTGCACTTGGAATCGAGAAGACCAAGGTTTGAATCCTACCCCCAATATTTCCTAACTTTGTGAGCATGAGCAAGTAAAATGGTCCTAAAATGAGAACTGGCATAAACTTTACAGGGCATCTAATCCAACCTCCTCACCTTCTAGTAATGGAAAACTGGGGTTCATAAAGGATTAATTAATTGCCCAGGTTCACACAGCTGCTGTCAGAGGGATGATTTGAACCTATGATGTCTTTGACTCCAAATTCAACACATTAGCCTCTCTGAACATCTATTTCTTCATCTGTAAAACGGGGTTTGGGCTAGATGGTCCCTAAGGTCCCTCCCAGTTCAAACAGCTGAGGAATCTATGCTCTCTCCTCTACTTCCACCATGCTTTAGAGACAACTGATGGGAAGGATTTGGTACCAGTCTTGGTTTGGTATCAAATTTGATTTGGTGATATGGTACATTTCTAACCCCTTGAGTTGCATTTTCCCTAGCAGAAAGTTTTCCTCACCACATCCATATGGATAAGCTGATGCTTTGAACTGTTCCTTCTTTCAGGATTGACAGATGTCAGATTACACTACAAAACTCACTAGTTTCTAATCTACTAGCTTCACCTTCGATCAATAAACACATTGTATGCACTGCTCAGCAGAAAGACACTCTTCATTAGGGCTGTCCTCAGCAGTACTGGAATAACTGCTCCTCCTCCCTTCTCCCTGTTAGAGGTTACACTATTTTGTACATATACTTCTCACTGCTGATGAGAAACAGTTGAATGGGATTTCTTTGAGTTCTAGCAGGAACACTTTGGGTGCTTCTAGGTGGTCTTTCTTCCTTAGTTCAACTTTGCCTTGATGAAGGACTGACTTGTTGCTGATCTCTAAGAGCTCCATGGTCATAACTTTTCCATAGAGTGGGGTAAATACAGTATGCCCTCTTTGTTATGCCAAGTAAGTTCTGAGCTCTTTCTCTGCTAAGTAAGCATATGGCACTTCAATCTTGACTTTGCTACTATTTAAAAATGCTCACAGAAATGAATCGCATCTTACTGTCAACTCTTTCCTATTAAAGACCTTGTACTCTTGTCATCTTGTTTCAGTGGCTGCACACAGGCTATTTCCAGCCATTTTTGTCTGTACCTTGGCTTCCATACTAAAACATCTTCCTCCAATCTTGCCCCAACCATAGCTTTTGAGGCCCAGCTCCCCTGTGAAATCTTCTCTCATTACTCTAGCCCATCATGATCTCTCTCTTCTCTAATTAGTTTCTTTTGCCTTTATTGTTAGACCCAAACACTTAATAATATATTCTCATAGATCTAGATTCAGAAAAGATCTCAGAGCCAGGAATATGTTGGAGCCAGTTCAAATTGACTTGATAAAGCAGATTGGTAAATTTTCAGTATGGACATTTACGCCTCGAAAATTGGCAGATACTACAGATCAGGGCTTGGTTTATTGTTTGGTTGATTGTCTAGACTTAAGAAAATGATGGAGAAAATCTTAATAATGATGATTTAACTTCAAAATGTCATGTGAATACATTTTCCCCCAGAAAGTTGTTTGTTAAACATTTTTCAGTACATTACTGTCAGAAGCCATTCAGTCCAAACCCCTCATCTGATAGATGACAGAACAGAGGGCCAGGAGGTTAAATCATTTGCCCAAGGTTGTACAGGAATTAAGCATCAGTGGCAGGATTTGAACCTAAATCCTTTGAAATGTGGTTGTTCATCCATTTTTCCGTCATGTTCAACTCTTCATGACCCTAGTCAGGGTTATCTTGGCAAGGATACTGGAGTGGTCTGCCATCTCCTTCTCCAGCTTATTTTATAGATGAGGAAACTGAGGGACACCGGGTTAAGTGACTTGCCCAGGATCACACAGCTAGTAAGTGTCTGAGGTCAGATTTGAACTCAGGAAGATGAGTCTACTACACTCTATCCACTGTGCCACCTAGCCGCCCCTATTCCTCCTACTATAAGACTTTGATTCCTACTTATGTACCATTTCTAAAAATTCACCATTTTTTATTCATTTATTTATTTAATTTATGGAATAAAGCCAGCATTTCCATAATATAGTACAATAAAAAGATAATTATATATGAAACTACAAATTCACTATGTTCACTAACAAGTTGCTATTCCATTTAAATACACAACAAAATTATCGTGTAAATTTTCCTTTTTTTTCACCTTTTTTCCTTCCTTCCCCTGCCCATGTACCATTTTAACCTCTAACTTTCTGTTCCACAACATTTAGCCTTCTATTATGACTTGTTTTCCTCATTATTTTACATGAGTATGTTTTATCTTTCCAAATAGATTATTGACTTCTTGAAAGCAGAGAATATATCTTACATTTCCTTTGCACCTCATAGATTCAGAATACTGTATACCCTGATATTCCTTATTTTAGAAAACATAATAAAATCCTTCTAGAGTCTAGGTACTATAGGTACTATACATATGAAATGGAATAGAAAAGTCTAGGTGAAAAAAAGTATCCCTGGTTTCGTTTGGGGTTTTTTGTTCATAGACTCCAAGAGTTGGTGGTACCTTAGAGATAAACCATTTCAAAACTCTATCTAGTGTGCGTGAGTCCCATACACAATATCCCCCACAAATAGTCATCTAGAATTTATTCCTCCAGAGACAGAAACTCACTATACACATAAAGCATCCTAATATGTTTTGACTGTTCTAACTATTAGAACCTCCCATACTCTGTAACTACCTCTATTTAGTTCTAGTTTTCTTTTTAAGAAATAATGCTTTTTTAAAATTAAAGTGAAGGCAAATAAAGGAGTTCCACTCAAAAAGAGCCATTACGCCATATGGCATACAAAGCAAGGTTGTTGTAAGGTTCAAATTAGATCATATACATCTAGAGTTTTGCTAATTTTAATCAGCAATTTGACTTGCTCTCCTCTCTATTCCAAACCCACCATAACCTGGCTTATGACTTCATCATTCAACTGAAATTGTGCTCCCCAAAAGACATTAATAATCTTAGTTGCCAAATCCAGTGACTTTTTCTCCATCCTTACTTATCCTTCTTAACTTCTATGTAGCCTCTGGCACTACAGGTCACCCTCTTCTCCCAAATACTCTCTTCTCTGGGTTTTCATGCCCTTGCTCTCTTGGTACTCCTACCTGACTGATGGCTCCTCTCAATCTTATTTTTCTGAGTCCTCATTCAGGTAACACCCACTAACCATCTCTTCTCTTCTCCTTCTATACTTTCTAACTTGATGATCTCTTCCCTTCCCATGTGTTCAATTATCATCTCTATTCAGATGAGTCTCAGATCTATTTATCCAGTCCTAACCTTTCTTCCGAGCACCAGTCTCATATCACCAACTGCCTGTTAGGCATCTCAAACTGGATGGCGCTATAGACATCTCAAACTCAACATGTTCAGAACAGATCTCATTATCTTTCCCCCAAAACCCTCCTCTCTTCCCAACTTTCTTATTACTGTGGAAAACACTACCATCTTTCCAGTAACCCAGGCTTACAACTTAACTGTCATCGTCAGCTCCTCACTCCCACTCACCCACCTATCCAATCTGTTAACACAAAATTTTTCCTCTTTGCCCCATCCCCTCTACTTACAGAGATGTCACTCTGGTGCAAGCCCTTGTTATCTTAGGCCTGGACTACTGCAATTGTGGGCTAGGTGAGTCCCCCTACCTCAAGTCTCGGCCCTCTCCAATCTGTTCTCCTATCAGTTATCAAAGTGATCTTCCTGAAGCACTGGTCTGATCATATACACACACATGTACCCTATTCAGTAGTCTCCAGTATATCCTTATTACCTTCGAGATGAAATATAAAATCTTCCATTTGTCTTTTAAAGCCTTCTACAACCTGACCCCTTCCTACCATTCCAGTAATCTTCCACTTTACTCCTCTCCATATTCTCTATGATCTAGCTTACACCTGCCTTCTTGCTATTCTTGACTCGATCCACCTACCTCCATGCTTTTTCACTGCTTGTCCTCCATAGCTGGAATGCTCTCTCTTCTCACCTTTACCTCTGCCTCCTGGCTTCAATGGCTTTTTCCAAAACTCAGCTGAAATCTCATCTTCTAGAACAGTGGTTCTCAACCTTCCTAATGCCACGACCCTTTAATATAGTTCCTCATGTTGTGGTGACCCCCAACCATAAAATTACTTTTGTTGCTACTTCATAACTGTAATTTTGCTACTGTTATGAATCTATCTGATATGCAGGATGTATTTTCATTGTTACAAATTGAAGATAACCCATAGGTTGAGAACCGCTGTTCTAGAAGATTGGTCTCCCCCTTCTACTAGTATCTTCCCTTTGAAATTGTATTCCATTGGAGCCAGATATGTCTTGTTTGTGTGTAGCCATTTGTATGTTTTCTCTAGTCATTTAGAATATGAGCTCCTTGAGGGCAGGGACAATGTTGTTGACTTCCTTGGAATCCCTATCAGTTAGCAGAGTGTCAAGCTTAATAAATGCTTGTAGGTTTTTTTTAAAAGGTCAATTATTAGTAATATTATAAAATCCTAAAAAATTCCCCAAGGTCTGAGGAGAAAGGGAATTTCAGAATTTCATTTTTGAAGCGCTTGTCCTTCACATTTTTTTTTATATTCATGTTGTCCCTAGGTTGAACAATTCCTAACAATTAAAACCATCCAACAGTCCAGAATGGACATCCACTGGAGGAAATGGGTCCCCTCATTAGCAGGAAGTCTCAGAGACTACCAGTCCAAGCATCCTTTAGGGGAGACTTATTTAGTTATAGGTTGGACAAGATGTCCCTGGAGATCCTTTCTGACTAAAATTCCTTGATTCTTACTGGGTGTTCTCCAAAAAAACCAGCCTTTATTATCTACCTAACCATACACACAGGCAGTGAAATAGTCACGACTACAACAGCATCCTGACTGACTTCTTCATCATAGCACTATGGACTGTGGTATGAAAATGAGGTAAAATCTCAATTAGAAATCTCTGTTCCTTTCAACTGCTTGATCCCAGAACTAAGCAGGGTCTCACATGTTATCTTTATTTGCCACAAAAAGAGACTACAGCTGGTTCCTTTCTTTCCTTTCTCAACCTTGCCTTCATCATTTCAATTAAGGAGAGCTCTTAGAAGAAAAAGCACATTGCAATCTTTATCAGTTTCACTTAATTAGCACCAGGTCCAAGAGCTGCTTTTGACTCTTACCTGCAGGTTTTTCTAATGCCTAATAGCCTTCTCCCTACTGCAGGAGACACAGAAAGCTCAAAGGTTTTCCTGGATTGTGGGAGGTCATTCCAACCCTTGGCTTAGGAGCACCTCTGGCTTTCTTTGTTGTCTTTTTTTCCTCTTATACTGTACACCAAAGTAATTATCCAATTTGGTTGGGGCAGGGACAAAGGAGGGAAGGGAGGAAGTTCAAAATTGGAGAATGACAAGAAAACATGCTTATACCCAACAATAGCTCCCAGGCTGTTTTCAAATCTGGCAAATGGGCATGAAATAGTGAGTAAATGAAGCCTAATAGTCATGATAATGCATAAGTAAGAGGCTAATGGTTGGAAAGATATATGATAAAGAACACACAGAAGGAAAAGTGGGGCTGTCCCTGGTTAGTCTATCAATAGCTAAATCCCAAGGGAATTCTATTTCTAACTTATTCCCATGCAACAGCTAATAATAGCCTATAATTTATGGACTTTGAATGCCATCACCACCTTGCAGAAGTGAAATGCCAAGAAAAGCAAAGAACTTCCAGAATGGCCAGTGGAGACATCACCTATTTTTGGTTTTCTCTCCAAGCAGGAACACTATACACAGTACAAATCTTCTCCTTTTCCTTCTTCCTCTCCTTCTTCTTCTTTTCTCTCTCTCTCCCCCCCCCCCCTCTCTCTCTCTCTCTCTTTCTTAAGAGGAGATTGAAAGAATGATAGGCATCCCTAAGGGATGTTTATAACTATGCAAATTATTCCCAGATCTATATTTCTAGCCCCAGGTTCTCCACAGTTCCAAGCCTACATCACCCAACTGTCTACTAACCATTTTTAACTATATGATCCATAGGCACTTCAAATTCAACATTTGCACAGCAAAACTCATCATCTCTTTCCCAAAGTCCCCCTTTCTAATCTTTCCTATTTCTAGAACCAAGTTACCAGTCTCCCAGGTTCACAGCCTGGTCATGATCTTCAATTCTTCACTCTCTTTTACCCTGTTCTCACCTATCACTTGCCAAATCTCATCATTCCTGCTCCCACAACATCTTTTGCATCCAACTGGATCTCTTTACTTACAAGGTCACCTTTTTGATTCAGACCCTCATTATCTCTCACCTGATTTATTGAAATGGCTTCATAATTGGTCTCTCTACCATATGACCTACATTTATCCTTCACACAAGTTCCAAAATTATTTTCTTCAAGTATATATCTGACCATGTCACCCCCTTAGATGGTGTAGTGGATGGAATGCTGAACTCAGAGGCAGGAAGACCTGAATTTGAATTCTGCCTCAGATACTTATTTGCTGAGTGAACCTAGGCAAGCCACTTTATCTCTCTATGACCCACATTCCCCATCTTTAAAATGGGGATCATAATAGCACCTACCTTACAGAGTTATTGTGAGGACAAATTAGATAAAATATGCAAGAGTATAAAACAGAAGCTTAAAGAGTTAGCTTATTATTCATCATAAATTCTTTTGTTGTTGTTGAGTCATGTCTGACTCTTCATGATTTTCTTGGCAACTTCCTTCTCCAGCTCATTTTACAGATGAAGAACTGAGGCAAACCGAGTTAAGTAACCTGCCCACGTCCACACAGCTAGGAAGTATTTGAGGCCTGATTTGAACTCATGAAGATGAGGTTTCTTGACTCCAGGCCAACCCTGCTATCCAATATGCCACCTAGCTGCCCCTCAATAAGTTCTAGTGACTATTACCACTAGGATCAAATTCAAACTCCTTGGCCTTTACAGGCCCTTTGAAACTTGAACCCAACCCATCTTCCAATCTTACTATGCCTTGTTCCCCTTTCCTATATATAACCTAGCCAAACTGACCATCTCACTATTACACACATCAGGTCCATCTCTGGGTCTTTGCACTGACTGTCATCTGTGCCTAAATCAAAGAATCCCTCTCTTCCTTTAAGTCACAGATCAAGCAGGACCTTCTACACAAAACCTCAGCTGATCCCCACCACTCCTGGTGCCTTACCTCCCAAGCTACCTTTCGTGTAACTATTTTATGGTTATTTTATTTTTAGTCCATGTGGATATACCCAAATATACCATAAATGCTTATTCCATATAGACATATTTATTCCAAATACTTATGTACCATTCCTTTCCCTTCCCAACTCCTGAAGGAATATAAACTTTAAAAAAGGACCATTTCATTTTTTATATCCATATATCTAACACCTAGCATACTGCTCAGGTGATTAATAAATTCTTAAATGATGGATTATTGTTCAGTTATTTTTCAGTCATATCCAACTCTCTATGATCCCATGGACATCTGCCCATGGCATTTTCTTGGCAAAGATCCTGGAGTGGTTTGCCGTTCCTTTCTCCATTGGCCAAGGTTAAGTGATTTGCCCAAGGTCACATAGCTACGAGGTTTCTAAGGCTGGATTTGAACTCAGGTCTTCCTGACTCCAAGTACTCTTTTAATTAATTATCAATTAATTAATTGATTGATAAATTATTGTCTGCAACCCCTGCTTAAATTATCTTCAGTCATAAGGAACTTACTGTTTATTAGAACAGCTGCTGTTTTTTTCAGAGAATTTAACTTGTTATTAAGTTCCTTCTTATGTTGTGCCAAAATCTGCCTCTTTATGATATATTCTTCTGAGTGTGAGTCTGGACACAGCAATGTTCTTTTGGGAGTCCAGGGTTAAAGGGACAGTTAGAGTGGGAGTCTGCTAGATTTAAACTGTTTAAAGACTAAAAATGAAAAAAATTCATGGGCCATGTAATTTAGAAATGTGGAAAGATTAAGAAATGAGAAACATTCTGAAAGCTTCTATCTACATTAGAGGACAAAACCAATGATAATGATAATAATAGCAAAAGCTTGCATTTATATAGCACTTTAAGATTACCACAGCACTTTATATTCTCACTTATTTTATTCTCATAACAACCTAAAATGATCTCTATTTTACAGATGGGAAAACTGAGCCTGAGGGAGCTTAAGTAACTTGACCAAGGTCGTACACTTAATAAGTGTCTGTGGCAGAATTCAAATGCATCTTCCAAAGCCCAAGGTCAATATGTTATCTATTATATCACCTAGGCTCCTAGATTAAAAAATTAGGAAATTTCTTTAAACTACTCTCTATATTAGAAAACATTTTTTATTTCCCCTCTTTAGAATGTTGCAATCGGAGATGACTTTAGAGATCAGCTAATCCAGCTCTCTCACCTTACAGATGAGGAACCTGAGGCCCAGAGAAAGGAAGAGAACTCCAGTCTATAGATACCCAATTCAGGGTTTTTTCATTATTCTGTGTTCCAGCCTGAATCTAAGGGCCCTCCCAGGATCCTAAAATGAAAAGGCATAACTAGGATCAAAAAACTTGGAATTGGACGAGTTCCTAGAAGTTATCTAGACCAATGCCTGCAAACAAGTATAATGTACTCAAGGTTGCTTAGTAAATAGTTTGGGATAACAAGAGAATCTGTTTTTCAGAGTCAAGTCTTGCAAAGCATTGTGCCTGTATCCTTATTCCTTTCATCTGAAACATTCAGCAACCTCCACTTGAAGAATGGACAAAAGACTTGCCAAGAGTCTCTCATCTGTGACACCAAAGGGAAATCCTCCATGTGGGAAGTGAATCATCAAGCCTACCTGACTGCCAGAGGGCAGGCCCCTTCCATACTGTAACAGCACCCCATCAGGCACATGGAATCAATTTCACAGCTTCCATACCAATTGGAACACAAGCAGTTCATTCACATTGCATATAGTCTACATCTGAAGTGTAGCTATCCTACACCCTGGGGGCCTCAGGATTCCATGATGAGGAGCAAGCCTCTTAAGGGGGATGGAAGGATGTTTCTAGAGACAGTGAGCAGCTGATGATGTAGGCTTCTCTGCCAATTTTGCTTGAGGATATGTATCTTTTAGCCAGACTATATAAGTCAGTATAGCAGAGGCTCTGAGTTGAACAGGACCTCAGAGGCCATCTAGGCCAATCCAAACCTGAAAAATGATTCCCCTTACAATATGGTTGACATATGGTTATAAAATCTTTGCTTTATGACTTCCAGAAAGAAGGCATCCTAAATAGTCCAATCAACTTTCAGATAACTCTCATAGATAGGAAGTTTTTATTATACCAAACTGAAATCTGTGTCTACAGCTTCCAATGCTCTTTAGTTCTTACCTCAAAGGACAAGCAAGGCTAGAATATTCCTTTTCCATGTGAGAACCCATTCACATGCTTGAAGATAGCTATCATGTTTCCCCTATGTCTTTTCTTTGTAAAGCTAAACACCTCCCTTGCTCTTCAACTGATCCTTTTATGGTGTGAATTCAAGGCTCTTCACGGACCCCTGGTTGTCCTCCTCTAGACACCTTCCACCTTATCTGTGTCCTTCCTCAAATGTGGTGCCAAGAACTGCTCATAATACTCTAGAAAGTAGCCTGAGCAGGGAAGACTAAGCTGGGACTATCAACTCCCCCCAAGATAAAATAAACTCCTCTATCTTTGAAACCTTTTTATGACCTATCTATCCAGTCCCATTATGTTACTCCCTTTTCCGACCAAACAGGTCATCTTTCTGGCCCTAACATTCCATCTCCCATCTCTGTGCCTTTTCACTGCCCATCCCACATATCTGGAAGGCACTCTTCCTTCCATCTGTTTCAGAGTGTCTCTTCCTTTACAACTCAGCTAAAGCACTACAACATAAAGCCTTTTCTGATTCCACTAACAGTTAATATATTGCTCCTCTTTGTTGTCCTCCTCCTCCTACAACTACTACTGTTTATTTAACTACCTTGCATCCATTTGTATTTCTTATTTTATATGTTGTATGTTTCTACATGTGTATTTGTTTCATGCAATAGAATGTAATATATTTATAAGTAGGGATTATTTCATTCTTTGTAATAGCTCGAGAGTCTGGCACAGTACCTGGCACATTGTATGCACTTGATAAAAGTTTATTCATTGATTGATATTATTTACTCTGATGACAACATAGTTTCTGCTTCAGTATCCATTTGTCTTCTCTTAAAAGCTATCTACTCTATTTACTTCTTCAGGTTCTTGAATTTCCTCACACAAGCACATATTCTAAATAAGCAATGCTATTTCCCTCCCTCTTTTATTTATTCTGTTTCTTCTTTTGAATAAAATAGACCCATTCAGAGACAAATTCTAGTCATTGGTCTCATCCCACCAAATTTCAGTGATACCTATGAGGTCAAAGTTTTTTTCTTTTCCCTGATTTCTAGGTTTCTGCTATACTTTCTACTTTGGTGGACAGACAGAAGCAATTTTCTCTATTCCCCTCCATCCCACGTTTTAGTTTAAAACCCTATTGATTGGATTGGCAAGATTTCAGACAAATAACTTCTTATAAGCCCTACTTAGGAGCCCTTCATCCTAACCCTGAAGCCTGTCAATCTTATTTAAGTTATTGGCTAGAAATGCACATCTCATTTTCAGCCTCCATCATTTTAAATAACTTTTCATTTGGTAAATCTACCCATCTCTCCTGAAATTCCTTTTGAGAGGCAAAAGGAATCACCAACTGTGTCCCTAATGTTGCCCCTTTCTAGTTTAAGACTTCATCATCTTTAGCATTGCTTTCAAGCTTTCACACCCATGTAAATCACCAGAACTAGGTAGTAGTTATCCCAGTCAAAAAATCCTAGCATGAGGGCAGCTCTCTCTACTCTTCATTCCTGTTGACAAATCCGTGGCTCAGTAAGTACCTTTCAGAAGGTGTCAGGATCCACTACTGCTCTTCTCTTCTTCTTCTGACCCTTACCAATAATATCTCAACTTGCTGCACCTGTGGATCGATAACACTTCGACTTGGTAAGGGAACAGCTGTTTCATCTTCAGAGAATACAGAACCTTCCTCCTCGGGAAGACCTTTATAGCTGTTTCTTAGCTCTGTTAAGCAGTCCTCTTTTTTTCCTTTTCCTCTGCATGACATTTCCTCCTACTCTCCAACCACCTGACAAAGGTCAGGATTTCCTCCTACTTCTTCAAATCCATTTTTTTCCTTTGTTTTCACATTGAAGCCCATCTTCCACTTCTTAAGAACACTTATTTCCTTCCCTCTGATTACCTGGAGACTGAAGGGGCATTAACTGAATTACTTTACCTTCTCTTTTAAGAGGGAGAACAGTCTGTACTTTCAGCTTGAATAATAGTCGCCTAACCATGTCAAAAACATTAGTACCATACATGTAATGCAGGTCATGACACTGCTCTCCTTACTTACTGAAGTAGAATCCTCACTCCTGAGTTTTCTGGGTAATGGCTCCCCTGGCAGATTGTTGTGGCAAACTCCTTGTGAAGGTCTGAAGTTGTCACTCTCCTTCCCACCTTCTTGGCACCCCATCAGCATCATGAACAGCACCAAACTTCCTTTTATTTCTCTCACTAACCTCTTACCTTATCTCACCAACTTGTCTTGCCTTATTTCACCAGTTACCATCTTCTAAAATACTTCTCCTTCTACATTTCCTCCTCTCCTTTTTCTTCATCTTCTGCTCCTCCTCAGATCCATCTTCTCCTCCTTCATCTGAAATTCTTCCCTTTCATCTTGATTCATTTTCCACTTTTGGCTCAAGTCTCCCTCCTTCAGCTTCTCCTCAAATCCTTCCAATTTCCCCCTCTCCTATTGAAGTTCCAGGCTTCTTGTCAATTCTAAAAATCCTTCATTTTTCCTTTAGAAATCCTTTGGGGGTAGCTAAAGGGCACCGTGAATAGAGCACCAGCCCTGAAATCAGGAGAATCTGAGTTCAAATCCAGCCTCAGACACTTGACACTTAACTAGCTGTGTGACCTTGGACAAGTCACTTAAACCCAATTGCCTTGCCTTCCCCCCCCCCAAAAAAATAGAAATCTTTTGAAGTCATTTCTTACCCTGCTTCAGCCCAACCCCTTTTTCTCCAATACAATTTTTTCCCAGGATCAGAAACCAGTTCTTCCTGACTTTAAGTCCAACAATCTTTCCACTAAGTCACACTCTCCCTCTAAACACTTTGAATAATTCAAGTTCTCCTAAGTAGAATTAAGTGATTCCTACTATTAATTACTTTGTTATCATAGTTTCCCATTACTATTAAACAAAAAGAGGAAAAACTACCCAGCATCTGGAGAAAAAAGACTTGGGGAAATATAACTATGTTCAAGTATTTCAATTACTCAATCAACATTTATCAAGCACCTACTATGTGCCAGGTACTGTGCTGAGCACTGGAGATACAATAAGAGGCAAAAGATCATCCCTATCCCAAAGGAGCTTGCAATCTAATGGGGGAGACATCATGCAAACAATGGATACCTATGAAATAGTCAACAGAAGGTAAGCACTAGAATTAAAAGAGGTTGGGAAAAGCTTCCCTAAAAGATAGGAGTTTAGTTGGGATTTAAAGGAAGTCGGGAAATACAATAAGCAGACCTGAAGAAGGAGAGTATTCCAGGGATGGAAGATAGAGAAAATGCCCAGAGCCAGAGGTGGAGTGCCTTGTTCATGGAACAGCCAGGAGACCAGTGCCACTGAATCAAAATGTATGTGGCAATATCAATTCATTCTAGAGCTATCTAAAAATGGAATTGGCAGGGAGGGACAGGGTGGAGAGTGGATGGGGGGGGCAGGATAGGAAGAAGGGACATTTAATCAGACTCTCACAGTGTGCTCACTATGGAGAGGTTCTGCGTAATTTCACATGTTCAG
>CM053584.1:332186003-332229870 GCA_028627135.1 Pseudochirops cupreus | reverse complement strand
GGGAGGGAGGGGGAGGGAGGGAGGGAGGGAAGGGGGAGGGAGGGAGGGAGGAAGGGAGGGGGAGGGAGGGAGGGAGGGAGGAGGAGGGAGAAGCGCGCACCAGGCGCTGTGCCGAGCATCTCACAAATGTCGCCTCATCTGATACTCACAACAGCTCCAGGACGTAGGTGCTATTAGTATTTTCATTTTGCAGCTGAGGAAACTGAGGCAGACAAAGGTCAAGTAACTTGTCCAGTGTCACAAGTTAATGAGTGTATGAAACTGGATTTGGATTCACTTGAGGCTTCCTGACTCCACATCTAAGGCTCTATCTACAAATAAAGGTTCATAAGATCAAAGCCATCTCCAACCACCCTAAGCTAAACAAATGCCCAAAGGAAAGGTCTAAGGCCTCCCTCTTCACAGCCTTCTCTCTCCCCTCACCAGAACACGACCAGGCCAGGAGCGAGACCAAAGCCTGCCAGCTGGTACCTTTCAAATGAACTCCAGTTCCAATTCCATGGCCAATCCAAATGACTACTCTTTTCACCACATGGTCAGCAGATGAGAACCAGTTATGGACTGTCTGTGAATGCTCCAAAGTCTGTTTGGCAATTGGATTCCCCCAAGCACTCTGCACATATTCATAATAAGGACTGTTATGGCTGGCCAGTCCCCTGTGACACAGACATTCAAGAATTTTGCCAGGAATCAAAGTCAAACTAACTGACCTAAAGTCTGCAGACTCTCCTCTCCTCACTGTTTTGAAAATCAGAACATTTGCTCTTCTCGAATTCTGTCACCCTTCCCACTCTATACAATCTTTTAAAGATCACTGGAAGTGGTTCAGTAATGACTTCTGTCAGGCCTTTTAAAAACAGAGGATATTTTTCATCTGTGTCTGAATTCATTAAAGGTGAATAGGTGCTTTCTTATTACTTCCTTATGTCAAATATCAACTCCTTTTTAGTCATTTTTGGTTCTGTCCTTTCCAGTCCAAAGATCTTTCTCTTTTGCAGAAAAAGATAAGAGGAATAAATCAAGCAAAGTGAGTTGAGCAGCTCTGTCTTCTCTCTATCATCCATCATCATCATTCCTGCTACCTTCAAAAACAGTCCTATCCCTAAGCCTTAAAGTGTGAGTTATTGTTCTTAGAGCTTAGCACAATGCCTGGTACATCAAAAGTGCTTAATAAATGTTTCTCCCTCCCTCCTTCCATTCCTTTCTACCTCCCTCCCTCTCTCCCTTCCTTCCTTCCTTTCTTCCTTCCTTCCTTCTTTCCTTCCTTCCTCTTTCCTTCCTTCCTTCCTTCTTTCCTTCCTTCCTTTGTTGTATAGTTAAGCAAAGTTGAAACTGGTTGAATGAGTAGACTTAAAGGGTAGTTATTTATTTGTTCAGTGACAAGCTTAGGACCACCAAGTTCAATCCCTCCATTTTCCAGAGGAGGAAACTGAGGTACAGAGATTAAGTGATTTGGCCAAGTCCATACAACTTCCTTTCATGCAATGATACTGTTATTCTGCATAGCTGTCTATACTAGAACCCTTTGCCTTCCCTCTCTCATCACCGACACGCACCAAATCGCAGCCAAAAACAAAATAAAATAAAACAAAAGAAAGAGGTTATTGACAAGATAAAAGAGTGGGTGAAGTTATAAAAGAGGATAACTTGGAATTTGGGGGGGTTTGGTCTTTTCCCTGCACCTTCCCATTGTTCAGCTTTAAATATATGCTATCTTGCTCCAAGGCAGACTCAAATCAAAAAGAGTTTCTCATCTCCCTTTCTTCCAGGAACCAGGGAAACAATTCCATTTAGAACAGAGGTTCTTAACCTGGGATCCATAAACTTGATTTTTTAAAAAATATGTTCATAAATTGGTTTCAATACAATTGGTTTCCTTGGTAATCCTATGCCCATTTTGGATTCTGTCCTCATTTTGTGCATTTGAAAACCATTATGCTATAAAGGCTTCCTCAAACTGCTAGAGAGATCCATGAAACAAAAATTATTAAGGAGCTCCAATTTAGAATATCTTCTATGTCAGAATGACCAAAACACATGAGGAAATCTCCAGGGCTCTCTGTGCTGCCACAGTTCCAGAAGAAGGCTTTTGGAAGAAATGTTGCAAATCATATGAGGGTTTCAATTCTCCCTATTACTTGTAATTCCATCTAATTATATATTTGATATTTTCCATCCCATTCACAGCCAGCACATATACTCATGGTGTTTGGTTCACCACAGCACCAAACTCTGTCTATATTTTCTGTTTTATTGTTATGTCTCCATTTTCTTCCCAGGCTTTAGTTCCCCCACTATGTAACTCATCTTAAAATCTGCATGAAGTTTGCTCCACTCTCCCTAGCTGCTGAGAGCCTGGTGTCAATCAAATGACTGTAGTCAAAATTTTCTATGGTTCTTTACACTGGTTAACCAATAAAGAAATCAAACTCCTGAAGAGTTGATTAAAAAGAACAAACCAAATTCAGATGCATTCTTGGAAATCAGTCAAAGGGAGCATGACACTGCTCTGAAGATTTGAGCAGGCCTTGAAGTCATTAAGTTCATGTGGTATCTTTTTGGAGGGGAGGCAGATGGAAAGAGGAAAGATAGAGGAGCCTCTTCAATGCTAACCAGAATAAAAGGATTTCCATTTTCTTTCACACTCTGTGCCAAAGGATGATCTTATACCTGGCAGAAAGCAAAGCTCAGTTTTTCTGTCATTGTCGAAGAAAGTATTCACTAGGAGATAACCATGGGGTAGAAAGAAAGGAAAATAGACCAGTGGTCACTGTAGACATGTTCTAAAGTGATGGCTGAAAACTGTGAAGAACTCAAATATAGAATCAGAAAGACCTCTAGACATATTTTTTTCAGACCTGCCAAATGCCTTTCACTTAAGTAACTCCCAATGTCACTTGGGTAATTCCCAACTTGCAACCTGTGTTATTCGATAAACTGTGTTATTCCATAGAGGCAGAGTTGTATAGTAGAAATAATACTGAATTAGAGGGTCAGATCCTATCTCTGGTACTAACTACATGTATGACCTTAGTCAAGTCACTTAGACCTCAATTTCTCATCTATAAAGCGAGAGGATTTTTCTCTGGTCTTGTCTTTGTTTTTATAATTCTGAACTTAACATAAAGTGAAATGAGAATTTCCATGTACACAGTAAGAGAGAAAAAGAGGCTAATACATGAAACTGCAACTCTCAGTTATGTAGAGCTTGCTTTTCATTTTATGTTCATAATAAACTCAACATGTAATTCTCAAAGTACTCCTGCTTGTTTGTGATTCTTTCTGGCTCTCCTTTTGTTCTCTTCTGTGCATTAAAAAATATTTCAATGGTCTTCTTTTCTCTCCTTTCTGTTTTTTCTTTAATTTTTTTGGCAACCCCATCCTTTCTATCTCTCCCCTCACCCCAACGAGAAAAAAGAATGAAATCCTTTTAACAAATGTGCAGTTAGGCAAAACAAGTTGTTTTATTAGACACTTACAAAAATGTCTGTTTTATTCTGCAACCTGAATCCACCAGCTCTTTGTCAATATGTGGGTAGCATACTTAATCATTGGTCCTCTGGAGTCACAGTTGTCACTACATTACCAAAGTTGTTATTCTAATATAAATTGTTCTAGTTTAACTCACCACTCTGCATCTGTTCTTATATCTTCCCAGGTTTCTCTGAAACTGTCTCTGTCACTGCTTAGAGCCCAATAGTATTCCATCATATTCATATACCATAATGTATTCAACTACTCCCCAGTTAGTAGACTTATAAACACTTGCTCTTAATATTTTTGTTCATATGGATGTTCTTCCTTTCTTTGATCCCTTCTAGGTACAGATTTGGTAGTAATGTTGCTGGATATGCATAGATAAGTGACTCTTTGGGCATTATTCCAAATTACTTTCTGAAATAACTGGACCAACTCAGAGCTTACTAACAGCACACTGGTGTGCATGTTTTCCCTTTCAATAATTTTCATTTTCCTTTTTGTCATCTTATCCAGAGTGTTGAGCATGAGGTAAAACCTCAGTATTATTTTAATTTTTAATTTCTCTAGTTATTAGTGATTTGGAATATTTTTTCCAAATGATTGTTGATAGCATGAATTTCTTCCTTTGAAAACTGCCTGTTTGTATCCTTTGACCATTTATCTTCTGTGGAATGGCTCTTATTCTGGCTCTTATTAAAAATCAGCTGCCTATATTTTTTGGTTATGAGACATTTAACAGAGAAACTTGACCTACTTTCATGCCAACTGAAAGTCAAAGTGATCCCAGGGGCATCAGTAAGTGATGGGAAGAGGGCAATGGAACAAGAATTTATTAAGTGCCCACTGTGGAGCAGTCACTCTGCTAAGCCCTTTACAAATATTATCTCATTTGATCATCATAACAACCCTGGGAGGAAGATGTTATTATCATACCCATTTTACAGTTGAGGAAATTGAGACAGAGGTTAAGTGCCTTGCCCAGGGTCACACACAACTAGTAAGTGTCTGAGACCACATTTGAACTCAGGTCTTCCTGACTCTGGACACCATCTACCTAATGGATAGGGTAATCAAGTCAAAGAATGAGTAAAAGACTGGTTAACATTTTGTGTCTAGCTATAGGCACCAGAGAGAATGTTACACAATGCCTACCTTGGAAAAGCCACCAAAGTCATTGGAATTCAAAATTGCTGTGATTTTTGCTTTGAGATTTTCTTTTGTCTTTGGTCTTCCCCCTTTTCTTTTGCCTTCTTCATCATGGCATGATGAAGAACTGTCTACAGCTCAGAGGTGCTCAACAATTTCTTCTTTTAGATGCCCTGTTTCTGGCATAGCAACTTTAGCCCTGGAAGAAATCAGAGTAACCCTATGAGTCAACCTTCTCATTTCACACATGGGAAAACTGAGGTCCAGAAAACTAAAATAATTTATCCAAGGTCACACAGTAAGTAAGTGGTAGAGGCCAAGATAAATCTAGTCTTCTGCTTAAGACAATTAGAGGGAATAACAATTGAAATGAAAAGATACAGGAATAAATGGGTTTATGATGCTACATATTTTAAAATGGGAAAACTGGAAATAAAGCAAATTAAAATGCTATTAGTTGACATTGATAGAGAATTTTCTTACTACTATAGAAAGTGTCAAGAAAGTATTATATAGGGGCAGCTAGGTGGCACAGTGAATAGAGCACCAGCCCTGCAATCAGGAGAACCTGAGTTCAAATCCGGCCTCAGACATGTAACACAAAAAACTAGCCATATGACCTTAGGCAAGTCATTTAACCCCAATTGCCCTACTTTCCCCCTCAAAAAAAAAGTATTATATAAACATTTAGAGCTGTAAACAATTATATGTCTGTATGTATATCTATATATGTTGTAAGTATGCTATAATATATGTGTGTATAATACATACACACACACACACACACACACACACACACACACACACACACACACATATATGTATTCAGGGCCTTTGACCTTGAGTTAAATTAGCCTATAAATAGATATCTATATCAATATTATATATCTATAGATATAGATCTGCATGTAATATATCCATAGATATCCATTATTATACACATATAGCTATATATTATATATAATACATGTGTTTTAAACTATAGATATATCTACCTATAGGTTAATTTAACCGTAAGTCAAAGGTCCTGAACTGACAGCCAGCATGATCAATGTCCTAAATATGAAAAGGCCCAACTTTAATATCAGCAGCCCTTTTTCACTGCCCTATTAAAATGTCTTAACTCTTCTAGGAAAGGACAAGTCTGCCATAGCTCTTCAGTCCTTGGCATCCTGCCAAAGATGATGCCAGTCAAGACAGTGAGCTCGCTGAATGACACTTGTTTCATAGTGGTTGATGAGAATGGAAGGCTCAAAGGAAACTTTGACCTGAAAGGAAGTTTTGTTACAATGTTTTGTCTAGGTCTAGACTTGCTCTTCAGTTGAGCTCATTCTTTAGTTGTTTACAGCGCAGAGAAAATCATTTCCAAAGGGTCGCTCTTTTCTTTATAAAATCCCTGAAGTAAAGTTTCTCTTGCATTGAATGATGCTTTGTTGTTGTTCAGTTATTTCCAACTCTTTGTAACCCCATTTGGAGTTTTCTTCAAACAGGGTTAAGTGACTTACCCAGGGTCACACAGCTAGTAAGCATCCAAGACCAGAACTTAATTCAAGTCTTCCTGGCTCTAGGCCTGGCATTCTATCCACTGTACCACCTAACTGCTATTCTTCTAAAAACAGAATTCAAATATGTAGCAGTCAGTACATCAAGTATATATACTATATATGTGAGTGTGTGTGCACGTGTGTGTGTACATGTGTGTGTGTATACACACACATACATAAAGCATTTGGAATTTTGGAATTTCATCCATATAGGTAACTTTCAGTATGGTAACTCCTTCCATCATATATACACACACATACATGCATACACATAGATACACAGATCTATACTATCATCATTATAAGGGCCTCTCATTATTGAAATTCCCTCTACTGATATAGATAAGCTAATCATCTCTAAATATAATCTTGAGTAGTTTCCTGGGGGTAATGAGACAGATTAAGTGACTTGTCCATAGTCATAGAGTCAGTATATGTCAGAGACAGAACATAAACCCAGGTCCACCTTACTGCTAGACATGCTTCCCCACCTACCAGGCCATGCTGCTTTCATTTATACATGCATACATAGGCACATACATACAAACAAAAATACATGCATGTGCATAATGGCATCAGATGTCTGATTAGCATTTCTAAGAGAACAAAGGTGCTATTGATAAATAGAGATTTGGGTTAAGGTAAGATAAGGATATCATCCATTCTTGCCATTTCCTTCCCTGACATTAGCTGTCCCATTCCTTGTGGAAGCTGCTGCTTTCACCTTCAGTGTGTCATTTTTATTATGCCAACAAATGAAAAGGTAAAAACCCATCATCACAAACTGGCCAGTGAAAACCCAACTCATAATATGAAGGGGTTTTTTTAAGTAGAAGAAAATCTTGCATTTCCTTTCACTTGGAAGGGGGGAAAAATGATGAAGCTTGAAGCAAGCGCCCATCATCATTCACCAGTCCATCTTCTTTTAAAATATACTGCATGCGGGCTGAACCAAAAGATTTCTGCTATGCAAGGCAATTGTTCCATTTTCTGTATTTCATAACCTGCAATTTTGAAGCCATGCTTGGTACACACGCTTGTAAAATAGTCATATCAGATAAAAGCAGAGGGATGCTAAACTATTTGAAAATAAATCAAATTCTCAGCAAGCAGTTATATCCATCACGTTACAGCAAGCACACGTATAGTTTAAGCTCTGCGCACATGGTCTATCCATTGTAATGATTTGGGGTCAGGCTCCTGCCAGATGCATTTAGCATTCACTAAGAAGTGAGGCTCAGAACGTAGCAGATGAGAGTGTGGAATTCGGGGTGGGGGAAAGGTTTGGGTTTGGGATTTGGGGTTTTGGTTTTGGTTTTTTGTCTGGAAGTCTCTTCCAGAGTTTGTTTCCTTTTGAGTTCATACTTTTTTTCCTTAAACAGTAAAAGAAAGAAGAAAAGATTCAAATGATACAAGTACAAAAGGAGGTGTGGGGATGAAGAGAATGTTGTCAAACAACCAGGAGAAGTTTGAAAACCTACTATGAGACTCCCCCACCTAACACACCATAAAAAACACACATATAATGGAAAATTTTTCATCAGTGTATTGTTCTAAGTCAACACATTCACATTAACCCACAGCCTATGTCCCATTTCACTGGTTTCTTCTGATAAAATTACATTTTGTTCACCATGTTCAAATGATTATATTTGTCAAACAAATCCAAAGTCCTTTGATATGGCAAAAGAGAACAAAAATAAGAGTTATCCCCAAATTTAGCATTGGGAAAATAAAGAGCTATATTATGAATTGCCTGTTTCAAGCACCAAATGTGGAAACAATTCAGGAGGTAGCCATTGCAAGCAATTTTAGCAATCACCATAGAGCCAAGAGTCCAAGAATTCTGTAGAGATCAATGTAAGCATATTGGGGGAATATAGCAATTGGGGGGGGGGAGACATTGGAGAGCCTAGCTTGGGCATGAAAAGAGATACATGTGACCCCAGGGCTCCAGCACGAATGCCACTAGATTAAAGATGTGGCACTGTCCTAGACACTGGAAAAACAAAACAAAAAATGAAATAGTCCCCGTACTCAAAGATCTTACATTCTACTGCAATAAAATAACACATGCATAGGCAAGTCAATGTAGCATAGACACAAAGTAAATTCTGATAAAGGTACCAGTAACTAAGGGGATCAGAAAAGATCTCATGTAGGAGATGGCCCTTAAGTTGAGTTCAGGATTTTAAGAGTTACTTTAAGAAGATTTACTTTAAGAGTATTTTAAGAGTTGAGGAAAGAGTGAATTTCAGATATAAGGGATAACCTGTATAGAGGCATGGGGGAGAAAATGGAATGTCATGTACAGGGAACATGAAATAATCTTGGCTGATTGAAATGAAACATGAATAATGTGAAGTCAGTATTTGGCAGCTGTGTCTAGGATGATGTGGAGAGGCAAGAGACTGGAGGTAGGAAGACTCAGAAGATTATTTCAATAGTATAGGCAAGAGGAGAAAAGATCAGGGTGGTAAGGGTGTGTGAATGAAGAGCAGGGACAAGCACAAGACATGTTACATTAATAAGAATTGACAACTGATTGGTTATGGAGAAGGGAGAGTGAAGAATCAATAACTTCAAGGTTGTAGACCTAGATAGTTTGTAGCATAGTGGTCCCCTCAATAGAAGAAAAAAAAGGAAGGAGAGAGGTTAGATGGGGGGGTTGTAAATGAGTTCCATTTGGAACACATTGAGTTTGAAATACCTATGAGACATCCAGTTGTGGATGTTCAATAGGTAGAGGTGATTTCAGGGGATAATTAAGCCAGATATATAGATGTAGGAGCCACCTTCATAGAGAGAATAATTTATGAAATTACCAAGAGAGGGAGATGCTAGGGGATGGGAAATGGATGTTAATCCAGAAAAGGTGACTAGGGAGGAACACAGGTAGGAGAATTGAGAGATATCATATTTCCATCCTATTTATAAAAATAAACAAGGTTAATAGTAATATCTACAATAAAGGCAGTTCTTGAGTAGTGATCACTATGGTTTGTTTGAAATCTGCCTTCCTTTCCCACATACTATCTCATGTTCTCGTTATCTTTGATCAACAATCAAAGGACCAGAGTAGAGAACTATCATATCCAACATATCTACATCTTGTCCTCCTGGAAGTTAAAGAGAAATAGATTAATGCTTGATGTCAAGAAAAAATGTTTTACATGATAGCACATGTATAACCTATATCAAATTGCCTACCATTTTAGGAAGAAGGGAAGGAAGGGAAGGAAAAAAAATTGGAACTCAAAATCTTGTAAGATGAATCCTAAAAATTATCTTGACGTGTAATTGGGGAAAAAATTAAATACTATTTTTAAAAATCTTACCCACATATACAAAAATATTTATGGTACCTCTTATTGTAGTGGCAAAGAATTGGAAATTAAGGGAATATCTATCACTTGTGGAATGGCTAAATAAGTTGTAGTATATGAATGTAATGGAATACTATTGTGCTATAAGAAATCACAAGCAGGTGAATTTCAAAAAAACTTGGAAAGACTTACATGAATTGAGGCTGAGTGAAGTGAGCAGAACCAGGGGAATATTGTGCACAGTAACAGCAACACTGTATGGTGATCAACTTTGATAGACTTTACTCTTTGCACCAATACAATGATCTAAGATCATTCCAAAAGACTCATGATGGAAATGCTATCCACATCCAGAGAAAGAACTATGAAGTCTGAATGTAGATCAAAGCACACTACTTTCACCTATTTTTTTCCTCTCATGGTTTTCCCCTTTTGTTCTGATTGTTCTTTCACGGCATGACTAATATGGAAAAATGTTTAATAGGTTCATAAATTTAATATGTTCATAAATATAGACTGCTTGCTGTCTTGGAGAAGGGGGAGGGGAGAGGAGAAAAAAATTGGTACTCAAAATCTTATAAAAATGAATGTTAAAAACAAAAAAATTAATTAATCTAAAAAATATTAAGAATGATAAACAAAAAAAATACACAGGATTACAAAAGAAACCAATTCTCTGTTTTGATTTTGGGGCAGCTAGGTGGTGCAGTGAATGAAGGATTGGCCCTGGAGTCAGGAGAACCTGAGTTCAAATTCGGCCTCAAACACTTGATGCTTATTAGCTGTGTGACCTTGGGTAAGTCACTTAACCCCATTGCCTCACCTCCCCCCTCCAAAAAAAAAAAAAAAAGAAACCAATTCTATTGAAATAGTTGTCAAAATGTTTAAAAAGGAAGAAAAAGGGTCACAGACCCCAGGGTAAAAGCTTCTGCTCTAAGATATGTTAAGAACCTGGATGATGTGAGCAAGGTTGTGGGAGGTGGTTATGGAATATGGAAGGGAATGGCATCAGAGCCTGCAAATTATTAGGACCCTGATTTCTTCAAACTTCTTTCATTGTAGTTCAGAGGCAGTGAAAATTGATGGTAATCCTAAAGTTCCACGGGACTGCCTATGAGCAAAACTTGAAAAGAAAGTGGCTCCTGGAGGCCTTCAAGGAAGATCAATCCCATGTCTAGCGAGTTCCAAATTTAGCTGCCTCCTTATGGACCAGCATGGTTCAGGAGACTTCCGAGGAGTTTTTTTCTATGCTAGGTTGCCAAGAAGGAGAGGATAGAGAGAAGACTGTCCCAATATGACTTGGGTTGCCTAAGACTGTAGTGAACAATGGAGCTCCTGGAACAAGTGTTCTTAACCTGGCAACTCTGAACTTGGTTGCTTCTTTTTAATTTTGATAATTTTTTTCAATTTTGAATATAAAGAAAATATAAATTTTCTTTATAACTCTATATGTTTTATTTCATACATTTAAAACCATCATTTTAATAAGGGGTCCATGGGCTTAACTAGACTGCTAGGGTGGTCCACAACACACGAAAAGTTAAGAATCTCTGTTTTAGGGATCTTACACTATAGTAGAAGCCAGACACTGAGCAGCAAAAAAAAGTGAATGACCAATGTCCACCATCATTCTTCATGTTGGCAAGGTTTGCTTGCCTCTAGCATCTCTCAAGCATCCAGCCAATTGGCAAAAGAGAGAACAGGCCAGAGGCAGGAGCCTGGCAGCCCACAGCTAAGCCTTTCCAGCATACTAATGATATTTTCCCCCTTGGCTCTAAGCAATCTTGCCCAAAGGCTTCGTGTATACATCAAACAAGGTGGCAGAACCAAGGATGAAACAAATTGTACCTGAAAGCCTAAGTCATAGAGAAGACAGGAGATAGAATTGTCAGGCCTTAAAACTGGTCCATGGGACCACTCCTTCTCCCCTGCCTTAACCAGCTATACTCCCAGCCTCTTAGGGAAAAGGAATTGAAATTCATTATCACAGTAGGTGACGGATGCTGCCCCCACCTCCAGCCCATGTTACAAACAAAAGTCAGCACTGATGCTGTTGATGCTGCTGCGACTGCTGCTGCTAATGCTGATCCTGCTGGTGCTGATGCTAATGCTGCTACTAGTGCTACCAATGCTGCTGGGGCTGCTGGAGTTGATGATGCTGCTGCTGGTGCTAATGCTGCTGCTGGTGTTGTAATGTTGTAATGGTGTAATGATGATGTTGATGCTAATGCTGCTTCTCTTTGGTTGGCCTCTTGCCTTGGGTGCTGCTATTGCTGGTGGTACTGCTGATTTACTGGTGTTGGTACTACTGCTGCTGCTGCTGCTGCTGCTGCTGCTGATGATGATGATGATGATGATGATGATGATGGATGATGCTACAGTGATTCAGAGACATTCTGCCAAAGAATTTCAGGCTACTTCCTGGAGCTTCTCATTGGTTGGCCTCTTGATTTGGGGGATGAAATCAACTGTAATTTTCTTTGGAAAGCACAAATAGGGATAAGGACGTAACCTTGTTTGGTTTTCTTTTTTCTCCATAGTATCGGGAACTCCCATATGAGGAAGTATTCCTCTCCAATGCACCTTCTCTGCTACTTAGAGTCTTAGAAACTCACCCAGAGCACTGAGAGGTTAAATGATTTATCCAGGATCACACAGTCAGTATATGTCAGAGGCAAAATTTGAACAAGGTATTTTTGGCTCCAAGAAACCAAGTTCGGCTCTTTCCTTCCTATCTATCATACCATGCATCCCCTCACAGTAAATTAAGGTTAGGCTTTTCAAAAGGACGTCATCGCCATAGCTAACCTGAGTACTTGAAGGCTTGCAAAGCACTTTACAAATATTATCTCATTTGATCTTCACAACAACCTGGAAGGTAGATGCTATTTTTATCCCCATTTTACAGATGAGGAAACTGAGGCAGATAGCAAGTAACTGAGTCACACAGCTTATCACTGTTAGAGTCTGGTAGGTCTTGCTGATTCCAGATTCAGCACCATGCCACCTGCCTACCTCTCAGAATTACAGAATCTCAGACTTTGAGGGGACCTAAGTGGACATCTACCTTATGTAACTTGTGCCTGGAAAGGAAAGTTGACTACTTCACACCAACAAGTGGTCATCCAATCTCTCCAATGAAAGGGAACTCACTAAACCCTTGGGCAGCCAATTCCTTTGACAACCACCTCCAATTAGGGTGTTCTTCTGACACCAAGTCAAAATTTGTCTCTTTGAACTGGTCACTCATTAAATAATCATATCTAAATGCATATATACATGTAGATGTATACACATATATACATGCACACAAATATACACACATACACACTACATATGTGTATATGTGTGTGTATATATAGGTGTGTGTGGATGGATGAATGGATGGATGAATGGATGGATGGATGGATGGATATATGTGAGCGTCTAGGTGACCCAAGGGATAGAGGGCTGGGCCTGGAGTCAGGAAGACTCATCTTCCTGAATTCAAATCTTGCCTCAAAGTAGCTGTGTAACCCTGGGCAAGTCACTTAATCCTGTTTGCCTCAGTTTACTCATCTATAAAATGAGCTAAAGAAGGAAACAGCAAATCACTCCAATATCTTTAACAAGAAAACTCGAAATGAGATCACAAAGAGTTGGACATAACTGATATGGCTCCTTATTATGCGTTTATCTTAACAGATAAGTAGATAGATGGATGGATGGATACATAGGCAGAGAGAGAAAGAGAAATGGACAAGCAGATATATGAATGCATGGATAGAGAGACGAAAGATGGATGGATGGATGGATGGATGGATGGATGGATGGATAAACAAATTAATATAGATGATATATACATATATACATACATAGATATATAGACAGACATACCTTTAAAGAGTAGGACATGGGTGGCTAGGTGGCACGGTGAATAGAGCACCAGCCATGAAGTCAGGAGGACCTGAGTTCAAATCCAGCCTCACACACTTAACACTTTCTAGCTGTGTGACCTTGGGCAAGTCGCTTAACCCCAACTGCCCTCCAAAAAGCAAAAAAAAAAGAATAGGACAGGTAGCACAGTGTAGTGGGAAAAATTCTAGACTGGAAGCCCTTAGTTGGAGGCAGTGTAGGGCAGTAGAAAGGGAACTGTATTTAGCTCCAGGAAGTCTGGATTCAAATCCCAGCTCTGCCATGTTGTGCCCTTGAACAAGTCATTTCCCCTCTTAGGCATCAGTTTCCTATCTAGTCAGATGAAGGGACTGGGTCTGGGTGATCTCTAAGGCCTCCTTCTGCTCTAATGTTCTGTGATTCCTTCCCTCCCTACACCTGCTTTTCAGTTTTCTCATGAGTAGTTCAATGAAATCCTACCAGATGATATGCAAAACCACACCAAGCTCCTCTCCTCCGACTCTCACTTATTAGTCACGCAGTGAGGGAGCTGCCTCAGTTTGCTAATCCATGCAAGTGCCTAATTTGTTGTGTGTAATTTGTTCTCTTTCAAGTTAATATCCCTGTATTATAAAAATCAATAAACACACATTGGAAATAATTACAAAGATAGAAACCTCTTACGCTGCAAAACTCTGTGGTAATGCATAAATTTTTCAACTCAGCAACATTTCCTGTGTGTTAAAATGATGCTCTGTTTAATCTGAGGCAGGAGAAAATGTTTCCTAGGGAGAAATCTGAACATCTAACAAAAGGAAAAAAAGAGAATAAACATAATCAACAGAACAATCTTGAGTCTGGAATCAAGTAGAAATAAAAATCACCTCTGTTCGTCCCTTGGAGAGACAGGCTGGTTAAAGATAAAAGAAAGCAAAAGCAGTCAGCAGGGTAGGGGGTGGGGGGCTTGGTTCGCTAGAGAGAGGGAGGGCTGATAGACAAATTTGTTTTCAGACTTGATACTAAACCACTGGGTAACCTTCAAATTATTTCATTTCTTTATGCCTTAGATTTCTCATCTTTTAAGTGAAAAGTATATTTAATGCTGTGAAGGGTTAAGGAGCCTACAACTATTTTACAAAGTACAGTTTATAGAACTCTTTGGAAAGAGAAGGAAACTCCTTACATGGAAATAGTGATATTTATTGTTGCAGAGAAATGATTTCACATACACCTATGAAATGGATGAGTCAGAAGTCCTCTGGGTATCTCCCAAGGAATTCTCCTTCAGAAACTGAAACTCAGAGGTGAACTCAGCTATGTCCATGATCCTGAGATACTTTACAAAAGAGATATTGGTCTTACTTTCTCATTGCTGCTCATCCCCTAGAGATAGATGCTATGATGCCAGCTATCAGGCCCCAAGATAGATCTCAGAACTACAAACCCATACAAAGACAGAACCCCAGTGCCAACCCTGAGCCTCCACATCCTTCCAGCCTCACTCTACTCTCATCCCGTTCTCTCTCTCCTCTGCCATTAAACCACAGACAATTAGCCTTAACACTTCCCACAGTTCCTTGTCCCTTACTGAACTCACTCATGAAACACCCACGGTCACTGCCTCTTCTTATGCTCCTTCTTTCTCATGCCAAAAGATGCACTCCCAAATCCTTACACTCACTGCAACCACTGACTCTTGTTCCACTCACAGGATGTAGACCCACCCTAGACCTATTTGTTGATGACTATAAATAACTCCTATAAAATGCCACTTGACCATCTCTCCTCACATCCATCCTCATAACCGATAGTTCTGGGAAGAAAATGTTCCTTTCTATGGGCCAAAACAAGTATTCATATTACCCTCTCAGTCCCAAAAGATCTGTATCTTGCCACTGGAGACCAGTCTTCCTGAACAGTCAGTGGCAGCATCAAGAGTCCTAGGGCTGAGAATAGAGAGAGCAGAGCAGAGGCACCAGCCTAAGAAAGATGGATGGATCCAGGAAGAAAATAGATGTGGCCAAAGAAGAGAGGACCAATCAGGAGAGTTGGCTAGAGTTTGTAAATTCCTGTGAAAAATGGAAACACAAGTCAGATCTATATTCTTTGGTTATTTGCCATTTTATCTCATCAGCTTGACTTAAAGTAGGGACCATTTGAGGCTTAGGGTTTGTTTGTTGTTGTTTTCATTTTTGTGACATTTAATTTTAAATAAATTTCATAGGATTATACAGGAAACTTTATACTCTCAAATACCCTCATTCTATGGGTGAGGAAACTGAGGCCTAGAGAGGCCCAGCAGTTAGGACAATGCTTGATATGTAGTAGGTACTTGATAAATGCTTATTAACTTGACTTACCAGAATTACAAAGTATTAGAGCCTAGATTTGAATTCAAGGTACAAAAAGGTCAGGAGACTTGTCCAATATCACAAGTTAAACTTTTAGAAGATTTGGTTCTAAAACTCCTAATCTTTTGACCCCAAAACCATGAAATTAAGCAATGCAGAAGAGTTTCTGGTTGTGGGTCATTATTCATGCATACCCATTCTCTACATTCTCTGAAACTATCAAAATTAAGTGAGACGTGGCTGACCTCTCTGCCTCCCACCATGAATGGTGTGAGAATAAATATAAAAATGTGTATGGAGTTCTCTGAGCTTCTTTAATGAATGAAGATATAAACAATGAACTTTTTTTTTGAGAAACTATGTGGAAGGCATCTCATTAGGGGCTAAGGCATAAGACATAGTCCTTGCTTCCAGAATCTTACAACCCACTTGGGGAGACAGCATGTATATTTTGAAAAAGAAATAGCAACTTCAAGGCAGCATGCCAAATAAGATCCTTCATCTCTGGGAGCTCCTGTTTCTTTTTTTTTCCTTTTTGGAGGAAGAGCAGTTGGGGTTAAATGACTTACCCAAGGTCACATAGCTAGTTTTGTGTTTAAGTGTCTGAGGCCGGATTTGAATTCAGTTCCTTCTGACTCCAGGGCTGGTGCTCTATTCGCTGCACCACCTAGCTGCCCCAAGCTCCCATTTCTTAATCTTTAAAATTAAGCATTTAGACCAGTGGTTCTCAACCTTCCTAATGCCTCAACCCTTTAATACACTTCCTCATGTTGTAGTGACCCCCAACCATAAAATTATTTTCATTGCTACTTCATAACTGTAATTTTGCTACTGTTATGAATCGTAATGTAAATATCTGATATGCAGGATGTATTTTCATTGTTTCAAATTGAACAAAACCCACAGGTTGAGAACCGCTGATTTAGACTAAGTCATCACTAAGGTCCCTTCTAGCTCTAATATTCCACCATATGGAAGAGACATGGACGGGTGATAATGCATTTGGGGAGATTCGCAGCTAGTTTAACAAAAAACCAAAAGAGTATTGATTGACAACTGAAGAAAATCTCCAATGGAGGGCCACAGGACTCTGTCCTTAGTCTAATTTTATCCAATGCTTTTATAAACAGTTCAGCAGACATAGAATGCATGCTACTCAAGCAGGGCAGTTAGGCTAGAATTAAGTAAACCTTTCCATTGGGCAGAGGAAGAGCAAAACCCTATCAATGATCTGCAAAATAGGTTCCAAATAAGGAGATGGGCAACTAAGTGGCACAGTAGACAGAATGTTGTACCTGGAATTAGGAAGACCTGAGTTCAAATTCAGCCGCAGATGTTTATTAGCTTGTGTCCTTGGGCAAGTAATTTAACTTCTGTCTGTCTCATTTTCTTCATCTATAAAATGAGGATAATAATAACACCTATCTCCAAGGGTAGTAGTGAGGGTAAAACAAAATAATACTCATAAAGCATTTTGCAAACCTTAAATCTCTACATAAATGCTATATTACTATTATTATCTAGTGTAAACTGAAAAGCCCTTATGGTTTAGTACCAGAGAGTCTTTGGTACTTTGGAACAATGAAATCCAAGTGGGACTGAGATGAACAGGAAAATCAGATGCAGGAGAAAAGCTTCAGGCCATGAAGTTATTATTAGATCAGGAGGCAAGATGCATGCCAGAAAATAGATTAACTAGTTTATCTGGTCTCTCAAAAGCTTTAGTGGACACTTGTACTCTTTTAACCCAACCTTCACGGATGTTTTGGCATGGCAATGGACAATGTTACTCATCACTCCTCCCTCTTGAGTTACCCATTCTATTCAGCATGTGGGATGATATTATCAAGGAGGAGGTTCAATTCAACAAACATTTAGCCAAGCTAAATAGGCACCAGAGATAGAAAGACAAAAAAAAACAGTCCTGCCTTTGAGGAGCTTATATTCTATGGGAAAAGTCTCCAGGCACGGACCTGTGTAAAGACACAGGATTTGTGGGAGGGCAGACCATCTTACCAACAATGCCAATCATAAGGTCAAATGTAAGGGAGCTGATCTGTTCTACCCTAATTATGCCAATTGTTGGGTAGCATACCCTCTGAGAAAATACTGAGATAACAAAGAGCAGCCCATGCCAACTTGGTTATTAATAGGTTTTAGTAGGATTTGTTGTTTAAGGGAGTTTACTTACAAGACACAGACCTAGGCAGCAGGAAGACAAAATGGTGTAATGGATCCTCACACCAAACTTAAGCCAGGTTAGATATTGTATAGAAAAAGAACAAAGAAGGCATAGTGCTAGACATGGCCCAAGGTCATGGGCAAGTTTTATTGTGGGATAGTTGGAGCTTCTTTTGCTGTCTACATTTACTCAAGGTAGTTTGAATTCTTTTGTGAAGTTATTGGTCACATTCTCCCTCTGGCTACCATCATACAGCCTAGTGATAGAATATGCCTATCTTTCAAAAACCAGCCAGAGAGAGCTGAAGGTTGGCTATTAGGTGACCTTTTGGGCCACATCAACCCATGAGTCAAATAAAAACACAAACAGCCCTCAGTCCTAGCCAGCCCCCTTCTACTTGTGCAATAGCAACAGTAGAATGGCAGAAAAAGGGAAAAGAATTATAGTTCTTGAACTACTTCCCAATGAGAGTTTAGCTGTTGAGACTCAATGTATGATCTTTAACCAGAAACCAATAAGATGACATACAACTAGATAAAAATGAATCATGGGCATATTAGTAGAAATATGATTGATAGGATAAATATAATTTCATTAGCTTAGGGAATTTCCAGTGTGGGAAGTCTCACCACTAATGCAGATCACAAACCATCTCTTATTTAGTAGACAGGTCCTCAGTAGTTACCAGAGAGTCAATGAGATTAAACAGAGGACAGTAAAAAGCTGCAACCAGATAGCTAACAAGTTCTCCTTCAAGAGCTAAGTAAAGGATATGGTGAAGTTAGTTTCCTCAAAAAGACAAGAAACATCATTTCATTGGATGCTTAATCATCTCACCATGCAGTGCTCAAGATGAACATAAGAAAATCATTAACCATGAAGACAATTGAAGATTATGTGCCAATATTTCTTGCAGAGGATGGAGAAGTAGAGAAATTCTATGAAGAGTTTGACAGAATTTTCCAAGAGAGTGAATACAAGGTGACTTCAATACAAAATTGGGCACAGGGAAGGACAGAGAAAACCATGTTGGAAAACATCGGTCAGAATCAAGAAATTAAAGAGGTCAAAGTCTTATAAGCTAATCAGAAGTTTTCTGCCTGGAGAAAAAGAAAATATTCTTCAAGAAGATCATCAGAGGGTGCTGGATATGATGAACACCAAACAACAATAAAAATTAAATCCACTCATAGATATGTAAATAAAAAATTAAATGACTGGTTATTAACAAAGCAGTTGTTTTTACAATCAGTTGTTTTGTGTAACCCATATCATCAACTGGATATAATAATGATCAAAATCAATATTCAATCAAAAGAAAGGATTAAGATCAGAAAAAAAAATATTGGCTTACTTGCTGTTTATAACACAGAACTCCATCTCTCATTTCCATGACCGAGCACTGGGTGTCCCCATGACCAGAATGTTCTCCCTCCTCATCTCTGTCTCCTGATTTCCTGTTGTGATTGTTGTTGTTGTTCATCCTTCATTTTTTGAAGAGGACCAATGATATTATGGGATAATGTCTTCACTTGCCTACAAACTGGATTAAGAGAAGCAGAGTTATACAAAGTCATCAGCCTCAGTCTCTCTTCTAGAGTCATTGACATCCAGTGGTAAGACAAAAAGTCAAGATGACTGGTGAGGCCCCAGGAAGCAATGGATGACCTTGGCATCTTTGATGTCTGGCCAAGCTCTAAGCGATCCACAGTGCTCCAACTTCAGGCAGCTTCATGGCCATTGGAAAAAATTGTTCTCATCCTCCCATTTCCCTGAGGGAAGTCTTCACATGCTTGAGTTAGTTACTCCCTACCCCCAACTCACTGACAGGTGAGTCAGTAACCTGTTGATTACTCTCAACCTAGTTTAGCCCATCTGCCATGTTGCTTTACTGGGGTGTGGCCCATGCACATGCTACAGCTTGGAGCCACAAATGAGAGCTGGGCAAGAGGTGGACACCAAAGGGAGTGAGCTTCTTCAATTCAAATCCCACCTTCTGCAGGAGGCATTTTCTGGTCTCCCCCTTTACTCCCCAACTACTCATTATATGTCTTGGATATACCTAACAACTTGCATATTCTCTCCCTCATTAGAATTGTGAGTTCCTTAAGAGGAGGGACAGCTGTGCCTTTCTTTGTATCCCCAGTGCTTAACACTTCATCTTACACAGATTAAGAGCTTAATAAATGATTGTTGATTTGACCTGCCCTGGATGACTTTTGAACCAGATCTGTTTAAATAATCAGGCAAATTAAAAAAGATTGGGGAGTGAAGGGAGAGAGGACAAATGTAAAGACATTGGCACTGACCATCACCTTTCTTAGTGGTGAACAAAGGCAAAACAGTTGCCAAAATAAAAATGCTGAAAAGGCCCAGAAATCATCTCAGCCAAGCATCTGACCTAATTACAAAGTAGAGAGACAAAGCAGCCACTGTCAGCAACTATTTTGGAATATTTTTCTCTTATCTTGCTAAAATCTTTTTGAGGATGATCTGTGTTCGTGTCAATAATACCCTTGATGAAAATGTGACAAGGGAGCAGTCAAGCTTTCACAGGTGATTTTGCCAGATAAGACCATCATGCCTTAATAGTAGCATAATTGACTAAGAGGCAGGCATCAGTAGAATGCAGCACATTACTCCCTAGCTTCAAATGCCTCTCCTCCCTTCAGATTGCTTTCAACTGCTCAGTACAGAACTTGTATGTATCTAGATATTTACAAGTTCTCCTCCCCATTGGAATGTATGCCCCTTGAGGGCAGAGATTAAGTTTTTGTCACTGAGTTGTTGTTTTTGGGTTGGGTTTGGTTTGTTGTTGTTGTTGTTTGGGGCTTTTTTTTAAGTACACAGTGAAATCAAACACAGTGTCTGGTCCAGTGAAAATTCTTAACTAAAACTTATTGACTGACATACTACCAACCATGACATATCCAGAAACTTGCGAAGGTCTTTATCAAGGATTTGAAAAGAATTTCTAGCTTCCTTCAAAATACAGTTCTAGTGCCCCCTCCTGCATGCTCTTCTAATTTTAAGTGCTTTCTCTCCCCCTTGAAATTATTGTCTATTGCTTTCCATTACTTATCTATGCACATGTTGCATCTCCCCCAGTAGAATATAATTCCCATGAGAAAAGAACACACTAATTATAAGGATTGTTTGATTTTTGTCTTTGCATGCCCAGTGCCTGGAATAATTTCTTGCATTTAGTAAGCACTTAATAAATGTTTGTGGATTTGATTTGATTAGAGTAAAGTATAACAAATGAACAGCCCAAATCCTGCATGGGCTTTTATGAGATACTAAGAGAGAAAAGGGGATGCCTCCAGCACCTTGGACAGATGTTCTATGTGGGATTTAACAAAAAGATGGGAATAAGAATTGAACCAGACAACAAGATTGGTGGGGTTACCCCCCTGCACTGGAAAAGTAAGCAGCCACAACTACTACATTATGAATCCATGGAAGTTGTTATGTCATGTTCAGTGATCATAATTCTGCTTTGGGCTTGAAAACCTCTAAAATCTGAATCTGCTGCAAAAAGTGAAACTCTGAAAGGGCAATATGTTGTGATGATTATACCAATCACTTACAGGGTTAACTTAAGCAAATTACTTCCCCTTTCTGTGCCCCAGCATTCTCTTCCACAGCCATGGGGAAGTTGGAATCAGTTGGTTCTAAAGTTCCTTCCTGCTCTTACATTCCATCACTCCAAGAAATTGATTTCCCTCCAAGTCTTAGCCATTGCACTAAAAATGCCAGTAGGACTGACAACATTTTTAGAAAATGCTTTTAGGACTCTTAATGATTTCCACTTGATTGCTGTTTTTCTTGATTTTAGTCAATCTTTTTTAAACTAATTGGAGCTTTGTAAGAGTGGCTAATTTTTTTTTTAATGAAGCTTTTGCTTAAAGATGTTTTAGTCCACTGGGGTCATGTTATAAAGCCCTACCACCTATAGTCAGATTACTAAGAAAGCAATCCTTTGAGGATAGATGGAAATATAATATACAGTATATGACAACCTCACATGTGGCAGAACTCTCCCCCACAGTTATACTCCTGCCAGGGAAGGTTTCCTGCTAACTATATCAGAATGCATCACCCATCACTGAATCAATCCAGTTATAACTCTGTTCTTTCATATAGCTAAGCCAGTACCTTTCATGGTCAGTAACAGTGCTGAAGCATCTGGATTCATTGACTGCAACAGACCTTAATCGTGTCTAACTCGCTGGGGGAAAATTGTGCGTATCCTATTGTCATTTTGCATCTGTTACTCTGATTAGGCTCATTGTAATACATTCAGATTCATTAATGGTGGCTAGTTTGGCTCCCTAAATAATTAATGGAATCATAGGTGGCTCCCTAAGCAGCAGCCTGCCAGAACTGTATATCAGCCTTGGCTTTGTGCCGTGAATCAACATGAATCAACAGAAAGAACAAAGTTCTATTGGTACTTTTAAATCTTGTCTTCTTATGGGTGAAAGTAGAATTACTTAGAATGGTAATCAACTTCTCCTCATCAAGAGAACAAAATGGGAACTGAGAGACTTAAATTAATATCTTTTACTTTTTTTAAATGGCACTGACCCTAGCTGGCCTTGGGATCTAAAATTCTGACACTCTAATCCTAACCTATCCTTCCAACTTCATTGAGCATTATTATCATTCTTGCACTCTCTGATAGTGTTCTTTTTCTACCCATCACATAAAACATTTCCATGTCTTCATATTAGCCATACCATCTGTGTAGAAGGCAGCCCCTACTTACCTCCACCCCATGGAATCTATCTCTTCCTTTAAGACACGGCTCCAGAACTAGCTTCTGCAAGAAGCCTCCCAAAATCTAGGCCCCTCCCTCCAAAACTACCATATATGTAGCCACTTTGTATGTATATGTATGTACTCTCTTGATATACATAATGCAAATATGTATACATGTTCTGGTTGTCTCTTCCTTTAGAATGTGAGCTTATTTTAGGTGGGAATCATTTTCTTCTTTGCAGTCACGCACGGTGCTTGGCACAAGTTGTTTAATTGATTGGTTGGTTGATTGACCTGACCATCATCATGCCAAATAAAAAGGCCTTCGTTGAACAATTTCTCCCACTTTTAAAATATTAAAAATTCTACCCTTGTGATACAAGAGAAAGAGTGCTGGATTTGGAATCAGAGAGTCCTGAATTCAAATCTCACCTCCAACCAGTTGTCAAGTAGTCTAGAGGGAAGATCCTTTTTTTCAGGTGTGGATACAACAAAATTGACATCGAAATCCCTTCCAACTCTGAAATTGCACAATTCCATGACCCTGGCACTTATGTGACCATGGACAAGTCAGCTTAGTGCCAGGCCTGGAATCAGGTCTCTTAATCTCTGTTTGTCTTAGTTTCTTCATCTGTAAAATTAAGCTAATAACAGTACCTACCTCCCAGAGTTGTTGTAAGGATCAAATGAGATCATACTGGTAAAGTATTCTGTAAACCTTAAGGTGCTATATAAATGCTAGTTGTAATTATTAATAATAATCACTCTGAATGAATCTGGGTTTTTTTTATTTGTAACATGTGAATAATAATGTCCATAGTACCTAACTCACAGAGTTGCTGTCAAAATCCAATGACTTTTACCAAGATAAAGTGCTTTCCAAACCTTAAAGTGTTACATAGCTGTTCACTGTTATTTTATTGGGTGGTTTTGGGGGGGGGGGGGATGAAGACAAAGTATCCCCGCCATATCTAGCATGTGCTTCAAATATGGATGGATACACATGACTTTCTTGTGTAAATGTAAATATCTTAAATGACTCTTCTAAGAATAGACTAAAAGGAGTAGAAAAGAAGGCCAGTTTATTAGATTACAATTAAACATACACACACAATTAACTGTGAAAGTGCCTGTTTCCCAGTATCCTGAGGACAATTCTTAGAAGTATTTTTAATTTATCTACATTTCATCAAAGGGAAAACTAAATAAATCTATGGCTGAAGCCTATTCTGGGGATCTGAAGGGGTCATGAAAACACCCATAATCCAAATATATTGAAAGCACTGGATGTTAATAGAAACATAATGCCACATTTATATATTCTCTGTGTATGTATAAAACTGTATATCTATATATAATGTATGTATGTGTGTGTATAGATAGATACATATATGTGTGTATATATGCGTGTGTGTGTATATATGTGTATATGTGTGTGTGTGTGTGTGTGTGTATACATACACATATATATCAGGTAGGAAAAGATAGGACAAAATAGATAAAAAGAAAAATTCAGAAAAGGGAGAGACAAATGAAGTGTGACGACATTTCTGTGTTCTTGGGGATTTTATAATGAAGATTCTGCAATTATGAGTCTAAATCTAGCACAGCAAATTTAAAATCCTTGGTAGACAGAGAAAACTAAAATTGTTTTTTGTCAGGGACAACATAGGGGACCACCTGGGTCCCTGACTCCCCATTTTAGGCAACATCGAATAGATCTTTCCACCAAACCCTTACCACAGATCAGAGCCATAACTAGGGATGGGCAACAGAGCCTTTATCCTACACTGCCAAAATTTAGAGGGCACTTAGTACTGTATAGAAACAATTGAGCTTAGCTCCTTGTTGGTGCTAATTAATTAAAATAGGAAGCTACCAGATGGTACATGCTTCTCCCTGTCAGCTGAACCCCAAATGAGATCTTCCCAAGCACCCTCCATGGCAAGAATGCTCTATGTCCAAAGATCTCTGACTCTTCCTCTTCCCACATAATTAATTTATGTTAAAAATTCATTTGAAGGGAGTTTTTTGTGCTTCTTGCCCCAGGCATGTTGGTGATGCTTGCTCTTAGTGAAAAATGCCCATTTCTGCTTTGCCACAGATTTTTAGTGCCAGAGTCCTGTGTCACAGCACAAAAGAGAGTCTCTGTGTCAAGTGAGTAGAAGAAGGCTGCACCACTGTTTATACACTGGGTATGCTGAGAAGAGGATGAAATTTCTGACCAAGAGACTTCCCAAACTGAAGTCTCCATCATCACCAATTTATCTTTTCCCATTTGCCATCATTTTCCTGTGTTGCTCTTTACTTTGAAATCCATTGGGCCATTTACTCCTTTGCCTTGTGACTCAAAGCATATGGATTCAGAGCATACTTTGGGGGGCTTAGAGATGTTGCTTTGGATTTTCCATGGATCAAAGATCAATTTGAGCTAATCAGTGCTAATTAGAAATCAGATAAACTTTTCAATCTCTTTCTAAGGCATATGAATGTTGATTTTTTTTAAGCGTGTTTTCTGATGACTCAAAGTTTACTTGAAAACTGTAGATACAATCTAAAACCCACATCCAAACATTCAGTTTTGAAACTTGCAGTTGACATGTGCATGGTATGGTGGAAAGAGAAATGGATTAATAATTACAGAGGCAAGGATAGTATAGTGGAAAATAATAGTGTTTCTAATGTATGAAGATCTAAGTTCAAATCCCAGGTCTTCCAGTTTCCATCTTTGTCACCCTAGGCAAGTTACTTCCCTTTTCTTGGTGTCAGTTTACATCTTCTGTCGAATGAGGACTTTAGATCAAATGATCTCTAAGATCCTTCCTAGCTTTGAGATCCAATTATGTTCATCTTAGATACACCGTCCAGCTGGCTATATGACCTTCAACTTCTTCATCTCTAAACTGAAGAGGTGTGGTTGTACTAGTTGCCTTCAGCAGCTATGTCCAATTCTGTGCCTATTCATCCCTAATTGTTTTGTGTGCATCTGCCTTATATCCCTAACTAGATTGTGAGCTCTCGGAGGGCAGGAGCCATGCCATATATATATCTTTTAAATCCTACTGTTCCTAGCATAGATAAACGCTCACTGAATTAAGTTAAATTGAATAGTGGTTGTGGTCAGTTTCCTACCAAGAGAATATAAAATTTACATTTTTATAATATAATATAAAATTACACAAATAACCTAAAATAAATCATAAAGATATGACATTTACATAATATAATAAATATAAACTATATAATATAAATATATAAATAAGTATAATATTCCAATGTGTAAGATATTGCTTCTATTTTTAAATTTTTTTCCTATCATATACAATCTATCAAATACAAAACACAAGTATCAGAAAAAATTTTTCCATTACGTATAAGGGTACTGAAGGCAACACCAGGAATGGTGGATGGGAATTGAAGAGAGGCAGATTTCAGTTTCATTTAAGGAAATTTTTCAAAATCGAACTAAACTGCTTCAAGAGATGATAGTGGGCAAGTGGGAATGATAATATTGCTTTTCCTGATTCCCAGCCCCCTCCCAAGATGCTACTGCTTCCTCCACCTCTCCAAAAAAAACTATCTTGTATTTATCTTGCAGATACTTGTGCATATGCTTGTCTTCCGGATAGAACGTGTGCTACTTTGGAGTATGGACTATTTCATTTTTGTTTTTGTCTCCCCATAGAATTCTCTGGCACATGGTAGTTATTTAATAAATGCTTATTGCTTGAGTGATCAATTAATGAGGACAATAATCTATCAGTACATCAAGGATGTGGGATTTTGCTGGTGATTGTGCTGGTCTATCTACCATGAAGACCATGACTCCAGCTGTAACTCAGTAAATAAGTCTTGGAGAATTGCTGGAGGTTCCAAGAGGAAGAGTGACTTGCCTGTGGTCACATAGATAGTAATTTCCACAGGCAGGATTTGATCCCAAATCTTCTTGACCTCAAGTCCATTATTCCATCCATTACTTTGACTCACAATATCGATAACAATTTTTATGGTATATAATGTTTTTAAAGCACCAGAAAGTAATGAGTCATCACTGAGGCTGGATAACCACTTGTTGAGAATGTGATAGAGGGAATTCTTGTTTGGGGATAGAATACATTCACCTGAGGTCTCTCGTATCCAGGAAGCTATGATTCCAGGACACTGCAAACCATTCAGCCTGGACAGGGGCCAGCATCCATGCTAGGTAACCTGGCGAAATGAAGGGATTGAATTAGACAATTTCTAAGGTTCCCATTTGCTTTTACAGTTAAATTGCTATTAAGACCTGCAACAAGGAAATACTCAGCTTTCCTTTTTTACTGTGGGAATTTAAAACATACAACAATTAACAGATGCTGCCCTGCAGCCCCAAGGGTTCAATTCCTGAGAGACTGTGATATTCACAACACAGGCTTCCCCATCTTAGCCCGTTTATGGTTTGTTTTGTTTTCTCATTCCCTTTCAATGTGTCTGCATGTGCTATTCATAAATGGTCTACAGGAAATTATAACAAAGGTATCTCCCTTCTCTATTGACATTTTATGATCTATACTTAACTACAGGGTAACAGCAATACACACCCTAAATCACAGAGCAAACTCCCACCTTCCAAATCTACAGCTTGGCCAGAATCTTGTAGCAGGGTGCTACATGACTAGATTTAATGCGAATGTTGTAGTCTGAAGTGAATATTAATTTTACAGCTGGAATATAACATTTGCATAAGTTACAATTAAAAGGGAAAAATATAATTACAAATTTTCAACTTAATTCGAATAGCTTTTAAAATGCCTGTTTGGCATAGGCAACAGCTCGCAGGAAAACATAAGACCCACCAGTACTCGTATTTATTCCCTTTGTCTGGGCAGCGGCACTGTGGTTGTTTCTGAAAGGCTCGTGGTTAACCCCTACATCCCAGAAAGGGTCCGGGGTAAACTGGGGCTTGGGACAGTGGGAGCTGGGAGGTTAGGGAATCCGTATATTAGAAGTCTCCCCACCCCCACCACCCACCCCGCCGTGGCAGAATTAAGGACCCGCGGTATATAAGGAAAATGTTTGTTTTCAAAATAGGATTACAACGTAAATTGATTCATAAATATTTGCATCTTATAATTGTTTCTAAAAATGAAGTGGCAAGTAGAATCACACAGAAACGTGATTTCTCCTTTGAAGAGGTTGAGCAGAGGAATTTTAACTAGCTTCTGTCGTCTTCAGCAGCCAGCCCCTGTTCTGAGATCTTGCGATCACATCTCCAGTACAATGTTTACCTCATATCCCAGCCTCTTTGAGAACTTCCGTTTGAGTCTCACCGCCGCCCCAGTCCTCACCACAGTTACTTAATTAAATGGCTTTCCACAACCACTCCCCACCCTTGCAGTTTCTCCATGCTAGGGACGTACCTTGCATCCCAAAGATAGTTTCAAAGTATATATAGTATGTTTTTCGTTTATTTTTAGGATAGTTTTTTGGTCAGAGGGCATGAGAATCATTTGGGAGCATACCTCGGAGATACTACGGGGTTTGTTCCAGACCACCAGACCACTGCAATAAAGAGAATATCAGAATAAAGCGAGTCACAGAAATTTTTCGGTTTCCCACTGCTTATAAAAGTTATGTTTACATTATATTGTAATCCATTAAGAGAGCAATAGTATTATGTCTAAAAATTTGCACATATTTTTAAAAATACTTTATTGCTAAAAAAAAAATTGCTAACCATGAGTTGAGCCTTCAGTAAATCGTTATCTTTTTGCTCGTGAAGGGTCTTGCCTCGATGTTGATGGCTGCTGACGGATCATGCTGGTGGCTTCTGAAGGTTGGGGTGGCTGCTGCAATTTCTTAAAATAAGACCACAATGAAGTGTGCCACATGGATTGACTCTTCCTTTCGGGAAAGATTTCTCTGTAGCATGTGATGTTGTTTGATTGCATTATACCCACAGTAGAACTTCTTTCAAAATTGGAGTCAACCCTCTCAAACCCTGCCACTGCTTTATCAACTAAGTTTATGTAATATTCTTCAATATTGTCGTGTCTCAGGGAATAGGGAGGCCCAAGGAGAGGGAGAGAGATGGGGAATGGCCAGTCAGTAGAGCTGCCAGAACACACACAATATTTGTTGATTGAATTCTCCCTCTCTTATGGGACCAGTTCATAGTGTGACAGAACAAATACAACAGTAATATCAAAGATCACTGATCACAGATATAACAATGATGAAAAATTTTGAAATATTACAAGAATTATCAAAATGTGACACAGAGACACAATGTGAGCACATGCTGTTGGAAAAAATGACTTGGACAGAGTAGTTTGACCACAAGGTTATCCCAAACCTTCAATTTGTAAAAAATTAAATTTTTTAAAATGCCATATCTACAGGGACAGGTAGGTGATGCAGTGGAGAGAGCACGGGTCCTGGAGTCAGAAGGACCCAAGTTCACATTCTACCTCAGATACTCAGCTGTGTGATCCTGGGCAAATCACTTAACCCCATTGCCTCCCCACCAGCCCACCAAAAAATGTAATCTCTGCAAAGCACAGTAAAGTGAACTAGAATAAAACAAAGTATGCCTATACTATTTGAAACATAAGTATGGGAAATGTCCTGAGATATTTTCTGGGCCCAGTATGTTTACCTAAGTTCTACTATTAGAAAGCTACTAATGGTAATCACAGTGTGATGTGTCACCGGATTTGGAAAGTGGAAACACTGAAGGGGAAATAGGACTCCATTCAAAGCCCCACCTGGAAAATATGTCCCAAAAGTGCACAGAGTTTGAGGAAATGAGGTAACACCTGAGGATTTTCTCTGAATTATGTAATAGAGAATAGAGATATAGAGAAAATTAATGTTAAATTGATGTTTAAATTAATTAAAATGCATTTTTTTCTCCCTAAACCATTTTTTTTTATCACCAACACCATTGTCATTATCACCAGTCCACCACAACATCAATAATAACAAACGTTTAAAAGTTGATCCTAGAAGACGGACTTGCATGGAATATTAACCAGCTTGTCCCTTTGTCTTGTTACCCTGGAATACAGTGTACTTATTAAATGCAAAATGGAAGAAGTGGACTTTGTCTCAAAGATGACTAATCTCATTTAGTTCCAATCCGATGCAACTCCATTGAAAAGTCAGATCTTTCATTCTCTCTCTCTCTCTCCCTCCTTCCCTCCCTCCCTCTCCCTCCCTCTCTCTCTCTTTTCCTGTTTCTCTTTCTCTCTCTCCCTCTTCCTCTCCCTCCCTCCTTAAAATCCATTTAAAATAAGCAAACTAGATTCCAGGTTAGGCAAATTCATTTGCAATCCTTATTTTCCTGTTAATCGCTTGAAAACATATTACAGAAAGACTCAGGTCCCACATATCTCCACAAAAGTGCTCTTTCAGGTAGGTGCTGAATGTATTCAGAGCTCAAATTCTCATTCAAATTTCATAGCAAGAGAAAACAACCATGGACATTCTGCTGGGAAGTTCTCAACAGACCTGGGACTTAGGCTTCCTGGAATCCTTAGTTTACATCCCTCAGAAAAACTATAGAGTGAGAAAACCATATCTTTGTTACCCCAGTTCTGAATTCTCTTCCCTTGCCTTTCAATGGAATCTTCCTTCTCTGCTTGTTAGAGTCCTAGTGCCCTTATACTCTCTCTAGTCTACTCTTAAAAAAGAAAAGAAAAAAGAAAAATCTTTTCTTTTAAAAATCTGATAAATATGCTCACACTGAAGTGATAAATATGGGTGTAGCAGAAAGAGCACTAAACTAAGAATGAAAAGATTTCATTTTATATCCTAAGAATACAAATACTGGCTTTGTGACCTGGGGCTATCACTTATCCTTTCTCAGCCTCAGTTTACTCCTCTGTAAAATAGGTAGATCATCCATAAAAACCTTTCCAGCCCTCTGATTCTACAAAAGACCATGATATACTGATCCAAACCTAAAGCTTAATGTATATTTGCCCCCGAAGGCATTTCACCAATACCTTAAGCCAAAGGAATAAATGGTGGGATTTCAGGCATCAGCTAGAAAGAGGGAGAGGTATTCTTTTAACTATTAGGTGCCCCTAAACTCAAGCCAGATTTGGGGGAACTTGTGGGGATTCTGCGTATTTACACAATGAGCCAAAAAATGACAAAATGGAAGATAGAATGGTGAGCAGGAGTAAGAGATGAGACCTGTATACAAAGGTGAAGGGGAAAGGGAAGGTGGGTAGAGTGAGAGGACAGGAACTAGAGAATAAGAAATATTGGTGTTTCTGTTACCTTTTGACCTTTTTCCTTTGAGATCTAGTTCAGTCTTTCCCCCATTCCCCTCTTTTTCTGTTCTCCCTATTCTGTCCTTTTTCTTGCTTTGCCTTCTTCATCTCTCCCTCCCTCCCTTTCCTTTCCTCATTCCTTCTGACTTAATTGACTAAATATGTACTAAAATGTATTTTGTATTATGTATTATTTTATTGAGTAAATTCATGTCTCCTTCTACTTAACCTAAAATATAATAACTATATACCTTGAACCACATTGTATAATACACAAGAAAAGACTGTCTTTCCCAATATACCTGGACCAAGAGGTAAACTCTCACTGAAGAAAAAATAAGAAAGCCATTTTCCATGAGGCATGTGAGACCATGATTCAAGGTGATCACATGGAAGTAAACTTCTAAAGGAAAAGAAGAAGAACGACAGATGATGCTTGTGTTCATGATTAGGAGCTGGTGAAAGCATGAAGATGACCATGACGAGGGTGACAAACAGTACTTGAGACCAGACAAGGAACTTCATGGAAGCTGAGAGCAGGCGAGATAATTAGTAAATACATATCCAAGCAGCAACTCCAAGCCTTTCTGCACTGAAGGCTTAAGATCCCAGTCCTCATTCTGGATGTATGAATCTCAGGAGATAATTTAATTAAATGTCTTACAGTTCCAAAACCACATTATATTAATAGGATGACCCATTGAATAACTATGATTTGTATCTGAGTTATTATTTTGGGGTTGCTGGTTTTGGTTTTTAGTTTTTGGTTAGTGTTGTGTTGTGCTGTGTGTTGTATTGTGGTATGTGTGTGTGTTTAATCATGTGGGGACAAGTAAGCCAGAGAAATGATACCACTAAAAAATCCCCACATTGAATCTGAGTACTTTAAGGATCCAAAATAGTTGGAACAATACCATCCACACTCCCTAGAATGCAAGTGGTTGATTTTTTTTCCTGTAGGTCAGGATTCCTCACCAGAGGATCATATGTTACAGACAAAAGAGATTTTAAGATAATCGGGTCCAAGTTTAAACAATTTACTAAAGGTCCCATGAATAGTAAGCAGAATAAGAATCTGAATCCAGGACTTCTAAGTCCAAACTCAGTGCTAAATGTTACTACTGAAAGCTAGGGGATCTCTCTCTCTCTCTCTCTCTCTCTCTCTCTCTCTCTTTCTCTAACAGTAGAGGAGTAAAGCATAGAAGAATAATGAGAGTAGAAGGGCACAGAGGAAAGGTTATACATGAGAGGGAAAAGGTTACCAATCACTGTAGTCCAATGTACTTCCAAGAGGGATTCCAATTCAAATTTGACAAATATTTATAAGCCATGTCTTCTAGGAGGTTTAGAAAAGAGAATGGTAATTGCTATTGGAATATACTTGGAATAAAGGATTTTTTTAAAAAAGGAGTAATTCACATACTCTGGGATAACTCCAGAAAGTGAACATTTTGCAAAGAAAATGAACATTTTTTCAGGCTGCAGGATCCTCCTTTATACATTTCCAATGTTGCATTAATAGGTAGTGTTTATATGGAGTTTTAAGTTTTACAAAGAGTTTTACATATATTATCTCATTTGCTCTTCATAATTATATAAGGTAGATGCTAGTGTTATCCCCATTTTACAGATGAGGAAACAGACTGAAAGGGGTTAAGGAAATTGCACAAGGTCACATAGCTAGAAACTGTCTAGTGAAGAGTTTGAACTTCACTCCATTGAGTTTCAAGCCCAGCACTCTATCTACTGTGCCTCTCAATTCATATTAGTCATATGAGACTGTGGCATCTACCATACTCCATCCTTAAATCTTTCTCCCACAATTACTCTCATATTTTCTGAGATAACCCTGAGAGGTAGTTAGAGACAGCAGGACCACTGGTTTTCCTTGCTTTTTCTTACTTTCCTCAGTTTTTCATAACTTTGACAAAAGAACAAGATCTAGGATCTTTTAGGAGTCTAGTAATTCCAAATATTCCTTTACAGACACAGCTGACAAAATCCAGAAATATCCTGTGTAAAAGAAACTCATTAATTTTAAAAGGGTGTTTGATTCCCAAAGGGGAGACATGCTTCAATTGGAGGGTTGTGATGTCACAGCAGAACTTCATTAGTGTGCCAATTAGAAAGGAGTAATGAAAGCAACTAATGTGAAATGTAAATAACTGCCTAATTAGTTGTATACTAAAAACTGGAGCCTCTCCAAAGTCATCAGAAATGTCCATCCATGGCAGCTAGGTTTATAGAGAGACTAAGGAAAGTTTAGTGTATTCACTGCCTTCACAATTGGGAAATCACAGAGAGTTTCCACAGTGGCAATACATCAAAAGAGCCTTGGGATACAAAAACATCTCTTATACCAAGAATCCTGGCATTGTGTCATCATGGTTAGGTTCCTAGTCTATAGTGATGGTTTTCGAGTTTTTTGGACCACTACAATGAGGCAAAATATCCTACTGACCACACTTACCCCAACTGCTCCCATTTATCATCTTAATTTGATATGTCAAAAGATACCTGACTTTATTATGCAGGTGCCAAAGTTTGGAATCTTTCCTTCTCACTCTTCAACCACTAAGTCCCCTTTTAAATTCTATTCATTTAAATTCAAACATTATCTCCTCTATGAAGTCTTCCAAGATACACACACGCACACTTTTCCACCTTGGCCCAACTAAAGAATATGTTCTTTAATGATCTAAAGCACATTTTGCATATTTGTTTGCATTATGGTTTTCAATGTATAAATTCTATACAAATTCTTGGCATTAAGTCATAAAAAGATAGGAAATGTATACTACCAAAGATTTCTATTTCTTTCAACATTTAGTATAGTACTCTGTATTCAGTAGGTACTTAACAAATGTTGATTGAAATGAACTATAAATTATTTTCATGTGTTGCTGTAACAAAAGAAAGAAAAAATTCATCAGCTAGCCCAGCTAGGCTGGTCTTCAGAAGGCAGTGTGTCACTTCACCTATATTCAAAGCCTTCTGAATTTGTCAGAACCTTGGTACTCCATTAATATGACTACTGGTCACTGACCAAAAAGGGAGGTAAAAAAAAAAAAAGAAAAAGAAAGCAGGTTAGTCCAATCAATGAAGAGAAAAGTGCTGCTTTTAATGATGAATATCCTAAAAATAATTAGCTCATTCAGGAAACAGAAATACAGAGTATCATATCACAATCGGGAATACAAAAAGTAGTCCACAGACCACTTAGAGAAGTCTTAAGGAACTTACTTTGTGAACCACAGATCTACTAGGACACTGGTGAAGTCCATTATTCAGTCTAGTACCGTTAACTACTCTACAAAATGAACAGAATGGATATTATACATCCTTCTACTTCTCATGCCATGATTTTTTTTCAGAATTGGGCATTTGTATAGAATATGTGATGATACAAAGCCATTCTGAACCTGCAGAGAAAGTCTCCACTCAAGAAAGCTATCAGTGAAAGGGATACTGCCCAGCAAAAAAGGTAAATTAGGAAATTCAGGTCATGCTTCCATGCTTAACCTGACAAACACGCCATGAGATACTGAGCATTCATCAGTTTACTGAGATCATATCTTTTGGGAAAGTTGGTGGAACCCAACAGACCTACTCATAAATCTGTACAAATGTGTTGACCCCTGCAGATCCTAGGGTTTTCCAAACCAATTGAACATATTCATCCCTTGTCAATAAGTATTTATTAAATACTTATTATGTGTTGGACACTGTGTTAGGATTACAAACACAAAAACCATAAGAGTACCTCCCCTCAAGGAGCTTACATTCCATTGGGGGGAAACAAAATGCACATATGTAAGTATATACAAAAATTTAGGCACTGTAGCTGGTAGGATCAGGAAAGATCAGGTAGAAGGTGGCTTTTGAACTGAATTCTGAAGAAAGCACAAAATTCTAAGAGGTCAAGAGAGGGAGGGATGGAATACATTCAAATCGTGGCGGGTAAGCTCAAGCAACTTTAACAGGTTTCTCATATTTTGCATAATTAATTCAACTTTCAATACTCTACCTATCAAATGGAAAAGCACCCTACAAAATTTTTTTTCAAAACTGTTCAACTTTCTTTGTTGATATTAAGGTTTATTCTACCATCAAGAACTGGCTCAAAAACACTGCTTCAATTTTATTGCAAGTGTAGCACTGCTTGCCAAGAAAAACTAGAAATCTTCCTTTTAAAATCAATTAAATTGATTTAAAATTTCCATCATCATAAAAGACAAAAAGATGTCTAAAGACCAAAGTGAAGTCTGTTGTCCAGAGAAAACAGGGGATGCAGGCTTCCTTCAGAGGGGCCTAATCCTAACAAAAGGGCATTACATAAGACAAATGATTAAGGAAAGCAAACACCACATTGATGGGAACACAGTCTTGAAAGGGATCTACTATTCTAATAGATTCAGGCAAAACTGCCACCAATTTTGTTTCACTGTAGAGTTGTGAGTCGCTGGAGTTTCCTTGTTCATTTCTTTGTTTGTTTGTTTTCCAAAACACATGTTGCTGTATCTGGAAACTAACTAAAAAAATTCTTTAAGGATTAATAAATTAAGAGAGGATAAGAATAGTCACCACATCACGATAGTCGCATGACAAAGTTATCAATAGAGGAAACAAAATGTTGAGAAGTATCCTAAGCAAAAAAACGAGGGGGAAGGAAGGCAAATTAAAGCATAGGATACTAGTTACAACATAGACCCCAGTAAAAAGATGAAAGGAAGATAGCAGTTCTTGAAACACCAGCGAGCAGCCATGAAAGAAGGAATTTTTTTTAACACGAAGCTTAGAATCTCACAAGTAACGTATGTTCCATATTATGTGGCGGTTGCTATGGTAACAACCTTTATTTTCTGAAGCAGTACACAGATGTGTACAACATACTAACTTGCTGGTAGTAAATTACTGCTTTCCCGGGCGTTCAATAACTTAAAAATCTTCTCCTTTTTTTGGAAATCTGAGAAGTTTTGTTACTGCTAAATAAGTCTTTTGCAGGGTAATTTTCCTTGTATTTTACAAATGAGCATGTTCTCAAACAGGCCAAGAGAATGTGATGATGAGAAAATGTAGTACATCATGGAGCAGAAGCAGGTTCAGCATTGCTTCTGTAAAGATTTCATAGGAAAATCCACTGAAATGAGCAGGAAATTATTTTAATGAATTAGGCCTCACGGACAACAAAAGTGCTACGAAAAGAAGATGCCAGCCAATAAGGTTGCCCATAAAGCTATTTATTGATTCTTAATATAAAATGTGCCAGACTCATAGGTTTGGAATAAGTAAAAAATTAGTTTCTTGGAAAAATGTTATCACAAATATAATTTCACCAACTAAAGCAGTGAATGATAATACTCATGCAGGAAAAATAGGGCTTGGATGGAAGTTTACTGAATCTCAGAAAGGCCTGTCTCTGTAAGGAGAAAAACGACTTTCACCTATTCCAGTTAAAAAGGTATATATGCTTTTTTAAATAACCTGCATACAAAATAGAAACTAAATTGTCATATATTGAAATATTTTGCTCTTTAGGTTTTTGTGAATTATCAACAAAAAATTCTTAAATATTTCCTACATATAAAACACTGTTTTCAGCAAGCTGAAAATGTGTGTTTTTTTCGTGTTACTTGTACCAAAGTATATATCATAGAGATTTCAAGGAATGAGAAGATAATGTCCACATACCTTAACTTCATTTTCAGTAAGATTACTGCCACCCATTGTGTATCCTGAAACCAAATGATCATTTAATATCCATAATTCATTTCCTGTGACAATACCAGATGATTTTTATAGGTTAAGGTTTACTTCCTAGAACATAATTTTTAATTTAAAAAAATCATACGTGTAACACTTAAGAGGTAAGTCCAAATTTCTAACATGAGAAAAATGTCTCTACTTATAAGAAAAGGCACGCAATGTATTTGGTGAAAAGTTAAAAAGCATTCCCTCATTTAGAAAGCCCACGAACAACTCTGGGTATAGATTTTCTGAACCAACATAAAGCACTTACAAATGTTAATTCTGGTCACAATGCATTTATATTCGAGTTCAAAAATACTGCATCCCCCAAGGATGGTAAAGAATGACAGAACAAAGGACAAATGAATACAGTATAGATAAGAACTGATCAATGGGGGGTGGGAGGGTAGACTTTGTTTCTAAGCATAATTAAGTCGTTGTTAAAACTTTTGCTACGAATTCCCGCATTCACTCATCTCTGCATCTGCCAAAGAGATATTAAAATAGGCCTGGGTTTTTATCCATTCAAATCCTTATGTTATCAGAGAGAGAGTTAAGTTATAACCTAATAGAGGTTTCTAGGCTAGGACCAAGAACATAGTGGAAAGGAGAAGAGAAGTACTTCCATGGTGGGTGCATTTTAAAAGTATTACTTAAATTACATTTAAGTCATCAGACAATTAGAAACTTTCTTCTCCTTTATATTTATATGGCATATTTATTGAATTGCACAGTATGCTTTTACAATAAAGTGCTTTCTACGTTGGTTCCTTTGTTCATCCAAAGTAAAACTGACACTTATCCTTTTATAAGCTATTCTGAGAACATTTTCTCTTCTTTGAAACTGATTGATGCACTACTTTAAATGTTCCTGCAAGTATCTTTTCAATTCAAGTTTTTGCATAATGTAATAAGAAGATAAAAGAATTCTATACTTCAACAAGAGACATTACAAAGCAAGTAGAGACATTATCAAGGACATTAACACGCTCCTAATAGCAATAAAACCTTTTAACTGTCTGCTGTAGAGCATGCTCCTACCAAACCACCACATATTATGGTAATTGGCTCCAATTTCTGAATCTTACATTGTAAAGTTACAAAGAGTTAGGTAGAACTGAAAAGCACAAAATACCCAGAATACCTAGAATTACCCAGCCTGTCGGCTTGCCCATTGTCAGGGTCTGGGCTGCTTCACTGTTCTGTTTGGTGCTATATCATAGCTTTGTATCACGCCTCCCTTTTATTTCCACAGCCAGATATAAATACAAATTTTTTAAAATATATATGACTCTGGTTTCTAACTCCAAAGCATCACTGGAAGTCAAATAACATTTTCCTCTGAATTTCCATGTAACAAATGGGTTCTCTGTGCATGCCGATGTCACATCTCATTCACTTTATGTGTTCTCTCATCATGAGAGGATAGAATGAGGGGAAAAAAATATTCCAAGAGGATGCTTCAATTTTTCCTTACAACACAGGACTAAATTATGTGAGTAGTCTATGCCCCACCCACTCTGGCCAAAAGAAAATAACGTCTCAAACTAAAGTGGGTCCCAGGTTTTATTAAAGTAAACAGCAGAAAAAGATATTACTTGGCTTTATAGCTCTTGCATAGGAAGCAGGGTAGTGGAGAAATGACATGGGTCTTTCCCCAGTGATTAACCTGCCGTTTATGGTTGTGTTTCCAGATGACGGACACGCCATCATACAATAAGGTTCTTCAGAGCCTAGCAATAGCAACCTGTCTGCTTGGAGAGGTGAGAATCTATCAGTATCCAGAATCATGCTCTGAAAAAGCTGTCATTTCATGTCTCCAAAACAGTCTCTGATTTAATGTATGAGATGTCAAGAAGGAAGGGACAATGAAAGAAATACCAAAGAAGAAAACTATTTCAATTAAGAAGCATTTCTACAATAGTTCTTGGAAATCACAAAAAACAAAGCCTGTCAGACGCAATCTGTGTTTAAAAGGTTGATTCTGTTATACTTACAAATACCATGCGGGACAGAAAAAATACACATCATTAGCACCGGAAAAAAATGAACTTTAAAAACTCCTCAGTCGAGTCTATATTTTTCTAAAATTCCCTAATGGAGATAGGAAAGATGCTTTTTTTTAGTGAAAGGAGTAATAAGACTGTCAAAGTGGGGGGAAGGAAAATCACATTGATCTGAATATAGTCTCCACACATGTAAGAAGAAATAGTGTCAATATATTTTTCTAGAATTTAAAAAAAAATCTCTTTGCTGCTAATAATTAATAGCCTTTTAAATGAAATTGTAAATTAACTTTTTCAGTGCCATTTCCTTATATCGTTTGGTTATCTTTTTCACAGAAAGATAACTATTACTTCTACAATTCTCCAATCACTCCAGTAATCAAAGAGCTAAAAAGAGAATTTAGAAATGTATATTAATTTTCAGACAACCTTCTAATCACAATAGTATTAGCATAGAGATAAACGTCATAAAGCAATGAGGTAAACCTATGCCCGTGATAGCAACATTACCCAAGACCTAATTTCTCTTTTTAAAAAACCACCACAGTACATTTGCTTCCGAAGAATATTGTTTATTAATTCAAATGAAACATACATAGTATTTCCGACCATTCCTCTACTTCAAATTTTTCTTATCATCTTGTGGGTTTTTCATTTCTCATTAACTATCAAGAGGGCTATTGGCTAGTGAAAGAAAAAATCAACTCACTCGATGTCCCATTGCTTATCAATTTCAATGGCACACAGCTTTTCAACAGGCTATTTCTGCCTCCTTTCTGAAGAATCAAGTCCTTCTTGAAGGGGGATTTTTAAGGAGAAAATGCACTCCCTCATCATGGAATCAAGAACTTTTCCAAGTGAGTCTTCTCAAGGCAATAAGGACAAAGACTCCAGAGCTTCCTCCAATCAGAGGAAAGAGAATCAGTTTACCCAGGATCTCCTTAAAACACTTTAAGAATCTAAAATCACATCGATGCCTCTAAAAATAAACATAAGAAAAGAGCACCGTTATTGATTCACAGCAAAACCAAGGAACATTGTCACTTATTGATAACACAAAACACCCTCCAAGCCTTTAGTGATTCCTAACAAAAAGTCTGCCACTGAACAAAAGTTTGAATCATCATATTAATATATTAGAGCAAAAAAAATTATCACAGGAGGCACTTGGAAATTAATTAAAACCCAGGATTCGTTTGTTTGTGAGGCAAGATAAATATCACACATGGGAAAAGAAGTCTGACAACCTCCATAGTTTCCAGAGCCAAAATTAGGCTCTGACAGCTACGTCTCTCTTGTATGACTCTCCTTGGGGTACGCAATACAGATATATGGAATATGAAGATTTCTGATAGAAGTATTTATTACTGACACTTCCGAAACATTCCATGGGTGGCATCAGCAAAGGATGCTCAAAGTCAGACAGAAATGTCAGATTTTCTTCCAGGTTTTTTCTCCCCCTTCTATTTCTTTCCCCTCCTTCCCTGCCCCCACCCTTCTTTCTTTCTTGCTCAATATCCACTTCTTTAGAAGTTCAACAGCGGCCCCTGGTGGGCATCATCCATTCTCTTTAGCATTTAACTCAATTGTTTGAGCTACCTCACTCCATACTGTGTATTAAAAAAGGGAAATGATTGTTTGTGTGCTCGGAACCACACCAGTGCACCAACCTTGTGTGTCAGTGTTCAGAATATGACCTCCCCAATGTACAAATGCAATCCTTTGTGATGATAATTGGAGCTCATTTCAGTAGCTAAAGCTTGGGATTGGGGGTGGGGGGAGGAATATATATGTAGTCAACAATAAACATCTGTCTCAAATGTCACATTCATTTTATGCATGAAGACCAATAATTAACTGCTAAATAATATGCAGGGATACACTTGTGAATAATACTTACCCAGAGCATGACTTCACAAAACACAAGGTGGCGATCATTATTCTATTGGAGGCCTATTGTGAATGATGAAGCATTCGAACTTAGCAAAGTGGAAAAGCCCAAACACAATTCTGTGCAAAGAAAGGAGGTCGCTGGGTCTCAGCCCAGACCCTACCCCACTGCTGCCTGCAAGCCCCAATCCCACCCTGCAGGAGAAAGAGAACATCGCTGAAGGCTTTGGAGCCAAAGTGCTTTTCAAGTCTAATGTTGCTTTTGTTACTCTGTAGTTTCTAGCCACAGACAGGAATTCTCCTTAGAGAAGGGATTTTCTTTTCTGCTGGTAGTGGGCAAGGCAGAGCAAGAAGTAATAGACTGAAGAATTCGGTTTTCCTGATTGGAATACCATATTACACTAGGTTAGTGAGGAAAGGGGTATGCATTCATTGCCTGGGAGTTGGCCATTTGAAAAGCCCCATAAATTAGACTCATTTTAGGGGAAAAGGAACTATTGGATACCTAACCAAAGATTATTCAGCTCTCTTCACACTTTCATTGTGTTTACAAGTTTTCCTTTTTAGATATGTCATTTTTAAAAAAAGGAAAGGTATATCTCAAAGTAGTTCCTCTAATGAAATGGTATTTTTTTTTAAACTAATATACTCAACACTCAACTAATAGCCTTTGGAAAACTGAAGTTAGGTCTGTAAACATGAAATTAAGGGGAGGAAAGGCTGAAATGGAATAATGTATGTAAAGTGCTTTGAAATCTTAAAGCAATATATAAATGTCAGTTATTAGATAGTAGTTCTTAAAATGCAGTCTTTTTAATCATCTTCCAGATGGTCCATGGCCTGGTTTCTAATAGCACTATTTTTTCTGTACCAGAGAGCTTCCAAGAATTCCCTGCTACCTTCAAGACTCAGTTCAGGAGTCACCTTCCACAGGAGGCCTTTCCAAGTCTCCCCAAGTGCCTTCCAAGTGCCTTCCCTTCAGAGATTAGCTCCTTTTTTATTTGAATATGTCTTTGAATATGACTGAACTGCATCACTTTTTTTTTTTTACTTTCAGGAGAGAGAGACAGAGAGAGACAGGGTCAGAGACAGTGAGAGACCGAGACAGAGAGACAGAAAGACAGAAACGGAGAGAAACAGAGACAGAAAAAGAGAAAGTTAGAAGGAGAAAGAAAAACAGAAAGGTTGTCAAGAAAGTCACAGGCTGGTATGGGTGTGAAATAAGCAAAAGGCCAAAATCTAATTTAAATTCAGAACAGACTCATTGTTAAAGTTTTCTCCATTACAACTTAAACTCCTCAGGTACAAGGATTGTTTCACGCTTGTCTTTACAGCCCCAACACCTAGCAAAGTGTCTGGGATATAGAAGGTGCTTTAATGAATGCTTGCTAATTGATTAATAAGGTAATCATGTCCATATTTCAGTTTCTAATATGAATTAATAATCTAGAGAGAGAGAGAGATGCATATGTATAAAATATCTCTTCTCATTTTTTTATTATAAAGTTATCTTCCCAGTACATCCCAGGTTTGTTTTTATTTTTTTAGTAGAACAAGATAATATGGGTGGTTCCCACAAGATCTTGTGCCTTACCCAAGTGGTACAACTAGAAAAAACATTAGAAATGCATCCAAAAATTAGCCAACTAAGTCATTGTTCATATTTGTTGATAATTTCATATTCACATTCCCCCCTCAGACACTTTCTATATATGTGACCCTCAACAAATCATTCAACTCTTCCATAAAACATGGTTACTAAAAATGTCTCCTTTACAGGGTGGTTGTGAAGATCAAATAATGTTTGTAAAGGTAATGAGGTATGTAAAGTCCTCTGAAAATTATAAAACACTCAATAAATGCCAGTTATTAATATTATTTTGGCACCACATGTAGGAAACAATTAAAGCTTCTCTTCATTCACAAAAGAGTTCACTGTTTCTCCAGATGAAGAACAACCATACGCCTAGGTTATCAAAATTCTTCTGCTTAAATTGGCTTTTATTTATTAAAACTGGCTCACCTAGAGTTTTTGATCCTATAATAGTTAGTTGAGAGTACTCCATCTAAACAGAACAGGAAAAAGAAAGGAGATTAAATCTGAATATTCAGAGAAAACTTTCAGTCCATCAGAGAATGAATCACAAATCTTAAGGGTAAGAAGGGACCTCAGTGGCCACTTAATTCAAACAGTACCTTTGCAAAAATCATACTGCAACCTATCTGACAAATGGTCATTTATTCAGTCATGGCATGAAGACCTTCAATGAGGAAGTAAGTGAGGCTGCCTCCTGAGGCAAATTATCAGGTTTTTGAAAGCCTCTGTGGTGGCTTTCCTCAAATCAGTCTACATTATTTCTTTGCAGTTAATGCCCATTTCTTCTTGTTCAGCCCTCTGGTCAGTCTCATCCCTGGACCAAGTGATAGCACTTTGAATACTTAAAGACAACAGCCGTGACCTTCTACATCTCTATTCTCCAAGCTAAATATTCTCGGATTAGTCAGATAGTAAAGCAAACATTTATGAAGCCTTTCTTTTGTGCCTGGCACTGCCAAGTGCTAGGGATGCAAAGAAAGGCAAAAATAGTCCTTTTTTTTTTCAAGGAGGTGATAGTCTAGCAACAGGAAGGACCAGCCTCCTACAGAAGCTATCATATAAAATTAGTCTTGAAGGAAATTGGGGAAACAGAGGCAGAAGAGATGATGAGGGAAAGGGCTCCAAGAACAGGGAATAGACAATACTTTTATTATTCTCTAATTAACTATATCACACTCATTACTGCAGCATTTCCCAGTATGTACTTCTTTCTTTAAGCTTTTTTTTACTTTTCCCTGTGCTCCTCCCTATCAGCAGAAGACTTTGCCTCCTACTTTACAAAGAAAAACAAAACCATCTGCCATGACCTCCATCTTCTCTACTGTTGCATACTTCAAAACTCTCCTTTCAAAATCCTGCTGCTTTGCATCAGTCTTAGAGAAAGACAGACATATTTCCTTGCCAAGGCCATACCTTCTACTTATGCTTTTCCGGCTATCCCCTTGATGAAGGGATGACTTTCTGGAATTTTGCCCCTTCAAACTCCACCTCTCTCCTCAATCAGTCTTTAGATACTGAATCTTTCCTCACTGCCTACAGATATGACCATCTCTTCCCTTTATTTTTTTTATTTTATTAAATTTTTTTTGAGTTACATATTTTCTCCCCATCTTTCCCCCGCCCACCACCCCAAAACAGTGTTTCCCCCTCCCCCAGTCTATTCTCTCCTATGTCACTTTTTGGTAGGGCAGAATAGATC
>CM053584.1:332155820-332185503 GCA_028627135.1 Pseudochirops cupreus | reverse complement strand
TGGGACTCAGTTTTCTGGTATTTAAATAAATGCACTATCTATATTTCTTATGTAGAGAGCCTGTTCCATTTTGTGATTAATAACTATATCAGCATATTTATAGTTACTGTAGGCATTGTGAATACTGCATTGCTGATACAGTGACACTTGCTCCAAGTCAGTAGTTGAGAAAATTCCTAACACTTGGCGGAGGATGGGTTCTGTGCCTAACCTTAACATTTAGATTCATCTCTAGTTAATCCCAACCTCTTTGTGGTTGAGACAAAATTTAGTTTACTGGAAAAATTTGGGTAACAAACTAGCAGATTATGTTACAGTGTCTGTAGATGGACAAACATCAGGAGAGGAAGTTGGAAAGAGCAGATATTTCTTGGGACTTCCCTCAGTTTGGGTCCTCCACTCTGAGATGCTTGTAGAACCAGTGACATTCATTGATATCTCAATTCTCTGCCACAGATTAATACTATTTGTTCTCTAGTGGGATGCTGGGCAGAGATGCCATGCTTGCTCTCTTGACTCCTTGAATCCAGACCCTTAGAATCTCTCCTTCCACTTCTGAGATAAAGTCTCCCTTGCTTGGGAATAACCCAGCCACTTATACAATGGCTTTTATTGGTTGGTGGAGGTGTACTGGTTCTGTTCACTCTGTTTTGATTGATTTAATTAAAAAAAACAACTCTGCTAGTTTGGGTATTGGAGCTAAAATAGTGATGAGGTATTCCCATTCTGCATTATGATGATGAAACTTCCTTCAGCTAATTAAAAGAGAACTAGATGTGATGATAGAATTTGGGTAGATTTAATTTCAGGTGAAATAGATTTAGTCATAGAGGAAATATAATTCATACATACATGCACCTGTGTTTACACTTATATACAACATGTATGACTCGAAGTCAAGTTTGTGCGAATAAACTTCAATCACATTTTTCAATGGCCGAATTTAATCATAGGCATACAACAAGTCTTTGGGTTCATTGTTTCTCCATTATACTGTTTTTATGCTTAGTTTTTTTTTCACTCAAATCAGTAGCTTTAATTTCTGAAGAGCTGATTTCCAATATTTAAAAGACTTCATGTTAAATTGAATGTAGTGCTGGAACACTTTTAGTTATGGCAAAGTGCCTTTCCATTAAATGGATCTGTGGGGGGAAAAAAAGATTTATCATGGTTAATGAATTCAGGGATTTCAGTTGCTGAAAGTAGTCTCATGATGCATAATATACATAGCATTACTCACCCATAACATCGTCAGGCTTGCTGCATAAGAGCTGCTAAATACATTTTGAGTATAATAAAAACTTGGCTTATTGAAAAGAGCATGATGCTTGCCACCTTCTCATTTTTGTATCTACTGCTATTGACTAGGGGTGGCGAATCTGAATAAAATCTATGAATTGCGTTGGCCTTAAAGATTACTTGCTAAACCAGTGTTATCACAGGTAATATCAACAATATATATATGAAGCCCTGAAATTCAGATTGTATTTTCTTGTGTGTGATTGCCTTCAGAACTCTGGTGGTGAATTTTATGAGCCACATTATCAGCTTCATAGTTTTGCACAGGTCTTGAGTCAAAGGGAAAAGAAAAAAAAACCCTTCTGTGGTGATATCAATTAAGCAATTCTGATTTTCTGTAAATCTCTGACTGCATCACTTTAACATTTATATGTTGAGAAAACATTAATAAATGGACATGTATTACTTAAAAAAAAACCCCAAGTATTTATTGCATCTAGGCGGTAGATAGTGTTAGACTTGGCATCAGGAAAGACTTAAGTACAAATCCTTCCTAGTTGTATGACCCTGGGCAAATCACTCTCAGCCTTAATTTGTAAAAAGACAGTAATAATAGCGTCTACTCCTCTGAATTGTGATATTCAAGGGAAATAATATACTTAAACGCATTATATAAATTCTGACTATAATAATAATATCTTTTATAACAAAATATAAATATTTTAAATATTGAACATTTTAAATGTGAAAAGTTTTAAATGACTTCACTTGAACATCATTTCAAGAGGTGATTTAGGAACATGCTATTTCAGATATGTGCCAATCTGCCATCTTTTAATGGAATTATCTAATATTATATTTTTGAGACCATCACTTAATGCTAAATTCCTTTTGAGGGTATCAGGAGATATTTTAATTAAGTTTTCAAAATTGCTTTTGGATCATCTTTAAAAGTCTTTACTGCTTTATTTCTATTAACAAATTAGTAATTAAAATTTAAAAGAAATAATCACAGTAGGTCATATTTTTATTAACTTGAGGTAGATAATGAACCTGCCCTATATAAAGACTGAGCTAAATCTTCTGAGAGACCAGGGATGGTGTGTTCTAATTAAGGTAATCCTTATTTGCATCTAACAAACAGCATTGCTACTTAGAAATTTAAGACCTTAGTGATGCATATTAGTACATTACCTCAACAAATCTAATAGAGATTTAATACTTGTATTTGAAGTAGCAATCTGTCATAAATTAGGAGCATTTGCATAGTAAATTTCAAGGATGTTATTCTTTGCAGTTTTATATAATTAAGGAACACATTAAACATTAAAATTTCATAATTTTTGTAGTGCTAGGGAAGCATGCTTTGTTATTAAACTAAGCCTCATTTTCATCTTCACATAACCCTATGGAAAAGTACTAGTTTAATAAAGATATAATTAATGTACAGTCACTGAGGTTTTTTTTCCTTAAATTTTGATGGCTTATACATTTAAAAAATTGTTTTGGCATACACAATGAAATAGAAGAAATCCTTTTGATTGTATGGAGAACACTTTATCATAAGAAAAAGGTAGGCCAGGAGATAGACCCTGAGAAACACTACTAAATGGTTATAAGCTACATTAGCTATAAACAAAGTGTTCTTTAAATAGAGGTAGGGGCAGAATCATTCTCTATTAGTCTAATGTTTTACAGTATTAATAGATACCTGAAGGCAGTTATACTAAAGAAATAAAAGACTCCTTTTAATTAAGAATGACAACTTTTCCCTCAAGGTACTGTTTATTTTGATGTTTAACAAGATATATTATTATTACTTTATTGTTCTAAAGAGAATTATTTTAGTAAATGTAGTTTTAGATAATGTACAACAGCCAAGATCACCCATGGTCATTTGAAATTTAATTTTAAAATTAAAATTTAAAAGTGAGTTCTTCTGCTACTTAGAATACCTCACTAGTCCTAGTGAGGACTCACTAGTCCTGACCTAGGCCTATGGTGTGAGTAAGTAGGTAGGTAAAGGAGGAGTGGAGAATATATTCTAATTCCTTTTTTTCCCCTCCCAAACTGATATATTTATATTTTCTTTTTGTTTTCATAAAAAGACTCCTTGGGTACAAAAGAATGCTCTTCCTAGTCCAAGCCTAGAAAAAGGAAGGGTGCTATGATTTTCCTTCTATGGTGACATACCTTAGCTCTATAAAGAGTGCTGTCCTCCGAGTCAAGAAGGCTAAGGTTCAGATCCCTTTAATTTGGGTTGTCACTTGGATGAGGGATTAGGAATGTTTTGATTGACTCAGGAGGATAGAACTAGGAACAATTGGTGAAAAACTTTTCAACCATCAGTTACCCAAAAGTGGAAAGGTCTTTATCAGAAGGGAGCGGGTTCCCTTTCTTCAAGCAAAAGATGGATGACTAGTTGTCAGATGTATTAGAAAGGAAATACTTTTTAAGTTATGTGTTGGACTAGGATTCAGGGGTTCCTGTTCTTTTTTCATATCATAGACGCTTTTGGAAGTCTGATGAAGCCTATGGACTCTTCAGAATAATTTTTAAAAATTAAAAAAGGAGCAGCTAGGTGGCTCAGTGGATAGAGTACTGGCTCTAGATCAGGAGGAGCTGAGTTCAAATCCAGCCTCGGAAATTTACTAGCTGTGTGACCTTGGGTAAGTCATTCAACCCCTATTGCCTCCAAAAAACAAAACAAAAAAATTAAAAAAACAAGGAAGTGCTAAATTCTAGTTAGAGGTTAGTGAAATTAAAGATGAAATATTTTTCCCCGTCTATGTTCATGTACTTTCTGAAATTTATACAAGGGAACTATATATACTACCTGTCCCTGATTTGCATGCTAATGAACCCCAGATTAATAAACCCTGTTATAGGGTTTGTCCACCAGTATGCAAATTAGGGACAGGTAGTATTTATGGACAATGAATTGGGGGAAGAAAGCAAGCAGGATTGCTTTCAGTTAACTGCAAATCTCCTTTAAGAGATGATATAAGGAAGTTATAGGAAATACCACAGGGACCTACTAGCTAACCAGGAGTGCTAGGAAGGTCTATCTCTAACATGAGTTAGAGATAGAGGGCTATAAGTCACCGAGTCTAACCACTTTTACTTTACAGATGAGGAAACTGAGGCTGAAAATGGTTTAATTATTTGCCCAGGGTCACACAATTAGTAAGTATTTGAAGCAGGATTTGAATTTGGGTCTTTTGATTAAGAGCTCAACAATCTGTTGGCTATGCCGCCCAGATGAAGAAGAGATTCTAGAATTACAATCAGTGTGATAGGATGCTTATTCTGTAAGAGGCATGATATAACTGGCCTGGGCTCTACCACATAACTAAGACTGATGAATTAATAAATAATGAAAAAAAGAATTTGTTCAGTACCTCTATGTGTTGGGGGGCTGGGGATATAAACACAAATGTGGGACAGTCCCTGCCTTCAAGCAGCTTACATTTTCATAGTGAGAGGCAACATGTAGGGAAATAGTGGCCAGGGGATGGAGTTTTGGTCTTGTAAGTCACAATAGTATTAATTTGGTTACTGTTACCAGAACAAGAGATGGAGATGGTGGGGAGGTATGCATATGATGGCTAGACAAATGTTAAGATGCTAAGAAAGGCCCTATCCCTATTTTCTTGTGTAGGACTGGATGGAATTGTTGTTATTAAGTTGTTTTTCAGTCCTGTCCTACTCTCTGTGACCCAACTTGGAATTTTCTTGGCAAAGGTACTGGAGTGGTTTGCCCTTCCTTTTCCAGGGTCCTCATTCTACAGATGAGGAGCTGACACAAACAGGATTAAATTGCTTGCCCAGGGTCACACAGCTAGTTAAGTGTCTGAGACCAGATTTGAACTCTCCTGACTTCAGGCCCAGCACTCCATACGCTTCACCACCTAGCTGTCCCCTGGATGAGATAGCAACTTAGAAAAGAGCAGATTCGTGCCTTTTGACTTATGTTAATTCTGGGGACATATACTCCCAATTCTGGGAGAGGCAAGCAGACTCCAGAACAACTTAGATTGTTACGTCTCTATTCATTGGGCAAGGATCTTACATTTAGAATATCAACAGCTAAATTAATAATTACAGATGTTCTAAAAAGTGTACAACTCTGAATATCCTTTGCCCCTTTTTTTCTGCTGCCCTGATGTTGTAGGAAAATGGAGTTTCAAATTACTAAAGAATATGTCATGTTTTCCTCTGTTTTATGTGTCAATGTGGTCAGTCAAATAATTCATCCCTGGATGGCTGTCCTGCTAGCATCTTCATTCCTAGCTAGGCTGCTCCTACTAAAGTATAAATAGTTCCAAAGCCTTTCTAGCATAGTAAGATAGTGAAAATATGACTGAATAGCAGGTCTTCTGAAAAAGAAGGCTGGAGCTTTTATTGAACTAGAAGTCAATAGAGTGATATGGCAGCTCCAAAACATAATGCAATCTTAGGCAACATTAAGAGGGTTGTAGTATTAATGACATATTCACCACATAGGATCCGCTACTAATTTATGTTATGCAATCTCAAGTGGTCCCTCACTGCTATAAGACAATCTTTTTACAACTCCCCAATTGACTTAATTTCCCACTTACCACATTAGCTCTTCTAAATGTTTTGATCCATTCTCAAACCTTCTGTAACTCCTACTTCCCCTATCTCAGCTGAGAACATTTCCATCATATTTCTCTGAAAAAATTAAAGTCATTTGCTGAGATCTTTCTCTCTCCTCCTCCTCTTCCTTCTTAACTCTCATCTCACAGATGCCTTCTACATCTACCTCTGTCACAAAATGAGGTGGTTCTTCTGGTCAAGTTGAACCCCTCCACTAGCTCAAGGAAAGGTGTATCCTGGATACCTTGTAAATGGGGCTGAGTTACTAAAGATCCTTGGAGTTGTTTTTCCTAGCTCAGGAAAATAATATTATTATAATATTATAAATAGTAACATTACTATATTATTAGTAATTAGTAAGTATTTTAGTAATTAATTTAGTAATTTGGTACTATTACTATTATATTATTACTAATATTAATATTAATAAAATATTAACAAAATTACATATTATAAGCTATCATAGGATTAGAACTGTAGAGTTTTTCTGCTACTGGGGCAGCTTTTATTCCTTCTAGGCAGACACCCATATAGTCCTGGCGCATAGTGATTCACTGACTGACTGACTATAGGAGAGAGTGACTGGCAGCAGCAAACATTAGGGGTAGATGAAGACCACTGGAGATTGATCCTAAGCCTTGTCGTAGCTGGAGCCTCTTCCTCTCCCTGGCTTATTGCTTGGCCTGTTAAGAAATTCCAATAGGGCGTGAATGAATTATGATTATTTGGATAAATTGCTAGAATAGTGGTGCATTTACTGCATCCCCTGTTTCTCTCTTCTGTTTTATTGCTTCTTGCGATGGGTGGCATGGTTTAATAATTAAGTTTTTGTTTGTTATTTAAAATTTTGCTTTTGTTGATTTGTATTTTAAACAATGGTTTTCTAAGTAAACATCAGTTTAATTGCATTATGAGTTTGTACTTTTTCTATAGGAATGTGATGGGGGGAAGGCAAGGAGTGGAATAATTGATTACACCAAATTCAGCTAGCTGGGGAAACTCCTTTCTGACCTGGTGATAAAAAGAATAACTTGGAAGCTCAGAGATTTACGAATTGTGCTAATTACATGTATTTTTAAAACTTTATAATTGTGCAGAGAAGAAATGTGGAGCCAGGACCCTGTTCTGGTCTAAAAAACTCTTTGAGTTGATCACAGGTGGCAGGAAAGTCAGACTAATTTTATAATGATGATGATGGTGAAGATGTTGAGATCTAGCTTGTCATCATGTACATACATACATACACAACACACACACACATATATATTATATATATAATATATATAATATATATATACACACACACTCATCTGATACAATAACCCTGTAAAGTAGGGGCTGTTATCTTCATTTTACAGATGGAGGAAACTGAGACAAATAGATGTTAAATGACTTGCCTATGGTCACACAGCTAGTACATCTCTGAGGCCAGATTTGAACTCAGGTCCACCAAACTCCAAGTCCAGCATTCTATCCACTGCACCACCTAACTGCCTAGATGTAAAGAAAAGGAAATCTGTGCTAGTGATGGTGCTAGTGATAGTGATAGTGTTTTCTCAAGGTAGTTGAAAACTTGGATATTAGGGAAAAAATCATGGAGGATATCACTACTAAAAAAAAAGGTGATACAGAGGACAACTATTGACCTAATTTTTTTCCCCATAAAACAAGCCACTCCCCCATACATACATTAAGATCACATGCTGTTTCTTGACAGATACAACAAAGCTTTGTTCAATAAGCTCTGATTATCATTAAGGGGGACAAAAAAGAGAAAGATGTATGTTTAGCAAGTGTCACAGAAGATTCAAATAGAAGTAAGATTATGAATGGTGAGTCCCTCTAGCTGCTCTTGTATACACATGATTTCAATAAGTCCTGTGATGCTGTAGAGCCATCTAAATGAGAGCCACATCTGATGCTGGTGCCATTCCATAAGGAAGAGCCATATAGTATTACTGAGAGAATATCCTGCACGCGATAGGCCTTTGAAGCAATAAGCATCTAGGGATAGTTGAAACCTTGAAGTAGATTCCTAAATGTGAATTCTAATACTCTCTGCAGTGAAAATCCTGTACATACATATGTATGTATGGGCATGTGAGTGAGTGTGTGTGTGTGTGTGTGTGTGTGTGTGTGTGTGTGTGTGTGTGTGTGTGTATGTTGACAGTCTGGTGTAGTGGAGAGAGGGCTAGCCTAAAAGTTAGGACAACCTGGATTAAAATGCCCCCATGACACTTACTAGCTATGTGACTTTAGGCAAGGTGCTTAATCTCTCAGTGGACCAGGCAAGTGTGCAAGGTGTAAGTTGGAGGATAATTGTAGATGGGTTAGAGGGAGTTTAGTTAGTCACCAGATGTCTCCTACACTGATGAAATCATATCTAGTTTAAAAAATATACATATATATACGTATACAGACATGTATGTTTGTACTAAGGGACTAATTTAATGGGCTAGCTGTCCATCCCACTGTTTATTGTAATTTGGGCAATATACATTTTCCATCTGCCTTTTTTTTCTTTGTTTTTTTTTCTTTGTTTACTTTAGTGTGGATGGTTGTACTAATGTCAGTTGAATGACTAAGGATTCTATTTAGAAGGGGTATCCATGGAACAGGGTGGTTGGTATCTAAGAATGAAACATTTGCTATCATTAGGAAATCCTATCTGAACCCTATGCAAAAAATTCTTCTTGACTCTGGTGAGAATCATAAAGAGCTTGTTTCTCTTTGTACTATGTAGATGTCTGGAAATATATCTTTCAGCGCCTTCAAAATTGTGTTTTCTTCTTCATCTTGAATTTCCCCTGTGCATCTTTGGTTAGCCAGCTTCACTTCCTGACTTCAGTTTAATATTGTGGATGCTTAGGTGATGGAGTTCAAAGATCCCTATAGATTCACCAGTAGGTCTGTTGCAGCTATTCATTGTCTTCCTTCTATTTTCACTGACAAATATTCTGAGGATGAAAAGGCGTAGTTATGTCTTACACCAAGTTCTGCAGCCTTGTTGACTGATTTTTACCATTTTGTGAGGCAATTCAGCTCCTAATTTCCTGTTGTTATTTTGTAAATGGCTTCAAATTCTAAATTGGATATGCTCTTGACAGTTGTGTCTTATCACTTGGGGAAGAGGTCAAATATTTCCTGACATAATTTCTGGGTTCTTTTGACCCCTTGATTGTGATGACTGTTTAGTATTGGTAAAACTTTTCTAAAAAATGGTGATAGATTCAATGTTTCTGCTTTTATCCATTTCCCATTTGTCAGAGTTGACAGCCTATTTAAATAGTTCAAATTGGGGTTACTATAATTGCATATTATGTCTTCTTTTCATCTTTACATTTCTAATCTTACCTTTTCTATAAGCAGTCAACAATTTGTTCTAGAATATTTCCTTGCTCTTAATATATAGTCAATTCATTTTAGTGCATTACTACTCAATGCCTACCAATTTCCAGTGCTTTTTGCCTCTATTTTAAAAAAAGAATTCCATTTAATAAATATTTAGTAAGTACAGTGCTAGACCCTGTGAATTCATGATATGTAGGTATGAAAATTCTGAGCAGTCTATAAGGCTACTTGTTGAAAGTCCCTTTCACTTCTTGATCCCAATTCTTTATTTTCCATTTTGGTTTTCACTGTCTTCCTCTTCACTTAGCACCATTGCACTGAAGTTACTGAATTTCAGGGCACATGTTAATTTGGTTTGGAGTATCTTCTCAAGTAGTTGGTAATCAAGCTATCAATCAGCACCCATCCTCACTTTGGTGCCTCTGTATTGGTCTTGTGTGGTACCTCTGTAGGGTTCTGGGACCTTTCTTTCTTTTGCTTAGTTCAGATGTGAATGAGGTTCATGTCATCTATTCCCCCTCATTACCTTATTTGTATAAATGTCTATTTGTGCACCTTGATTATGTGAGATGATTTTTTCCTAATCTTTCTTTCTCTTCCCTCTCCCTAGTGTATCCCCCTTTCTTCCCATTCTTTTCTTAAGATCATCAAGATATAACAGAATCACTTCTAGACCTTGTCTAACTGAACTCTTTATATGAACCTTAATGATGATAGGGTTCAGAGGGGACACATTATCATTTCCCTCCATTTGAATGTAGGCAGTTTATCTCATCTAGACCTTTATCATTACACATTTATACTTACCTTTTTATGTTTCTCTTTACTCCTGTATTTGAATTTCAAAGTTTCTCTGCAGCTCTGGTCTTTTCATCAGAAATGCTTGGAAGTCCTCTGTTTCTTTCAAAGTCCATTTGGTCTCAGTAGTGTTATACTCAGTTTTACATGGTAAATTATTCTTGGCTGTAGGCCCATATTCTTTGTCTTCTGGAATATCATATCTCAACTCTCCTGTGTTTTTAGAGTGGTGGCTGCTAAATTGTGGGTGAGCTTGATTCTTGTTCCTTGGTACTTGATTCTTTCTGGTTGCTTGTAGCATTTTTTTTTTCCTTTGACCTGGAAGCTCTAGATTCTGGCTATAATGATCCTGGAAGTTTTCATTTTGGAGTCTCTTTCAGGAGATGACCAGGATTTTTTTTTGATTTCCACTTTGTCTTCTGGTTCTAAAAGATCTGGGCAGTTTTAAGATTTCTTGAAAATATGGTGTCCAGGGTCTCTTTTTTTTTTTTTTTTTGGTCATGGCAGTCAGATAGTCCAATGACACTTAACTTTTTTGTCCTTGATCTCTTTTTCAGGTTAGTTGTTTTTGCTATGAGATACCTCAAATTTTCTTCCATTTTTTTCACCCTTTGATTTTGTGTTAGTATTTTTTGTTACTTTGTGGAATCATTGCTTTTACTTGGTCTTTTCTAATTTTCAAGGAGTTTATTACTTGGGCAAGGCTTTATACCTTTCATATCAAACTGTAAATTATCTTTCTAATTTTTTCTTCAATGGTTCTCATTTCTTTTCCATTTTTTTACTCATGTGCTCTCATTCCATTTAAAAAACACTATATTCTAAAATTCTTTTTTTTTTTTAACTCTTGCTCCACTTCTTCCAGGAATTCTAGTCGAGCTTATTCCCGAGCTATATTTTTCTCTGAGGCTTTGCTTGCAGATGTTTTGTAGTCATTCTCTTCTTCTGTGTTTGTGTCTTGAGTTTCCCTGCTACCATAATATAGCTCATTATGGTGGGCTGCTTCTGTTTTTTCCAGCCTGTTCTCTGACTTTGGACTTGATGTTAGGGCTAGGCTCTGCTTCATTTCTGGAGGGAAGATATGGGCTGGTCCTATTGTTGCTTTCTTGGGACAGTGAGTGTTTTGTTATTCCAGGATCTCAGGGACAGGCTGGGGACCTGAAAGCTTTCAGTCCTCTCAAAGTGGTCACACCCTGGGCAAGAATGATCGCTGCCTCCCAGTCTGAACTCTGCAAGTTACTGACCTGGGTTTGGGGCTGAGCAAGAGTAGACTGCTGCTAGATTCAGCCCTTTCAGCCAGATAGAAAGCTCTGTTAGTTCAGAGTGGCAGAACTTGTAGGGTCCTCTTTAGTCTGGGATTCCTAGGCTAGGTGTTTCAGTTGGGACACTCCTCTGGGAATGGCTAAAATCTGACCTATACCATTGCTGCTGCTACTGCTGACTTCTGAACTTTCTTCTTGGTATACTGTTCAATGCCTTCCTATTTCCAGTATAGGTTGCCTTAGCTTGCCCTGGGTCTGTGATATGGAACTGAGTAGTGGGTAACCAAGCTATCAGTTAGCACCCATCCTCACTTCAGTGCCGCTGTATTGGTCTAATGGTGCCGCTGTACAGTTCTAGGACCTCCTCTTTCTCTGGTGCACAACGTCATCCAGGATGCTTCCATCTTCCCCAGGTGTGCTGTTAGCCCAACCATTTCCCAGTGTCTGAAAACCTCACCACTTTTTTGTAGCGCTGATGCAATATTCACAGTGCCCATGGTCACTCTAAATATACCTGCATGGTGCTTGATCACAAAATATAACAGACTTTCCATATGGAAGACAGAAGCAAAACATTTATTCAGACACTAGAAAACCAAATCCCAACACCAGGAAACTGAACACACTACAAAGTAGCAGAGAGCCACACCATCCTTTAGCTTTCCCACAAACTAACACAAGCCTAGCTGTCACAGCAGGTGGAAAAAATCCAACTTTTACTCACAACCCTTTCTGTCTCCCTCGGAAGAGTGCTATTCTCCCAACCGTCTAGTCTAGCTCTGTTTCCCAGCTTCCTATGGACTCTGCTCCACCCACTATAGGCTCTATGTGACTACATTCAGCCTATTGAGGGCAGAGTTTATTTTCAAAGCAGGGAAGGTCTTCAAATTCCTTTAGGCTTTTTAAGGGGATAGGGAAGATCTTCAAATTCCCATTCCCATTACACTATCTCCTTAGGTTAAGCTGGGCTGAACAAATGACTCACTGTAACTTTTCTGGATTTCCTTACTAGAATGTGGTATGATGCATTTTCTAGATCTGACTGGAGAACTTTTTGTATGGGAGCTTGCTGTCCTGCTTGCAACCACTCCACTGTCTTCATCAATAGTTCAATTAATGTTCATAGATTCTGTAAGTGCTTTGTGATTCTCAGTACTGAGGAAATTAAAATTATGCTTTATCATTTAATAATTGATTCTACTTTTTAATTGACCCTTTCCTCCATTTTGTCAAGCCCCGTTTCTCAGCTACATTTCTGTACAATGTCAGCCACATTTCTCAAATGTGATTTGTCCTGGTTTGAATTGGTTTAAGAGCATGATTGAAATGGAACAGTGCTATAACTTATGCAAGTAGCACCTGGGACATTTGCTTTGTTCTCTGTACTGTACTCTTCCTCCTCCCCAAAGAGGATAATTTGAGACCTCTGTTTTTTTTTTTCCTGTAAACAAAAGCCAATTTAATACCCAAAGATAGTTCTTTTGCCCTTGTCTTTCCTTGTGAAATTAGGGGTGGTTTGATCTATTCCAAGTGGACAGTTAACCAGGTGGTCTTGATTTAGGTGGTTTTGATTTTCTAGTCAAGATTACATAAGGCAGTTGAGTCCTATAAAACAATTAACATTACTTAATTGTCCAAGAGGGGCATGATCATCCACACCTAAAGGCTAACCTACTTTTCCCAGCTGTTAGCCAGTTATGGTGTTCTTTGACCACCCAGAATTCCTCCTTTCCTGCATCTCTCTGACCTGACTGAGGGGGCCAGACTGACCCCCTTTATTAAGAGTCATATTTATCACTGTTAATAAACCATTATCTTGCTTTGAGAAAACATGCCTCAGTTTGCCTTTGTTGCATTTTATTTATGACACTATCCTCTGCCCTCTGTTGTCATGGCTGTTGTCATTATGGAATTGGAGGGCATAGTGAAGCCCTAAAGCTTGTTTTGTGTTTTCATTTGTTTCATGGATCAGCATAGCCAAAACATTCATTGCCTGGTGGCCAACCTTCTGTTGATACACCTTTCTGTAATTATCTGGATTGACTTGTGTACTTTAATACAATCTGCTTCTAGTCCTGTACTCATAACCACTCATTAAAATTTATTTTGTACTGTATGGCTTAGAAAATGAGAGAAGCCTCTAGCACATTGGGCAGCCCTTCTGTGGCAAAATTTTGGGAGGATATGCATAGGAATCACACAGGATGGGCAGGCATGAATGGGCCGCTATCTGTATCATTGGAAGGAATTCCTGCAAATGAGATCACAAATACATTTGAGAGAGCTTTTGTTATTCTTTGGGTACTACATGGTATATCATATATCATAGGGGCTCATCAAAGATAAATTATTAAACACATATAAATACATTAAACACACATAAATACAAAACAAATACTTTGCTTCATTGGCAATATGTAATCTGAAACAGTACTGATTTAAACAAAGTAAAAATAGCAAATAGGGACAGAAATAAAAAAAAATCAATTTTTATAGTGATATAGCTACTTGTGTTTTTTGTAAAGGCATAGCGAAATATCGCAACCATTCAGGAATATTAACAACAACAACAACCGTGCCCAAAAGACTGCTCTTTAATATTTGTCTCTTTTATTTTTCTCTGCTTTGCTAAGGTATCCATCTGTCTTTTTCCTTAAACTGTAAACTTCTTTTTGAAACCACTGGTGCTGTCAACCAGACTGGCCATTATTTGGAGCTTTACAAAAATTTATGAGTCTTTGGGGGTCCCTGGTGAATGCCTAAATTCTCTGAATAGAAAGAAAAATTAGAAACAACATTTACCTCCTTCAACCCCCACCTCACAGGAGAATTAAACTTTTTTTTTATCATAAGCAAACACTCACTATAGAGGTGAAAGATTAAGAAATTTATTGGGAAAGAATTCAGAGTTCTACTTTGTTTAGTGCTGTGAGCAATAGTGAGTGTAAGATACTACGATGGGTATAAGTGTCTGAGTATTATGCTTAAAATCCTAAAACAAAGAAGCAAAAAAGGTGTGAGCTGACAGCTAAAAGCATCATCGGTTTCCCTTGAATAGTGAGTTATAGTAGTAATTTCATTAATTTCTTCACCTCAGTCAAGATATGTAAGTATAAGTTGCTTAACTAAACATTAGAAGACCTATCTCATTTAACCTTTGGTCTTTTACTCTGTAACCAGGAGTAGTGAAGAAATAAATTAGTGTAACATCCCGTTTTAGAAAAAAAAAACCTGAAGATAAGCAGTGGGTGTAATTCTTTTCCTGTTTTTAATTTAATAGCAAGTTTATGATTTTATGCAAAACCATTTGCATTACATCTGACCCTCTGGGAGCTAGGTTTCCCCCCCTTTTTTTGTGGGTATAATTTTGCATCTTCAATAATCTGCTGTTAAATCCAGCCTGAGCTTGATTAATGAATTGTGATGAGCTATTGCATTAATTTTCAGGTTTGGTCTAATACCCTAAAAGGCTGCAGCAGTGCTTGGAGTTATTAATGCTAATAAACTCTCTAAGAAAAGCCATGGGAGGATAGTGTGAAAAAATAATGTGGAACAAAACCTCTGTCTTTTGGGGTGGGGGAGGGCTACACAGTGCTGGCACTGGGGCAGTCTCTATTTCTTATTGCAAAATGGGTTACAGAGCCACTAAATACAAGACAGTATTGAATGAGGAAAACCAGCTAGAGCTTCATTCTGCAATAATGTCCTCCTAGAAAGATTGCATTCCCTGCTACAGTCTGCCCCTCTGGCAAGTCAATATTCTGCCTATCCTTCAGTGTTCTATTTTCAGACACTGACCCCAACATGGACCTGACATCTACTGGTACCAGTGCGATGGAATCGTAGCAAGGTCTGAGTGGTGCTGAAAAAAAAAATCTTTGTTCAAGAACATTTATAGCTTTAAAAGGCAACAGCAAACAGACCCCCCGCCCCCCCCCAACTCCAAAAACCTCACCCTTTTCCTACCAATTAGATGGATTAGAGATAAAAAAAAAGAAAAAGAAAAATCAGTGGTGTAGTGATATAGAGTCCAGTTCCCACATTTTATAAAGTTAGTTGCTTTTATGGAGGATTTTCACAAAGTGTTATGACTGTTTATAGTTACTGACATTCAACTTTTATTCCATCCACTAGCTCAGCTCAGTAGCCGGTGTAGACTAATAGAGCTGACTTTTTTTTTTTAAAGCATTGCCTTAATAGAACAAAGGGAACTGTAATTCTCTTAGGGCAAATGCAGTTGTAGAGAGGTAAGAAAGGGTTCAAGATGTTAAATTAGCATAGGTGGAGGGAAAACAACCTGAGGAAAAGTATATTGGATATAATTTACTTCAAATTTAGAGCTGAGGGCTTTCTGAAAGCAGACCTACAGCATACAGAAACTCCAAAAGGAAATTTTATGTGTGTGGGTATATGTATTACGCACACATACACACACACATACATATTTATAATCTCTCTCTCTCTCTAGATGTTCCTATATAAACACACATACCACTCTAGTATCTTTACCAAGAAAACCCCAAATGGGGGGTTTATGTAGAGTCAGACATGACTGAAATGACTGAACAGCACCACATATGTATATATACTCCCACTACCATATATATGTTTATTAGAAGATAATTAAATAATTTATTTCATATGGGTGTATATAGGTATTGTGTGTGTGTGTGTGTGTGTGTGTGTGTGTGTGTGTGTGTGTGTGTGTGTGTGTGTGTGTGTGTGTGTGTGTTTGGTAATAGTAGTATTGGCCTGGGACTCACAAGGATTTAATTCTTGGAACACCTGATTTCTTGTGCAACTCTGACCAAGGTGTTATGGTATCTAGCAACACCTTGGTTTTCTTAGATGAAAAATAGGAAGAAGAGTAAATCATATGGGAATCAAATTGAATAAAGAAATATTTTTTGAACTCATGTTGGATATAGGTACTGTGCTATGTACAGTGGTGAGTTTTAAAAAGGTTTGACATAGGCCCTGTCCTCAAGGGACAAGGACATAAACCTCCAGCTCTTCCACATTGTATTTAATGAATTAGTTGATTATATTGTTGATAAAATTAGGATATGAAAGAAGGTCAGATTGCTGAGGGATGATGGAATCAGAGAATATCAGAGTGGGATTGGTGGTATATTTTAAAATCAATGTACCTATAAATATCAGGGAACCAAAAAGGGGAATGCTGATACTTCAGTGTCTAGGTCCATCAATCAATCAATTAAAAAGCATTTGTTCAGTGCCCAACATGTGCCAGGCATGTAGCTCCTTTCACACAAGTTCAGCTGACACCTGCAATTCAGTTTTTAGGATCAAGACTCCCTGTTGGAAGACATTTCTTGGAATTGGTGTATTCCCTTTATGATACCACTGGGAGTCAGAACTATGAAAACAGCTTTGAATCACAGATTTAAACCTAAATAGATGTGTTTTTTGACGAGTTACTTAGTCTCTCTGGTTTGTCTATAAAATGAGGGTGTTGAACTAATTGATCTCTAAGCTTCCTTCCAGCTTTAACAATGTATGCATCTATTGGTGCAATTCCAAAATTCATCAACATTTCTCATCTGCTCTGGCTGGCTCAAAGAATAGTGGGTCATTTCTGCAGATTCTTTCTTACTAGAAGTCCTCAAGACAAGGCTGCGTGAACATGTGTTGGGGATGTTGTTGGGATTCTCAGATAGCCTTTAAAGGTCCTTCCAACTCTAGGGAAGTGTGTGTTAACCTCAGCTTAGCTTTCACAAGTTATCACTCATCCTAAAAGCTTCTTAACTGCTAGGCTAGTCCTATTTACTCAGGTTCTAAAGAAAGTATTTTACTTCCCCTCCTGCCCCAGCAAAATCCAAGGATGAGATAATCATGTTAAAATAGCTCTAAACCATTATTTTTCTTTCCTGGTCTTAGAAGAATAATTCCAGTGGGATATTTCCAGTTTGATAGGATTCTAGGTACATGATTATGCCACAGATACTGTACTTGAAGCAATCTGTGTTTTGACGTGATAAACTGATAATCGCTTTACAGCTAAGTTGGTCTGCAGATAGGCAGTTAATATTGTGAAACTTCAATAAAGTCAGCTGTCAATGTAATAGATATTGCATGTGAACTTTCTGATCCTTCATTGTAATCCTTTGAATCTCCCTTATCCATCATTCCATAATACGTTTGTTTAGTAGGGAAACAGGCTTCTAAAATCTCACCATCAAAGGTAAGCCTAGACAATAACATTTCCAAATCTGACACACCGTTCTCAACAGCACTGTCAGAAGTCTATTTAGCTATCAAATTTAGTGAAGTGATGTAAATTTATAGAAGAATGGCAAGAGACTGAAAAGTTTTCCTTTTGCTTTTCTGACCAAGGAAAAGTTTTAGACTCAGAATCACAGAATGTCAAAGCTGGGAGGGACCTAGGGGCCGTCTAGTGTTACTTTTTCATTTTAGAGATGGTGAGATGGTAACACTGAGGCACAGAGATGGGAAAGGTTTCTCCAAGGGCACCGGAATATTTGATTAAAATCCAGATCTCTTAACTCCTTCCCAGATCCAGCAGTATGCCTTGGTGGATAGCTTGCTGGACCTGGAGTTAGGATGTTCTGGATACAAATTCTGCTTCAGATACAGACCCTGGGTAAATTATTTAACCTGACTCAGAATCACCAAATCACCAAATTTTGGAGAGAAATTAGAAGACACTGCAGTAGCCATCTAGATTAATCCATACACAAAAGGAACCCTCATAATATACCTGACAATATGCCATCTAGCTTCTTTTGAAGATTTCTAGTGAGAATGAAGTCACTAATTCCCAAGATGGTGCATTATATTTTGGACTTCTCTAACTGTTGAGAAGATTTTCCTGATATCAAACCTTAATTAGACTCTTTGTCACTCTTGTTTGTATACTCTGGTGCCAGTCAGAACAAACTAAGGTCCTCTTCTGTGTGAAAGACCCTCAAATACTTGAACCATTGTGGCCCTCCAGAGACTTCTTTACGGTAAACATCTTATGATATGTGGACTCAATGCCCTTTACTAGCTTGGTTTTGATTATTTATTTTTTAAATTTTATTTTATTCATTTTAGTTTTTTAGACAATTTTCTAAAACGTGCCTCTATCCTATACCTGTAAAGGGTTTAAAAAAAAATCGACTATAACACTTAACATTGATTCCTATTGGTTTTCGTTTTATTAGATTCAGCCCAATATTTTTGAGCCCTGACTCTTCCTTCCAGTGTGTTAGTTATCCTTCCTTCCACCCCCCACCTTGGTGTCATCTGTGAATTTGATAAGCACACCACCTATGCTTTTATTCAAGTCATTTATGAAAATGTGAAACAGTACAGGACCAAGTACAAATTATGGAGTTACTCCACAGGAGACCTTCTGTCAAGTTGACTGAACCATTAATGACTGCTTTTTGAGTCTGGACATGCAACAGTTTTAAGAACATCTGATTGTATTATCAGTGTATCTACATTTCTCCATTTTTTTTTGCAAAAATAATATGACACATTTTATTAGGATTCATAGTCCTTGGCATGAGGCAGATGCTTAATAATAGGGCACTGGATTTGTAGTCAGGAAGACCAGAGTTGAAATTCTGCCTCAGACACTTACTAGCTATGTTGACTGTGGGTAGGTCACTTAATCACTCTCTGCCTTGGTTTCCTTAGGTATAGAATGAGGGTAATAAGAACAAATGCCTCCTGGACTTGTTAATATAAAATATGATATTTGTAAAGTGCTTTGCAAACCTTCAAGTGTTATAAAAACACTTATATTATTATTAACTACTATATAAATATAATTACTAGTGGTATTATTATTGTTGTTGATAATTAAAAACAGAGGCTCAGCAATCTTTATCTCCTTGCTTTTTTAGTACATGACTATTTAGCTCTTTTGGGCCAGGTGACTTGAATTTATCAAAGGCAGCTAGGAGCTCTATTGTTACATCTTTCTTTTTCTGAGTTATCATCTACCTTTATTTTTCTATCATTTTAGTGCAAAGGTCATTTTCCTTTGTAGTTAAAAAAGAAGCCAAATAAAAACTGAGCAGTTTTGCTTTCTCTCTTTTGTCTCAGTTTCCTCATATGTAAAAGGGGTATATCTGCTGTTGTACCTATACCATAGGGTCGTTGTGACTTTGCAAAGCTTAACACATTACATAAATGGTACCTGTTATTAGTTACATAGCCCTCCCTCCCCACCCTCGCCACCCTCCCCATAAAACATTCAAGTGGTATATTTATGTATCTGCCTGTAAGTTTGCACTATATCTATTTCACTGACTTGTTGTAATGCATAACTTCCAATGGATAGGCGTTTTTCTACTAAAGGAGAATCAAACTATTAGCTGGATGGAAAATTTAGTTCTGGTGGTCATTAGGCTTAAAAGAACTATGGTTTTAACAGTGCTGGCAAAGTATTTGAAAAAGCAATTATAATCCCAAAGAAATTCACCTTTGTAAAAGAAGTTGGAGTGATTTACTGTTAACTATACTTGGTTATCTTGCCCAAATGGATTATCTTCCCAGTAATACCACAGGGAGGTACCTATGTGACCTAAGGGCCTAAACTCCAGGGAGAAATCAATAATAAACCAGCTTAGCTTTTCCAAGTTGTCACCATTTTAAAAAGTGACTTTCACTCTGTTTTCATGCTCCCCAGGGTATACACTGGTTTATCTGCAGGGTAAATGGATTTTACACAGTGTGGGGTTCAGTTCTGGGAGTAGAAATTTTCTTTGTTTAATTCTAGGAAATGGAGATAACTGCCAGTAGATTGTAGAACCAAACAAAGCAACCAGTTCTCATACTTAAATTAAGCATTTCTATAATAAAGTTACTAAAGAGAGCCATACAAACTAGAAGAGGTGAGGTCAAAAGTTGGGTTGTATTCAGAAAGCAGCTGTTATTCCTGGTGGAAATTCTGAAGGATTCTGACTGGTTTCCCTTGGAGCTAAATTATGTATTTCTTTTCTTAACAGTTTTATAATTCATTATTCTCATATCGAAACACATGAAATTAGGAGCTTTTCCTAGTCATGGCATAATTTAGTCAAATATTTACAGTTTAGGAAAAAATAGTATTCTCTCCTTAAAGACAGTCTAAGATAGTTAAAGACCTTCTTAAAGAATTGTGGAAACTACAAGGTTGAGGTACATGAACTTTTCCTAAACATATGGATTTAGGATTACATTGAAAAATACTTCTATTCAAAGAAAAACTTAAGGAAGCCAAAAGAATTATATCAGAAAATATACTTCTCCACACATCCATTATAAGTAATTCTTATATCAGCTTTGTTCATGGTATAGTTCTCATACAGTCCAGGTTTTGATGTCAGGAGAACACTGTTATTTACTGTTGTACCCTTGATGTGCCCTTGACAGTACCTTGCTTTACTTTTTAGGGTTGTTGGGTAATATGTGTTGAGAAGGTAGGGAGGAGGCATTCTGTGTCCTACTTATGGAATACCAATTCACTTCAATTATTCAATTTGACAAATATTTGTTAAATTCTTATTGTGTCTTGTGCTGGGCACAAAAGGGAGAGAGATATAAAATATTTGGTAAGAAGAAAACATAGTATCACTGTTAGGACATTGAGACACATAATTATAACACAAAATAATGCATAGTAAATATCTGAGAAATGCAATCAAAGTGCTATTTGGGGAGATGGCATTTGAGGCAGCCTTTTAAAGTACAGACTCTATTTTAGCCTGGAGGTGGAGTAGAAAGGAAATTCTAGGCATAAGCACAGGTATGATGGTGGAAAATTTCAGATTGTGGTCAGGGTCCGGGGAGGGAGAATGGAGGGTCACATTTGGAAGGACTGTAGAGTATATGGAATGAAGTAGTCTGATATAAGAGTAGAAAGGTGGCATAGCCTCAGATTGTGGACAGCCTTGAATGCCAGGATAAGAAGTTTAAACTTTTATCTAGTATGCAATAAGGTTTTGAGCAAAAGAGTGACAAAGCTAGATCTGGGTTTAAAGAAGGTGAATTTGTTACCGTTGTGAAAGAAGGGGCTACAAAAAAGATGAGAATAGAGGTGAAAAATCAATTGAACTTGACATATTTATTAAAAGTATAGTATCTACTATGTGCAAGATGCTGGAGAAGGAAATGGCAAACTGCTCCAGTATCTTTTCCAAGCAAACCCCAAATGGGGTCACAAAGAGTCAGACACAACTGAAACAACGGAACAACAGCATCAGATTTTGAGTTGTGTGGTACCCGACAGGTCAAATAGTCCCAACTCCCTCATTTTATAGATCGGGAAATTGAGGCCTAGAGAGATTAAATTAGATTTAATTTGATTACAATCCATTATATTATGAACTCTTTGAGGGCTTTTGTTGTTGAGTGTTTCAGTTGTGTCTGACTGTCTTGACCCAATTTGGGGTCTTCTTGGCAAAGATACTGGAGAGGTGTAATGGTAATGAAATTTGAAGATCCCTTTGTATTGTTAAGCTAAGAGGTACTTAGCACCTAGTTTCAAATTAAGCTTCTGTTAAAGAAACAGAAAGTATGAACCTCTGTTGCTGATGGAACAGGAAGGGGCTGAACAGGAAACCTCTGTTGCTGACATGACAGGAAGGGACTGAATAGGGAGGAGCAATACTTTATATAAGGAAAAACACTAGCTGGGGGAGTCAGAGCTTCCTGGGAACTTGTAGTGCTGGAGCTTCTTCTCAGGGCCAGGTAGAGCTACTGAAAAACTGTTGAGGAGCTTCTGAGGAGCTGTTGAGACTGAGGACCAGCCAAAGCTGCAGAAGACTGAAGAAGCATGACTGTGGTGCTGGTATTTTGTCGTTTGTGGCTTTGTTAACCCTTGACTTCCCGAGAACAGAGACTGTGAAGGATTTAAGGTGGACTGGACATAGTGAGCTTCAGTGTGGAACAGGGACTGCATGGAGAGTGGACAAGGAGCTGGGAGCTGTCTGCCTTTGAACCCAGGTGACAGTTTGGTGACTCCAGGTAGGAGCGGGGACCATAGAAGGGGATCCAGGGAATCTGAGAGCCTACCTCAGGTCAAGATGAAGAGATCTCTCTGTGGATACTGAGTAGTAACTGATTGAAGTTGTAACTTATTTCTGACCTTGAAATTGTAACTTATTTGTGACTGAGGGGTGGATGGCTTGTGTATTTTACACTACCCCTTAAGAGAGTGCTGAGTAGTGACTGATATTGTAACTTAGTGTGCCCAATGAGTAGAGAACTTTGACTTTTGTATTTTGTGACCCTTAAGGAGGCAAGCCTCTTAAGGATGCTTGAGTTGATTGAATGATTGAGTTACTAAGTGATTGATTGACTAAATGATAATACTTTGTTCAAAACTATATGACCACAGTGGTGAAAACTATGTGGCCATTTTAGTGATGTCATTGTGAATGCTGTATTTTGATTATCTGTGATAAGTCATAACATTGTGAATGCTGTACCTTGATTCTGTGAATGTTTTGCTCTGATTTGTTATTGAATAGAGTGTTCACTATACTATGTAATCAGAACATTGGAAGCTGTTTACAGCATTCTTCTGGAAAGCTGCTCATGTGTGGCTTTACAAGAGGTTTTCCATTTTCTTCTCCAACTCATTTTACAGATGAGAAAATTCATGCAAACAGGGTTAAAGGACTTTCCCAGGGTCACACAGGCTAGTAAGAGTATGAGGTGGGATTTGAAATCAGATCATCCTGGCTCCGGGCCCAGTGCTGTCTGCACTGGACCACCTAGCTAGCTGCCTCTTTGAGGGCAGGGACCATTGTCTTTTGTCTTTTTGTATGCCTAGCCTTAGTACAGGGTCTGGCACACAGTAGATGCTTACTGATAATTTATTAAGTTATTTAACCAAGGTCTCACAAGTAATAAGTGGATGAGCTGGGATGTGAGTTCAGGGCCTGTGACTCTTAACTTCAGTATTCTGTTGCCAATGAGGAGGTTTATATTTGATCCCAGAGGCAGTTGGAGCCACTTTAGATTTTAGAGTAGGGGTATGACAGGATAGGACCTTCACTGTAGGGGAGAGGGCAGAGACTGCAGGCAGGGTACCCCACATCCAAGGTATAATGCCATGCATGAGCAGCTTCCCAAAAGAATGCTACTGTGAACAGCTTTTAAGGTTTTGATTACACAATATAGTGAACACTCCATTTATTCCATAACAAATCAAGGCAAACATTCACAACAAATCACAATATAATATTTACAACGTTACATCTTATCACAGAAAATCGCAATATAGTGTTCACAACAGCTTAACATTAGAATGGCCACATAGTTTTCACCAAAGTGGTCACAGTATTTAGAACAAAGAACAAAAGAATAATTATCTGGTATCCCTAAGGGGGTTTGTCTCCTTACTTAATCATTCAATTATCTCACAATACAAGTCAGTCTTCCACTCATGGGGCAATCATAGGTTAACTTACCAGTCACTTATCTAGCAATTAGTCACTAAGTATCATTAATCACTAAATACAATCATTAGAAAATACACAACCCCCTTATCCCTCAGTGTCTAGTAAACTTCAATTTCATCACACATTCAATATCCAAGGAGAGGCCTTTTCTTCATCTTGACTTGGGGTGGTCTCTCAGATTCCCTGGATCCCCTTCCAAGGTCCCAGCTCCTACATGAATCCACCAAACAGTCACCTGGATTCAGAGACAGATAGCTCCCAGGTCCTCGTCCAGTCCTCCAAGCTGTTCTTGCTACACGCTGAAGTTCACAGGGTCCTGCATAGATCAAAACCTTTACAACTTCTATTGCCGGGAACTCAAGTATCAACCAAACCACAAACAAACAAAGTCTTATCCTGGTCATGCTTCTTCAGTCCTCCAGCAGTTCAGCTAGCCCTAGGACCCAGAAAAAATCTCAGCCTTCTAGGCAGCCTTTGTGGCAGCAACTTCAGCCTTCACCAGATTCTGGTCTTGTAGAAAACTCCAACTCAGTTGTTAGTCCAGTAGCAACCCAGCTCCCAGATACTGGGACAATTCTGCTTCTTCTACCAGGAGTAAAAATTCTTGATTCTGACTGCCTCTCTCTTGGGTTCTTCTTATATATACACATACACACACACACACACATTGGCTTCCTGTCTCAGCCAACCCCTTCCTGTTATGTCAGCAACAGGAGACAGAGTTCACACCTTCTATTTCTTTCTCAGAGGTAAGGGCTAAGTACCTACTAAATTAATTACAGTTACACAAGGCCATTTCAGTATTATAGGAAAGAGATAATGAAGGCCTGAATGACAGCAGTGAATGAGGGGATTAGAATGACAGGTGTGCTGGGTATAAACAGGCAGGATTTGTCAACTGATAGGATAATGGGGAGATGGTGAGAGAAAGGGAAAGCCATTGATGAGTTTGAGGTTTAAAACCTGAAGGACTAACAAGATTACAGCATCCTTAATAGACTGAAAAAGTTTTTATCTACCTTTCTCCTGATTGTCGCACTATATTAAATAACTGTTTCCATTTTCTGCTTTTATCAAGTCATTTACATGTATTTAACATTTTTTATCCTGGCTTTAATTTTTTTTTCAGATTCTGGACCTCTTGGACCCAATTGATTCTAATAGCTGTCTTAGCTGTTTTGTCAGTAGGATCTTTTTATATCCTTGCATTGGTTTTGTCAGAAAATTAGATTCTTCCCTTTATGTTGTACCCTCAAATCCACTTCATTCTGAGTCATCTTCTTAGTTTAGTGAATTCTGGGCCCAACTCAATTCATACGGGATAAGCAAGTCATACTAGCTGAAGGAGAGGTAGGAGGTAGCATGTATTGGACAAATAGAGCCATCATATGATCACCTTGACCACCACATTCCCTCAGTCCCTAATGGACAGCCCAAGACAGTGAACCCATGAGTCTTGAGACTAGCAATGCTTTTAGACCAGTGCCGTTGGCCATCATCATGGGAAGCTTCCCCTGTGGACATACATTACCTCTTAGAGGGGCTACAACTAGCATTACTGAAGACCCAAGAAAGAAAGTTCTTGACTCCAAAGTCCTTCACATTATCAAATGGGTCAACACCAGAAACTGATATAATTTTATCAGTGGAAAGAACATCAAAGAAGAGGAATTAGCATCTTCTTTGCCTTGTTACCCTAAAGACCATGACATTTTCCCATTTAACTTGCCTCTTGTGTGTTGTCTCCCCGTCAGAAAGACAGTTTCTTAAGAGCTTGTCTTTTCTATTTGTATCCCCAGAACTTAGCTCAGGTCCGTGCACATAGTAAGAGCTTAATAATTGTGACATTAATTTATTCATGCATGCATGCATGCATTCATTCATTTAATTCAACCTAATTCAACAAGGTGCTATATTTTATTTTATTGATTCTAGTGGGACTTGTATGATGTGATGTCCTCTGCCCTTTTTTAATACTAAATTTCTAGGACATCTCACACAGCCAAAGATGACCCACATGATGATCAGAGGAGTTATTTGAAAGTATGGTGCATTAGGATGCACAAAGAATAGAGGGGGATAGATAAAAATGGTCGTCTGGTGCAGAGAAGGTAATCTCGAAGACTTGGAAGTGGGGAACATGAGAGAGATCTTCCAGTATTTGAAGATGTGTGGAAGAGAGATTAGATTTCTTCCTCTTGACCCCAGAGTACAAAACTAAGAGTAATGGGAGAAAGTTGTGGAGAGGTATATATTTGGGCCCATGTATCCCAAAGTGAAATGAATTGTCCTTATTGTTAATCGATTCCTTTTCTTTAGCCTTCTTGTAGCAGAGTCTATGTAAATCACGTTTCAGGGTTGTAGTAAAGGAGGGTTCTTTTTTAGGCAGTTTTTGAAGTGAAAGGCCTCTGAGGTCCCTTCCAGCTGTGTTTTGAGAACAAAATACAGCTGCTGAAGTGGGGGAATTTAGTGGCATATACTCTATGGATCTTCTTTCTAAATTTTCAAGCTGATAATTGCTATTGTCGAAGAGTTTTTTTAGTATACCTGTTAAAAATACCCCAAATGAGTCAGCCCCACAAATTAGTCAGTAGTACAGTTGTTGTTCAGTCATGTCTGATTCTTGTGACTGAAGTTAGGGTTTTCTTGGCATCGATACTGGAGGGGTTTGCCATTTCCTTCTCCAACTCATTTTACAGATTAGGAAACTGTATAGTAAAAAACACTAAATAAATGAATGCTTACTATCCCCAATTCCACTTAATAAATGCTAGTTAATTTATTGGCTCACCCAATAAAGGACATTAAAATATAAATGACTAAAGTACAGATAGAGACAAGGGGAGATAAGAGTTTGATTAAATACTTCAAAGCTGTTTAGTTGTCCTGTTCTCTTTCTCCTTACCAAGGCCCGGATGTGATATTATTTTAAGTTAACATAGCACATTTCAAGAGGAGGCCAGGCATTTGGGTGCTTCTTGGTCCTGTCCGTTGCAGACTCATCAGAATGCTGATGTGAGATGAGAAAGTCTCAACAGGTTATTTATCTTTGCATTTTATTTAACCCATTTATTTTCCCGTGTAGACTCATAGAACAATTGGTCATCTACCTTTGCTTCATAATTTCTGGTGAAGGTAAAACCATTACTTTCTAAGGGAGCTCATTCTACTTTTGGGTATCCTAGTTCTATTTATTCTTCTTGGATCATGCTATGTTCTATTCTGTTTGAAGAGTTTCCTAGGCCTTTCCATGATGGGGGTATTATGTTGAGTCATTCTGCTTTCTCTGTCTTTTATTGACATTGTATCCTATCCTGCCCTCTCCCCTCATTGGTTGAGCACTTCTTGGTTCTTCATTTTGTCCTGAATATAAGTTAAAATATTCTTATGTATGTTTAGTATTTTTGGAGCTTTCAGTTTATTCTGGGTTTTAGCCTTCCTCAATTTATTATTAATATTTTATGTCATTCTTTTGTATTCTTTCTTGGAATGTGCCCCTGCTTCCATTTTTTTTTGTACTTGAATTAAAAAACAAACAAACAAACATCTGAACTTATCAGAGTTCCCTATGTAGCCACAAGGGGAGGGGCTGCCTCCCATCTCCTGCCCTCTTTTTCTTCAAATCAGTTTTATGTATATTTTTAAAAATTTAATTTAATTTATTTCAATTTTAAATTAATTTAATTTAAGTTAAATTAAATTTATTTTAATGTGAGGTATTAAGTATACAAAGGCAAAAATGAAACAGTCTTTTGTCCTAAGGGAGCTTAAATTCTCCTGGAGGGATGCATCATGTCCACATATAAGTCACTGAAAAGTTCTATGAGGAGAGGAGGAACAGTAATAATTGATTGGGAAGGGGGTATTAGGAGATACTTTTTTAGGAGGTGGCATCTGGGCTAACCCTTGAAAGAAGCTGAATATTCCAAGAGGTGAGAAGGGAGGGCATTCTAGGCCTGAGGGACGATGTGTAGCTAGGTAGTGCAGTGGATAGAGCTCTTGCCTCGGAGTTGGGAAGACCTGAGTTCAAATGCGACGTCAGACACCCATTAGCTGCATGACCCTTTGCAAGTCACTTACTTCTCTTTGCTTCAGTTTCCTCATTTATAAAATTGGGATAATAATAATAATACCTACCTCTCAGGTTTGTTGTGAGGATCCAATGAGTTAGTATTTGCAAAGTACGGTGTCGGGCATATAATAACCTCTATATAAATGTTAGCTATTATTATCACACAGATGAAAGATGGAACACCAAGTCTGGGGAACTTCTACATTAGTTTGGCTGTATGGTAGAAGATATGAAGGAAAGTTATATGAAATAAATTGGGAAAGGTGGGTGGGAGTCTGGTTGTGGAGGCTTTTTATAATACTAGACTGAGGAAATGGTATTTTATCCTAGCCACTGATTTTTCAATAGGGGAATAACATGGTCGGATGTGTTTTAGGAATATCAGTTGATAGTTGTATGGTGGATTGATTGGAAAGTGAAGACTGGATGCAAGGAGACACATTAGGAAGCTATGACAATAGTAAAGTACCTGACCTAGAGTAGTGGGTGTGTGAGTGGAGAGGAGACATGTAAGACATATTGTAAAGGTAAAACTGACAAGACTTGGCAACTCATTGGGTATGGTAAGTAAGGGAAAAGACAGCATCAAGAATGGCATTGAGATTGAAAATCTGGGTAATAAATTCAATATAGTAGTGTCCTCAATAGAAATATGGCATCTTGGAGAAGTGGTGGTTTTGAGGTGTGGGGGGAAGATGATACATTGTATGCTGAGTTAAGTCAAATTTTATGGTCGAATGTGACTCCTAGGTGGTGTTATCTAGCTAGTAATGAAAAAACAGGATGCAGATTAAGATGTGTGTGTGTGTGTGTGTGTGTGTACATATATATATATATATATATATACATACACACATAAATGTATACCACCTATGAAAACATAGCAATGATATAAATAAAAGAGAGACTTCATATAGAGAGGAGAAGATGGCTCAGCTCAGAACAATATCTTGGGGGAATTTCTGTGAACTAGGGGAAAAAAAAGCCTGAGTAGAGGTTAGATGCTTAAAAGGAGAACCAGAAGAAAGCAATGTCATAGAAACAAAAAGAACATAGAATTTTCAGGAGGAGAGAGTATAGTCAAAGGTATAGAAATTTGCAGAGGTCAAGTGGGATGAAGGTCACTGAAAAAAGGTCATCAGATTTACCAGTTAGATCACTGATAACTTTAGGGACAGTAGTTTCAGTTGAACAATGCAATCAGGTTTTGAACCCATGCCTTCCAAATCCAGTGCATTTTCCCCTGTGTTGGGCTTGAACAAGGTGTTGAGGAGTGAGTAGGAGATGAGAAAATTGAGGCAACAAGTGTAGATGATTTTTCTAGGAATTTGACTATAAAAGAGAGAAGAGACACAGTGTAATAGAGTGATGGAATGGTAGAATCAAGTAAAGGGTTTTTAAGAAAGGGAAGAGATGGGGGGGCAGAGCCAAGATGGCGGCGTAGCAGCAGCAACATATCGCAGCTCTCACATAGCCACCCCAAAATACCCATAAAACAGGACTCTAAACCAATCCTGGAACTCCAAAACGCACACAAAGATACTTCCCACTAAAGTCAGCTCGGCTATGAGGAACCATATCAGCACTGTGAACCGAAACCAGCCTGGCCTGAAGCCGAGGCTGTGCCCCGGGGGTGGCTAGACAGGAGGAGCGGAGGAGCCTCTCAGGTGAGCGGATAAGCGGCGGCTGCGAGTGGGAATTGTGAAAGGGGGAGATAAGCAGTCCGGCCGGAAGGCCTCCAGAGCGGAAAAGCGAAAGGCAGAGGTTTTGCACCCGCCTCCGCGTTGCAGCTTCCCGCCCGCGGCCTGTAGGCAGCAGGGTGACTGAGCGATTGTTCTCAGGCCAGGGCTTTCTGTTGAGCTGCCCGGATCTGGATCGCCGTCTTGGGCCTCAGTCTTGGAGTCCTCACT
>CM053584.1:332129125-332155320 GCA_028627135.1 Pseudochirops cupreus | reverse complement strand
GCAGCCACTGCCTCTGCCGCCGCTTCCAGTCAGCACCGCACGGAGACTAGCTTGGTTCCGGCGTTCTCTTGCTCCACCCCTTCCTGCTACATCAGCAAGCTCAAGGGGCGTGGAAGATCTTCAAATCCCAGTATTGTTACAGTCACCAAACTCAGAACGTTTCATCTAAAATAATTTCCTAAAGCTGAAGAAAGGAAACCAAGTGTAGTTTATAGGGTATTATATTTCCCTCTGGGCTTAAAATGAACTAATTATTGTAATGGACTATTTATAATAATAACAATTATGGCCATTTATATAATTCTTTAATATTTGAAAAGTGATTTACATACAGTAGGTCATTTGATCCTCAACAATCCTGTGATGACCATAAACACAAGCCCAGGAGAGTCAAATTAAAATTGTGTTTATTCACAATACAAGTAGTTTGCAAGTGAACATTAAGCTTTCTTCAAAATTCAGCTCAGATGGCACATCTTCCACAAGACCTTTTTTGATCCCCCAGCTGCTAATGTTTCCCCATCCCAAAAAGTTACCATATAGTTCCTTTGTAAATACTTACACAGGTACATGTAGCTTATCCCCAACAGACTTTAAACCACTTGTTCCATTTTTGGCTTTGTATCCCTAGAAACTAACACAGTGCCTGGTTTATAGTACGTGCTTAATAAAGACTTATCAATCGATTGTTGTTTTGTGTTGTTTTTTTAAAGAGAAGATAAAAACCAAAGTGTGGAAGTTGGATATTTTTTATTCAAAATAATGAAGATCAGGGTGGCTAAGTGGTGCAGTGAATACAGCACCAGCCCTGGAGTCAGTAGGACCTGAGTTCAAATCCGGCCTCAGCCACTTGACACACTTGCTAACCATGTGACCTTGGGCAAGTCGCTTACCCCCAATTGCCCTGCCCCCTCCAAAATAATGAAGATTTTCCTAAGAATTAACATTGTCTAACATTTAAGTAGATTGTCTTAAAAAGTAGTGCTATATAGATATATAAATACGCATATACACACACACTCACAATCCTTCAAATAACTCTAATTTCCCCATTCCTCAATCTACTCAAGCCCTTAATTCCACCTCGGCTACACATAAGGATGATCACACCATAACTCTTTCCACCACCTACATTCTACTTCCATGTTCACTATCCAACCATATCTTCTATCATTAGATTATAATTGAATATCTGATAAAAAATTTACTTGTAAATCCATCTAGTCTTAAGGTCTTTTTTTCTTTGGGAAGTCCTTTAAGACTTGTTCAATATCTTTTTTGGAAATTAGGGTATTTAAACTTACCCCTCTTTTTGGTTAACCTGGATAGTTTATGGGGAGAGAGGGTTGGAAATATTCATTTATTTCATTTGTTGTCACTTTCATTGGGATCTGATTTGTGAAAGTAGTTCACGTGATTTCCTTTATTTCCTCTTCATTTGTTGTACTTTCTCCTTTTTCATTTTTATATTGACACATTGGTTTTTCTCTTTTTTATCAAATTAACCAATCATTTGTCTATTTTTTCAGTTTTCTCAAAAAAAATAAGATGCCAGTTTTATCAAGAAAATTATTTTCAGAATTTCCATTTTTGTATTTAAGTTTTAAAATCTCTTGTCCTTATAATTTTTAAGTTGAATGTCCAATTAATTTATCTGTTCCTTGTGGTGTTGTTGTTAATGAAAGCAGTTAGAGATATGGATCTTCACCTAAAGTTTATTTAAACTGCAGCTCAAATTTTAGGGATGTCTCACTGTTCTGACTTTCTTTTATAAATTTCTGTTTCTATAATTTTTCTTTTACCCAGTAATTCATTAGGATTATTTAGTTTTTATTTTAAGTTTTAATCCTTTCTTCAAATGTCTTTTATTCATTATGAATTTTATTGCATTGAGGATAGTAAAAGATAGGTTTAATATTTTTCTTTTTTTACTTTTGTTTATGAGGTTTTTATGCCTGGCACATGATCAATTTTTGTAACATTCCTTTGCACTATATTTTATATATATATATATGTACATGTGTATGCATATATGTATATGCATATGTGTGTCTACATGTATGTTTAAATATGTGTATGTATGCATATATATATATATTCCTTTCCATTCACATTCTATAATTTCCAGAAGTCTAGCATACCTAACTTTCCTAAAATTCTCTTCTGATCCTTAACACCTTTCTTGTTTCTTTTTTGTCATTAGGTTAGTCTATCTCTGAAATGCTGAAGTCCCCAACTACTACACTTTTGTTTATTTCTCTATAATTCAGTTAACTTTTCCTTTAAGTGCTTAGGGCTATGCCATTTGGTGTACATATTAATATTAGTTTTGGTGCATAATAAATTCTGGCACATACATTAATATGTACTTAATATCTTGAGTACTGACATTGCCATTATCTACAATACATTTAAGCATAATGTAAGTATGCTTATCTCATTTTTACTGTTGCCTGCTCTGAAAGCATGATTGCTGCTTTTGCTTTCTGAAATAAGCCTGGAGTACAACAAATTATGCTCCAGCCCCTTATTTTAACTGTGTGTGCATCTTTATGTTTCAGGTATGCTTCCTGAAATTAATATAATCTCAAATGCTACTTTCTTTTCCATTCTACTACCTTATTCTGTTTAATGGTGATATCCCATTTACATTTGCAGTTACGATTATTTATATATTTTCCTCCATGACATCTTCTTAGAGTTCTTCTCTCCCCTGCCCCCAAACTTTTTTTGCAAAGAATGAGGGGACAAAGTTAAAATGGCAGAGGAAGCATTTTTGTCTAGCTCTACCAGTCTGCCTTCTCCCCCAACAACCTATAAAATGCAGAAAACCAAATTCTGATAGAAAATCCAAGAAAAAGTCACACCGAGTCATTTTTCTGACTGAGGGAAGCTTAGGGAGATGGAGAGATTTGTATCATTGTGGGAGGGGCTGACCAGGAGAGGCATGTGGAAGAAGTATTCTAGTACCCAGGGAGGGAAGGAGGCTCAAGACAGAGCAACAGAGAAAAAAGAGACCCCAGGGGACCCCTAACTGGCACTGGATTCAGAAAGGGTGCCATCTGAAAACTCTGTCTCTGTTCCATTACCAGTCACAGATTGCAGGTCACAGATACAGAGGAGAGAGGAGCAGCTGTTTGTGAGTGGGGTGCACTAAATGAATACTGAGAAAGGAACAAGTTCTGGAAATATAGCTGTGTGACTGTCGGCCCAGAAGCAAGAGCAATGATCCAGCTCTGGCCTAAGCCTGGAGTGGAATAACCAAGGCGAGAGGTCCCAAACCAAAGGGTTCAGTCACTCTAAACCTGCAGAACCGCCCACTAAGCTAACTGTGACTGGGTCAAACAGCAATCTGCAGGAATTCAACCATACGCAAACCAACAAACAGTTGGGTAACTTCTGTTACTCTTTGAAAGTTTTGATTTGTTTTGTTTGGTTGGGATGTGTACAGGGGAACTGAGCTCCTCTGTAACTTTTACATTGCTATCTTAACCACATATAGGAGATGAGGAAGTATTAAGCAAGCCAATCAGGTCCAATGTTGTTGACTCTGATTCTTCCTGGGGAGGGAATAGGGGAAACAGGGTTTTCTGGGAATGGAGGGTTCATTGATCTCTACTTGCCAAATCTCCTGGCCTTCTCTCAATCTTTATCCTTCTTGACATCTCTATCGAACTGACACTGTCAATTATCTTCTTCTACTAGATATCTTTCAGATACACTATAATCACTAGATCACAGTATCAATATCAATACCAGGACTTCCTAAGCACCTTACTATGTGTGAAGAACTATGCTTAGCACTGGGAATACAAAGAAAGGCATAAGATTGTCCTTGCCTTCACGGAGCTCACAATCTAACACGGAGACAAGACTAAAAGAAGTTGAAAAGGGAGGTTATCTCAAGTCAGGAGCATGATAAGAGTCCTGCAGGGATAGGAAATTATCTGAAAATATAAGAGCTACTGAGTTAAAATTAAACTTACAAACTGATGAGTTTCTGGAGATCATGAAACCCAGAGTAGCCTGGCAGAAAATGATAAGATAAATTCCCTGGATACCTTTCTTAAATGGGGTAATGAGATTAAGTGACCTGCCCAGAGAAACACAAGCAGTTTGTGTCAGAACCCAGAATTAACTGAGGCCTTCCTGATTTGACTCCAAGGCCAATTCTGTATCCCTAATCCCTTGCTGCTTCTCTCTTGACAAAAATAGTTCTCATTTATATAATGCATTAAAGTTCATAGCTAAGGTGGCACAATAGATAGAGCACTGGGTTTGGAGTCCTGAGCTCAAATCCTACTTGAGACACTTATTAGCTGTGTGACCCTGGGCAAGTCACTTAACCCTGTTTGCCTCGGTTTCCTCATCTGTAAAAAGAGACGAAGGAATTAGCAAACCATTCCAGTATCCTTGCCAAGCAAACCCCAAATGGGGTCACAAAGAGTCAGTCATAACTGAAATAACTGAACAACAAAAAAAGTTCACAAAGTACTTTCATTCTGACCCTGTGAGGAAGCTATCATGAGGACTATTATAGACATTTCATAGATGGGAAAATTGAGGGTCTGAACAGTTAGGTGATTTTTTTTTTCTGGTCACACATCTAGCCTTCAAACCTAAGTCTATCTAGAGATAGAGGAATTTATGACTCTTCCCACCCCTCAATCACTGAATTGCCAAATAGACTTGAATTTTTTACTTAGTCTTTCCAGTCTTAAATTTCCACTATCTATGAAATAGAGGTAGTAGTTTTTACCTTAAAGGAATTCTTGCTGAATTCATTTTTTTTAATATTCATAAGTACCTTGAAGTCTTTGGCAATAGATTTTACATATACATATATACACATATACATATATACACGCATACTACATACACACATATGAGTATGTGTGGGTATAGAGCTATAGATGAACACAATATTCCTAGAACCTGTTTCTCAAATTTTAAAAGTTTAGGTCTTCTCAACAATTTCCTCTGGGTCCCAAAAGCAATCAACCTTGCAACACAATAAATTTTCATTTCAAATTATTTTTAAGCATCTGTAAATGTATGTATTTTTTAACTGGGATAAAAAGTAAATGTTTTCAGAATTGCTTTGAGTCTTCAGAACTTTTTTCTTTATGTAATATATGAATAAATATCTATCATATATTATTTACTTATATAAAAAATGTTTTTCTTCTTGCTTTGAGTCTTCTGCATTGGTTTTCCTTCATTATCTCTCTGTCTTAGAACTGGAAAATGATAAAGGAAAGAGTCAAGATGTACCTCCCAAAGTGGTTGCCTACATTCTGGGTTAGACAGTTTTTAAGGAAAAAGATTTGTTACCATGTGGGTGAAAAGTCAGAGCCACACACATAGTCACAGTCATACATTTAGTATAATAGGTTGGGATTAAACAGATGAAGGTCAATGTGGTTGAATGAAATAGAACATCTTGTTCTCTCCATCTGTTTTTTTTCCCAAGTTTGATAAAAACGAAATTGAATACGGTTGATTAGACACTACTTATCCCCTGACAGGTTAACCTTTTTCCACTACAAGTTTCTGGTTGGAAATCTGATAGCAAAACCACCATGTGTCCTAAAATTGATCTTCTGAACTCTACTATGGGAAGACATTAAGACTCCTGTGCATACTAATTAACCTCTGTAGCCTGTCATGATAACTGAAGCATAAACTTAGAGGCATGATTTATATGTCAGAGAAGGTAAAGAACCATAGAAAATGCATCTCTTCACCTTTTTCCTTTTTCTTCCTTAATTTGTCAACTTCGTGTGAAAGAAATGAGAATCCAGATTCCATAAAAGCATGACTAAGTTCTAATTCAAACTAAGTTATGGTTTAAGAAATAGTTTTACAAGTGACTGACCCCCTAGAATGATACTGGCCTTGTCAAGTATAAATTCTGACATTTTCTAGGACTGGAGTTTTCCTGTCCTGTTTCTTATACATGGGGCTTTTGTTTGTTTGGTTGTTGTTTGTTCTGTATAATAAAGAATAGGCGATTTTAGTTTTGTCCCTTTCGATACGGCTAAACTATCAATAGTACACTGATTAGTTATCAGTTATTTTTAAGTAGGGTTTACTTTACTTGACAATGATCTGCTTGATATTTTTCAGAATCAGTACTTGGCTGAATCAGTTCCTCCCTATACTAGCACTAATATGTAATTACATGGGGAGAGGAGGAAATTTTAAAAAGAAAAACACTGTTTCTAGCCTGAAACTCTAAGTATCTTGTTTCAGCCAGCAGCAAGTTTCTGCAATTAAATTATAAACTACGAGTAATAGAGATTTATAATGGAAGTACTGATAAGATCTTAACTATAGTGCCACCATCTGAAATGTTCTAATGCAGTATATGAAGAGGTTATTTGCATTAAATTATCCGTAAGAAATGCAAACAAAACAAAGGAAAATAAAGCTTGCTGCATGATTAGCATAAAATTAAAGTCCTTGAATACATAATTGTTCCATACCCAAAGTACTGATATTTTTTTTTCTTTAAGTTCAAAGACTCCCTAAGTTAATGTGCAAAATGTTTTCATACTTTAGGCAAGGATTTTTTTTTCCCCTTCCATATCAGAAAAAAAATCGATTATGTAGTTTTGCATGTGTGTGTGTGGTACTTACTAGGAGAGAATACTATATGATTTATTCAGTATCAACTAATACGGATATTAAAGCTTACACATATAATAATCCAAAACAGTAACTATGGGCTGCTATTAAGATGTTTATATTTCCTAATTCTGCAACTATTGCTATAGTTGATACAAATTAAATAAACCCAATACTCTGCTCACAATAACTGAATTTGCATAATGGAAAAGGTAAACACAAAATTATTCTTACCTTTCAGGATACCAAGCAAAAGTACTTTAAAGAGACAGTGTATGGGGCAGCTAGCGGGCACAGCGAACAGAGCTCCGGGCAAGGAGTCAGGAGGACCTAAATTCAAATCTGGCCTCAGACACTTGACACACTTACTGTGTGACCTTGGGCAAGTCATTTAACCCCAATTGCCTTGCCTTCTCCCCTCCAAAAAAAAGAGATAGTGTAATCTTTTTTTTAAAGTTTTCTTGATGAGTTGTTTCTACATTATATTTACAGCAATCTCTTGTAACAAAGCAATTAAGAAAAAGTAACAATATAGTGACCTCATCCGAAATTGCATGTAACATTACATATTTGTAGCACCTACCCTCACCACTTCTCTATTTTTTTAAAAAAGTTTGAAGTAATAGAAATCTATTTTCTCTTCCTCCCACCCTACTATCTCCCACTCTTTTGGGGAGGAAAAAGATAAGAAAAAGAAGCTCTTTGTAGAAAATATGCATAGCCAAGCAAAACAAATTCCCTTGTTGATTGTAAACAAGTGTGTGTGTGTGTATGTACATGCATACATATACATATACATATATGTGTATATATGTACGGGGATATAAATGGCAGTTATGTGGCTCAGTGGATAAAGTGCTAGGCCTCAACTCAAGAAGATCTGAGTTCAACTCACATAAATCATCAATATTTCTATATCTTATCAACAAAGCCCAACAGCAAGAGATAGAAAAATTCCATTTAAAACAACTGAAGACAACAGAAAATATTTTGGAGTCTACCTGCCGAGACAAACCCAGAACTATATGAACATAATTACAAACCACTTTTCACACAAATAGATCCAAACAATTGGAAAACTATCAATTGCTCAGGGATAGGCTGAGCTAATAGTGCCATATCAACCAAACTACCAAAAAATTATTTTACAGAGCTAGAAAAAATAATAATAAAATTCAAATGGAAGAACAAAAGGTCAAGAATATCAAGAGAATTAATGAAAAAAAATGCAAAGGAAGGTGGCCTTACTGTACCAGATCTAAAACCATATAACACGGCAATCATCAAAACTATTTGGTACTGGCTGAGAAAGAGTGGTGGACCAGTGGGAAAAGTTAGGTATATAAGAAGCAATAGTCAATAACTATAGTAACCTACTGTTTGATAAACCCAAAGACTCCAAATACTAGGCTAAGAGCTCACTATTTGACAAAAACTGCTGGGAAAACTGGAAAATAGTATGGCAGAAACGAGGCATAGAGATAGAACATTATCTCACACCCTATATCAAGATAAAGTCAAAATGATTATACGATTTAGACATAAAAGGTAATACCTTAAGCAAATTAAAATATCAAGGAATAGTTTATCTGTCAGACCTATGGAGAAGGGAAGAATGTATGACCAAAAAAGAGATAGACAGCATTATGAAGTGCAAAATGGATTATTTTTATTATATTAAATCAAAAAGGTTTTGCACAAACAAAACCAATGCACCCATAATTAGAAGGAAAGCAGAAAGCTGAGAAATAATTTTTATAGCCTGTGTTTCTGATAAAAGGCCTCATTTCTCAAAAATATAGAGAACTAAGTCAAATTTGTAAGAATACAAGTCATTCCACAACTGATAAGTAGTCAAAGGATATGAACTGGCAATTTTCAGATGAAGAAATTAAATCTACCTATTGTCATATGAAAAAATGCTCTAAATCACTATTGATTAGAGAAATGAAAATTAAAACAATTCTGAGGTATCACCTCACACATACCAGATTGGCTATTATGATAGAAAAGAAAAATGATAAATGTTAGAGAAGATGTAGGAAAATTAGAACACTAATGCACCGTTGGTGGAGTTGTAAACTGATCCAACAATTCCAAAGAGCAATTTGGAACTATGCCCAAAGAGCAACCAAACTGTGGATATCCTTTGATTCAACAATATCACTACTGAGTCTATATCCCAAAGAGATCATAAAAAAGAGAAAAGGACCCATATGTATAAAAATATTTATAGCAGCTCTTTTAGTGGTGACAACAAATTAGAAATTGAGGGAATGCCCATCAATTGGGAAAAGGCCAAACATGTGGTATGTGAATGTAATGGAATACTATTGTTCTATAAGAAATTATAAGCAAGCATATTTCAGAAAGATTTGGAAAGACATACATGAATTGATACTGAGTGAAGTGAGAAGAACCAGAAGAACAGTAACAACAACATTGTGGGATTGACCAACTTTGATAGATTTAGTTCTTCTTAGCAATACAATGATCCAAGACAATTTCAAAAGACTCAAGACAAAAAAATGCCATCTACATCCAGAGAAAAAATTGAGCAGTCTGAATACAGATTGAAGCATAACTATTTTCACTTTTTTTTGTTTTTTGTTTCTCATGGTTTTTCCCTTTTGTTCTGATTCTTCTTTCACAATAAGACTAATGTAGAAATATGTTTAACATGATTGTACATGCATAATGTATCAGGCCGGTTACTATCTTGGGGAGAGGAGAGTGAAGGGAGGAAGGGAGAAAAATTTGGAACTCAAAACCTTAAAAAAGTGAATGCTGACAACTATCTTTACAAATCATTGGAAAAAATAAAATGCTATTAGATATTTTCTTTTTAAAAAAAAAAAAAGGCCTGAGTTCAAATCTAACCTCAGACACTTACTAGCTATATGACCTTGGGCAAATCACTTAACCTCTGTTCGTTTAACCTCTTCACTGGAGAACCCTAAATCTACCATCTCTCTGTCAGGAGGTGGATAGCAAATTATAGATGGTCATTTTATTGATGATCTTTCTTAGAGGTTTCAAAGTTGCTAAAGAGAGTATAATGCTAAAGAAAGGATACATATGATCATCAGGGAAAGGTTTAAATTCTAATGCCAAAATAAAACCTTAAAAAGCTGTACCTTTGAGCTCACATTTCCTTTAGAAAAAGGAAAAGAAAAATCAAATTTAAAATTAAATTATTTCCAATTAATAAATAAATTCTATTATCTCCAAAATTCTGGTTCTCTTTTATCCATTGCCTACACAAAGCCAAGTAGCAAAGGTTATTCTCAAGAAATCTTGCCTAGATTTCATTTGTTTTCCACTGCGTGATATTTTTTTTTAATCTTGCCAGTGAAGGGTAATAAACAGATCACTTCATTCTATCATTTTTACATTTACTTTTTTCATATCTACAAGGTATTTGATTCTTTTTATATCTATAAATATAGCTGCAATAACATTGTAACTGGCATAATATCTTTACATTTTAACTTGGACAAAAGGTAAGGAATGTGTTCTTACAAAGAGCAGCCTAAAGTTTTCCAATCTTCATTGTTCAATCCAGCTTTTAACTTTGTGACCCATTTGAACAAAATATATCCAACTATGTAGGATATCCAACACTATGATTATGTTTGTTGCCAATTAATTAGAGACTAAGGTCTCTACACTGTACCATTTCAAGCCTCTCAGTCATATGCTATCATTTTTCATTCCTCTTCAATCTCTGTATTATAACTGAAAGCAGTATTATCAACCCAAATACAAAACTGCATTATTACCATTTTATGCAAAAATAATTAAAAGTGAGGATAGTTTAAAGTATACTTTTAAAATCTTTTTAGGGTTCAGATTGAAAAGTACATACAATATAAAAAATGTTACCAGATAAAAAAGTCTTGTTAATAATTGATTCTGCTATTGCCTCATTAAATAAGCATGCGCAGATTAAAATGACATCTACCATATGTTCCAGTAAAAAGCACGTTAGAAAAATTACTACATTATTTAAGGTTTCATCAACTTAGAAGTTGCCTGGTCTCTTCCCAAAATGGCTAGGAGAAGAGATTTTCTCTTGTCCAAATCAGTCCTTTTGCTAACTGCCAGTCCCTAATTTTATATTAATCATATAAACAAAAAAAAAATCACATGATTTAATGGTTTATTTTAAAGACTAGTTGAAAAGCCTACCTTCTTTTGAGAAGCTGAAAAAGTTGAGGATACGCTAATCTGGAATACTTGTTGCCAAGTCCTCCATAATATAAAATTTCCAGGAACCAAAAAAGGGGGAAATTAAAGTTCTTCCACACTCTGGTAATATTGTATCTAGTTTTTTTTTTAAGAGGAAATGTGACTAGAATTATAAGAAGTCTAGAAATCATGTCATGTGAAGAATAACTGCAATAACTGGGAATGTTTAAAAAATATAACTACTCTTACTAGTAGTTGAACAGCCACCATGTAAAAAAGAATGAAGGTTTATTCTATGAAACTACAGAGGGTACCAAGAGGTGAAACGTTCAGGGAAGCAGATTTCTGCTCAATATAACTAGAGCTGTCCAACAATGGAGTAAGGTATCTCCAGGGTCGTGATGTTTCCACAAGTGAGATGTTATAGAAGAGTCATGCATTTGCCTGAAGGTTATGTAGATTTCTAAGGTCTGCTCTAACTTCTGACTCTATGATTCCAAATTAAACACACCAGTTTATGTTAGAAAAGATTTCAGTGTATATTCACCATAATTACAATGAATGGTTACAAAAACTGGTTTTAAAGAATAGAGAATAGATTATAGTAGAAGAATACAATGTTTTTAAGTATAGAGGGAAAGGTGGCCCAATTTCATTTTTTAGAAGACTGTGATTAATAACACATAGTATTTGTGAAACTAACAAAATAATTACAGATCCTAGGACACAGGTGGCATGCTATCCCAAACATAAATAAACCAATAAAACTATAGTGAGATCATTTCTGGATTTTGGAAGAGGAGGAAATTCTAAAAGTTTACTATGAATATAAATTCAGGAATATGTTCAGAAGTCGAGAAGATTTTTTTTTGACCTACACAAATATACCAGAGATGTTACAAATGTACAAACAACAAGACTTGCCAACAAAAAGGATATATGGAGTAGGTTGAAGAAAGAACACAAGAATGACACCAAGGTTGCAAGCCTGGGTGACTTATGCCCCTGATACTCATTGGGAAGTCTGGAAGAGTAAAGGGTTTGGGGATAAAGAAAATTAGATCTGTTTCGAACATACTGATTTTGAGATATCCAGGGAACATCCAGTTAAGTATGCCCTAAAAGCAGTTGACTATGCAAGAAAGAAGTTCAGGAGAGAGACCAGAGATGGATATATAGATTTCTGAATCATCTTAAGAGAGATGGTATAAGGTAATTAATTTAGCAGGTACTTAGTCCTTAGTAACTAAGGGCTAAGTACTTCCCTGAAAGAAACCGAGGGTGTGAACTCTCTCCTGTGTGAAAGAAACAGAGGGTGTGAACTCTGTCTCCTGTTGCTGACATGGCAGGAGGGGGTTAGCTGAGACAGGAAGCGTGTGTGTGTGTGTGTGTGTGTGTGTGTGTGTGTGTGTGTGTGTGTGTGTGTGTGTTTATATAAGAAGAGTTCCACTGACAGAGAGCCAGAATCAAGAATTTTCCTCCTGGTAGAAGGAGCAGAATTTTCACAGCATCTGGAAGCTAGGCTACTGGACTGAGAACTGAGTTGGAGTTTTCTATGAGACCAGAATCTGGTGAAGGCTCAAGTTGCTGCCTCCTGGAAGGCTGAGATTCCTTCTGGGTCCTAGGGCCAGCTGAACTGCTGGAGGACTAAAGAAGCATGACCAGGATAATACCTTGTTTGTTTGTGGCTTGGTTGATCCTTGAGTTCCCAGCAACAGAAGTGGTGAAGGTTTTGAGATGTGCTGGACCCTGTGAACTTCAGTGTGTAACAAGAACTGCCCAGAGGACTGGACAAGAACCAAGGAGCTGTCTGCCTCTGAATCCAGGTGACTGTTTAGTGGATTCAAGTAGGAACTGGGATCTTGGAAGGGGAACCAGAGAATCTGAGAGACCACCCCGAGTCAAGATGAAGAAAAGGCCTCCCCTTAGAAGCACAATGAAATTGAAGTTTACTAGACACCAAGGAGTGGAGAGTTTGTGTAATTTTCTAATGATTGTATTTAATGATTAATGATACTTAGTGACTGATTGCCAGATAAGTGACTAAGTTAATTTATGACTGCCCCATGAGTGGAAGATTGATTATTGTATTGTGAAATGACTGAATGATTAAGTAAGGAGGGTTTCCCCTTAGGGAAACCAGATGATTATTCTTTTGTTCTTTGTTCTAAATATTGTGGCCACTGTAGTGAAAACTATGTGGCCATTCTAATGTTAAGTTGTTGTAAACACTATATTGTGATTTTCTGTGGTAAGTTATAATATTGTGAATATTATACTGTACCTTGATTAGTTGTGAATATTTGCCTTGACTTGTAATGGAATAAATGGAGTGTTCACTATACTGTGTAATCAGAACCTTAAATGCTGTTCACAGTAGGCTTCTTTTGGGAAGCTGTTCATGCATGGCATTACAGATGGTAATTGAACTCATGGGGGCTGATGAGATCACCAAGAAGGAAAAGGGGGCCCAGGACAGAGCCTTGGATGACATCCTTGGTTAGCAGATCAACTTACATGAATATGATGAGGAAGGGAGGCAAAGTCCTCTCCTGAAGTCTGAACCAAACAACTGGAACCTAAGTTTAGAGTAGAGAAGTGGTAGTAAATAAAAATCACAAAGGGGTGCCAAGGTCAAGCCCTACAGCTTGCTGCTGGAAGAAGAAAGTGGACTTCAGTTGTATAGTGAATTCATCGTAGCATGGGAAGTAATCAATGAAGGGCAAAGCAAGAATTCTATGCCTCAATAAATGTGGAGGCCTTCCCCTTTTATCATATGGTATGACAACTGCTTTTGATCTCAACTCCTCAAACATGCTCCCAAGCCAGGTACCCTCTGGCAAATCCTCTTTTTCAGCTTCCTTTTGTGAATGTCTTTCCCCATTAGATTGTAAACTCCTTGAGAGCAGGAGGTATCTTTCTTTCTCTTATCTTGTACCCCCAGCACTTACTTAGCACTGTGCCTGCCACACAGTAGGTGCTTAATAAATATATATTGACTGCCCTATGACACTAAGAAAAGACTGTTATACAGGTATCCAACCCCTGGAAAAAATTATTATTATAGGGATATACTATAGGGATAAATAACTACCAAACAAAGGCACTGTGATGAAAATACTTTTAAAACTTTTAAGAACTAATATGAATATAAAGTATTATATTATACTTTTCTGGTTGGCTTTCTAGTAAGTAAGTATTTGCATGGGCTGACTACATTGATACAAATCAGGCAATGAGCCTAATGCAAACCAAAGATCACAGAGTTAGAACTTAGAGCACCGAGTTCAACCCCTTCATTTTAAAGATGAGGAAAGTAGGGCTGAAGGAAGCTGAGTGATTTCCTCAAGGTTCCATAAGCTCTTAAGTAACTGAGACAGAATTTGAACAGACTTCAGTCTCTGTAATTCTTGGTAAATCACTCTATCCACTATGACATGTAGCTGCCTTAAAATTTTCTCCTTCTCTCTTTCCTTTCAAAGATTGTTATGAAGAATGTGCTTTGTAAACCCTAAAATAATATAAAATCTGAGTTGTCGTTGCCATTATTATCATAATTCTGAATACATTTGTATCATAAAAATGCCTAATTTAGCCTAGTCTCACTGGCTATTAACTTAGTACCTACAATTTTTTTATATATAAATTTGCTGTTCAGTCATTTTGGTTGTGCCCAACTCTTTGTGATCCCATTTGGGGTTTTCTTAGCAAAAGTACTAGAACAGTTTGCTAATTCATTCTCCAGCTTGTTTTACAGATGAGGAAATTAAGGCAAACAGAGTTAAGTGAATTGCCCAGAGTCACACTGCTTGAACTCAGTCCTTCCTGACTTCAGGCTCAGTGCTCTGTCCACTGCACCATCTAGCTGCTTTTTATATATTTACAGAGTACAGAAAGAGAATTTAAAGCTTATTAAATTGACTTCCACATTCCTAAAAATATAGGTGAAATCTAAGAAAAAAAGAAGTAGTATATTGGAATGTGTATCAGCATAGCTTGTACATCTGGTCAAAGGGCAGTTATTACAAAAATCTTCACTGCCAACTGATAAATGATCAAAGGATACTGAACATGCAGTTTTCAGAATAAGAAGTTCATTCTATGAATAGTCAGATGAAAAAATTTTCCAAGTCACCAATAATTAGTGAAATGCAAGCTAAAGCAGCTCTGAGGTTCTACTTCATACCCAACAGACCAGCAAAGTTGATTTTTTTAAGAAGAAAACAAATGTTGAAGAGGCTGTGGGGAAACAGGAACTTAATGCACTGTTGGTAGAACTACAAATAGATCTAGTCATCCTGGAAAGCAATCTGGTTACAAAATTGTTTATCCCCTTTGATCCAGCAACACCACTACTAAGTCTATGCCCCAAAGAGTTGGGTTTTTTTTTAATAGGGGAGGAATGTGCACCAAGATATTTATGACAACTCTTGTGCTCACAAAGACCTGGAAATTAAGGGGGTCCCCGTCAATTGTGGAATGGCTGAACAAATTATGGTATATGAATGTAGTGGAATACTATTGTTCTGTATGAAATGACAAAGGAGATGGTTGTAGAGAAATCTGAGAAAATTTGTATGAATTGATGGAGAGTAAGTTAAGCAGAAGAACAATTTATATTATAATATCAATAATGTAACAAGCAGCAATGATGTAAAAACAACTTTCAAAGACTTAAGAACTCTAATCAATGCAATGACCAATCATAATTCCAGAAAATGAAATGTCCTAACTACTTCTCTGACAGAGATGTGATGGACTCAAGGCACAGACTGAGACATGTTTTTGGACACGGTAATGATGGGATTTTGTCTGAGTGTTAATTTGTCACATTTGTTAGAAGGATTTTGCTTTTCCTTTTTTTCTCCCAAGGGATGGAAGGAGGTAAAAAAAAAAAAAAGAAAATACATTTTATGGGTTTTTTTAAAAATAAGACAATTCCAAAAAAAAGAAGGCAGTTTAAGGAAACAATTTCTCATATTCAATTCATGGGTGTTCTCCAACTCACTCTTGAAAATGAGCCATGTCATGTACTACCACTACTGATCTTGAGAGGAAGATATTTTTAAGCAATATGAAATTTCCCCTAAAGACACTGGTATCACAAAAGTTTTAAAAAGGATAGCTAGACATCACTGCCTCCCCCCCGACCACTATTCTACTATTTCAAGAAAAGCCCTACCCACATTTCATTTCATTCCTGACTCTACTCTTCTTCTTCCTCCCTACCAGTCCATCCAAAAGAACTTTTGATTGCTGACTGCCTCTCCCGCAGCACCCACCTCCCCCAGTTGTTATGAGACGCAAATGTGAAATACCTGTGAAGTGCCTTACGAACGTTAAAGCATTATAAAAATGGCAGTTATTATTATTGTTGTTGGTACTATTATCAATTCTTACCAACACTAGGAGGCTGGTTTATGGAATAAGAAAAAAGGAAACCTTGGGTGAGAAGTCATCATTTCATCTTAAATTTTTTGGTAAAAAAAAAAAAATTAAAGCAATGCTGTAAAGTCTGACATGCATCCAGAACTTTGGGAGAGTTTGAAATTTGTTAAACCTTTTAAAGGATTCAGAGAAATAATGACAGGATCTTAAATAATAAAATTCTAGAGAAACAAACCCAGAAGTGATAGGAAGCTCTACAGAGTGAAAATCTTAACTCAAACAACCCTAGTTCCTAGTCCCCTCTCCTTCCTCAAATTTTCCTGTGTTTATTAACTCTACCAACTGTATCTCTCTGTAAATATTCATATCTTGAAGTCAGGGGCTGTTTTTCATTTTTATTTTTGTACACCTAACACTTAGAGAGGAAGTCTGGTATACTGGATAGAAAGTCAGCCTGGAAACTAGGATAAATGTTTTCTCCTCAATGTTTAGCAATACTGTGCTAATTTTTTTAAAAAGTGTTTTGTTATTTTGTTTAGCTGCCTTTTAAGCAAGACTTTCTCCATTATTGTTCAAGGTATTATAGTAAACATTTATATTTTCAGAATCTTAATGAGACTTCCGGTGCCAAGATGGCAGAGTGAGAAGCAGCTTACTAGCCCAGCAGGGCTGGTGGCAAGATCCGAGCAAGGTCCAAGAGGAGCAGGAGCAGCAGAAGCAGCAACAGCAACAGCTGCCAGCAGCAGCAGCCTCCACCACAGCCACCACTCCTCACTCCAACCCTTCCCCCCAGGGTTGGCCCTACCTCTTCCCTTTTATGTACTCTCCCAAACAGTCCCACAAAGTATTCAGGGTATTGCCAGGTTCTGTCCATAATACCCCATCTACCTTTTCACTGTTACCTCCACCTGGCGTCATGGCATCACCTCCCTGAAGTCATAATCCTCTTCAAGAGTGAAGGACAAACAACCACCTCTGTGAGTAGTACTTGCTGCCCCACAGGGGACCCAAATGGAACTGACGAGCAGGGCAACACAACTCTTTTTCTTCCTTCCTTCTTTCTTTCCTTCCTTTCCCACAGGTGCTCTGCCAAAGGAATGATTGCTGAAAACCTCACAAGATACCTTTGGATTTACAGGCTAGATTTTTTTCTTAAGTACTTTGTCTTAAACCCAGATCACTATGGCTTTCATTGACTGGCCCTAAGCCCCACTTGTTCATTGTTTGGGCCCTGACTGTTTCAGAGTAAACGTAAACAGTAATTGTTTCTGTTTTGGCCAGAAAACCTGAGAGTCTTCCCCTCCCAGATTGATTTTTTCTTTTATTTTTTTTGACTGGGTAAAAGAGGTCATGCTCTGCTTCATTTCTTACCTAGCCTTAACCACTAAATGGGTGTTGCCTCAGTTAAACTGAGACCTATTAAAGACCCTAGCTTAAAAAAAACCCATGGTCTCCCACTGCATCCAGAGTTATCTCCAGCTGTCCTGATCTATATCTAATTACTGAACCCAGATCGCACCAAAGGAGAAAGTGAGGCTGGTGATTCTGTAAGTCCTCCCTCACTTAAATCCAATTTACTTGCATGTCATGGCATCACCTCCCTAATATCCTCTTAGAGGAAGAAGGACGAACAACAACACTGTATACCAAAATAAAGTCAAAATGGGCACATGATTTACACCTAATGGGCAATACTATAAGCAAATTAAGAGAGTCTGAAATAATTTATCTGTCAGATTTACAGATAAGGGAAGAACTTAGAACCAAAGAAGATGTAGAACATTATAAAATATAAAATAGACAATCTTGATTATATAAAATTTAAAAGTTTTTAGCACAAACAAAACCAATGCAACCAAAGTTAAAAGGAAAGCAGAAAACTAGGGGGAAATTTTTGCAACAACTATCTCTGATAAAAGACTCACTTCTCAAATATATATAGAACTAAGTCAAATCTATAAAAATACAACTAATTTTCTAAATGATAAATGGTCAAAGGATATTAACAGGCAATTTTCAGACAAAAGAAACTAAGGCTATCTATAGTCATATAAAAAAATGCTCTATATCACTGTTGATCAGAGAAATTGAAATTAAAACTCTGAGGTACCACCTCACACATATCAGAGTAGTTAAAATGACAAATAAGGAAAATGGTGGATGTTGGAGGGGATGTGGGAAAACTGGGACACTAATGCACTGTTGGTGGAGTTATGAACTGATCCAACCATTCTGGAGAGCAATTTGTAACTATGTCCAAAGGGCTATCAAACTGTGCATACCTTTTGATCCAGCAAAACCACAGCTAGGTCTATATCCCAAAGACATCCCCCAAAAAGGGAGGGAAAGGACCTATTTGTACACAAATATTTATATTATCTCTTTTTGTAGTGACTAAGAATTAGAAAATAAAGTGATACCCATCAATTGAGGAATAGTTAAACAAGCTGTGGTATATGACTGTAATGGAATATTATTGTGCTATAAGAAATGACAAGCAGGATGATTTCAGAAAGATCTGAACTTATATGAACTAGTCCATAGTATAATGAACAGAACGAAATGTACACAGTAACAACAATATTATTCTATGAAGAACTATGAAGAACTATGAATGGCTTAGTTATTCTCAGCAATGCAGTCATCCAAAATAATCCCGAAGAATTTATGATGAAGTATACTATCCACCTTAAAGAAAGAACTGATACTGACTGAATACAGACTGAAGTATGCAATTTTTCACTTTTTTTTAATTTTAGTCTTCTTGTACAAAACGACCAACACTGAAATATCTTACGTAATTGCAAAAAAAAAATCTTAGTTCTGATTTATGACTAAGAAGACATAATTCTATAATTGCATGATCTTCTAATAACTATAAGATGAAATTGTTATTACTGTATTTCTAATTTAATTGTTGAAATCGATCAAATTGGTTGGTGGTTGGATAAACTTGGAATTATGGAACAACACTGAGAATATGAGGATGGCATTTGAAAAATGTTGTCAATTTAAGAAAGTTGATATACATAAGGGACTACTGATATGTGGAACAGAATTTGTGATTATTAAAAAGGATGTCATAGACTTCATGAAGATCAGAGTAAATGAATCGGGGAACTATCAAAAGTATATGTGGGAGTGAGGTTGGGAGCATCTCTGAAGGATATACTCTCTAAATTACTAGTCATTTGAACATTTGAGAATACCTTTAAAAAATTGGATAGGTGCAATCTTGGAAATTGGTTCACAGGCCTCCATTTGAGGGGAAAAAAGATACCACACACACAGCAATGATTAACTGAAATGATGGAGCATAGCAAGTAAGATTTGGATTTGACAATAGGTTTGGAATTTCACCTATACAGAATGTTCCAAAAAGACCTTTTCTAGCAGAATTATTCTTGAACAATGTTGAGTGTACACTCTGTAAACCAAAAATGTTTCTCTATTATCCATGATGGAGAAGCAGGGGAAGCTTCCTCAACTCAAATAGCAATATGGCTTTGGAGGGAAGACCAAAAGATAGTTCCATCATGGTGCATAGAATCACCTCACTAATATATCAGTTGGTGGCTACATCCCCTAAAAGACTCTGAGAAGTTTCCTTCCCCTTTAGACTGAAAATTGTACACATTGTTAAAGACAGCAAAGATAAGCCAAAACTGGGAACGTTTTCAGGGAATAACCCTAGTTGTTTTGAGGAAAACTTTTACAGAACTGAGCCAGATGTGCAACAGAACTATTACAGGACTGATAGGATTCTGATAATAACAAGATCTGCTAGTAAATGGAAAACCTTAAAGGCTTGTTTTTGAGCACTGGGAGGAGTGAGAGGAAGAAAATTAAACCCTAGACTCATACTTAGAATGCATACATAAATTCAAAGTATTCTATGGTTATGGCCAAACAGTGGCAATTTTGTGGCCAAACAGTAGCAATTACTGATGGACTGGAGAGGGGGCATGGAATTCAGCTAAGAAGGGAACCACCATCTCTGCTCTTATCATGAGTGAACAATCATTTATCCAAACTAGTAGTTAGAGTTTCTCACACTGAAATGGAAGGGCACTGAGAAATTCAAAGACTATTTGTATCGAGTGATGTTCCAGTCTGGACTTGCAAAATTCAACTGACATATTCTGACCAGAGTTTTCTTGGATGCCGTCTGTCAAAAATGGGTGGCAGCACTAGCCAACTACAAATTCAGCATCCACTACCAACTAGAAAAGATATGGATACACATGCGCTATGCAGAAGTCATGTGACAATGAAACTATGCTAATACCTAAAGGAGTGACAGCTACATATAATAAACAGCCCAAGGGAGACAAAGAGATGACAGTATAGCTGAAAGGTTCCAGCAGGTAATATGCCAACAGTACACGTGAGCCTCACTCCATTAAGCCAATGCTATTTACCTCTATTGTTCGTGCATGATGGTAAAAAGAACAGAAGATGCTGATGAAGGACTGTGTGAATACATAAGAAGCAAGTAATGTCAGAGGCTCAAATGCCAATCCCTCAAAGATACATTATTTTCAAGACAACAGCAGAAGTCAGAGCTGTGATCAAGAATACTGTACTAGACCGTCACTGATCACGTGTATGATAACCAAAGCAGTTGATACTGACTGGGGAATATCACTCTATGGTCATGAAAGCTTTACATTTTGTTGTAACATGGGTCATGGAATAACCCTAGAGTTGTAAGAAATATTTTTCCTGCTGAAGACAGCCACACGGGTCAGCAAAAAGTACGACTTGTGCCCGGGGCGTGCAAAGAAAAAGCACTGCCAAATCACACCGCGTATGCGGAGAATGTTAACATCAATAAGATGCTAGAATTCATTTGCACTTACGTTTCGTTTTTGAAGGAGATTGAAAAAGCAACATATTAGTGATAACTGACCAATTCACAAGGTGTGTACGAGAAAACCCGACCAAGAAACACAAAGTTTCCACAGACACTGAAATATAGTGAGAGAAATTTTTCAGTTTATGAACTTCCTGCCAGGACCCTTTCAGACTTGGGCAGAGACCTAGAAAGTACACTGCTCAAAGAAATGTTATCTTTGGTGTTTTAAAAATTTATTTATTATTTATTTTCTGTTTCAAATTCTCTCCCTTTTTCCCCTCCCCCACACATAGAGAAGGCAAGAAAAAGAAAACTCATGACAAATATGTAAGTCACACAAAACAAGTTCCCACATTTGCTATGTCCAAAAAAAAAGGAGAAAAGAAAATATGCTTCAATCTGAACGCTGAGCTCACTATCTGGAAATAAACAGCATGTTTCATTATGAGTTTTGGCTAACATCAAGAAGTTTAGAAAAAAAATGCCTTATCACCCTAAAGGAGACCAACGGTCTTAACATCTTAACCATACACTGATAAATATAGTAGCAATATTGAAACTATAAAACAATCTCAGCAGAGCTGGCATCTCACTTTTCTGGTAGATATATACACCAAGAATGATACTACTGGCTTAATACCCTCTTTAGTGAGTTGGGGACATAAGCCAAATCTATCTGCTTTGTGTTTGGACGTTTCCAAAGACTGAGAGATTACAGAAATCAATATAACTCTCAGTTGAGAAACTAATGGAAGTTTACCATCTACCTACAACTTCAGCCCATAAAAACATTAAAAGAAATATATATAATGGTCCAAATTTGTTGGCAACAGAGAGGATGCACAAGTTAGCAGATCAATGGAAAACCACTCCATACTTCATAGTGGAGAGAATGAGCAACTTGCCTATTTACAAAATAGTCAGGGGTGGGAGGTAGCTTGCAAAGATAGCCTACTGAAAGCATTTACTGGACCCTACCAAGCAAGTTGAGACTGACAGACTTGATCCCAGCAGACTCTAAACCAGAGACCTTGATTTATTGCAAAGTGTACCCAACTCAGGCAGTAGATCAAAAACAGTCATTACAAATGAAAATTTTGCCTATGAATAAAGAAGATTGTACCTCAAGAACTACTAACAACTGCAAAGTAGCCTGGCCCCTCAAGAATCTCAGGTTTAGGAAAGTAAGGATTATAGTCCCTGAGGCAGATTATGTTCAACCAGTACCATCAACCAACACTGGTACAAAGGCAGCGATCAAAAGATCACAGAAAAGCAAAGGCTATTTGAACGGTGGCCAGGCTAACTTCTAACATCTCAGGTGAAACTGGATAAACAGCTACACATGGAACCAGATGATAATGCCAACTATTACTCAAGTAATGTTTGCTTGACATAAAATTACATGTATTCAATTAGGCATATATTCATTATTTCATGCTTTTTTGTCTTTTGCTTTTTATACATTTGAATTAGCATAATGAATCAGGTTGTATAATTTGTTAACTATGCTTAATTTGCTTGCATCACATTAATCTGGCTATTTTGCATAGCCAATCAACGCTGCTATTTCATGAATATGGCAGCTATCCTGGTTTCTTTCAGGTTATGTCCACAGAGCTAAAGATCCCACTGGTCCTTGGAAAGGTTTTAAGTATATGCAAGGAATAGTCTGGATAAATTTACAAAAGTTCATCAGTAGTTGACTGAAGAGGGATGAATTTTTGACCATAACAATTCTTGAAGCCAGTCTATTAAATTATAAAGGAGCTCTAAATTGTATCAATAGGAGTACCACATTGACAAAATTACAAATCCTTTAAGTCAGTGGTTTTCAATCTTCCTAATGCTGCAACCCTTTAATACAGTTCCTCATGTTGTGGTGACCCCCAATCATAAAATTATTTTCTTGGCTACTTCATAACTAATTTTGCTACTGTTAACGAATCTATCTGATATGCAGGATGTATTTTCATTGTTACAAACTGAACATAACCCACAGGCTGAGAACCACTACTTTAAGTAGCAATATTTGTATGGATCATTGTGGTTTTTGAAAGGCACTTCTACATAGATTATAGCTTGGATTTGCACAGCCACCATTTGAGGTAGTTATCACAGATATTATTATTACTGCAGGAGAAAACAGGCTGAGAGGTTTAAGGGACTTGCCCTATCTCACACAGCTAGTAGCTTCCTGACTCAAGTCCATTACTCTTTTCACTAAAACATTTGATAGGAATATGTTGAACTGAACCAAATCTTACTTCCATTACCCACTAACAACTTTTATTTCTTAATTATTAACAGCCGCAGACTTAGCAAAAGGTCTTTTAGGTAACTAAGACCCAGTCCCTGATGATTTATGTTTTAAATTCAAAATATCTCTCCTACTAGATCATAAGCTGATGGAGAAGAAATTGTTTTATATGTATGTATGTTCTGAATTGTGTCTAGATAAATAGTACCATGTCCATAAAAAATAATCAATAGGTATTTCTTGAATGAATAATATAACAAAAAGAGAAAAGAGGATAGTAACTAGAACTACTAAATATAAATAGAGCTAATGCAAATATTTAGGTTGAATTGAGCATTTGTGCACCTAATATGTCTTTTAAGCTATCTGCAAGATGGTAAGAATCGACCTACAAAATTTCTGCCAGAGAAATTAACATTACTGAAGGTCAGAGGTCTAGAGAGATAGAAGAGAATCAGGAGGTCTTTGCTTAGTCCCACCTTCCTCCCTCATATTTTCCAGTTCTACTTCACAGCCATTCCACTGGAATAGTTTTTTCCTTGACTGAGAAACCCACTATTCTCTTAGGCTTAGGATCAATTCTTGCATCTGATAACAATACTATTATGCTTAAAAGGACAGCAGTGATAAAAGGCAGGAGGAATGAATAAGGGTTGAGTTCATTCTAGGGATTCTTTCCCAGCCACCATCTTAATATTTGTTGCCAATAGAAGCTTAGCAATGTCAAATTGATAGCTCCATTTAGAGACCCAAAAGTATCTAGGTACCGGAAAACATTAAGGTGAGCTCAAAACTTTATTCTATACTGTTTAGTTAGTGACTACTTCAACTTCTTATAGTCAGAACTGCTTATGGTAACTGACTAAAAGATGTCAATTTTCTTTCTTCAAAAAAGAAAGCTGCAGAAAAGATATTTTATGTGGTTGTGAAGAGGGAATAACAAACAAAGACTGGGAAATGAGTAAGAAATATTTGACCTACTTCATGATTTTGCTTAAAGCTGACTATTATGTAATAACTTGATCAAACGGTTATAAAATTCTTAGATTTTATATTTAAAATAGTTTGTTCATTGACCCAAATTATTAAAACAAATTTAGTATATTTTAAGGGAGAAAGTTATTTCTTAAACTTGGGAGTCTACTTCTAAAAGTTTTTATAAGTATACTGAGTTGAAGAGATATATGAAGGCTAAAGGTAAAGATCTCACTGGAAAAGGACTGGGATCTGATCCTGGTCCTTCCTGATTCTGATGATAAAGAAATAAAATGAAGATCCAATTAATAACCATACAGCCCTTTGTTTCATAGGCTTACTGCTTTAAATGATATACAGAAGTTCTAACCCTGGGGTCCATGAATTTGTTTTATATTTGATAACTATATGTTGAAATAACTGCTTTCCTTTGTAATCCTATGGATCTTATTTTATGCACTTAAAAATATTCTCTCTCCGAGAAGTGGTCCGTGGACTTATCCAAACTCCCAAAGGGGTCCATGACACACACAAAAAAGTTAAGAACCCTTATCTAGAGATTTCCAGGTCATGTGAGCAACAAAATGATGGACTTGACATTTTCTCTGATCCCCCTTTCCCTCTCATTTAAAACCTCTCCACAACAGAAATTATGAGCCAAGGATAAAAGCAACTTCAGCTATCTCCATGATCTAGGATACCCAGGAATCAAAAAGAAGCTTTCAAAAAAATACTCCTGGGGGGCAGAGCCAAGATGGCGGCATAGGAGCAGCAACATATCACAGTTCTCACATAGCCACCTCAAAATACCCATAAAATATGACTCTAAACAAATTCTAGACCTCCAAAATGCACACAAATATACTTTCTGCTAAAGGCAGCTCAGCTAGGAGGAACCATTTCAGCTCTGTGAGCCGAAACCAGCCCAGCCTGAAACTGCAGCTTTGCCTCGGAGGCGGCTGGACGAGACCAGCCGAGCCCCAGCTGTAGCTCCGGGAGAGCGGATCTGCAGCAGCTGTGGCAGTTTCCAGAATTATCAAGCCATAAGGGGAAAAAAAAAAAAGGACTAAGTGAAAGATTAGTGGAGCTCAGTTAAATTGGGGGAGAAAAGCGGGTCTGGCCAAACCACCTCCAGGGCAAGGAAGCCGCAGAAGCGGAGGTCTTGCACCTGCCTCCACACTGCCACTTCTGAGTTCCCGGCCTGCAGACTGCAGGGGGACTAAGCGATCATTCAGAGGCCAAATGCTCTCTCGTTGAGCGGCCTGGATCCAGATCGTGGTCTTGGGCTGGGGTCCTGGGGTGTTTTTTCAGTAAGCTGGAGTTGGGGAGGGACCCAGCAGCCTCCTAAAGCTCCGGCAGCTGGGAAAACCCCAGCGATTTGGGATAGAGCTTTCCCCTCTGGAAGCAGAGTTCCACAGAGCTAAAAAAAAAAATTCACTGACCAGCCAGCCATGAATAAACATAGGAAGCAAAGTAAGAACAGTAACCAAACTCTAGACTCCTTCTTTGGAGACAAGAAGGATCAAAGCAGGGAATGGGAGGAAGACAACACAGTCAGAACTCCTGCACCAAAAGCTTCCAAGAAACATGAAGATTGCCTAAAAGCTAGAGATCAGCTTAAAAAAGATTTTGAAAACCAAATGAGAGAAGCGGAAGAAAAACTGGGAAGGGAAATAAGAATGATGCAAGAAAATCATGAAAAGAGAGTCAATAACCTGACTGAAGAAATTAACACCTTAGAAAATAGATTAACTCAAATGAGGCCCAAAAAGCCAATGAGGAGAAGAATGCCTTAAAAAGTCGACTTTGCCAGATGGAAAAAGAATCTCAAAAGCATTCTGAAGAGAATACTTCCTTCAGAATTAGAGTGGAGCAAATGGAAGCAAACGACTT
>CM053584.1:332049670-332128625 GCA_028627135.1 Pseudochirops cupreus | reverse complement strand
CTGATGAATGTTCACATTTTTGTAGAGGGACAGGAACAGGGTGGAGAGTGGATGGGGGGACAGGATAGGAAGAAGGGACATGTAATCAGATTCCCACGGTGTGCTCACTATGGAGAGGTTCTGTGTAATTTCACATGTTTAGCCTGTATTTGATTGGTTATCCTTCCAGTGGGGGTGGGTGACGAGGGAAGAGGAGAAAGAATCTAGAATCTAAAGTTCCATAATCAAATGTTATGAATATATATCTATCTATATATTTAAAAAAAAACTGCAGTGTGAATAAAGGAGAAATGTATAACCTGGAAAGATGGTACAATTCACCATAATTTCTCCACATTCTGGTTTTCAAAAATGCATCATTAATTAAAACTCAGATTTCCTTGGTAAATATTAAGACACATTTTTCTTTGCCTTTCTATTCCCAAGGCTTACCACTCTGACTTGAACATAGGTACTTGATAAATTGCTTAATTAAATCTAACTTTTAATGAAATTTAAATTGTTTTTCCTTGAGACATTTTCATGTTTTATTCCAAAAAAATTAAAGTCGCTCCCCAAATGTTTTGACGTAATCACTCACAGAAAACAATCCATGCATTTCCTGTTGTACTAAAAGACTCCTGTGCTTTTTTATTTCATTTTACCAGTGGAAGTACAAACTCAGAGAACAGCTCCTTAAGCCCTGCAACTTCAAATTCCTTTAGTAGCTCATCCAACGATGAATACTCTTTGACTTCAAATGCCAGGAACCTACATTATACAAGAGAAACTCATGAATATGCCTAGATTTGTCAGAATGTAATTATCGATTCAGTTGCTTTTCTATCTGCAATAATACTAAATTATACCTTTTGTGTTCCATCTGTACTTTTGTTTCAAAGAGTATACTAATCATTTTCTCTTTGCATTTCTTTCCGCTTGAGTCCACATCAACTTTGGAGGTTTTCTGAAGAATCAGGTATTCCTAAATGATAAATCAGTACATTAAATACACATCTTACTATCTTAGAGATTTAGTTTTAAAACTCATAAACATACAGGGTTTATTTCATATATAAAAATATCCATTTTTAGCCCATATTTTCATATAGTTACCTCTGAGTTTGCATACAGATGACAGGAAGAGTCGAGTATTTTCATGCCATATTCATGATCTCAATAAACAGGTTTAGAATGTATTTTTTTAAAACTGGTCCCAAACTGTGATTTTATTGGTGAAGGAACTCTTACTGAGCAAATTCCCTCTTCCAATACATATGGCAATTGCTCAGTAACTTAAGGTTGTGGAGTTGCTCTAATGCAGGTCTTCTGACTCTAAGGCCAACTCTCTATCTACTACAACACACTACCTCTCTTCAAATGGGTAACACTTAACCCTTCAAATTAAAATAGGATATTTTAAAAATCTGATAACAAATATATTTTTGCAGAATTCCAGTATACAGACAGGTTTAAAAAATGAACTCTGAAAAGAGAAATTTGCCAATTTGTGTCCAAATTCACTGATAAAGCGTTCCAAATCACATAGATGTTTGCTGACTTATCCAAATTAATTGGTCTATTATAATTTCATTTAGTCTTTCTTTTGAGAGGCTGTGTAGTTGGGGGGAGAAGACTCATCTTGAACTTGGGAAAATATGGGTTCAAGTATAATGTAAGAAATATTCATTATGTGACTGTAGCTAAGTTATTTAACCTCTCTGGGTCTCAGGCAGTTGTCTGAGACTACCTCTACAGATGGTCTGCAATTTGTGTAAAAGGAGGAATCCTCCCATGCCAGGATTCTAACACTGAACAAATCACAAGTCCCTGATGTCTAAGGGTGGTATATGAATAAGCGAATGGATCTCAATTTCTATCTGAATATCTGCCTATAAATGTCCAATTAGTTTAAATTCAATGCAAATTACCTTGAAACACATGCAATCTTTTCACAGACCCCAAAAAAGGCTACAAATAAAATCTAATAATTTGTTTTAACTACATAATTCAATACTAACGTGGATAAATACCAAGATAATGTTTTATAAAAAAGATTATACTATGAAGCAGCAATGCCAAAGTTCTTAAGCCTTTATGATTACAGGTCATATGAGATAAAACAAATTCAATGCAATTTTAAAATGTTTTTGTTACTTTGACTTACCTGGAAGAACAAAACTTATTAATATACTCTGTTAAATGTTTTAATTTTAATAATAACAATTTTTCTCCTCTGGTCCCCAAGACAAATAAGTTACAAAAATTTTGAGAGATACACAAAATGTAAAAAGGGACTGATTTTGAAAGCAGCTGCTGAGACAAATCAGCTAGAAAGAAAAAAAGATGGTAGGAGGTAATGAATTGATAGCAATAATAGTTCGAAATCTCAGTTATAAGACACAGAACACTCTTTCCAGGCAGTATAGATGCAAAAAAAAAAAATCACACTGATTATTTTTAATTGCCAAGAGGTGAGAAAAAAATATATTGCTTATCCCAAACATAATATACTATGCAGTCCTGTGCCTATCTATGAGGAGTTATAAACATATATATGTACCTTCATAATATATATATATAGAAATTAATATCTTATTCCTTCAAAAGATGTTATTTCATTGATGTGAGTAGTACTTCTATTAAAAGCTCTTTCACGTGTCACTGTGGCCATAAAATTAATTATCTAAGCTAATGTTTTGGCAATGAGCCTCTCCAAATTTAGGCTGAGCCTTGAATGAAAATCAAATATTTGGGACAAAACTTAAAGTCTCTCCAACACTGTAAAACACAGGAACAGGGTATATAAACATGTGTGTGTGTGTGTGTGTATGTGTGTGTATATATATATACACACATATATATATATATACACACATATATATATATACACATATATATATATATCTTCATCTTATACCATTGACCAGCCACAAAATTTAAAATTTAATAAATTTTTTAAAAACTCTTCAAGGCTTCATAGGTTTGTTGTGTGTAACCAGTAGACAAAAACAATCTTTCAAAGAAAATAAAAGGTTATAACAACAACAATATAGACTACAGATATATCCCTAATAATTTACCCATTCTCACTAACTGCTACAAAACACTCTTATCCATCTATTTTATGTAACAAAATAACCAAACTTTCATTCAGTATTCAATTTTGGCACCTTGATACTGTTTCTGTCTCCTTGTAGAAGAATAAGTATTATTTTGCCCCAAAACATCAGTCTTCCAGTAAGTCTTAAATTTGAAGTCCACTTCTCCACAGTTTTGACATACTTAGTCTTTGCTCTCATGTGATCTAAATGCAAAAGGGCTATCCATGTTCCATCATCCACAGATGTACTTGCTGACAAAGTGCAGTCTTCAGAGCTAACAGTTGTTTCTGGTTGCCCAATAATGTGCTTGAGGTTTTGTTGAATCCAGAGAACCAGCTCATGGACCATCGGCTCAGACAAAAGTTTTTTTGCTTGTTCAAGTAGTTTCTCTTTTATAACTATACACTGTGCCCTGGTAAGGTGCTGAGAGTTAACTGAGATCCCTGGTAGACAAGACGGGTAAGTAGCTGGTAAATGAAATGATAGTTTTAATGGTATATTTTCATCCAAAAATCCTTGCCCACTTGTGTTAATTCTGAATGAAGCTCCATCTGTTTCTGGAAGAGATCCAAAACAATAATCAACTATGCATAATTCAGTTTAAATAGAACATTAATAACTTAACAGTACGGTTAATCAATAAACCTTTATTAAGCACATATGATGTGCCAGGGACTGTGGGCTAAGTGCTGGGGACACACCTTGTCCTTAGAGAATTTACAATCAAATGGGAGAGATGACATGCAAAGAAATATATACAAAACAAGCTATACACAAAATAAACAGCAAATAAGTAACAGAGGGGAAGCACTCAAATTAAGGAGGGTTAGGGGAAGGCTTATTTCAAAATGTTTTACCATAATTCAGTGTGAAAACTTTCAAGTCATAAGGTATATTGACAGCTAACAAAAGTTATTATTTACAAATTATTTCCTTCAAGCACTTAGTCAATTATATTCAATCTACCTAGTCCTGACAAAAAATTAGAAGGTACTAATTCTCATAAACTTTTCTTCTTGAACTTGGGTGAAATGCTGACTACTGATAACAAAAATTAGGAGTTTTCAAAGAAATTGCACATTATTATATACAAGTCAAGGAAATAAGATGACATCAAATGAGAAAACAGACTGATGAATATTGAAAAAGAAAAAATGATCAGTCATTAAAGGAAATATGCTAAGTATATTTGTCAATGTTCCCAATAGACCTTTTTTTTAAACATATCCAAATCAACATAATAGTAAAGTAGTATCATGAAGTAAAAATGAGTGGATAGCAACCAAACCCACTCTAGCTCTTTAAGAACAAGGAAAAAAGCAGACAGCAAGTATTAAAGAACTCTGTTCTCTTCAGCTCTGCTCTGCTTCACCCCTTCGATGTGTTCTACTTCATTTCACCTCACTCTTCAAAAAAGCTGATAAAATGTCAGACTGATTCATTCCACAGCGCGGCAGAAACAAACAGATGAGAAAGGCAGAATACAACAGAACTGGGTACACAAATGAATTTCTTTGAAGTTCAAGTTACTGCCTAGCTCAACCTCTCTCTTTGCATGCACTTGTTTTATTCTCTTTTTTCACATGATAGGAAGTCAAATGCTTTCTCATTTTCATACCTGAAAATCATTGTTCACCAGTGTCAGGACTAAGAAAGACCACTGCAATACCAATTCAATATAGGTACAATTCCATTTTAAGACATGTGATATTAAAAGTTCGTTACATTCATAAAGGAATTCATAAATCTGCATTTCCTTATATTCATAAATGAAAATCTGTGAATATTGACTCCTTCAACTATTACTACTAAGAATTCTATGAAAAAAATGCTACAAATATCCTCAAGTTTTAATATTAAGGATTTAAAACTATACAACTGACAAATAATCTGTTAAATAACTTTAAAGTGGAAATAATCTAAACCAATAATTCAAAGAGCAGATTCTAACCTAATGGAGAACAAAGACAGCCACCTACACCACACCCTCCCAAGATAGTGCCTTTGTGGGAACCAAAGGGCGAAGGGTTATCTTTCTAAATTCTTGGCTTGACCCAAACCATAACAAGCACAGACATTAGAAACAGATTAAAGAAAATGGGAAGTTTGTCCTACCCACCCCAGTGGATACTTCATCCCCCAAAAGATGTTTTTCCCATCAAGAGCTACTTTCTCCAGGTGAATTAAAAGGCACATCTGCCCATAATAATTAAGCACACTACCACTGCCTCATATGTGGAAGTAGTTTTTTGGAGTAAAAATGTTATTAAAGTCCAAGGTAGTATTGTTTAATACCTCCAACATGTAATTATACACACTGGTTTTACTCCTTCAAAAAATAGTTTCAAAAATCATTTGCCTCAGAGATAAGGAATAATTAAACGGTTCCTGGTCTCTTTCATTCCAATGATTTTATGTTGTATACAACACTTTTTAAGCTTCCATTTCAAGTAACCATCTACAGTACTTGATACCATAAGGAACCTATTTTGATTATAAAGGTTTTTAGAAAGTATAACAATTGTCATTATTTATGAAAAGAATGATTATGAGAAGTCTGAAGCCAAGTGAAAAGAAATTATCCCAAATAGTCTTTGGGGCTGCAGTTACAAGTTGTTGTTAAGTCATTTCAGTCATGTCCAGCTCTTCGGGACCCCATTTGGGGTTTACTAAAGATACTAAAGTGGCTTGTTATTTCCTTCTGTAGATCATTTTACAAATGAAGAAACTGAGGTAAACAGAATTAAATGACTTACCTAGGGTCACACAGGTAGTAAGTGTCAGAGGCTGCATTTGAACTCAGGTCCTCCTGACTCTAGGCCAGGCGCTCTATCCACAGCACCACCTAGCTGCCTTCAGTTTCTGGTGGAATACTATTTTAAGGAGTATCATTTTAACATACTGGCTGTGTGACTCAGAGTAGGTCACTTAACCTCTCAAGGCTCTAGGCATCTAGGTTGGTACAACAAATAAAGCTATCTATCTGGGGGCAAGAGACCTGAGTTCAAATCCAATCTCAGACACTTACAGCTGTATGAATGGCTAAGTCATTTAACCTGTCTCAGTCTCCTCATCTATAAAATGAGGTAACAGTACCTACTTCCCAGCTATATTGTGTACATAAAATGAGACAATATATTTAAAGAATTTTGCAAACCTTAAAGGGCTATATAAATTCCATAAAGGGTTATTGTTGTTGCTATCACCTTCACTTTCTGATCTACTCTCTTCTCCAGTCCCAGAAATTAAACTCTTAAAACCAAAAAATTTTTTTAAAAAGAAAAAAAAAATTCAGCAACACTCATATATCAGCTAAGTCTCTTCTTCAAAGGTGAAAAGAAGATATATTTTCACATCTCTTTTGGGGTCTCCACCCTAATCATTCTAATTTTATAACATTCAGTTCTGAGTGGTTTATTGCTCTTTCCATTTACATTGTGGCAGCTGTTGTTTATAGTTTTCCTGACTCTGTTTACTTCATTTTTAGTTTATGTTTTCTCATGCTTTTCTGGATATAGTATATTCATCATTGCTTATACTATAATAATACTCCATTATACTCATGTACCACAAATGTTTAGCATTCCCCAATGGCCTCCTATCTACATTGTTTTTATTCTTTTTTTACTACAAAAAATGCTGCCACAAATATGATACATTTGATATATTGCTACATATAATACATTTTTATTATGTATTAATAATACATAATTATGTATACATACAAACTTCTTGGAGTTTATACTTAGCAATGGGATCTCTGAATTGAAGAGCATGGACATTTTAGTCACTTTCTTATGATGATTCTAAATTATATTCTAGAATGTCTGAACCACATCACAATTCCACCACTTGTACATTTGTGTCTTTCCTTGCCCCTTCCAAAAGTGACTATCCCCTTCTTTTCTTGTTTTCTTTTTCACTAGGCGCGGGATGAAATCTTCCAGTTGTTTTCACTTACATCTTTATTTACTAATTAAAGCACTGTGAGTGGTTCTTAATAGTTGGAGAAGTCCATCATCACAGAATTTGACTATCATGTGAATGAGAATAAATCAAGTGCACACAGCAAAAGATGAAATAAAATCTTAACATTGGCGCCGCCAGGTTGCACAGTGAATAGAGCACCAGCCCTGGAGTCAGGAGGACCTGAGTTCAAATGTGCCCTCAGACACTTAACACAAAAACCAAGCCGTGTGACCTTGGGCAAGTCACTTAACCCTAACTGCCCTGCATTCCCCCCTCCAAAACAAAAAATGTAAAATTAAAATTCCAAATTTTTGCTTAGAAAAAAAATGTTTAGAGTTTTTATTTAGAAAGATGATAAATATAACAAATCACAAAAGATGGAAGCAAGATCAGGGAACAGTTCTGTAAAAATAGTAATTGTCAGGAATAATAAAGTTCTGAATGAGCTGAGGTTAGGGAGAAATATTAAGGACAGCAAAAAAGGACTTTGTTATGTTCTTTTTTTCCCCTTCTTCCCTACTCCCAATCCCTGTCCCCTGAGAAAAAGGAAGATCAAAGAAGGGAGAGGATCTTACTTTAGGGCATATTGGAGAATGATAACTGACAACAAAGAGAAGAGAGAATTGTCAATTCTAATTTTTTTTCCTCTTCTCTCTGACATAACCTTTAAATTAGAAATGACAGAGCAAAAATGACTAATAGGGAATTGGTACCTAAGATAAGTAAAGACATAGTAAGAAGTATACCTAAGATGCCCTTGAATTCAAGTCACCTTCCCCAGATTTACTATATCCTTGAGTTCTGGAAGACCTGGCAGATATAACTGCTGAAGTCACTGTCAGTGATATTTGAAAGAGCAAGGGAAACAGGAGAGGTACCACAAAATTGGAGAAAGACTTTTCCCAATTTTCAAAAAGGAACAGTATATGAAAATTATAGGCCAGTAGAGAACTTTATTTTGATTCCTAGGTAAATTCTAGAATGGTTCATTAAGGATAGCTGGCAAACACCTAGAAAGAGAAGCAATGAATACAAAGATCCAGCATGGCTTTGTCAAGCACCTGTCATACTAGGTGATTCTTGTGGCCTTTTTAAATAAGATTTTAAGTTAGTAGATGAGAAAAATGAAGTAGGTATAGATTTCCTCAATTTTAGCCAAGATCTTGATAAAGTATCTCATACTAGCTTTGCGAAGAAGATAGAGATATAGACCATAATACAGTCAAATGGATTCAGAACTAGTTGGATGACCAGACTCAAAAAGTAAATCATTCAATGTCAATGTGATGGGAAGTCTCTACAGCAGTACCCCAGGGGTCTGTGCTTGGTCTTTTGATATTTGACATCTTTATCAACATCATGGATAAAGGTATACATGGCACGCTCATCAATTTTTCAGATGACACAAAGCTAAGAGGGAAAGAGAATCCAGTAGATGAGTCAGATCCATAAGGATCATGATAGGCTAGAATAGGGGTTCTTAACCTGAGATCCAATTCAGTTCTTAACATGAATTATTTTTAAAAATATGTTGATTATTCAATATAATTGGTTTCCTTTGAAATGCTACTTTTTTGAAAGTTATGCATTTTAAAACATTATATTGTGAGAAAAGGCACATAGGCTTCACCAGATTGCCAACAGATCCATGAAACATAAAAGAAAGAATTTCAGAGCTAGAGCTATGGACTAAATCTAACAAGATGAAATTCAGTAGGGATAAATGGAAAGTGTTACGTTTCTCTTGTGTACAAAAAAAAAACAACTTCATAAATATAAGATGTAAGAGATGTGGTTGTTCTGAAAAAGATCTGGAGTTTTTAATGAACTTCAAGATGAAAATAAATCACTGTGTGATGTGGCAGCCAAAAAAAGCTAATGAAATCTTGGGTTGCATTAAAACAAAACGCATGACTTCCAAACCACAGCAGCCTTCTCACCATGGAAGTTCATATCACTCCTACAACCCTTTCCTTAGTAGCTGGTTCATACTAGAACCCCCATTTTAAAGAAAGTGCTTGCCAATATAACCAAGATTAAGAGGGAAGTGGGAAATTGGAAAAGAATTTTTACAACCAGTGTCTGTGATAAAGGCTTCATTTCTAAAATATACAGGGAATTAAGTAAAATCTATAAGAATACAAGTCATTCCCCAATTGATAAATGAACAAAGGATATGAACAGGCAATTTTCAGAGGTAGAAATTAAAGTTATCTATAAGCATATGAAAAAATGCTCTAAATCACTACTGATTCAAGAAATGCAAATCAAAACCATTTTGAGGTACCACATCTCACCAGTCAGACTGGCTAAGTTGACGAAACAGGAAAATGACAAATGCTGGAGAGGATGTGAAAAACTTAAACACTAATGCATGGTTGATGGAACTGCGAACTGATTCAACCATTCTGGACAGCAATCTGGAACTATGCCCAAAGGGCTATAAACAATTGCATACCCTTTGACCCAGTAATACCACTTCTGAAGTTGTATCCCAAAGAGACCACAGAAGTGGGAGGAAGACCCACATGTACAAAAATATTTATTGCAGCTCTCTTTGTGGTGGCAAAAAACTGGAAATTAAGGGGATGCCCATCAACTGGAGAATGGCTAAACAAGTTGTGGTATATGAATGTAATGGAATACTATTGTGCTATAAGAAATGGGGAGGAGATGGACTTCATATTTACCTGGAGAGACTTATACAAACTGATGCTAAGTGAGAAGAGCAGGACCAGGAAAAATTTGTACACAACCACAGACAAATCATATGTGTGACAACCAACTTTGGGAAACTGAACTTTTCTCAGCAATGCAAGGTTATAAGACAACTCCACAAGTCTCAAGATGGAAGGAGATATCTACATTCAGAGAAAGATCTAGAAAGAATAGAGTTTAAATGGAGACTGAAGCAATCTACATGCTATCATACTTTTTCATGTTTGGTTTTGTTTCTTCTTTCCCATTGTTCACTCCATTGGTTACAACCCTTCTATACAACCAGACTAATGTCCAATGTGAAAGTATTTGCAGATCCTATACCTGAATGCACGCTGCCATGGGTGTGGGGGGAGAGGGAAGGAAGAAAATTTGAAACTCAAGGGATTGTGGAACTGAATCTTGTAAACTAAAAGTAAATAAACAAATCAATTAACACCAAAAAAAAAAAGTGCTCTGGCCAACCATGTCTTCCTTCCTTTCGGGGGCCCACTTCTGACTCTCAAAATTTTCGCTACCATGCCCTCACTCAGGTACCTTCTCTCTCACCTTTCTCCTACTGCACTCACCCACTCACTGCTTTTCAGGTTCCTTTTACAAGCTGTCTTCCCAGAATATAAACTCCAGGAGAGCAGGGATCGTTTTTACTCTTGTATATGTATTCCTACTGCCTGGCACATAATTAGGCTCTTAATAAATACTTGACTTGAAACAATAGTCCTATTAAGTGCCCTAATCAGACCCCATCTGGAGTATTGTGCTCAGTTCTGGCTAAGAGATAAAGCAGACAGAGCGCTGGATTTACAGAGGAAGATGGAAGATCAAAGTTTGGATGTGGCCCCATAGACATTTACCGGCTGTATGACCATGGGCAAGTCATTTAAACTCTCTATGCCTCTGTTTCATCAACTATAAAATAGAGCTAATAATAGCACCTATCTCCAACGTTACTGTGAGGATAAACATTAAAGCGTGTTACAAACCTTAAAGTGCTATGCAAATGCTAGTTGTTACTGACACCAAGGGGGTATTAATTAATATGCTAGAATGTCCAGAAAGCAAACAGGATTGAGGCATATGAGGATCACTTGAAAGAATTTGGCATGCTCAGCCTAGAGAAAATAAGATGCAAGGAGGAAATGAAAGCTGTAATCAAGTAACTAAAGGACTGTCATAAGGAGGAAAGATTACATTTGTTGTTCTGTTTGGCCCCTGACGGCAGAACCAAGAGCAATGCGTGGAAGTTGCAGAAACCAATTTAGGTTTGATTTTAGGAAAAACTTGCTAATAATTAGAGCTGCCCACAGAGCTCCTTACATAGGCTGGACACCCAATTTTCAAGTATTTAATAGTGAAGATTCATTTGCTATATGGGTCTGACCAGCCACTGAGTTTTCTTTGCACTCTCAAATTCTGTGATTTTTGTGAAATGCAGCATGGTACAGCTGACAGAGAACTAGCCTTGGAGACATGAAGACCAATATTTAAGTGCCTCTTGATGACCCACGTAACTCTAAAATTATAAGACATTGATGAACTGCTATCTGAATCAAAAGGATTTCTTAACATTTCTGAAGTTGTTCAATGAAAACACAAGTTTGAACCAAAATAGAATGGCATAAGCCATAAGTGATCTAAAGTTTGGAGAAGTTGTCACAAAAACATTTGTAGAAAACATGGGAATTGAACTGGACCTTGAAGAAGCAGGATTTGGAAAGGCAAAGAGAGGAGAATTTTATTGTGTTGGAGTTGAATCATGATATATGAAAATAACAGACATATAGCCACCATCTGTTTCATGAACCACTTTCTTCTCTTATGGGTAATAATGCTGGACTTGGAGTCGGGAAGATGTGAGTTCAAATCCCACTTCAAACACTAGCTATGAAACCCTGAACAAGTTACTTAACCTCTCTTAGTCTCAATTTCCTCATTTGTGAAATGGAGATAATAATAGCCCTTACCTACCTCCCAGAGTTGTTATGAGGATTAAATAAGATAACATATGTAAAGTGCTTGGCAAATCTTGAAGTGCTATATAAAATCCATTACTGTTGTTTTGAATTTCTTATTATTACTGCTTTCCTTCCACTCATCCCATAATTATAGTGTGACCCATCTGAAGTTTATTGAAGAATAAGATATGCCACACATTACATATGGACAGGTTGGTCCAGAGTTGAACAAGAAGAGAGGGCTGGATTGCCTTCAAGAAAATGAAAAGCTCTTTTAATGACCCCATAAACCTCCCGTAAAAGCAAAGGTCAATCTTTCTAATATTAACATTCTACCAATGTTTCTGTATGGCAGCAAAACAAGGAATACAACAGCAGTCAGCTAGCCTCTAGCCACTAGCAGCTATGTGTTGCAGTGTATAGTACTTGTCATTGGGAAGATCTGAGTTCAAATCCTGCCTCTGACCAGTGTCCAAAGGCCTTGGCTAACACAAGCTGTGTAACCCTGGGCAAGTCATTTAACCTCTGTCTGTCTCAGTTTCTTCAACTGTAAAATGAGTATCATAATATCTACCTCCCAGGGTTGTTGTGAGGCTCATATGAGATAATATTTGTAAAGCACTTAGTCCAGTATCTTACACTTAGTAGGCAATTAATAAATGCTTGGTTCCTGCCCTTCCTTCCTTCAATCAAAAGAATTAAAAACGAATCCCAAATGAGGAAAATGGAAGGCATATATGAGAGTGAGCAGTCTCATGAGGCTCTTTTATTCTTCAATAAATAATAAGAGAACAAAGATGTCATCAAGGAATTATGAAGATGAAGAAAAAAGAAAGATGGATTAGTCATGTCAAGGGATGGCTGATGGATAGACAGACAGACAGATAGCATTCCACTCTCATGATTTCAAGATAAAGTGAAAAAGGCCTCCAGCACATTGGGTAGACCTTCTGTGATGAATTTAAGACAGAACATTATAATAATCATACATGATGGGCAGGCAAGGATGAGCTGCAATCTACATCACTGTAAGGAATTCAAGTCAGTGAAATCATAGAGCCAAGAATATGGTATAAGCTGCTGACCTAAACTTAACTTCTGCCAAAATGCTTTCCAATTTGATCAGTAGTTTCTGTTAAACAAGGAGACTTTCTCCCAGTAATTTGTATTCTTGGATTTATCAAATGTTGAAACGGTCCTATTCAACTGTTTCTGAATCTTGTTCATCTAGTCTGTTATATTGATCTACTTTCTATTTTAAAATAGAACTAAGTAGTTTTAATGATTACTACTTTATATTCCAGCTGAGATCTGATGATGCTATGCCTCCTTCATCCCCTTGGTTTTTAATTTCCCTTATATTCTATACTTTTTGCTCCTCCAAATGAATTCTGTTATTATTTTGTCTAATTATGTAAGTAACCCTTGGTACATTAATTGGTAGAGCACTAATCTGTACAGCGCTCTAATTTAGATAGTTGTCTCCATTTTTAAATCATCAACCCAACCATGCATAATGAATCTCCAATTATTTGTCTTCTTTCATTTTTGTGAAGAATATTTTGCAGTTGTATGTGTATGAGTCCTAAGTAGTTAACATCTAGCTATTTTATGCTTTTTCTATTCATTTTCAATGGAACTCTTCCTATCAATTCCTATTAGTTTTCTTAATACTATACAGAAATACTGATGATTTTTAAGGATTTATTTTATATCCTAATTCTGTTAGAAATCAGTAATAATTTTAAATTAGTCTTTTCTAATTCTATAGGGTTTTCTAAGTGAACTACCATGTTATTTGCATATCAGCATAAGTCTGTTACGTCCTTGATAATGTTTACAAACCTTAATTTTTTTCCTCATCTTTGCTATAACCAGCATTTCTAGAATGGTATCAAATAATAGTAGAATGAACCAAAGTTTTCAATTATTTTTTGAAAACACTGTGTATATATTTTTCCCATCTTCTCCTTGGCAAAGCTTTTATTCTCTGCCCACTAATTCCAATTTTACTTTATGTTGAGATTTAAAAGAAGAGCCTTGGGTTAGGAATCTAATCTCCCAGTCCATGCCATATATCAGCTACATGACCTGAACTAGTCATTCAACTCGTGCCATAATTTCACCATCCGTCAAACAGAAATAACTGTTCTTTCCAACCCCAAAAAGTTGTTAAGAGAAAAAATTAGGTGAAATTTATATAAAAATTAGCATATACTACAATTTGTTACTAAGATCATTTTGCACGTATTAAAAAAGCTTTCCATTGTCATTCAGTAAGTATATCCTCCTACATCTAAGAACAAGGAATAATAAATTCATGTAACTCCAAGGTTCAAGTGCCCATCTGATCATCTACAACCAAGTATCTTAGCACTTCTCCTTTCCCTATACTTTTGGCCTTTCAATTCCAGAGACTTCATACTCTTTTCCTAGCCCTCACACACCTTGAGTGGAGGCTGAAGAGTCAAATCTGAGGGCTTGAAATACAGTGTTTCAGTCAGGAACTAAGACTGTGATAAGGTACAGGCTATAATCATTGGAGCTAAGGATTACAAATAGAATCCTAGAAACTTTTAAAATGGATGAACAGGATGCCTAAAAAAGTCATCAAGTGTCATAAAAACACTAGTGAAAGAAGTTTACTTTTTAATCTTACTCTCATTCTTACCTAATTCCATGTCTTTCTCACCCAGGAACTTTTATACTATTATATTATATAAAGGAGTTATTTCTTTTCTCATTTTTAAAATACACCTATTTGGCACAAAGAGTTTTCTAAGAATCACAATTTCTAAAGTATATTTTAAAGTCTGATGCTCCTATAGTAAGCAAAGTAATTACCATGGACCCAAAGAAGATTCTGAATATATACATTTTCTTAATATGATTTCAGGTTGCAATAACAGTTTGCTTCTGGAACACCAGCCTAATAAAGTAAGCACCAGCAGATTAGCTATCAACTGATAAACTGCTTGGCCATGTCAATTCAAGAAAAAAAGAAAAATATAAAATAGCTCTCAGTTCTATGAAGTAACCGTCCACCACTACAGAAAGTAACAAAGAAGAGACAGAAAGTTCCAAGAATGACAGTTTTTAGATCATTGGAAAATAAATTAAATTGTGGAACTGTGTCATGGAATAAAGATCACTCTCTGGCTGGCAGTTCAGACTGCTCAAAGTTTTTATTAGACAGCTTGCCAGTTGGGAGACAGTCTGAAAAACTGGCTCAAAAGCCTCAATGTTCTGGATATTTTTAACATCAACTAAAAAGCAAACAGAAACTTCACATATAGGGGATAGTTGGTATGAGAATGTCTACTGGGGACCAGACTTTCTTAAGTACCAAAACTGGGATATAATAAAGTTGCTGTAGCAAGGGAAAAAGCTGGGCAGCAAAGGACAGCAACATAAGATTCCCATGTGTTAGGTTGCTTCTATAGTGTGCCTTCTGGGGCACAAAAACATGGGATGATTAGAGGAAAAGTGGAGCAACCTGGGATTAAAGAGGTAAGAGAAATTACTCTAACTTGATTTTAAGGCTAATTGGGGGACAATTTTCAACAAAAGAATTATGCTAAGGTGGCCTCTACAACTGGAGAGATTACTGAAGATACTAAATCATATCACATTCTTACTACAAGTGAAACCAGAAGACATATGGGAATTGCAATTGGAAGGATGGTTCACAGGTTCTTCTTGAAGAGGCAAATAAAGGAATCAGCAGAGTTGGTTTAATTAGTGACTCAAAAGTAAAAGGAAAGACTACTGTTCATCTTTCCCTCTAATCTTTCTGATGCATATAAATTTTTAAAAACATCATTATGATAATAACAAGAGCTGATATCTTATAGGTTAAGATTTAAAAAGTGATTTATATAAATTTTCTCCCTTTAAACTTCACAATAAGCCTGTGAAGTAGGACTTATTATTGTCCATATTTTACAAATGAGGAAACTCAGTTCAGAAATTAAATTACTTGCTCACACAAGGGTCATCTATACTGTCTGAGGTAGGGTTTGAACTCCATTCCTTATGACTCCAAATCAAGCACTCTATCTTATTATATATCAACATCTGTTGTCAAAAATTAAAAGGTAAAGAAAGCCTACTAAAAATTCTCAAGAAGAACCTCTAAAACAAGAATCTGAATCATAGTATCACAATTCTAAAGCTGGAAAAGACCTAAGGGGTCATCTAGTCCAATCCCCTCATTTTACAAATGAAGAAAATGAAGTATAAGGAAGATTAAGTGATTTGCCCAATATCACACAATTATTAATAAGTGTCAATAGCAGAATCTGAAGACAGATCCTTGACTCCAGAACCAGTAGTCTAATTGTACCACACTACTAGTATTAGGAGATAAATTGATAGTCATTTTCCCTACTATATTCTACATTCAATTAATTATTTTGCATTCAATCAATCAACAAGCATTTATTAACTACTATATGCCAGGCCCTGACCTAAGCACTAGAGACAGATACAAAAAATAAACAACTCTTTCTCTCAAAGAACTTAAATTCTATCAACTATATTATAGGAATATAGTTTTCTCCCTACTTGAGTTCATGAGCTGTTCTAAATTTTAACAGATTAGCCCAACTGATAGCTTTTTTAAAAAAAAGTGCTTCCTATAAAATGAGTTTTTGAGTAAGGCACAGGACTGACCACATCACTTAAAGCCAAAAAAATCTATCAATATAATATATCCTACATATTGATGCAAAAGACAATGTTTCTGATTGGGCAAAAAACACAGATTGCCTTTATTTATAATCATTTCAAAATATTGTTAGAAAGTAATTTTCATTAAAATTCATGTAAGCTATCACTCAAATAAGTGTGAAGAAGATTTTAACAAAAATAGACTGGGAAGGAAAGAAACAACTGTACACATATGGAAGTAGTAATTGTTATTCTCTCTCTCTATTTCAATTCATGCAAATATCTCCCAGATCTACATTATCTGACCCAAGTTTCTCCCTAGCACCTATTACCAACTGGTCAACTCCAAATAGGCATCTCATACTCAACATAGAACTTATTTTTTTCCCCAAAAAAAAACAAATAAAAAATTTTTTCCTTCCCAAATTTCCTCTTTATATTCAAAGTACCCCCATCCTTCTGGTCACTCAGATTCACAACCTCAAAAGTCAAATTTCTACTCTGCATTCTCCCTCACCACCTCACATAAAATCTTTCTACTCTGCATTCTCCCTGCATTCCTCACATAAAATCAACTGCAAAGTCTTATCACTTCCACCCCTATAGTATATCTCATATCCATACCCTTTTCTCCATTCACACCATGACTATGTGAAGAAGGGTTTGAAAAGGAGAAAGATTAGGGGCAGGGAGACCATTAGGAAGCTATTACAACCATAGGTTGCCAAAGTGGGTGATACCCCCTGGAGAGTGCTGGAATGGTCCAGGGGGGTGGTAATAGCCTTGGGTGTAACTGGGAGGCACTGAAAAAAATTAGGGGGCAGTGGAAGAATAAGGAAAGAAGGGAAGATAAGAGCATTTTCAAAAACTGTTCTTATATGTTTCATCTGTTGTGTAATTGAGTTAAAATCATAAGATCACATTATTTTCCAAATAAACACACAAAATACAAGTTATAATCCAAAAGTGGTCAAGTCCGTCGACAGGTCTCACCGAGCAAGTGTTGGCAGATGAGCTTGTCACACACTGTCAGGAAGTTCAGCATGCACTGGAAGGAATATGTGCGTGTGATGACTTGTTTACAATATGATACCATATGGTTTCACAACACAATATTGCATCATCAAAATTTCAATGCAGGGAAAAAAACACAAATTTACAATAAATTCTTAAATTTAAGAGGTGTCATTTAAAATATATATATATTATAATTTTTTAAAATGATGTAAATTTCAAAAAAAAAAAAGTTAAAGGGTTAAAGAAAATAGATTTCCAGGGGGAAGCCGTGTAATTTTTTTATTAAAGGGGGCGGTAGGCCAAATAAGTTTGGGAATATCTGCTCTAAATGAAAGGTGACAAGGGCCTATATTATAGTAGTAGCCTTCCATTCTAGGTAAACTGGCCTAGTCGTTCCCTGAAAACATCATTCCATCTCCCACTCGTGCTTCTGCATAACCTGTGCCCCAAGCCTAGTATAAATACTCTTCTTTACCTCTACTTCTTGGAACCTCTAGTTTCTTTGAAAGTTCAACCCAAGTACAGCCTACAGGAGCCCATCCTGATGCCTATAAGTTGCTAATGCCCTCCCTCCCACCACATATTTACTGCTTCCCCCAACAGACCATAAGTTCCTTAAGGGCAGCACTTCTATTTTTGTCTTTGAATCTCTAGAACCTAGCACAATGCTTGGTATGTAGTAGGTACGTAATAAATACTTGCTGAGTGAATGAATTTAAAACTATAAATTACAGAGAAGGTACAAATCAGAATTGGTAGGGAAGTTCCTGACTTATAGCACTGAAATTATGGGTTAGGTTTGGTTTTTTTTAGAAGCCAGGAGTCATAAAAAAAGGAAAATATAAATTTTACCCTATGTTAGGAGGTAGAAAAAATTCTAAAAAAAGAGCAAAGTTCTATAATTTCCTCTTTAATAACAGGAAAATGTAAGTAATAAATAAACCTAGCACCTATTTAAACACACCTATTTTGGAAAAGGAAAAAAATTAAACCTCAGTTCACACTAGATAACTGAACCAACATGGAATGATTAGATTCAAACTCAGGATTCTGTATCACTGCATTCTTATAAAAGATATTTATAAAGTACTTGAAGGATTACAGTGCTTTATTATGAGAACGTTTACATGTATTATTTCATGTGAGTCTCAAAATAGCCTGAGGTAGGTACCTTAGGTGCAGTATTATAATTCCTACTTTACAGATGAGGAAATGAGCATCTAAGAGGTTGTGCGATTTTGCTTATGGTCACAGAACTAATAACCTACTAGGTTTCCCCTATCCAGCAATTTTTTTCACTATTTCATGCTAGTCTTTGCAATACAGAATCTGTTTTGTAGCATGCTGATTATCACACAAAAATTAGGTCCTACTTCATTATGGCAAAATAGCTCACTATTTCTGCACCTAAGCTACAACCCTTCACTCACATTCACTGTATCCCAGTGGCAAGAGGAAGAAATATACACTGCAAAGTTCAGCCAATACAGAGAATATCAAAGAGAGATTGTAGCTGCCAAGTTTCTGCTTCCTATAACACCTTTATATGTAATTTGGGCTCTAACAATAGAAGCTATAAGGCTACCCTGCTCTCAACGTAGCATATTAAAAAAACACCACTACTACATTCACTTCCCAACGAACTTTTCTGTAACAAAAAGTGCTATGATGTTATATTAAGTTCTTTTATAATTCAATTACTTATTGATGCCAGAATACTGAATTAAATTAATTAGGAGGCATGGCTTTAAAGTCATGCTCAATTTAACAGCTGATAAAAAGTCCACAGTGTCCTCATTATTAAGGCACCATTCTCTTGTTTTCCACATTTGTATTGCAAGTCAAAGGTTTTTTTTGTTTCTCTCTGACCCAAGCCACATTTTTCAATTTCTCAGGCTGGTACTATAACCTAAGAAACCACACCCTTCCTTCTCATGACAAATGAGAGGTCATTATTCTGGGAACCTGCACCCATTTTCACATAAACACATAATTAAGAGGCATAAAGAGGTGAATATGAAAATATCCTTATGTCTTTCAGTAGTCTGACAAAAGGTATCAGAGTTTAAAAACGCAGACAATAAAAAATAAACAATAAACGTTTAGAAAGAAAATAGGATGTAGTGAATAAGGAAATCAAGCTAAATCAAAATAGAAAATTTAAGAGAGGGATGAAAAAACATTGTATTAAAACTATAAGCTCCTTAGGGTTCAGACCATGGTAGTTATTTGTAACATCCCCCCCAACACACACACACACACACACACACACACACACACACACACACGCACACACACCCTTATTATAACAGAGCCATAACTGTACAATATACATGCTAAATGGGGGAGGGGGGAATGGTCTTTTTAAGTGGGAAAAAAAATCCCTTTTCTTCTTTTTACGTAAGTGAGTCAACATAATTTTAAATCTAACAAGCCATGGAAAATGGTTCCATAAAAGGTGTCTCTTCCTTGTTGGAAAATGACCTTTCCCTAGTGGTGCATTTCAGTAGTCCATTAATCACTCAGATGTACAAAGTACCAACCCCCCTATAACAGAGTCCCTCCCAAAAAAATATAAAAAATTCAATTTTCTGACTTTCTAGCTATAAAGGGAAAGGCGCTTTTATAACTATCTGAACCCAATCCTAACACTGCTCTCTCCAATCATGTGGATAACTATCCCAGTATGCACATTTTACAAATGACTAACCTAGATAATTGTTATCTGTACTAACCATTTCACCTAACATTAGTGCTTTTCCCAAGTATTACCAAGCATTTCACTGCTAATTTGTCTCTTTAATATTCATTTTATCACCATTTCTTAGGCAGCAAGGTGGTACAGTTGCATAGAGTGTTGGGCCTATATAGTCAGGAAGACCTGAGTTCAAACTGGCCTTTCAATACCAACTGTGTGACCCTGGGCAAGTCACTTACCATTTGTTTGCCTCAGTTTCCTCATCTATAAAATGGGGGTATAGCACCTACCTCCCACGGCTGTTGTGCTGATCAAATGAAATAATATTTGTAAGCCCTTAACAAAGTGCCTGGAATATAGTAGGTGCTATATAAATGGCTATATTCTTCCCTTTTCCCCAACGTAAAAGTTATCACAACATGGAGGGCAAAATAGCCCAGAAACAACTCCAACAAAGAGATATAACTCCCAAGATATAACCCAACACTGGGTTAGCACAGAAACTCACATGAAATATATTATGAAGAAGGATGATTACAAGCAGTATCTCCATATAAAACTACTGAGCAACAACTGGAGGGGAAGATGAGCATACAGAAAAGCTAGGTATGAAAGTCACTAAACCAGATAATCCCAAGTGTATATATAGATGAAACTGGAAGAAAATGTGAATTAAATGGGAAATGGAAGTGTCTCTATACAAATTTATGCTAATCATCTAGGAGCCAATGAGGAAGTGAAAAAGCCCCAACAAGAAATCAGCACCAATGAAGAGCCAGTATTTGGTTCAGAGGGCTGTCAAAGAGGTATGGGGAGGGAGGGTCCTGTGGTACCCACGCCACTTGCCTGCTTTAAGTAAAATACCAATCAAAATGAAAATAACATAAAGCTGATTTCCTTACAGTCTGAGATGAGCAGGGAAGCTGTCGTGGTACATTTGGGTTATCAGCGGATTATTTAAATAATACGTATCTAGGAAATAATTTTGGCCAAACTTTCTGTAGACTTTTCATATCCACTGATTTTCACTGTTTTAAGAACCACTGCTACTTACAACATTCAGCTATTTTCCTCTGTATTTTACAAGTGAATTTATATTCTAAAGCAGGGTTGCCCTAGGCTGCAATCTCTCTCCCCTGGAAAAGGAGATCAAGTATCTGCCGACTTGGTTTTCCTCATACTTGTCTGATCACTCTATCTCATTCTCCTTCACTGACACATCTATAATCCATATCACAGTCCCTAGTCTGAAGTCTCTGTTCTGGGCTCTCTTCTCTTCTCTCCCTATATGCTCACTAAGTCCAAGGGTTTAATCATCACCACACACATAACATACATATGCGTATATACATACATATATACACATTGCACACATATACATATATACACACATATATTTCTAATAGAGGAAACTCTAGTGAAACCTACAGGCCCTTTCTCAAAATGTTTTTAAATACATTTTTTAAAAATAGGATTATAAAAGACACCAATTACACTGAAAGTTATCAAAATATTTTTAAAAGAATTCACAGACCTCAGATTAGGAACCCCTGCTCTAAGAGCCTATTCTGATCCTTTCGGACCCTGACTCACTAATGGATTACCTCACCCTCTTAGCTTTGTGTCATGTGCAAAATTGATAAGCATGTCATCTATACCTTTATCCAAGTCACTCATAAAAAATATCACAAGGTCAAGCACAAATGTCTGGGGTACTCCAGTAGAAACCTCCCACTACATTAACACTGAATGATTTCCTCTTTGAGTTTGGTCATCCAGTCTGAATCCATCTGATGTATTGTGATCTAGTCCCTATCTCTCTATCTTCTCCACAAAAATAGTATGACAATACTAGTATCTCCTTAATGTCTTGGGTATTCCATGTTGGCCCTTTTTGTCATTTCAACTGAGTAGCTATTTCCATCCAGTTATCATCCCATACATCCCAAGTCAAGATCCTATTTCTTCTTTAATTCACCTTTTTCTCCCAATATAAATTTTTTTAAAAATCATTTTGTTGTCCTTAGCTTCTAGCATTACCCTCTGTTCATTCTAAATTCACCTTCCATTACCCAGCTTCACTTCCATCTTCTGTTCATCTTTTTAAAAATCTGAGTTGGTTGGTCTCTCTGCATGTACATAGGGCTCCTCGGACATATCCCATTTCTTTTTTCTCATCACAACTGTTTCCCTTTGTGTCTTCAGAATTTCATTCTTGAGGCTCTCCAATCACTCCTGGGGTGACTTCCCATGAAGTATTTCACTCTAGGGGATCCTACCTACATATCTTTCCTCTGACCTCTTTGAAAATTTGCTTTCTCAAATTGTAGGACTAAACTATTAAAACTACACTCAGATTTTCTCTTCCATAATGAATTGTAAAAAGGAGTGGTCCTCTCTCCTCAGGTTATTTCCACCTCAGCAATTAGTTCCTCTTTGCTTGTGAGAATCAAATCTAGAACAGAATTTCCCCTTGCTGGTTTTCTTCAATCTTTTGAAAATCAAAGTATCACTAATGCCAGTCAATTAGATGTCCTTTTGACTAAAAGAGCTCTAACATGTTTTTAAAAATTAAGTCCTCCAACTCCAGTATATCATGTCTCTCTGTTCATGTTTCACAAGCTCATCTGTCTTTCTTCTTTCTGTCCTGGTGGTCTGTAAAATACTCCAGTGACAATTTCTGCTTTTTCATTGACTTTCACCAAATACTCTACATCATGTTTACTTTCTATAGTCCCTGGATTTCCTCAAATAAGTGCACTTACTAATTGTACACTGCTTCCCACCCTATCCCCTTTCATCTATCTTGCTTCTTCAGAATAAGGTATATCCATTCAGAGAATAGTCCAGTCTTGGGTTTCACTTCCCAATACCACCAGCACTCCTTCCCTCCCCATCCCCATCCTCACCCCTCTGCTATACCTCAGTTTCTAACAGCCATTAGGATCAAATAGAAGTATCTTTATTTAGCTTTCAAAAGCCTTTAAAACCTGGACCCAGCTTAGTTTACCAACCTCCTTATCAATTACTTCCTTCTGGAACTCTACAGTCCAAACTGGCTTTCCCCACTGTCACCCTTTCCAGGAATGCACTTCTACCTCACCTTTAATACCTCTTTTCTTCCAAAATACTCCTCAAAATCCCCAAGCATCTGCCTCCCCATTAACTTATTACATATTTTAGATATTTATACACATCTCCCTCAATAAAATGTAAGCACTTGTGGTAAAGACTGTTTCATTTTGGTTTTTCCACTCAGTTCAAATTTAGTAGGAACTTAAATGTTTGTTGAATGATGCAGCCTGAGCCTTTATTTATCCTCTCTGTAGCCACTGCTTTTGCATAAGTTATACTTTTTCAGGAAATGGTTATAATAAAAGTCAGTATCTTTATCATCTTCCATTTCCCAATTTTCAGCTCATTTCATATGAATAGGTCAGATTGAAGCTATTGCATCCACGCATGGTGTCTTCTCATTTGTAGCTTTTCTTCTAATTTTATGCCAACTGTAACCCTTACCCTAACTAGTCAATGGTATGATTATACACAGACAGCTGTTTCTTTTCAGAATTTCCTATCAGTAACTAGCCATTTCCTGTCTGTTTAGATATAGCCAATTTCATTTTTTATGATGTTATTCAGTGCTCACCATGTCTAATGTCTTTCCAATGAGTTTCTGGAAGAAAATATTCATAATATATAAGCATGAAGTTTCTGAAAGGCCCTGAACTGTGGCACCTTTGGGCCATATTTTCCAACGTGTTTTTCAACATTCTTCCCCATGCCCATCTTCGCACTGAAATCACCAAGAACCATAGCACATGTTGACTTGGAGGATCTTTTCCTTCTATTTTTTTTTTCCGGAAAATCTACAATCTCTCTACTTCTTAATCCTCCCCAGTAGATGATGACAAATGGCAACTACCTTCCAGGCAGTCTTATGCTTATGCTCAAATGAGTATTTCTGAATAAGCAGCTAGCATACAAAGGAAGAACTAGAAAAGGTATTGGAAATAAAAGGCAAATAAGTGAACAGGATATATAGTAATAGGGTGGCAGGATGGTGAAGTAACCGCTATTTCGATGGCACAAATTCTACCATGTCTCCTATAAGAATATATAAAAAATCCCATACAAACATAACAATCCCATATATATGCAAATACACAAAGGTCCTAACTCACAGACCCTTTAGTTCCTATTCCAAATACTGATTTTTATCTCTTTTAAGATTCACAAAGCACTTTGCACATAAAATTTTCCTGACAACCCTGTGAGTTTGTGAGGGGAGGGGTGCAAACCTGTAACTTTTGACCCTCATGGTGCCGCCGCTCCCACTGAAGGGCACGGGCACCTTTTCTGTAAATTAAAGCTTTAGAACAGCCCGGAGCAGGGGGATGCTAGCGTGATTTGCCCCGAATCACTCTGCGATGGGTGGGGGTCCAGTCCTTCACCGAGCTTTTGGGGACTCCAAATTCAGCCCTTTCTAAGCTGGGCTCTGTAGATGTTACCACCCCATTTTCCAGATGAGGAAACTGGGGGTCAGGAAGGTCAGGTGCTTTGCTCACCCAGCTGGTATGATTGACGATTCAAAGCCAGGGTCACGGACCCCAAGGGCAAGCCAGCCACCAAAGGCGACTTCTTTAATGCACAAAACAAAATGCAAGTGTGATTATAATTACAAATGAAGTCAAAAGTTAGCAAAAGGAAGGATGTGTTCTTTCCCCAGCCCAGTTCACTGGATAATCCTCAGATGCGCCGAGGAAAGAAACCCCGCTCGGAGCCCCGGGCGCTCTCTATCACTCCGCCTCTTGGGGCTTTAGCTCGTTCCACGGAAACGTGAGGAGTCTCCCAGGGCCGCATTGGACCCGTAACCTCGCCCCGTCCCGGAGGATCAGAGGCGCGGAACCGGGGCTCGGCCTCTGACCCCTCCCCGAGCCTCAGCTTCCTTCGCGGGAAAATGGGGTTTCTGAGGTCCCCCGCGGCCCTTGGACCTAGGCGGCACCGCGGGACTCGTTCTGAGGCCGCGAGGAAGCACCAAAGACCCGGGTCGAGATTCCCGCGGCCCCAGGGGAGCGGGGGAGTGTCGGTCACCTGAGCAGCTCACCACCTCCCACTCGTCCGGCCCACAGAAAATAGCCGCCAGAGCCGAGAGCTCCTCCCGCACCAGCTCGCCCATGACGCTCGAGGCCGGGCGGATGCAGCTTCTGCAGGAAGCACCGCCTCTTCCGCCCTCTCGCCTCGTACGCGCCCACCCGCACGGCGCCTACGCGGCCACCAGAGGGCGCACCAGCCCCTCCCTCTGCTCCTGGATCCTGTGGCTCACGGAGAGTTAAAGGCCGGGACTGCCGCTTCTTCGCCCTTCAGAGCCTGGACCTCCCCGGCGTCCCAGAGAACCTACTTCTGTGTCTTTCGCCGCCAGGTGACGCCTTTGAGCCCTAGGCCTGGAGTCAGGAAGACCTGAGTTCAAATTCAACCCCAGACATTTACTAGCTGTGTGACCCTGGTTAAGTCACCTGACTTCTGTTTGCCTCAGTTTACTCATCTGTAACATGGGGATAATAATAGCACCTGCCTTGAAGGGTTATTGTGAGGATTAAATGAGATACTTATAAAGTGCTTAGCATATCACTCAGCATATAATAGATGCTATATAAATACTTTTGTCCATTCAGTCATATCCAATTCTCTGTGACCTCATTTGGGGTTTTCCTGGCAAAGACACTGGAGCGGTTTTGCTATTTCCTTCTCCAGCTCATTTTACAGATGAGGAAAGTGAGGCAAGCAGGGTGAAGTGACTTGTCCAGGGTCACATAGCTAGGAAGTATCTGAGACTGGCTTTGATTGCAGGAAGATGAGTCTTCCTGCCCTCTCCACTTCACCACTAGCTGTTGGTGGCGGTGGACATTTTGAATTTTGGGAGGGGGAGAGCGTTGAGGCAGGGTGAAGTGACTTGCCCAGAGTCACACAGCTAGCAAGTGTCAAGTAAGCTGAGGCCAAGATTTGAACTCAGGTGCTCCTGCCTCCTGGGCTGGTGCTATATCCATTGCACCAGCTAGCTGTCATGTCAGCATCTCCCCGATGCTATGATCCTCTTGGAAAAGGAAGGACAAACACAACAACTAGCTATTTTCATGGGTGCCCAAGCCTCCTATCAAACCTCCAGTATCATTAGGGGCACTGGATCTGGGTTCCTTGGCTTCTGGATGACCCAAGTTCATGCCTCTGACGAATACTGGCTGTGGGCCTCCGGGCAAGTGACAGTTTGCCAAGTGTGGCAGGCACTTATCTCTGCAGAGATAAAACCCTGAACTGGTGATTCTGCAGGCTACCTACACACAGATTAAATTATAGATCCTGACTAGAAAGAAACTAATAAAGCCTCAGAGATTGCCCTGCTTCACAGAGGAGGAAACAGGTCAGGAGGGATGAAATTGACCCAGCTGTGCAGGTGGTAAATGTCAGAGCCTGGGAATCAATGCCTCGATTATTTCCAATCCGCCCTGTAGATCAGCTTGTTTGTACAAAGTTGTTTGATTATCATCTCACCCATTGAACTGGAAACTCCCTAAGAGCAGGGACTGTCTTCTGCCATTTTTCATATGCCCAACACTTATTAAACACACAGTGGGGTTTCATAAATGTTTGTTGGCAGACTCCAAATTTAAGATTCTCTTCACTACAATTCTCTAGACTTTGGCTGTCATGAGCATCACACTTGGGCTGGCCTGGTTATATAAATTAGAAATCATGGGGTATATCATAGAATTTTAGAGCTAGATGAAGCTTTATAGTCATCTAATCCAACTCCCTCACTTTGAAGACAGGGAAATTGGGGTCCAGATATATCCTAGACTTGCTTAATTAAGGACGCAGCTGTGCACCAAGTCTTTAAGGAGAAGAAAGGGCTGAAACTGCCTCCAATCCCTCAGACTAGGTCTAAAACCAGCTAATAACCTTTAATGTAAGGTGTACAATAGGCAGCTTCTCAGCAGCAGCAAGAGGGGACTTTCTAGAATTTGGACTCCATGACCTTATTGCTCAATATAAGTGGGAGGAAATAGCCATGGAGCTTAAGAGGAGCAGTGTAGTAATAGCTGGTCTTGATGTACTTTAAAGTTCATTTCTTCATACAATAAACCCTTGAGGTGGGTAGTATTGATGAGATGCTCGGACCAGATCAGTGTTATTATCTCGTTTTATAAATAAGGTAACCAAAGCTCAGGAAAGTTAACAAGCTTCCCAAGAGCAAGTATCAGAGGCATAATTTGATCAAAGGTCTTCTTGACTCCAAGGCCAGTGTACTTGCCAATATACCACTTACCTGTCTATAGGTAACATCCAAATGGGTCAAACTTTCCTCTTTGTGGAACTGAGAACTCAAGTTGTGAATCAGGGATCTGGAAGGAAATGCCCAGAACTTAAAATTTAGAGGATGTTAGGTGGGATAGTGGATGCAGGGTAGAATGATGGACTTAAGAGTTAGGTCAAATATTGCCTCTAAGCATTTACTAGCTGTGTGGTCCTGGACAAGTCACTTATCCTCTTCTATCACCCTCAGCTTCCCCAACTTCAGTATCCTCAGTGGGATACTGCCTGGTAGGGTTGTTGTGAGAATCAAATGAAAATAATCAGCATGTGTGAAGCATTTAGCAAATAGATATGTATATATTTATATATAACATATATATTTACATATTATATGTATATAAATCATTATTGAGGAAGGATGGGGCAAAGCATTTATATGGCACTTATCATATGCAAATCATAGCACTAAGTGCTTCACAAATATTAACTCATTTGATCCTCACAACAGCCCTGTAAGATAGGTGCTGTTATTATCCCTGTTTTCCATTTGAGGAAATTGAGGTGGACAGAATAAAGGGCTTGCCCAGCATTGCACAGCTAGTAAGTGTCTGAGGTTGGATTTGAATTCAGGTCCTCCTAACTCCAGGACCAGGAAGCCACTTCGCTCCCTCTAATTATCAATATATTGTTGTGAATTGCCAGATTGAAGATGAAGCCTGAAAAAGGCAGACCAATCTGCTCTCCCAGGACCACCAGAGCAAGTCTAAATCTGTTGTTGGGTTTGTCTTTCGTTTTTGAAGAGGACCATGACGTCAGGGAAATAATGACATGACTTGCAGTTGACTTGGATTTGAGCGAGGGAGGGCTGTGCAAGGAAACCAGTCTCACTTTCTCCTCCAGAGTCATCTGGGTCCAGTGGCCAGATATTCATCAGGACAATGATGAAGCCTGTAAAAGGCAGACCAATCTGCTCTCTAAGCACCACCGGAGCAGTTCTAAATCTATGGAGAAAAGGAATCTTCACCAGGAGACAGTTACATTGGACTATCACAGTATGAGAAGAGGTCACCTTGGAAGATGACCTGAGGATTCTTTGATAGCAGATTCTAGCAGATTTCTCTTAAGCATACTATACCAACAGTCTTTGCCCAGCCAGAGAAGGGATAATAATAGTAATAGCTAATGAGATATAGATTATATATATATATACAGCATTAATATAGCACTTTAAGGTGGGTAAAGTGCCTTACAAATAGTGTCTTATTATACCTCACAAAAGCCATGGTAGGTAGGTGCTGTCATCTGTGTTTTACTGTTGAGGAAGCTCTACGTTTCCACAATGCCTGCTTCAGTCACCTTTATGGATGTTGGAACACACCCACCCATTCCACAGGGGAAAGTCTTCACATGCTTGGGATAGATGCCCTCCTAACTCACCAACAGGTTCAGGGCCTATTGGTGATATAACCAGGGTCATGGCCAGTAGTTTTGACTTTTGTCCTGCACTAGGCTCTGATGACTCAGGAAGAAAAAGAAAGAGGCTGATAACTTTGCTGAACTCTGCCTCACTTAAGTCCAGTTCACTCACAAGACATCACCCTGTGATGTCATTGGTCCTCTTCCAAAACTAATAATGAACAACTGATGAGGAAATTGAGCCTGACAAAGGTTAAGTGATTCACCCAAGTCACCTAGTCTGATGCAGGATTTAAACTCAGATCTTCCTAATTCAAGCGCCAGACCTCTATACACTGTACCACTACCCCCAGCTGCCTATTTGTCCACAATAGATCATGGGAAGCCCAGGAGAAATGGAAACTGAAGGGGATGTCAGTGAGACCATTCTCCCTTTCTTCCTGACCCTTTTTTACTGCATTGAGGGTCTCTAGATTCCAACTGTTGAAGACGTGATAGGATTAAGCTTAGACCACACTACCTCACAGTTAGGACTGCAGCAAAACAGTTGTCAAGATGTCTTCTGGCTGGCCTTATTACCTAAGCAGCAAGCAGCCACTTGAGAGAGTATCAATACTCTGTTTACTGTCTTTCTATCTCTTGCAGTAAATATACCTGAACTATAACAGATGTACTTTTTTCTGTTAGATCACACCAAATGGAAGAGATAAGCATCTTAAAGGGAAATGAGACGAGCTATATTTGGAGATTTTTTTCTGATGCTTAAAACTTCCATTTAGAGCCAGAAAGGCTTTATTATTGTTGTTGTTGATGTAATATACATAACATAATATTGTGTATTATTTAACAATATATTACATATAATAATATAAAATATTATTAAATTATTATTAAAAATAATAAGTAACATAGGTAATAAATGACAAAGGCTGGGGCGGTGAGGTGGCACAGTGAATAGAGCACTGGCCCTGGAGTCAAGAGGACCAGAATTCAAATCCGGCCTCAGACACTTAACACTTACTAGCTGTGTGACCTTGGGCAAGTCACTTAACCCCAATTGCCCTGCCATCCCCCCTCCAAAAAAAAAAAACAATGAAAAAAAAGAAGTGACAGAGGCTAAATTTGAACTCAAAGTCCTTTGACTCTACATTGTGCTCTTTCCACTGTGTCGTGTCATGTTTTTTTCAAGAGAAAGAGAGAAGAGCATAGATTATACTTTAAACAAACAAAAAATGAATGAGAAAACACCACTAATTACCAAGCCATGTGCATACTTTCTCTCATCTGTATAAAACCTTTATGAGAATGATCTATGCATGTGTAGAGGGTATCACTGAAGAAAATAGAAGGGAACAAGTAGGGTTTTATGGACCACATCTTCACAGTGAGTCAACTAAGAAGCTTGGAAAATATAGATTCTCTCTGTATCTACTAATTCTTAATCACAAAAAATTATTCATTTCACAGAACAAAATACAGTCTTGAGGTCTCTGCTTAAACAGAGACTATTTTAATATCATACAAGATTCCAAGATTGATGTGGTAACCATGGAGATCATTTTGTTCAATGATCCACTGACAATCAACATCAAATGAGGTTAAAAAAAAAAAACAACCAAGCAAGGCATATGCTCATTACGGTGGCTCCCCAATTTCATGAAGAGGGTCCTGCACAAAAGGAAAAGAGTATCCATTTCACTGGAGAGGTTTTCCAGATGCTCCTCTTATAGATGTCACTGTGCTAATTGCCTCAGAACCTGGAATATCATGATCTCCTCAGTGGGATCCACAGTCGCTCAAAAGAGATCTGCATAGCAATCCACAGAAGAAAGACAAAGTGGGCAAAGATGAGGAAATGAATGTTATAAAAACAAAATATATCAATAAAAATTGTTAAAATTAAAACTTAAGTTTGTATTGTAATAACTCTGAGATCATGTTTTTGTAAACACAAATTAAAAAAAAAAACTAATTCCTCCCAGAAATGGAGTTTGTTATTCATGTGCTCAGAGTTGTCACATAATTTGGTTCATATGGAGGTCTTTCCCAGCTACTAGTGCTTTCCCCAAGGTTGCCTTCTATATACTCTTTCTATCTTATATATAAACTACTTATGTACCATTATCTCACCTATTAGACCAGCGGTTCTCAACCTTTGGGTTGCGACCCCTTTGGGGGTCAAATGACCCTTCCACAGGGGTCACAGGGGTCTCCTAAGACCATCGGAAAACACATATTTCAGATGGTCTTAGGATCCGAGACCCCACTCCTCTATCCATCTCCAGGCTGGTCTGCCCACATGCAGATATGCCCACATATGAGTATTAAAGGGTCGGGGCATTAGGAAGGTTGAGAACCACTGTATTAGACTATAAGCTTCTTGAAGGCAGGAGCTGGGTTTTTTTGTAACTATTAAAAGACATCAAAAGATTCGTAAAGGGCTTCACAAACCTTAAAGTAGTATGAATGCTAGCTTTTATTTGTAGCTCAGGACCTAGCACAGAGCCCAGCACATAGTAAGGGTTTAATAAATGCTTGCTGGTTGGTTTTAGAAACAGTTAATATTTCTTGAGGTTAATATGGAGAATTCACAGAGCGTGTTGTTTTGTCTCAGCGACCTCCAGAGACCAGAACTTTTTCCACTGAATTTAGCAGCTCTAAAATAAGTCAGCAGTTCTATTATTTCTTACTTGTTGTACATAAACATTACTAGTCCCAATTTTCTTACTGTCATCACTACCAAGAAGAGATTTGGAGAGAGAGAGAAAGAGAGGAGAAAGAGATTATCAACTTGAAAGACCAGAAAGGAAGTTCACTAAAATGTACTGGAGAGGAAATGCTTTTTTCAGAAAATGCCATGGGATTTCAGTGACCCCAAGCAATTAGGAAGCCTACTCTGTGTGTAATTGAAAAGACAACGGTTTATTTAAAGTAATAACTATCTATGACTTTGCCGATTTGTAAAGCATCTTCTTTGAATTATTTCCTGAGGAGTCATGGTTCAAAAAGCTCACAATTAGCTGTTAAATAGTTTGAGGAAAACGAGCAAGAAATGTCTTTTTCTATTTATAATCTAACTACAGATTTCTTCTCTGTTTAAAATATTGGCCCCGTGCTACTGTTGACTTCCTCAAGAAGAGGTGAATTCTGGAACAGTGATCATTTATTAACTCTCCAAAAACCAAGCAAATGATCCTCACCCTTTTGAAAATAGCTCAGCTTCTTTCTGTTAAAATGATATGTTAGGGGCCTCAGTCATGAATGAGTGAAATTATAGGAAAAACAGCAGGACTACAGCTGTCAAAAATTTTGTGAGGCAGTTCCTGAAGCTTGCTGTCAGCAAGGTAGCCAAGGAAATTAGTCTTAAGAGTGCTTCAATCTATTATTAAAAATTTTCTTGTCAATAGGTTTCTCCTTCACTCTTCCTTTCTCCCCGGATTTTCTAACCTGTTTTGCATATTCCATTTTACATGTTTAAATTTTAAAAAAGAAGTCGATGTAAATGTCTTTTAAATTGACACTATCACAAGACATTGAAGTCCCCATGAATAAGTTACTGCACTCTGACATTTGGAAGTAATCATCACAGAGACAGTATAATGTCAGCTTGATATTTCTCATACTATAAAAATATCAGCCACATGTCAAAGATCTAAATTCAACCTTAATGCAATAAATTTTCTTGTGTTCACAGACTACTGAAAATGCTAAATATTTAAATATGGAATGAATTTCTGCAGTTACAACATAGCCTTCATATCTATTATTATTAAATTGGAAGTCAAGATCCTTTTCCTCCTTTCTTTTCACTCCTTCTTAATATTCTTTAAACAATATAAGATTTGATAGAACAACACTAGCTATACATTGTTTCTCCAAACATGTTTCTCCAGGGCTCAAGAAGAAGAAAAGTGTTTCAGATTTCTCATCTCTGACATGGCTTTTAACTGTTCAGGTGACACCATTGTCCACACTTAAATTTCTATAAACGTTTGATTATTTACATAGTCTCAAGAGAGGAGGGAGAGAAAAAAAAAACTTTCATTTTCTACCAAATAGGATCAGTCAGTGCTTTTACAGAGCTGGGATCTTCCTCCAACAATACAGAACAAAACTAATCCATACCCACCCCGACCTATGTGTCTTTCACCCACAAAACTACTCAACTCATCACAGTGCCCCATCAACTTACTGGAGGCCACTCTCTTGCCTGGTGCATGAATACCTTACTGGAGCAAGTGGGCTATTCATCAACAATCCCTCACCTTTTACTACCTGACTAACTCACCCTTTTTTTTTTTAGTCATAAGACTTCTCTAATAACATCCTTTACTTTTTATTAAATTTTATTTTAATTCCAAACACCAGATATAATATACATACACACAGTAGAACGGGGCGGGAAGTATTGTACATGAGAAGTCTGGTCTTTATTATGTAATAGCTTGCCTTTAAAAAAAAAAAGATATAACAAGATCAACCTGTAGTTTTATTTTTTTAATTTAACAAAAATTGAAGTTCACTCCTTCCCACCTCTTCTTCAATGAAAAAAGAAAAACTAACCCTTTACAATAAATATTCATAATCAAGCAAAACAAATTCCCGCATTGGCCATGTCCAAAAACTGTTTGTCTCAATCGGAGTCCGTCACCTGAACAGCGTGCTTCATCATGTGTCCTTTAGAATTCTGGTCAGACGCTATCTTGATCAGAGCTCTTAAGATATTCATCTTTACAGTTTTGTTATATAAATTTTTCTCTTTTTTCTGCTCACTGCATGCTGTACTGGTTCATTGGTCTCAGATTTCTCTGAAATCATATTCTTCATCCTCTCTTATAGCAAAATAGTAATTCATTACATTCATATGCCATAATCTTTTCAGCCATTCCACAAATAATGGACACTACATTCCCCCCTTACCCCACCTACCTCCTTAGTTTCCAGTTCTTAGCAACCAATAACTTTCAAAGCTGTCCTGCTTGTTTGGTCTTCACTCTGGTCTTCTTTTTGTTTTATTCTTTCCATTTAAAAAAAAGCAGCGGAAGAACATTTAATGATCCTTTTTTTCTTCCTCTCTTTTTTTGGTGGTGCTTTCCTATCCCTTTCCCCTCCTGCCCTTCCACCCCCCCAAACTCCCCCTCCAGCTCTGCATTAGAAAAGAAAAATAAAATAAGCCTCTTATAGCAAATATATGTAATCATGCAAAACAAATTCTTACACTGGCTGTGCCAAAAGATGTATATTTTATTCTGCTTTGTGAGTCTAATACATCTTTGTCAAGAGATGGGTAGCAAGCTTCATCATCAGTTTTCTGGAATTGTGGTTGGTCATTGCATTAATCAGAGATCTAAAGTCTTTCAAAATTTGTTTTTTCTTAATTTTTAAAAAAAGTTTAGACAAACCATAACTCAAATACAGAATAGAGAAAATAAAAGGAAACATATCATAAATTTAAATATTGAAACCTAAATACAAAGTAAGAAAATTAAAAAAGCATGTCGTGTGCATAGCAGAACAGGAGAGAATTCAAAATACGTACTGAAAAATTTTCATTTCAAGAAAACATTTTTTTCTTTATGATGTTTTTATTATATAAATTGTTTCGCTGGTTCTTCTCACTGTATTCTATATCATTCATATGGCTTTTCCCATCATTTCTTATGGCACAATAATATTCCATTCTATTTGTATTCCACAGTTTGGTTATCTCTTAATAGATGAACACTCCCCTAATTTCTAGCTCCTTGCTACTACAAAAGGAACTGATATAAATATTTTTTGTACATATAGGTCTTTTTCTTCTTTCTTTGATCTCTTTGGAGTAGAGGCCCAGTAGTAATACGGCTGAATGAAAGGGTATACACAGTGGTACCATCCTCATTAGTAATATGCCACAATCCTTACAGACTACTTGTGTAACTTCCCATTACCTTTGTGTATCTATATCTTCAATTCTTTGGAGACTACAGTGATCCATGACTCTCAGCCATGCAAGGCCATCTGAAGAGTATTGGAGTTAAAAACCAAAAACAAAACTAATGGTTCTTAGTTTCAGAGAGAAATTTGGGGTTATTCAAATAATGTTACCAGGATTACTCAACCAGTTGAATACCCATAGATAGTTTCTCATAAAATACGTAGTAGAAAAGGCACATTCACTTTGGAGGATTTGGAAATTATAATTGCTTATATAGTACCTGGACTGTTATAGAAACATAATCATAACAATAAAGGAAAGTGTTCTAGTTAAAAAACATTTAAGGGAAATTCAACAACAGTCAAGAATGAAAAGGTCATTTCTACACACCACTTTGGAACAGGCGATCAAAGATTATGCCCATCCTTTTCAATAGCTGGGTCAAAGGTTAAACTCAGTGATAATACTTTAGCACAGTGATATCATTTTTAATACAGTGGAGTCAAAGGGTATCCACAGTGATAATAGCTTCTCCTAGTGTAATTCCTTTTTTGTAATTTGTTGCAAACCTTTCAGTCCACTGTGTCCCTTTCCGTTGTTCACTCCGGAGACTGCAGTATTCCACGACTCTCAACCGTACGACGTAATCTGAAGAGTATTGGGCCTGAAAGGATGGGCTTTTGTTTCAGAGGGAAGTTTGGAGTGATTTAAAAAATAGAACAATTGTAGCCAATACTCTGGCCTCACTGGCACAAATATCCCAGGTACATTTCCTGATCAGAGTTAGTTCTAGGGGTGTCTCTGGAAAGTTGAGCATGTCTTTCTCTGATGCTATCAATTTGTGCCCATATTGTAGTGTGTGGTCTTCCCACTGTTAGCTGCCATTTATTAAAGCTTCAGCTTCATTTTACCAATTAATTTTAATTAGCTTTTATGCCAATTTAGCTTTTAAATAAAAGATACCCATTTTAAAAATATTAAAACAAGATTATAAATCTCCTCCTTCCTCCTAACACTTCAGGGACACATTTTCATCTTAACACTTCTGTCTCTAAAGAGAGTGAATTCAGTCCTAAAGCAGATTCTACACAGCATTTGTCTTGCCAAGTTCACATCTAAATGCTGCATTGCTACTGAACGAGCCTTTAACTCAGCTACCACTGGCCTAATGTCCAGCAGGAAAGTTGCTTCTCAGGGCTTCAAAGCTGAACCAGCTCTCTAAAAAACTCTGGCATGGACTTCATTCCCAGACCTCTGAATAGCTGGCTTTCCTGATCTTTTGAAACTCACAAGGCCTCCAATCTCCTTCATCTAAAATCAAAAACACAGCTGAAGCAAAGAACTAAGACCAAATGTCAACCTTCCACAACAGCATTGTTTCTCTTTTCTCACTAGATTAAGTGGACCTGCTTACAAAATATCTATATCTGCTCCAAAGTCCACATAGGGATTGCATCAGAGGCACTCTGCGCATACTCATAAGGACGGGGCTTGTTGTCCAGTCTCCAATTACTCATGTTGCCCAACCAGGGGAAAATGTCAACATGAGGTCATGAAAAAAACACAGTTAAGAGTCAGGAGACTTGGCTTTCGATCTCATCTCCACCACCAGCTCAGTAGGTGATAGACGAGTCAAATAACTTCTTTTTTTCACTTCTAGCTGCACAAAAGTATTCACCTTTTACCCAGATCTCATCCCAGAAATTTAAATGTTATATGCTTGTTCCACCCATTTCAGTTTGTTTTGACTCGTCTTCAGAATGACTGCATCAAAAACTCTCATAGCTTTTTATTCACCTTTTAATCAGCTCCCTGTTGGTAAAGTTATTCCCTTACTCTGTATCTGCTTTCCTGAGTGCTAAGCTCTTAGCTCCTAAGAGCCAGATAAATAGAGAATGACATAATGGGAAAATTATTTGTCTCCAAGTTCTCTTTTTCATACTGGGGTCCTCCTGAAGTTAGCACTTCCACTAAACAGGACAGTTCCCCAGTTCTGTCTCTGCATTAAAATCTACTTTTTTTTTCCCCCGGGGGGAAAGTACGGCAATTGGGGTTAAGTGACTTGCCCAAGGTCACACGACTAGTTTTTTGGTTGCATATCTGAGGCTAGATTTGAACTCAGGTCCTCCTGACTCCAGGGCCGGTGCTCTTTTCACTGCTCCACCTAGTTGCCCCCAAATCTACATTTTTACAACCTGATTCAACAAACCCTAACATGCTTTTCAAAGAGTCTGTCTTCTCTTCCTCCTTCCACCGACATTAAAAAACAAAAAAAACTACTACAACTGACTGGAAATGATTTCCAACAATACACTTGTTTCTTCACATGTTCATAGGTACCCAGTCTCCCTTATATTTCCCATGTCTTTCTTCCAGTTCTGGTTCCTAATTCTAACAAACTTAATCATTCCATGTTTAGTTGGCCCAAATTTCTCTTCTTGTTTACATGTCTCCTAACCTCTAGAAAGACAGAAGTTAAAGGAGTCACAGATTATTCTATTTCTTACTATGTGTTAATACTTCTTAATATCTGTATCAGCTTTTACATTTAATATTGGATGGCTTATAGAAGGTGAAACACAGAATTTTAGAATTCCATCTAGTCCAACCTCTTCACTTTACAGTTGAGAAACTAAGATCCAAGATGACCCAAGACAATGGCTCAAGAAAGACCAGCCTTAGTAAATAGAGCACTGGCCCTGGAGTCAGGAGGACCTGAGTTCAAATTTGGCTTCAGACACTTAACATAAAAAAACTAGCTGTGTGACCTTGGACAAGTCACTTAACCCCAATTGCCCTACCTTCCACCCTCACAAAAAAAAAAAACAACTTTTCTGACTTCTATCCCAGAGTCTTTTTAGTCTTTCCATGATACCCTCTTGCTTTTCTAAATCAGAAAAGAAATATTCACATGCATATAGTTGATTGAGAAAGTAATCTTCAAGCATATCTAATAGTGTTTGTTACCTGAAAGATTATGAAAATTATAACCCATTATAATATTTTTTTAAATAAAATTAAACCTGTTATCATCATATTTGCATTTGAAATGCAACTTAGGATAATGAAGAGAAGACCTGTCAGAGTCAGAAAGATCTCCTTTCAAGTCTTGCTTCTGACATGCTAGCTGAGTAACCATGGGTAAATTACTCATCAACCCTTCAGTGTCCCAAACAAATTTCTAAGACCATTAGTTCTAAAGTGGTTGCTGACCTTTATTGCCAACAGAGGAGATACTTTAGGGCAAGTGAGGTTTTCAGTGCCCTTCAAATCAAAAGTGAGATAAGCACTAGACAGTGGGGTAAATCCAAGGGAATTGTCCTGGCTAAGCTATCTGAAAAACTTGAGGGAGAATTCCCTTCCATTTAGCAGGAGAGAAGCTGTCCTCAGAGAAAACTTTCCAGTGCAGCTGGCACTTCAACTAGACCTGAAAGCTGGACTTCTTAACCTTTTTTGTGTTGTATCAATCTTTGGCAGTCTGATGAAGCCCCAGGGACCCTTTCTCAGGAAAAAATACATAGAATTATAAAGGATACTCATTATATTTAAATAAAGATGTATTTTTCCCCCATCCAAGTTCATGGAAAGTTGGTGTAGATGGGGAATAGGAAAAGTGTAAGATCATTTTGTGTCAAGACTTGAATGCCAAACCAAGATATTTGGCCTCTTCTGTAGGCAATAGGAAGCTATTTAAGGCAGTGGGATGGAAGAATTGCCATAGGAAATGATTTTTAAAATAACAACAGGTTTTTAGAAAGATTATCTAGTGATGGTATGCAGTACAATCTGAACAAAGCCCAGGAGACTAATTAGCAGGCTACTGAAATAGCCAATCATCTGGGGAAGTCCTTTCTTTCTTTAAGAGTAAAGGATAAGGAAGAACAGCTAAAAAAAAATTTAAAAGAAAGTTGCTGGCACATTAGATGAATCTTTTATGGAGAATTTGTGGAAGGACATACACAAAAATTACTCAGGCTGAAAATGTCTGCATCATTTTAGGAAGTAACCATACTGATGAGGTCATGGATCATTTGAAGGACCCAGGATTTCATAATTCTGAGCCACGTCAATCAAAAATGAACTAGAGACACCAGGTCTGACAAGTTTTCAGACTGCATTGGATACATGTTCCAGTACACCTGTGTCCCTATTGTTCACATCAAGGCAACATATGACTGTTTAGGTACAACTCCTCAGCAGGGATTTGCCAACCACCATTCTTCTATTCTTCCTGCCCAATACAGGATACTTTCTTTCCTGCTACCACCTGTGGATCTTCATCTTCTTTCCCTGGGTTTCAAGAAGCTGCTTTGTCCTAAAAGAGTCTAGCCACATTTAATAATAATGATAATAATAATTGTTGTTGTTGTTGTTTAGTCCTGACTCTTCATGACCCCATTTGGGGTTTTCTTGGCAAGGATAGAGGAAGAGGAGGAAGAGGAGAAGGAAAAGGAAGAGGAGGAGAAATTGGAGCAATAAGACGGGGAGAGTTCTCACAGTATCTCAGGATTATATCAGTACTTCAAATTATGCTGTAGGATTTTGTTCATTTGTTTTTGTTTTACTATCCAGAAGGAATCTGCTTTTTATCATTTTGGAGAGACTGAAAATAAATCTAAAAACCCTATTTTACCAGTCTTGACTAGAATACACCATCTATAATATATATTCCTGCTCTGACTCTTACTAGCTATGTGACCAACATCAAGTTGTTAACTTCCATGAAACTTTCCTCTGTAAAGTGAGAAGAATAATAGTACTTGTAGCACCCACCTAATAATAATAGCTCACTTTTACGTAGCACTATAAAATTTGCAAAGTCCTTATTATACTTGATCTTCCCAACAACTTTGTGTGGCAACTAGATGGTGCAGTAAATAGAATTCTGGGTTTGGAATCAAGAAGATCTGAGCTCAAATTTACCCTCAGATACCTAGCAACTTTGTGCCTATGGCCAGTTGCTTAACTTCTGTTTGACTCAGTTTCCCCAGCTATAAGAAAGGAATAATAATAATAGCACCTACCCCTCAGGGGTGTTGTGAGGATCACATGAGATAATATTTGTAGACCACTTAGCACAGAACCTGGCACTTAGGAGATGCTACACGAATGCCCATTCTCTTTCCCCCAAGTGATATTATCCTCATGTTGCAGATGAGGAAACAGGGTCAGAGACATTAACTTTCCCAGGATCACACAGCTAGTGAGTGTCTTAGGCAAGATTCAAATTCGTATCTTCCTGATTGCAAATCCACTGCTCCACCCATTACACTGTGCTTCCTTCCACAGTTGTGAGGAAAGTGTTTTATATACCTTAAGGACATTATAGAGAGACAGACAGGTAGATACATGATAGAAAGATAGATGTGTGTGACCTGGCACTACTATTATCACCACTGTTTCTGGCATGACCTTATATTTAATTTGTTATCATTACTTCAAATTATAAAATTTAGAACTAAAAGAGATCTCAGATGTTCAGTTCATTCCCTTGATTTTACAGATTAGGAAACTGAGACCCAGAGATATGAAATGAATGCCCAAGGTCATACAGAGAGTAAAATAGACAAGGTAAGATTTGAACCCAAGTCCTCTGACTCTAGAGATGGTGCTCTTCCCCCTATATCTAACTTCCGTGGGTTCATGACGTGTCCACATGGAGATTTCAGCAAAGTATACGGAACCTTTCTACAGCTGCCCATCATGTTGCTGTTCAGTCATTTCAGTTGTGTCTGACTCTCTGTGATGCCACAAGGAGGTTTTTTTGGCAAAGATACTGGAACGTTTTGCCATTTCCTCCTCTAGTTCATTTTATAGATGAGGAAACAGGCAAACAGGATTAAGTGATTTGCCCAGGGTCACACAGCTGGTAAGCGTCTGAGGTCAAATTTGAACTCAGAAAGATGAGTCTTCTTAACTCCAGGGCTAGCACTGGCTCAGATGCCCAGATCCACCTATTGCCCGTTAGCATTCTTATTAACAAGTAGATTAGTCTAAGCCTCCCAGAACACCAATTACATTTTCAGTGCTAAGGCTGTAAGGATTCACACCTCTGCACCAGCACTACCATGTAATCTGTCCTCATGACCTCCCCCTCTGTTCTTTTGGGCTAAGTGGTAAGAGAAAGTAGGGAATTGGGAAACAATGATGCCACTAAATACAATGTGACAGTGCTGAGATACTTTCTCCCTTTTACTCTCTCCCTTTCTGTTTATTTCTAGTCTTGACCCCTTCTTTTCCAAGATAAATCATACTACTCAGCTGTAGCATGTAGTATCAAAACTTTTCAGTGTCCTTACAACTCATTCTTTGTAAGGCAGGAGTCATGAATGAGCAGTGTAAACAATGTACCCTCTCCAATAAGAAACCCCAGATTCAGATAAATGGAGAAAAGCTAGCATTATCATTTTTAATACTGGTTTTGCCTCTGAATAAATACACCAACCAACTCAGAATTGTCACTCTTAATTAACTGCATAATGTAAAAGTTAGAATGAATTTTAAAGTAATCCTCATCTGTAAGTGTGAGCTGCAATGGACGAAGTTTTCACATTGCTGAGATGAAGCCAGAATACAAGTAGTAGCCACGAGGTAATTTATGTCCCAAGTTGAAAGAAGAAACTATGTGTTAGCTAATCTATTTTGGCTGTAAATAAATATACCACACTCCATCCTGGAATTGTAACTAGAGTTTTCTGTTTACTGTGCAATCTTATTAATAATTATTTTTTAACTATAAGTCAGTTGTAGAGATCTGTAACAATTTTGTCTTTTTAACTAAAATAGCTCTCTATATAAAAAGTTGCTGGTTTTTATTTTAAAACTTAAAACATGAATTTAAGGAATGGAATTTTTCTCTAGTGCTTCAACATGTTGACTGTGTCTTAAAATAGAAAAGCTCTCACAGGACCTCAGGATTAATGCTCTTTTATGTATATGAAATGTACTCAACTTTAATTTAAATGAGAACTTTGTACTTTTTTCAACTTTGAGGGGAGAAGCGGTATACCACCCATGAGAAGGCATAGTGAAGGGGAGAGAAGCAGTCAGCTCTCTGAGAATCAGAGAAAACTTGGTACTTATCTCCAGAGCTCCCTATGTTTTTGGTTGTACCCATAGATAGGGCATTTATTTAAGGAACAGAATCTGGTGCAATGGATTGAGGGCAGGGCCTAGAGCCAGAAAGAGCTGAGTTCAACTCTGACCTCAGACATTAGCTGTTTGACCCACCCTGGGCAAGTCACTTACTTAACCCTTCTTGCCTCAGCTTTCTCATCTGTAAAATGAGCTGGAGAAGGAAATGATAAAGCACTTTGGTATCTTTGCCAAGAAAACCTCAAATAGGGTTGAGAAGAGTTGCACATGACTGAAATGACCGAACAAAAATCGCTATTAAAAAAGCAAACTAACATTGGAATTCTGATATTCCAACTTATGCTTATGAGTGGCAAAGATGTTGACAAAAAATTATAAATGTTCCTTTTCAGAATGAACTGACCAACTTTAATCTCCTCATCATGCTGTTTAACTCAATATTAGGTACTCAAGACCTCCCCAACTTCCTCAGCTTCTTCTCCCCTAAAGGTCTGCAGGTGGAGCACTAAACTACTCCCAAAGCTTTCCTTTATAGGGAGCTTGACCGGAATTCTCCAGTTAACTTTCTACTTTCTATCTACAGCTCTGCTTGGTTTGAACTCCAAGGAACGTGATGACCCTGAGCCAGGTGGTCCTTCTACCTTCTAGTTTCCTTTTGTGTTGTGGTCTTCCTTTTTTAGTTTGTAAACTCCTTGAGGTCAGGGACTATCTTTCTTTTTCTAATTTGTATCCCCAGCATTTAGAACAGTGCCTGGCAATGTAGTGCCAACACAATATTCACAGCGCCAATGGCGACTGTAAATATGCTGGCATAGTGCTCAATCACAAAATATAACAAACTCTCCATATAGATGACAGAAGCAAAACATTTATTCAGACAACAGAAAACCAAATCCCAACACAACGAATCCAAATCCATCGTAGCAACATAGAAATTAATACACCACATCATTGCAGAGAGCCACACCATCCTTTAACCAACACAAGCCTAGCTGTCACAGCAGGTAGCAAACAACCAACATTTACTCACAAACCTAGCTGTCTCCCTCCAGTGTGTCCTCTAACTCTGTCTCTAACTGCTCTGACTCCCAGCTTCCTGTAGGTTCCACTCTACCCTTCAGCAAACTCCTCCTACCATAGGCTCTGTGCAATTACATTCAGCCTATGAAGGGGCAGAGTATAATCTTCAAAGCAGGGAAGGTCTTCAAATTCCCCTAGGCTTAATAAGGGGAAAGGAAGATCTTCAAAATCCTATTACCATTACAAGGTCAGGGACTACCTTTCTTTTCCTAATTTGTATCCCCAGCATTTAGCACAGAGCCTGGCAAGTAGTAGCTATTTAATAAGGGTTTACTGAATTGATTTAAAGTGTCTCTTCTAGTAGAATGTAAGTTTCTTGAGGGCAGGGACCATAACTATTTTTGTCAGTGGTATCCCTCCCTACACAGCTAGCCACAAAGGCACATAGTAAGTTCTAGCTGATTGATTGAATGATTGATTGACTCCTCCCCTATCCCCAAGCTGGAGAAGAGGGGGAATTGGGCTCTGAAGAGGGGATACCTTCAGGAACTTGGGGCAGAGGGAGGAAAGACAGAGAGGAAAAGAAAGATATAGTGACTGTCCTTTTTATAATATTCCCTCCCCTTCTGCCATTGTGTGGACAGCAAGTGAATTTTAAACTCTGACAAGATATTTTAGACCACCAGGAAGGAAGCTCAGGCCTGGTTTATGTTGTAGTGGCTTTTAAGAGACAGCCTGGGTTCTCTGAGTTTTGGGAACATAGAACCAGAGGCATCAGCTGCCATGAAAGTGTATTCTAGGTGTGCTGCTGTAAGTTGAGGGTGGAAGTAGCAGACATATTTGGAGAGAGAGTGGTTACAGTGCCTAAAACTTTCAGGCCCAGCCTAACAAGGAAAGCGGTGTGAGAAGAGACTGGGCACAGGGCAGTCCGTGACCTGCTCCTAATGCCTCATCCAGGACCCACTCTCTACTCCCACCAAGCAAGAAGTTCAGATTGTCTAGGGCAGGGTATCAGAATCATGGGCCTCAAAACTCCCTCTAGATTACTGTTCCAGTAGAAGAGGCAGATGATTGGATGAATTAACAGGTGGATGTAATCAATGAAATCACTGATCTTTTGATGTATTCCTGTAGTAGCTTCATTTGCCCATATGGATTTTGTAAATAAGATAAAATGGTTCTGAAACCATAAGTATGAGTTGTCTCTCAACACAAGGGCCTTGGCCGAGTGTATTCACCCCGCTTGTATGGCCTTCCATTTGAGTGCCTGGGCTATCACGTGTTCCCCATGTGTGTATAAGTGAGCCCTCTGCATGCCTAGTACTCCCACTAAGGGAGTAGATACATTTGGGGGGAAATGAGCTCCAGATTTATGGGAAGAATGTTTTATTGTTATCGTATTACCATGCTATTTTACCAAATGCCTTTGCTCCAAACTGTCTTCTCTAGTCCATTAGTAAAATTAAACACGTTAATGGGGATCCATGAGCTATGATTTGGAGAATATTCTGGCTCACAAACTATGACATTGTAGTTGGGTTCTGTGGACTTATAAGTGAAATGAGCCTGTTGGTTTTACATATTTAAATGTTTTCCTTAATTTTCGGGGGGGGAGTATATGTAAAATTCATACCTTGTAATTTTTACCTTATAAATTTTATATTTTTTTTATATTATAGTATCATTCTGTCCTTATCATTTGTATTTTTCCCACACATCAACATTTTTAAAAGATTTTAGTTTCTGATTTGTAAAAAAAAAATCCATTTATTGAGTTTGGGGTACATAAAAATGTCCTTCTTGCAGCTACTCATCACTTACTTACTAATGTGGTTTTTATTTTTTCTTCTCATCCTGGAAGAATAAAAACAACATGTTATACTTGGATACTAAAAACTGAAATCTATTGATTTCAAAAGGAAAGACAAAAGCATTTTAGTTCCCCTCATATTATGTGACTCTAAAGATTTATTTCAGGGGCAAAAAATAAATGCCATTATTCTGAGATTAAAATAGAAACTCAAAGTACATTTCCTAAGCTTAATGTCTTTGTCATTTCCAAGCCAAAAATCTTTTGGCTCCATACCTGGAGTAGAATCTTCAAACCAGTTTCCTTTTTGATTCTATCCATTAGTGTCTTATTACCCCATTTTTCATATTGCCCACCAAAATATTTGTCTCCATTTAGCTTTGTACAATTTATAGTTAAAAGACAGATCATACATCTTCCTCTGAAGCCAAAATATTCACTACAACAATAATTTAGGGAGAAAACTCTTATTTACACATATATGTTAGGCAACATAGCACCGACTAGTGAGTTTTCCTTTATTGGGTGGGGTGTGTTACAGAGACCACTAGACTTGGGAGGTTTGGATTTGATTTCCAGCTCCAGTATTTACTAGCCCTGTGGCTACATAGGCAAGTCATCTAGTTTCTTAGAAAGTGTTTTCTCATCTATCAAATAAGGAGTATTATCTATACTACCTGGCTTATGGGGTGGACATTAGGTAAACACTCTAGAAATCTTAAATTGTGCCATAAAAGTGTGGCAGAGCTAGCCCTGGAGCCTGGGCTCCTTCTCACCCGATTCCAAAGGCCAGTGCTTTGCTCCTCTATCATACAGGGCTTTTCTCCACTGTATAACTCTAACCAAAGAAGCAGAATATTCACAAGAACCCACTTATGCATTATTAAAGAAACCACAGCTTAATGTCATAAAGAAGCAAATCCAAAGAATTTGTTAAATTGTAACTTCAACACTAATTAGCTGTGTGATCCTGAGCAAACCACTCTCCGAGCCTCGGTTTTCTCTGCTGTAAAATGGGGATGATCTTACTTGCATTAAGCTTTTATGTGTTGTCTTCCCCAATAGAATGTAAGTTCACCGAGGGTGACTGCAGAGACTGTCTTTCTTTTTGCATTATTTTTGTCTCCAACACTTACTGTTAACCCAGCACATATAGGCACTTCTTATTAAGTACTTGTTGACTACCTAATGCACAAGATTGTTGTGAGGAAAATGCCTTGAGAAGGTTAATGTTCTAGAAAAATGAATTCTCATTATTAGTATTATGATGATCTCATGTCTGCCAATCATATCCTAAACCTCTGCTAGTCTCACTTCAGTCAAAAGATACTAGAGAAAAGAGTTGGATTGTTCTTATATAAAGAGAGCAAAGGTGACATTCACTTTTGATTGTGAGAGACCAGATTTCAAAGAGTTCAGGGAGTATATACCTAAGGGTCTGTGCCTAAAATTCTACAGGGCAAAACTAGCCAAAAACAGCAAGGGAAACTTCCAAGAATAAAATTCGAATTGTATGGATGCCAACAATTGTGATAAGAATTAAAAAGGGTGAGTAATCCAAAGGGATGGGAAGAAGCATTTCTGTGCTAAACAATTTTTACAAATATTATTTCATTTGATCTTCACAACCACCCTGGGAAGTAGGTGATATTATTATCTCCATTTTACAGCAGAGGAAGCTTGAGGCAAACAAAGGTTGAGTGACCTGCCCAGAGTCATACAGCTAGTGAGTATCAGAGGTTGGATTAGAACTCAGGTCTTCTTGACTATAGGCCCAGTGCTTTATCCACCACCAGCTACCTCCATATATGTAGGAAAATTATGAACTCCTCTTCATCAGAAGTTTTTATGCAAAAGTTGGATGATCATAGGTCATGTTTGTTGTAAAGGTGACTCTTACTCATGTAGGAGTTGTACTAAATGACCTCAGAGGTTTGCACTGAGACAATCTATGGCTCCATATACCTTATCACCACTGCTGAAAAATAACTCAAATCTGTGGTGTCATTTTTGGCGATCATGGGGAAAATGACATGTTTAATGGTGAGGAAGCATAATTCCACAAATAAAAGATTGCATGCTATAAGAGGCTAGTGGGTCATCTCTAAGTGAATTCTAACTTCAGAATTCTAAAATTGAACTTCTAATCTGGCAGAGAAGTCAGCAAAAGCAAAGTGACAAATCAAAATGCTTAAGCATTACCTCAGCTGCACTTTCCTGTGTTAAATCATACTTTTGCAAGGAGTTTCCATAAAATATCCATTTTCTTGGTTTAAATACCATAGACAACATGTTAATAGGACTTTTAGAAGGCTATAATTTTGTGAAACTGTTTTTCTCGAACACCATCAATTTTCAAAACCTACTGTCATCGTTTGTTAAAGCTACACCATAAAAAATGAAGTTAGCTTTCAACCATCTGGCTGAAATTTATCTTGAAGCTCCTGAAGTTTTAATCTTACTAAACAAGGTATGAAATCACAGGTTGGTCAACTTAATGCTGTTTTAAAAGGGAGTGTTAGAAAGTCATTTATTAACTCTGCATTTCAATAGCTTTCTCAGGATACTTTTTCCAAGAGTTTTGTTTATCTTCTCTTTTTCCTGTGTTAACTCCAAAACTGAGAATGTGTCTTTCTCCCTATACTCTAACTAAAATTCTCCAGATAATTTCCTGAGGGGTGACATTGCTAGGGGCAAGAAGGTGCCTGTCATTAACTTTTTTAGGATATAATTAATTACTGATTTTGTAATTCACTTCTCCATGGATAATATGAAATCTTTAAATTTGTAGTAGTCTTAATGACCAATAAAGGAATCTGAAGTTGGAATGACTAACATTTGTTTAAATGGAACCCATGTGGATAACTGAATTAAGTAAGAGGAGAGAAGTATGGAATAATAGATCCTAACATATAGCACGAAGTTATATTCATTTGTGTGCTTGCTGGCTCCGTGAAATTATTTCCAAAGACATAATTACTTTTCTTCTGATAATGTGGTTTGGCTACAAGTCACCAAACGTTAGTCTAAATAACTGAAACTGATGATCAATCAGTTACTTTATTAAGTAAGACTACGGACTAAGCATTGTAAACACTGTAGAAAGACAAAGATGAAGTTCACTTAACTCACTATATCTAACCTATCTCAGACTAGACAATATTTCATATCCTAACCAACTGTTCACTTGGGGCATCTTGCCTGATGCCATTTGATCATACCTGACCCTTTTCCACCTCTTACTCTAGACACCATAATTAAATAAACACTATTATTGCTTCAGGAAAGGGCATAGCAATTAGTTATCCTATAGATCAATTCACCATTTATGTGAATCCCCATGATGTGGTATAGGCTCTGGGAACCCCCTTGAATTCTCCTTGACTCTTCTGGCTTGATCTGGCATTCCCTCGAGGCCATCAGCTTTTCATTATCTCTATGCCCAAATCTCTGTTCAGTTACTTCCCTCCCTTAATCCTATTCTCCGGGCTACTGCCCATTCCCGTCTAGATTCGACCTCTAGTCACCATAGACTACTGATCCCTCCCATCAAAACCCTCTCTAGACCCTCCCTTCCTCCAGACACCCTAGACTACTTGACCACCCCTAGATCCCTCCTTCAGTCTTTCTATATAAAAGATCCATCTTGTTTCCATGAAAGTGTTCAGATTCATTCTGGCCTGCTTATCAATGTAAGCATCACAGGGCTCAGATTCTATGTGGCCTGTTTACATTAGCATTACAAAGGCTCAGATTCCTTAAGAGTCTACCCAATATGTTGAATCTTTAACAAACTTTATTTTTCTTTGACTGAAAGAAGGCTTGGGTAGAATTCATTTGGGCAGGACCTGTGCGTTGCTATTTCAGGATCCCAGCACCTCTAAGCCTCAATACCCAAACATCCTTTCTTGGACACCACTCTCCTCTATGTGTTAACTCCCTCACTGGAATGTAAACTCCTTTAGGAAAGGACTGCTTTACTTTCCTATTTGTATTACCAAGACCTAGCACCCTAACACATGGTACAAGTTTAATAAATGCTTTTTCATTCATTCATGAAACACTTGCCCATAAAGAGTTTATACTATGTTAAGTGTATACATATTAGTGTATGTATACACTTAAAGATATGCAAAGTAAATGCAATGAAATTAAAAGGGGAAAGCATTTAGTAGATCCCGGAATCAGAAAAGACCTCATCGAGGACATTGTATTCCTCTGGAGCTGAACTTGAAAGATGCTAAGAATTCTAAGAAGTGACAGTAAGCAGAGACCACTTTAGGAATGGGAGAAAAGCAACAGGATGGGCATGAAATGTTCTGTGTCAGAAAAAGCAAGAAAGTCAGTTTGGTTGGATTGTTAATATGTCAAAGACATATCCACAGAAGGATCCCAATAAACTGCAATAAATTTATTCAATTCTCCTAGGAGACTTTGTAATGTACCCAGAATGTCCAATTACCTAATTTATAGAACCCAGATTTGGACACTTATTTTCATTGTCAAAGTTATCAGTTTCTCCTTCACCATTATCGCTTTAAAAAAAAAATCTGTAGAGTATAGGAAGGGGAGCAGTGTTCAATGAGCCTGATAAAGTACCCTGGAGTCAGGTTGGAAAGGGTTTCAAATGCCATGAAACAAGTACAAAATGCCTCACCCTAAATCAAGTTGATAATTGCCAACTTTAAGGTAGGCTAGCATATGTCCAAATTCATTAGAAGGCAATTACACTAAGTCAACCAAGCAAATTTTGATGGACTGTGATATCAAGCTCCTTTTTGAAATTTGAGCAATCCTTAAAGAAATCAGGTTCTGAGCAAGAAAATAAATAAGTAAAATTGAAAATATGCCCCATAATCTCTCCCAAAATCCTACTCTGATGGTTTATCATAGTGCAGATGAGTCTAGGTTCTTGAAGGTTATGCCCAAAGAATACAATATCTAGAAAGTTATACCATTTAGGAAAAGCTTAGAGTGTGGCTCTATATGAAGGCTGTCTGAAAATCAGACTTAGCTGTGTCTGGATAAACCCAACACTTGAAAGTTGGCCATTAGGTAATGGATTTATTTCAGTCACCAAAATTCAAAAATAGCATCTACTGAAGATAAAGGAGTTTCTATGTACTTCTGTGGGTGGAATACTTATACAACAAAATACCAGAATCTTGAAGTATTTGAAATGTTAGCATATTTCATCACTGGATGCTGGATTGGAACTTCTACTATTTGCTGACATTAGATAAACAAAGCATTATTATCCAGCTAATGAGTATTGGGGAAATGATGACCTGGTTGGGTTTTTTTTTCCTCCTAAGGAATTTTTAACCTATGTAAAAATTTGAATAAAATATTGCAGAGAATCAAAAGAATAATATACCACAAGTTCAAAAGAATGAAAAAGAAACGTATACTTAACTCCTGACATGGAGGTGCTGAACTTAAAATGCAGAAAATTACATTTTTTTTGGACATGGCCAATGTGGGAATTTATTTCACTGGATCACGTAAATATGTATTAAGGTTTGGGGGGACTTTAAAAAAAATCTCAATGGGGGAAGCTGTAGTAGGATTAATTAAAAATGAACTTGTTACTTAAAAAAATAAAAATAGTAAACTTTTTAAAAATAGCAGAGAGAATTATCTTTGAATTAGGGCCCAGACTGAACATTTGTTATAAGGATGAAGCTAACATTTTCCTATAGGAAATAAGTCAGTTTTGAATATTGCACATCGCTCCCATGTAATTCACTAAGTTGACACTCATAATTTACAAACATTATTTTCACCTTAATTTATTGCAGTTTTATAATTTTGCTTTTTAACTCTCCATTGCCATAGGTGATCATTAAATTTCTTTCATTTTGCTACAAGAGGGAAAACATTCTGAATCATGGCTGTCTGGTTCTCCAAGAGCCACTGATGCCTGACAGCATGGTCAGTAATGCTCCCCTAACTGCTAAATGCTCCCCTAAAAACATGGATGACAAGACAACCTTTATCCTGTGCCAGGAACCAAGGCAAAGCACCTGACCCTGGACAGAGTATATACTACCCACATAAGCAAGGGAAGAAGGACCAGGAGGTAAGTCATACCCACTGGGATGGTATCGTGGAGGTCTTGTGGTCCTTCCAGATAATCAGACTGCAAGGCGAGACTCATTGCCAGTACATTGACTTCTGAATATATGGAGATAATAGCTTTTAACAATGAATTCCTGGCTTTTCTAGTACCTACCCTCAGGTGAATGGACAGATGACTTTCTTCCATTAAGTCCTGCTGATAGAAGCAACCTACTGGCTGCCTATTTCTAAGGCATTTAGCCATTCCAGCTAAAGATAAAGGGATAATCTAGGATTCCCACAAACATCAGTAGATTGGCAGTCATAAAGGGAAGAAACTGCTGAGCATTGTACATGCCCTAAGGTCCTACCTAAATCAACTTCCACACTACAGAAGGCCTGCCACCAGAGAGATTTGCAGGAACACATCAGAATGTTGTCCTCTTAATCTAACCCCTCCTAGAACCCATTATTCTCCCACCCACCTCCCCAATGTAAGAGCAGTCCTGGAGTCAGAATGAGCTGAGCTAAAATGAAATCCATTTATGAATCTAGGAGGCATCGTAGGTAACCATTTACCAGCAATCAGTTAGATTACACAGAGACATTCAATTGCCTACTACCAGTAACAGCCTGTCCTCTCAGAAACACTGGAGGGTTCCCGTGAATAACATTATCTCCACTTGAATCTGTGTCATCTCTTTCCTTCACCATTGCATTTAAATTTGGGTACCAACAAAGAAAACGGGTGATGTATAAGAATGTGATCATTGTAATCCTGATGCAAACATCTGCAACATGTCATTCCCAGGAAGGGTGACTGCTGGGTTTGTTTCTAAGTAGACTGAAACGGTAACATCACTTTTTAAAAAATCATAAGGGCTCTTAATCCTGAGTGTATTGAAGGACTCGGCAAATATTTTACTAAGTCTTTTTTTCAGATACATTGATTACAAGAGAGAAAACCTCTGTCATTAGGATGTGGCCTCAGGTTCAAATCTTCACTCAGGATTAAAATCTCATCATACAGATTTCATATATAATCTCAGACTGTGAACTTTCCATTAGATTCTGAGCTCCCTGAAATCAGAGATTGTTTTTGCCTTTCTTTGTTGCAGAGGCATTTCATTTGTGTCCAAATCTTCATGATCCCATTTGGGGTTTTCTTGGCAAAGAGACTGAAATGATTTGCCATTTCTTTCTCCAGCTCATTTCTACAGATGAGGAAACTGAGGTAATTGGGTCACAGAGCTAGTAAGCATCTGAGGCCAGATTTGAACTCAGAAAGATGAATCTTCCTGACTCCAGACCAAGCACTGTATTCATTGCACCACTTAGCTGCTTCACACACACACACACACACACACACACACACACACACACACACCCCTTGGACCAATCAATAATCAATTAATAAACATTTATTAAGTGTGCCCACCATGTGTCAGGCACTGTGCTAAGCTCTGGGGACATAAAGACAAAAAAACAAACTAGTCCCTGCCCTCAAGGAACTTACAACCTGATGGGGAGACAAAATGCAAAGAAATATATACAAAGCAAGCTATATACCAGATAAATAGGAAATAATTAATAGAGAGAAGGCACTGGAATTAAGAGGGTTTGGGAAAGGCTTCCATAAGAGATAGGATGCAAGTCAGAACTTAAAGGAAGTGGCGAGAGTTGAGTCGGGAGAGCATTCCAGGCCTAAGGGACAGTCAGAGAATATGCCCAGAGCCAAGATGGAACATCCTGTTCGTGGAACAGCCAGGAGGCCAATAGCACTGGATCAAAGACAGAATAAGTGGATAAGAAGACTGGAAAGGTAGAAGAGGACTAGGTTATGCAAGAATTGGAATCACAGAGCAAAAGAATCCTGCCTACAATATACCTGAAAAGTGACCATTTAACTTTTGCTCAAAGACCTCTAGTGATAAGGGAGCCACCACCTCCCAAAGTATTGATTACATTTTACATCATTTCACTTGCAAGGAATTTTTTTTTCTTTTTTATTTTTTTTTTAACACTAAGCTTAAATGTGGCTCTTTGCATCTTGTACCCATTTCTCATATTTTTGCCCTTTGTAGCCAAGTAGGACAAATCTATTCCATGTGCTATATCAGAAGATATGAACAGTTTCTGTTTTGCAACCAGATATAGTGGGGGTTGTTCTCAAAATTAACTAGTATTTGAATATTTGTAATTTTCAATTCCTTTATCTCACCATAAAGTCCTTGAATCAGTGTTCCTGATTGTCTTGATCTTGCATCACAAAATGTTATCTTTTGGCTTGTTCCCCCCCCACCCTTTTATTTATTTTTTTTTAAATTTATTTTATTAAATTTTTTTTGAGTTACATATTTTCTCCCCGTCTTCCTCCTTTTTTTTAGAAGAACATGTTTTTGATTTGCAACTTTAGTGAATGCTTTGTAATAAGAATAATTGCTTATGTAATGGAATTTCACCAAGGTTCATCTGCTGGAGCCTGGAGACCTCCTCTGCCTAAAGGTGATTGGAGGAACTGAACACAGCTAAAATGTTGTGCTGAGGAGAGCTTGTAAGGAGCCCTACCAGCTCAAGGCAACTACAACAAGAAAAGATCACAACCACAATGGAATGTGGACACAAGGAGCTGAGGCTGATCCCAGTCACTGCCTCTACACCCAAGTAGCTTCCGCCATGATGACCATGGTGACATCCAACAGCTTCATCTCAGAGATAACTGGTGCTCAGCACACCCTCTTCTTTTTTTTTCTAGCTTCTTCAGATGTTAATTCAGTAATTTTGTTTCCACTTCATTTCAGTAAATACCAAGTAAATGTATTCTTTTTTTTGCATTCACAAATATCACCATTTTATTTTATTTTTCCCACTTAATAGTTTTTTGTTTTTTCCAATTATAAGTAAGATAGATTTCAACACTCATTTTTATAAGATTTGGAGTTTCAAATTTTTCTCTCTCTCTCCCCTATCCCCTGCCTAAGACAACAAGCAATCCGATATAGGTTATATATGTACATCATATTAAACATATTTCCACATCAGTCATGTTGTGAAAGAAGAATCAGAACAAAAAGGAAAAACCACAAGAAAGAAAAAAGATGAAAAGTGAAAACAGTATGCTTCCATCTGCATTCAGATTCCACAGTTCTTTCTTTGGATATGGATAGTATTTTCCATCATGAGTCTTTTGGAGTTGTCATAGATCATTGTATTGCTGAAAGGAGCTAAGTCTATCATAGTTGATCATCACACAATGTTTTAACATCACCTCTAATGGGAGCTCAGCACCTCCACTTCTTCTGCCAATACCCTGAATTATGGATGAGACAAAAAGAGATAAGACTACACGGCTGATGAGTGTAGAATCAGCAGCAGTGGGTACAAGATGGCTATTTGCTGATAATGAAAATGGTGACATTCCAACTTTCCTTTTCCATCCCAGGACAGCAAGTATCCCTTTCAAACCTTCAAGGACTTTATGGTGAGATAAAGGAATTGCAAACTACAAAGATTTAAATACTAGTTAATTTTGAAAACAATCCCCACTATACCTGGTCACAAAACAGAAACTGTTCATATCTTCTGATGTAGCACATGGAATAGATTTGTCCTACTTGGCTACAAAGGGCAAAAATATGAGAAATGGGTACAGAATGCAAAGAGCCACATTTAGGCTTAGTGTTAGAAAAAGTTTGCTGACAAGGGAAATGATGTAAAATGTGATTGATGCCTTGGGTGGTGGTGGCTCCCTTATCACTAGAGGTCTTTGAGCAAAAGTTAAATGGTCACTTTTCAGGTATATTGTACCTAGTAACTAAAAAGCTGGCATAAAGATAAAACTGTGATTACTACAATGCCTTTCTGGTCTCTATCTATTTCATGTGCTTAAGGACAACATGAGTGAAAGGTTTTGGTTAGCTGCCAAGAAAGGTCACAGAACAATGGGTAGATAATGGGCTTTTTGTCATCTGACACTATATCTTTGTGCAACCCAGTGCTGTTTCCTCATCATCTAAAGTTGTAATATAATTTGTCCTTAAAATCAATGATTAAAAACAATCAGCTGCAAAAATCACTATGAAATGAATAGACACATTGAAAAAGGTGTATAAGTTTGGTCAAAAGGAGAATGTCAAACTATACATACACAGTAACTAACTATACATACACAGTAACTATACATACAAGGGGAAGCTAGGTGGTAGAGTGGATAGAGTACCAGGCCTGGCATCAGAAAGACTCATCTTCCTGAATTCAAATCTGGCCTCAGATATTTACTAGCTTTGTGATCCTGGGCAAGTCACTTAGCCCTGTTTTCCTAAATTTCCTCATCTATAAAATGAACTAGAGAAGGAAATAGAAAATCCCTTTGGTATCTTTGCTAAGAAAATCCCAAATGGAGTGACAAAGAATCAGACACAACTGAATCCACTCAACAAAAGCAACAAAACTATACGTTGAAAAGCCAGGAATGAAAACACATAAACCTGTTTACAGTTGCAAAGAATAGTTGAGATTTGGAAAAGATCACTGCATTCTTGTGCTAACTGGACCTATAAAGAATTCAAGGTAGATGAAACATCAGAAGTAAAATAACACATATCATTAAACTTTTACAAACATTTTAAGAGAAATTGCCCTTAAAGAAAGTCATATTTCATAAAAGTGCTCCGGAGAAAGTAAGGTAGACCACAGAGTTCATAGAAAATGCCCAACTTCAGAACATCTACAACCCACATTCATAAATACCTAACACGAGCTTACAAATTCCATGAAATGCTTTTTAAAAAAATTCTGATGTAACCACTAATATGAAGTTGGTGCTGAGTTGAGACTCTCAGTGACTCTCGTAAGGAGTCTGGTAGTGTATGCCTGAATCATCTGTGATCCAAGAGATGGACTGTTCAAACTGTGTAAGAGTTAAGAGAATTGTAATAATTAGTGGTAGATCTTCAACCACAGACTAGTTTCTTGTGCCCCTCAGTGAAGCCTTTTTGGTTGGGCCTAATGCCATTTGTGGACAATTTGTGTATTTGAAACCACTGGGGCATTCCTCCCCACATCTGAAATATCAGACTCAAAGCTTCTTCCCTTTTGCCAATAGCTTCTAGGACTAGAAAATACTTTTCATTAATTGCTTTGGGACTTGTTTTTTTTTCTTCTGATTCTTCTTCTTCTTGACTTACCCACTTCAGGCCATAAACTTTTCCAGAGTAGTTTCTTCACTTCTTTTCTCTAAGAGGCTATAGCACTTTCCTCTCCTCCCTGACCTGATTCGGTGTTTTTGGGCTACTATTGTAAGCCCCACTCTCACTGGTAGATGTGATCCCTACAGGTCAGCTGTTTCTGCTTCCCTCTCCTATCTCCTTAGGGTTTTATGGGTAACCACTAGGTAGGTGCTCAGGGGGGAGGTCATGTGGAGGTTTTCTAGTGCTATAGCTCATGATCTCCCATGAATGTGCTTCCCCCACTGATTATCAGTTAATATTGACTAATCCGACACACCTAATTAGCTTTTAGAAAAGTATTTTTAAGGTAGTATAATAAAAATAGTTAATCCCACCATTACACCAAACTGGGGACTCACTCTTCCATAGTAATAAAGAGAGTCCAAGAGAAAGTGAACAAAAGCTTAGAGAGTATGTGTGGCAAAGGTTTTCACAGTTCCTTAAAATCTTTTTTTTCTGGAAGACCTTTTTTCCCTTTCTGTAATGCCATGCACGAGCAGCTTCCCAAAAGAATGCTACTGCAAACAGCTTTTAAGGTTCTGATTACACAGTATAGTGAACACTCCATTTATTCCATAACAAATCAAGGCAAATATTCACAACAAATCACAATATAATATTTACAACATTACATCTTATCACAGAAAATCACGATATAGTGTTCACAACAGCTTAACATTAAAATGGCCACATAGTTTTCACCAAAGTGGTCACAGTATTTAGAACAAAGAACAAAAGAACAATCATCTGGTATCCCTAAGGAGGTTTGCCTCCTTACTTAATCATTCAATCATTTCACAACATAATAAATAGTCTTCCACTCATGGGGCAATCATAGGATAACTTAATCAGTTACTTATCTAGCAATCAGTCACTAAATATAGTTAATCACGAAATACAATCTTTAGAAAATTACACAAACCCTCCACCCCTCGGTCTCTAATAAACTTCAATTTCATCACAGCATTCAATCCAAGGAGAGGCCTTTTCTTCATCTTGACTCAGGGTGGTCTCTCAGATTCCCTGGATCCCCTTCCATTGTCCCAGCTCCTACCTGAATCCACCAAACAGTCACCTGGATTCAGAGGCAGACAAGCTCCCAGGTTCTCATCCAGTCCTCCAGGCAGTTCTTGTTACACACTGAAGTTCACAGGGTCCAGAACGTCTCAAAACCTTCACAACGTCTGTTGCGCTTGGAACTCAAGGATCAACCAAGCCAAAAACAAAGTCTTATCCGCGTCATGCTTTTTCAGTCCTCCAGCAGTTTGGCTGGCCCTAGAGCCCAGATAAAATCTCAGCCTTCCAGGCGGCCTTCTAGGCAGCAACTTCAGCCTTCGCCAGATTCTGGTCTCAAGGAAATCCTCTTTCAGTTCTCAGTCAGCTTCCAGATGCTCACTGAGAGAAACTCTTTTACTCTTCCACCAGGAGCCTGCCAGGAGAAAAATTCTTATTCTGACTGTCTCTCCTGGGGCTTTTCTTATATACACACAAAGCATTGGCTTCCTGTTTCAGCCAAAGTCTTCCTGTTATGTCAGCAACAGGAGACAGAGTTCACACCCTCTGCCTCTTAACCACAAAAGTTTGATTAGTTACTAAGAGCTAAGTACCTGCTTACTTGACATAACAAAAAGAGGTCTTTGAATTTAAATTAATTACCATTATACCTTCATGGATGCCTCATGAAGTTCCCCTTAGGCAGCATGAAGCGAGTCCTGAAAGGCATCACCTGAATTTTCCCCCTGGATTCTTCCGGAACCCTCCTATAAAAAAGAAAAGGGAGGGAAAACATAAGCAAAACTGACCAGGGCATCTGAGAAGATCTAAATATACACATGATGTTCCACACTCATGGAGCTACCTCCTCTGGGAGGTGAAACAGCATTTTCAGTCAAGTCTTTGGGAAGGTATCTGAGGTGGGGAGAGATAGGAGAGGAGCCACAATCTCCTTGTCTACCTCTCCTTCCCTCCAACCAGAGGAGGGCCTTGGGTACTTTGGAGGGTCAGATGTTTAGGTTTTTTCATGGGCATCCTAGCAGTATTCTTGGAACAACAGTAACTAGTGGCGGTGTCTCTTTACATTGGGAACCAAGGACAAACTAGAGGCCCTAGGGAGACACTCTGCAATCTGTCTTCTGACCTCACCATTCAATTGAAACCGATTTCTCCCAGGTTACTAATCCTCTCTTTATTGCTAGATCTAACCTCTTCTCAACCCCCATACTTAATGTTTCTACAACACCACTGATCAATCACCTGCATCCTGTCTTCTCTCAAGGTTTTCTGGCCCTGGCTTTTTTTCTCCCTACCCACTAACCATGTATAAAGGGCCACTAGGTGGCACAGTGGATAGGGCACCCGACTTGGAATCAGGAAGACTCATCTTGCCGAGTTCAAATTTGGCCTCAGACACTTATTTGCTGTGTGATCCTGGGCAAGTCACTTAACCTTGTTTGCCTCAGTCTCCTCATCTGTAAAATGAGCTGGAGAAGGAAGTGACAAACCCCTCTAGTATCTTTGCAAGAAAACCACAAATGGGGACATGAAGAGTCAGACACAACTGAAATGACTGAACAACAACAATAAACCAAGCTCTCCCCTGGGCTTATTTATCTCCTCCTTTTATACTGTCTCGTTTGGCGATTTCCCAGCCCCCATGGGTTCAATTATCAGTTCTATGCAAATGACTCCCAGATCGATAGTCACTATAGTCCCAGCCCTGGTCACTACAGATCCCCAGCACCAGTTGTACGTTCCATAGTCCTCTTACATTCCCATGTCCAAAACAAAATTCATTACTTTTGTATCCCTTCTTCTCAATTTTCTTATTGCTATCAAGGGCTGGCCGCACTATTCTTCCAATCATCAGGCTTTCAAACTTGGCACTATCCTGGACTCTTCAATAATACGAACCTCGATGTTCTTTAAATTCAATACTCTGTAAACTGACTCTTGACTTTTGTCTGGCTCTCCCTCACGCCTGAATGTTCTCCTTCCTTATCTTTGCTTCTATACCTTCCTTTAAGACTCAACTCAAATCCCACCTTCTACAGGAAGTCTTTCCTAGTGTTACTGAATCACAACTCTCCCACCCACCCAATCCCATTGGCCCCTGAAGTACCTTCCCTGAGAAACTGCCTTACATCCACTCTGTATATATCTTGTATGTACAAAGTCGTTTGCACATTGTCAGAGGACAAGGACCATGTTTTTTGTGTCCTTTGTGTCCTCAGTGTCCACAGTACTAGGAACATAGTAAGCAATAATAAATGTTTATTGACTTTGATATGCTATGGCTAAACCAAAATGCATATTAGGAGAGAAAATTTGGAAATTCTTGAACTTTGACTATTTTTCAATTCTTCTAGCCTATTTTTTTTTTTACGGCAAAGTTTATGCCCAATTTTTTAGCTCTTAGAAAATGAAAGTGAATTTGAATTTCATAGATTTTGCCTATAACAGTTGGGAGCCCATATAAGTGTACTGAGGACAGCAGGGGGCCTTAATTAAATCAACAATTAACCTTTAGAATAATAGAATGAACACAAGAATGGTGAATGAATTTGCTCATTTTTCTGTCAGCCTAAGCATACTAGCCAGTATGTGGTCTTTTTTTAATAACTATTTTTTCTCTATTAATTAACAAGTATTTATTCTTTCTCCCTTCCACTTCCTTTCCCATCCTCATTAAACACACAAAAAAAGAAAAATATGACCCTCATAACAAATATCCATAGTCAAGCAAAGCAAATTCCCTCATTGTTTATGTCCAAAATATAAGTCTTATTTTGTATTTTAAGTCCACCATGTCTCTTATCAGGAACTGAATAGTATGCTTCATCTTTGGTCCTCTGGAATCATGACTTCTCATAGTATGGATAAGGGCTCTAAAGTTTTTCAGTTCTTCTTCAGTGCTGTTATTGTATAACTTGTTCTCCTGCTTTACTCACTTCACTCTGTATCATAGATTGTTTCAGCTTTCTCTGAAACAATTCCTTCTGTCTTCTTTTTTCTCTATCCCTCTTTGCCTTCCTCCTTTCCTTCTCCTCCCCACCCTATTCCCATCCTATCCCCACCCACATTGATCATTATGTTAAAGAGACCAGACCAGCTGTAAACTATATTTCACTCAACATAAAGGGCAAATGGATGTGAAAACACAGTCACCTAAAGAAGAAAGCAGTTTCAAGGACCACGACCCTTAGTATCAGAGAAAAATGCTAGCTATGGATACTGGCTAAGAATCCAAGCCACAAAGTGCCAAGAGTTATGAGTTACCCCTTCATTATATGTGTATACTTTTTGTGTGCCTCACTACCAATGTACTCCCACGCTTGACCACACTCTTTCTATGGACCTGAATGTATTTGTGGCAAAGTATGACCTAAGCTTTTGGAGAAAATGTGTTGTTCCATTTTTTCTTTCCATATAATCTAAACAAATACCTTTTCTAAAAAAAAAAATAAAGCTTATTAACCTGCTAGCTGGTAGTTAATGAGAAATACACTGATAGGGGCTTGTGGGTGCTACTGGTACTAGAAACCCTGAGAGTAAGTAGCAGTCACCCTTTGGGGATTCCAAACCATCAATGAAAGTGAAAAATTGGTGTAGCAGTCTAGAAATTGTTCTATTCTTATTTCAAATCAAAGACCTTATTTATAGAAGCACAGAATTTTAGATCAATAAGGAAACCTACAATTCACCAGTCCAGTCCCCTTATCTTACAAATGAGAATACTAAAAACTTGGAAGGTTAAATAAGTTGCCAGAAGTCACATACTATACCCACTGCCCCTCTTTCCTACCTTTTCTTGATTTAAATTTAACAAAAGCTTTAAGTTCACTACTCTTTCCTATCTTAGGTTCAGCATTCCCTTAGTTTAGCCTATGTCTAACTCAGCAACTTCCATTCATTGCTTCTAATTCTGACCATTCATAGCAAACAGACCTTTCTAATTACTCTTCTGCATGACAGATATTAAATTACTCAAAGACAAATATCATATCTCTATCCTATCCCACCCTATCCCTAACAAGGCTTCTCTTTTCCAGGTTAAATATTCTTAATTCTTTTAAAAGATGCTTTTATAAAATGGTATCCACACTCCTCTCCATCATAATTGGATCTCCTCTGAACATAACATAGTTTGCTGAAATATTTTCTAGAATGTGACACCTCAAACTACCTAACCAAGGCAGAATAAAGTGGAACTATCACTTTCCTGATTTTATTCATTATGTTTCTCAATATGGTCAAAGATTCTGTTAGCTTTTCTTAGTCATAGCTTTAGTATGATACCTAGTCATAGGTCTTTACCTGGTCTTTAGTCATATCTCCATCCATTTTGACTTTGCATAGTCGATTCTTTGAAGCCAAATAAAGAACTTGAAATTGTTAAATTTTATCTCAGAAGACAGTATAATGGTCATTGGAATTTGAAGATCCCATTCCACTGAGATTTTTTTTTATCCTCAATGTGTCATTCAGTATTCTATTTTTCTCTCCCAGTTTCCCATCACCTACAAATTTTATAAGTACATCATCTATATCTTCATCTAAGTTATGGACAGAAATGTTGACCAGCACAGGGCCATAGCCAGATTTCTTGGACACGTGCAAGGGAATCTTCCTCCAGGATGGCATCAAGCCATTAATGTATACACTTTGAACCTAGTCATTTAACCAGTCCTGAATCCAATTAACTATATTATTACACATTGACTTGCATTAGCCTACCTCCTTACATTTTGTCCACAAGTATAGAACCTTTTCAAATAACTTGCTGAAATACAAGCATTCTGTGTCAAATTCAAATTCATTAAACATTTATTAGCACTTACTATATGAGTAACACAGTCCCTCCTTTTACAAAACTTAAATTCTATTAGGGGCAGAAGTGGGAAACAGAACGAAGGAGAAATATAATACATCAACAAGGAGAAGTATAATACAAGTTAGAGTATGATGGGGCAAAGGAATGATTCATACAATGCATCCCAAGCAGGGTAGAGAGCAGTTTTCAGAAATGCATGGAGGTAGGAGACACCATGTCAATACAGACATTCAACATCCCAAGCATACATTAAAGTACGTAAGACTGGAAGATGTTGCTATGGAGATAATTCTGTTCAATGGTCATCAGAATATCTGGATTTTATCAAAACATTCTATCTTAGTTTACAAAATTGGAAGACTATTAACACATATATTTCAGAATACTCTGTAGATGGGACAACAAGCTTCACTTAGAATTAAATGGGAAGATAAGATCAGGTTGGATCACATTTGGGAAAGTCAACTGTTTTTAATGATCCTAAACTGGTTGCTTTCCAAAAAGTTCATCTACAACTGCAACATCTTTACAGAATAAGGGAGAGGAAGGGCTATTTCCATGGTAGTAAAAGCCCGGGTAGCACTACCATAGTTCATAAAATCAGCTGACAGTTATTCAGCAAATCAAAAGGTTCATATATGGACATTAGGCAGATATAATTTACTTTTAAAAATAACAGTCAAGGCCACCAGTTTTATATCTGTTGGTAGGATGGAGGTAGAGGCTATATATCAAATAAATAAAATTTTAGAAGCTTCTAACTCTGCCCATAACCTTCCTTACACATGCTAGAAATCAAGAGCAAGGTCGGGGGAATGACAGAAGTAGATCTGAGCAGAAAAGATAAACAAATGCAATCTAGAGTGAAAAATGTGTTATGGGAAATACAGGAAGTTCCATTTACACAGGACTTAACTGTTAATCACATAAATGATGAGACCAAATTTATTCTGACCCATTTGTAATTTTATCTATGTTTTATTTCTCAAGTGACAGCTGCAACTATTTTAATCTTGAAATTCAGCTGTTCCTTTGACAGACTTTCCCGACACGATAGTCATGTTTAGAAGCATGACTCATTATATTCTCCAATAGCCAGTTCTCTTCTACATTGCATCTAGTTAGGGCCCTGCTTCCTGGTCTAACCTAAGGCTGAACTGAAATCATGAACTGATAAAATACCAGTAGAAGGCAGGAATCATGGCCTAGACAGCTGGCCCAAAATTTGAGAGAGTAAATGAGAGTATGGAGGGATAGCGGCACAGATGAAGAAAAAGGTAAACTATAGATGCCATTTTTTTCTTAATCCAACCTAAAAAAGCTTGTTAACTGGGTAACTTAGCTTCAAGCACAGTTCCTTCTGCTACCAACTCTGACTACTATCTATCTTATCTATCTCAACCCTATTTATGCTTGCTAGAAAGCCAGAACTTGAGAAGAAAGCAAGCTAAGCAATAATATAATGATTTCTGAATGTTTCCCTCTTTTGAGGAAACTGGTGGGATAGAAGGCATTTAGATTTGAAGGAAGATAACTATGTCTGCTTATTAATTATGATTTGAAATAGAGGCCTTTAAGGTCAAACTTTCTATCTGAATTAAACTATGACTGCATTTTTTCTTTATATTTCTCTTTCACAGAATACAAAGCTTTTTATTTTAGTATATCAAAAGTCTCAAAAAAAAGAATACAAGATTTTTAAAATTTTACTTATTCTTTTAAGTAAATGTAATTTTACAGGATAAAATTGCATTATCTTTATTAGAAACTTAATCATACAGACAACATAAGGATTATTGCTCAGATATCACTGTACATCTTAAAATTACACATATTTATAAATATCATATTCAAATATTTATAGTTTTAGTGAAAAATTCTAAATCATATTATATGCTCTCTTCAGAGAACATCCAAAGACTCAAATAAGAAAACCAAAATATACACCACTAGGAAGTTCAGATTACTGATTTAATTCTATTAAATATGAGCAAGATTTTGTTTTATTGTCCAATTGATCAAAGAAGAAAAAGTACTTTGCCTTTAAAAAATGAGTTTTACACAGATTGCATACAAATAATCTAAGCACTCTACAGTGCTTATTTTAAATTATGTTATTAACTACATTTAAAGCAAATAGTTTAGGAGTGAATAAATAATAAGGAATAAAGTTATGTATAGAACCATGAGGTTTTAAATAGTATATGCTGTTTATTCTTTTACATGGAATTTGTGTGCAAGCATTACATATGTAATTCATTTCCATCTAAAATATCTAAATATTTGAATTTATTGCAGTATGCATATTTTTCAAATAAAATCCATAACTTTAAATTACTTTTATATTAAAAATTTTGATAAAAAAATTTTAAAACATTCTCATACATTTCTTGGTAGCAAGTACTAAAAATCTAGAGTCTTCTATGCTTACATAAAAGCCCTTAAAATATAGACATAATTATACAATATTTCAACAATCGGGCAAGAAAGGAAGAAAAAATACACAATGTTTTATTTGCTTTTGTGTTTTAGGTTTCATTCACTAGGAAGTGGCAAAGAACCCTTCATGTCATTCAGTTACATCAAGATTACACAGAGGTACAAAGGAAAAATTATATAGACAATGCTTAACGAGTTTTCAGCCAGAGGTATTCCTTTATGCAAAGAAACTTATTTTTCAATATGGAAATAGACTTTTCCATTGCCCTTGGTCCCAAGCACAGGGCCTCACATCAAGACATGTCTTTTGCTCAAAGTGAATCAATGTAAACATTTTCATTGCAAATCACTCTTTTATTATAGCTGCCTTTGATTCTTCACTCATCTCCAAAATGCTCTCCCCATTCACATACTGTTATCATCAAAGAAATTACAGGCTACTTGGGACTCAACTTTGGAAAAGGAGAGATTATCAGTGTTTTTCAAAGCATCTTAAACAACTCATTTAATTACTGGTGGAATTGATGACAAGATAATACCAAGATCAAGTATTAAGGTCCCTAAGTAGCTCATAAAGTATTTATCACCCAAGCACCTTCTCATCAGAGTTGCAGACATTTTCCAGTGAAACCACATCATTTTTAGCTTTCCCTCACACAATAAACAGGTGCATAGATTCTTAAATATTTTTAAATACTAGAGAACCATTTCTATTTGGACTGAATGACTTCCGATAGCTGTCTAATAAAACATGGTTTCATTGGTCTTCATTCATAGCTTCATAAAATCCTTCCAAGTCTTATGTGTGCATATATGCCACAATGAACTTATAAATTTCTTAATTTGCCCAACACACTTGAGGACTGAAGGTCTAGTGGAAGGTAGACATTAACAGAGGGTATCTAGTCAAGTGCTGTGGGAGAATGATAGCGGTAGGCGGGCTCAGAGGAACCAATGTCATGCTTCTCTTTACTACCAGTGAAAAACATGATGAACTGGTCTGGGTTAGAAAGGGATGGAGGGGGTCTCCGTGCCTAGAGCACTCTTCACATATAGGTAAAAGAACTCCTCTCTGATAACCTTACCCCATCTCTAGGCCCCACTGGGCCTATGCTACTTTGTTCAGATCTAGTGAAGTATTAGCCATTCTAGCTTAGTTCTGTGTGTGTGTGTCTGTGTGTGTGTGTGTCTGTGTCTGTGTGCACGTACACACGCACATACCCACATGTGCACAGGTGTCTGGCTGCACCAGTTGAGCAACATGACTTCTCTTCTGATGCCATATTTTCATTTGCTTGTTAACAGAACCTTATGTCTACAACTTAATATTCTGTGCTGAATCACTATTAACAACTGATATTACCAATTACAGAGAAATTTTCAGGTTAGTCAACTTAGAACCACTTTTGCCAAATTTTTGGTTTGGGGCAATTGCAATTTTTTTTTACTTTTTTTTTTGGAGGGGTTTTTCAGGGCAACTGGGGTTAAGTGACTTGCCCAAGGTCACATGGGTAGTTTTTGTGTTAAGTGTCTGAGGCCAGATTTGAACTCAGGTCCTCCTGACTCCAAGGCCAGTGCTCTATTCACTGTGCCACCAAGCCACCCCACAATTGCAATTTTTAAAAAACATTTTTTTAAAAGCAAATTTAAAAAACATTTAAAGTGACTAATTTTAACCATATGCAGTAATACAACTACCTTTTGGACATTGCAAAATTTCTTCCAGGAACTAGAAGAATACATTTGGAAACCACAGCAATACCTACCCCTACATATCTTTATTGGGCAACTTTTGTGCTACATACACTATAAACTTATCTTGCAATTGACACTGAAGTCAACTTTTCTCAACAAATGAAGGCCAATCTTTTGGTGACTATACCACCAAAACTCCCCATGTACTTCAAAGAAGTTATACAAATTTTAAGCCTAAATATATATTTTTTAAAACCTACATTAGTAAAAATGTAATTCGAGTCAAATTTCTTTTTAAATTTTAGAAAAGTTTTATTTAAATGTTTGCTGTAAACTATGTAAATTTTAACTAGACCTTTAAGACTATACTAAATTCTGCACAGTACATTTAAGTCACTTAAAGTTATTTAAAGTTGATCAAAGCATGTAACTATTATATCTCTTTCAACACAGGACTTTTTGTTACATATTTTTAGCAGCTGGACTGAAAACAAACTTATAATAAAGAACTTTCCCTATCTTAACATAAACATAACCTCTGAATTTTAGACAATTGCAGACATTCTTCACTAAGTGGATTTTATACATAAGAAAGCAAACTCAAACTCCTAATTCTTTCATTTGCCCAAAGAAAATACTTAATTGTGCTATTTACTCACACAGCTAATACTTTGATCTTGCATGGACAATCACATGAGTAATTAACTGAACTTATGTAACAAAATCTTCTGCTGATTTTCAAAGTTGCAGTTTGAAAGTTTTAGTTTTGGGAATATCAAGTTATCAATAATAATACAATTAATTTCTTACAAAAAAGTTGTTAGAAAATTTCTTTATGTCAATTTGCTGTATTCTGAAAACTATATGAATTACATATCCAATATTAGAGCCCCTAAAAGATTCATCTAAGATCCATCTAGTTAAAATATTTAGTAGCTAAGATATCTCATCTCTTAACCAGAGATATCCTCAGCCATTAAACCACCAGGATGTTATGATCACAGTACAACAAAGTTTGAGGAAATATATTTTCTGTGAACTGTGAATTTCAAGCTATTAAATTAGCTTATCTTTCATTTCATGCATTTTATATCAGCAATGAAACTGGACTGAGCTTAGATTTTAAAATTAAGGAATTTATGGTAAATGATATGTAGTAAATACACAGACAAATAAATAATTAAGATAAGCCAAAATAGTTTCATCTAAAATGACAGTTAAAATAGATTTATATTTGAGGTACTTATGCCAATGAAAGGTACTGTTCACAACCATTATAATGTGAATAATTTTAGCTGAAAATACTGCACTGAATCTCAGAATATTAAATTTACACTGTCTATCTTAAGCAGCTTTTTAATCTCTGTGTTCAGAACTAAAAAGATACCTTAAGACAGCGGTTCTCAATCTGTGGGTCACAATCCCTTTGGCGGTCGAACGAACCTTTCACAGGGGTCACAGGGGTCACCTAAGACCATTGGAAAACACGTGTTTCTGATGGTCTTAGGAACTGAGACACCGCTCCTCTATCTGTCTCCAGGCGGGTCTGCCCACATGCAGATATGCCCACATACGAGTATTAAAGGGTCGCCACATTGGGAAGGTTGAGAACCATTGCCTTAAGAGCTAAAGTCTTAATTTCAAAATTTATTTAATTCCAAAGGAATGTATTTCCAAAGGAGCACGTATGTATGCATTTTTGTCAGAAAGGCAGGAATGAGACAAATATTTGTCCTATTTTTCCTTCTAAATAATCAAGTCAATACATTCTTATTGACTGTTTATGTGCACGGTGCTGGTAATGTGCTATTAATTTTAAGGATAAAATAAGTGTTATTGATTTTAAAAATAAATACCAGTAAGTTAACTAAACGGTTTAAGTTTTTTCTTCAAATGGTTTTATGACTTACAGACTGGATAACTGAATCACATAGGTGAAAAAACCAACTCCGGTTTGATTTAATAACTCATTATTGACTATATCAAGCCATTTACAACCCAAAGTGGAACTTTCATCATACTATAAACAGTGAAAGTTCTATTCCAGTGAAAATAATTTGGGGCAAAATTAGAAACCTCCTAAAACAAATCTTTTTTTTTTTTAAATTAAGATTCACTTAGTCCCTGATTAGATTCCTGGTTAGATAAAAACAGCATTTTTCTTTCATAGGTAGAACAAAAACAACAGAGTTCAGTCACCAGGCTTTCAGCAAATAAACTATTCTCTTTTACATACATGTGAAAAAGTGGTAACACTGATAATCAATACATGTATATAAGTACATTATGATTCTTTGTCATTTGGACCAAATAAAACAAAAACAAAGCTTGAAAAGCACTGTTTACATATAACTGGGTCTCAATTCTATAAAAATATAAAACAAAAAAATCCTGAAATATATTTAGGGTGCTTTTAAAAAGGAAGATAAACGGCCTACCTCAAGCATTAGACATCATAATGCACAAGACGACCTCGAGTACTGATGATTGTTGGGCTCTAAATGCAGCAGAGATTTTGCAAACTACAAGAGAATAATTTATCTTCTGCAAGGTAGGTGGAGAGGGAGACAAGGCAGCAAAATCACAGCATTTTCCTGCACAATTCATCCTTTGATTCTAACCACATAATTCGCCTACTGACATTTTTAGAGAAATCATTCCTCTCTTAGGGAAGTTTTTAATTAGGTCTATGTCAGTTCTTACTGTAATATAAAAATAGACCACAGTAATAACTTGATAAAATGCTAAAGAAAGAAATTTTTAAAAACCCTGTTTAATAGTTTGCCTTAGTAAACGACCCATGTAGTGACTTCATTTTCTGATAGTAAAAAGCTGATTATTTCAGACACCAAATAAGAACGCAGATGAACATTAGTATATCTTGTCATAAAGAAGCTAACCAATATCTGGGAGTTTTGGAGGGACTGACAAAATGAGACAGAGCTAAAATACTAGAATAGGCACATTTGAAATGTCCTTCTGACATGCCTATTAATGTTAAATACTGGTTGGTTGTTCAGTTTGTTTTCTTTCTCAAATCTCTTCTTTTATCAACACATATCAAGGAAGGATGTGCTCAGTTCTGGAGAAAACTGTGTAAAACAGTTCTCTTGAAGTCAATTATTAAGAAAAAAAAGGGGGAAATAAGTTTTCTAATTACATGGATTTCTTCTACCAGGAAGGACAAAATTTGAACCCAGGCTTTAAACTGGGAATTAAGAAATCCCAAGTTGTTAAAATATCTCTGAAATTAAGGTTGTTTTTTTTATTTCAGTCAACCCCAAAATTTGCTTATCAAGTAACCAAAATGTTATGTAATCAGACATGATAAACGAGGGGAAAATGTAAAAAGTGCATATACACAAAACCCTCATACACCTAAAAAAAAAAATCTCACAATGCAGGAAATAATTTCCATGACTCAGCTAATTAGATACATGTAATGAAGCAAAGGTACTTCATCCTAATATTTAAATGAATAAGCTGTGCCAGAGTCACCATTTCATATCCCAAAGTCCCTTGGCTAATATTTACTATTTAGAAGCCAAGCCCCATACAAGCGGTTGCCAAGAAAACACTGATAGAAAAGAGTTGAAGGTCATTTAAATTCTGTTGACAGAATTAACCAGATAAAACAAAGTGCACCACACACATGAACACAGCCATCTTTCCATGGTGAAAAAATGCTAGTGCAAGTAATACATTTCCGAAGAATCTCCACTGTGTTTGTAAATTGTTCTTTAAACTCCTAAAGTTGTATTCATGCTTATAAGGCAGCTGGAAAGCTGAAAAGGTGTCTTGGAATAAAAGCTACTCTTAGTTTTTCTTTCCTAAAGTTAAAAACAGATGTTGTCATGAGCATCTTGAATAGCAAATATTAATAAAGAAGCACAGACCATGCCAAGAAATGTCATATCAGCACAAACGTTAGGTTGTAATGAAATAGCTTGTTTTTCAATATGCCTTTTTTTAGTCAAGTTTTCCATTTTGATGACTCTTGTTGGTTTTCTCCTTTCTTATGAGAGAGATGACTCTGAGGCATCCCTTTGAAATTTTGATCATCCACATCACATTCATTACATCTAAAACAGCACTGCAACCAATCCAGGCACTTTGGGCTGCGAATCCCAGTCTGTTGAAACCTTCTGTTCCAAATACAGCATACACTTGACTATAGAAAGGAAATATGACTACAATCCTTACGATGAAGAACACTACTGTCATCAGTATGCCATTGATGATGTTAGCTTTTGAAGACTTGGGATATCCTAGCACTTCAAGGAACCACCTGAAAAATAAATAAAAATATTAAACTAAATCATGGGTGATACGCAGTAAAGGCGAACATTTTTAATTTTTGCTTTTAAAATGCAATATGGGTTTTGTTCCGTTCCACAGGACAAATATGTGCCCCTACTGATTTCACCAGCTTTTATATAATTGTTTTAAGAAAAACTTTGTATATATGATACTGATATTATAAATATAATGGACACATTACTAGCATCTACACTAAACTGGAAGGTTCAAAGTCAGGGTCTAAAAACAATGAAAATTTTAAAAAATGTGATAAAGGGCAACTATTTAAATATTTAATAAATTCCCAATTACCTCCAGGATCAAACACAAAATTCTCTTTAGTTTTTAAAGCCCTTTACAACCTGACCCCTTCTACCTTTCCAGTCTTTTTTACACTTCACTCTCGCTCCACATACATACTCTGACACTGGCTTCCTTACTGTTACTTGAACAGAACACTACCTCCCCAAGGCATTTTTCAGCAGCTGTCCCCTACATCTGGAATTCTCTCTATTCTTGTCTCTGCCTCCTGACTTCATGCAAAACTCGGCTAAAATACCACCTTTTGCAAGAAGCCTTTCTTAATCTCACACATCCCATTGAGATTATCTCCAATTTTCCTTGTGTCTTTTTGTACAGAATTATTAGCATATCAAATCCCCCTTGAAAATTGTTAGCTCCTCAGAAGTAGGGGCTGGGTTTTTTTTGTCTTTCTTTGTAACCCCAGCATTTAGCACAGGGCCCAGCACATAGTAGGTGCCTAATAAATGGTTGCTGACTTGACTTAGAAGGTAAATAGACAAAGAAGTTTTTAACAAAATATTCCTTTCTAGAGTATCAGCTTTGTAAATAAAGGCTTGTGAAGAAAGGAGAGCAATTTTTACTATTTTATTTGGTAGGTGATAACATTGAGGATCGAGCTTAAGTGATAGCTACTAAATGATTTGTTCAGATCTCCACGAAGGGCCAGGTCTCCTTAGAAAGGTAGAGTAGAGTCAGGGAGTGGTATCTGTGGTCAGAAGATCTGGGATACAATCCTACCCCTAACACTAGCTAGTAGTGTGGCCATGGATGTCACATGTCCTCTCTACATCTCAATTTCCCCATCTTGTTGTTCAGTCATGTCTGACTCTTTGTGACTCCATTTGGGGTTTTCTCAGCAAAGATACTAGAGTAGTTTACCATTTCCTTCTCCAGCACATTTTACAGATGAGGAAACTGAGGCAAATGGGATTAAGTGATACGCCCAGGGTCACACAGCTAGTAAGTGTCTGAACACAGAAGATAAGTCTTCCTGACTCCACATTCAGCACTCTATCTACTATGCCACCTAGCTGCCTCAATTATGGATATATTATGTGTTAAAACATAATGTCTTATAAAATGTATGGTCATACTTTCTGTGGAATTTTCTTGGATTTGGCAAAGTTCATCCCCTCCAAAAAATTATGATACTCAGTCTTGTGCCCAAAGAATATAATGTATTGTACCACCAAATGAGATAATTTATTCAACATACATTTATTGGTTCCGCACAGTGAGCAAGGTACTATGCTAGGTAATAAATGAAAAAGCTTCTAATATTTGTGAAATGCTTGTTATTTACAGTAACTAAATCACTTAGAAGCCTCCAAGACAGAACCCGTGATATATAATGCTTAATTTCATTCTGCATTATAAATTATGTTATAGTGAGCCCCCAGGTAGAATTAGAATAATAACTTTAGAGATGAAGGTACCAGGGCAATAGAACATCATTTTCTACTGCAAATAAATGGTTTAACATGGCCAACTTTAAAAATCATTAATGATACAACAACTTACCGTTGATTCACAAAAGGATTTGAAAATTCTGCAAGGAGACGAAAGTTACCAAAATATGCCAGCAATCCTCTTGTCTAGAATATAAACGTCAAAGACAAAAAGACAGGCATATAAACTTTTACCAAAAGTTCCAGTTATTTAAGAAAACATTCAAATTAAACACATTTTCACTGTTAAAGCTTTTCTTTGTAACACAATTTTAATATTAAAATGGTCAAGGATTAATATTTTCTTCTCTTTTACCATCAAAATTTTATTAATTCTATAGAAGAATGTTATGGATTAGAGGTTTTGTTGTTTTTAAGAGTGGAAAAAAGCCAAATCATTACAAACAGTACTATTTTTGTTTCTGAGGAAAAAATTTCAAATATTCAAAAATTTCAAAATTTCAACCCAACGTAAGTAAGGTTCTAAAAACAGCAATAATCAAGGACTGCCATTCTTAAATGATGATAGAGTTTAAAGGCTGGTATGTTTATACCAATCACTTAATTTCAATTTTATGATTATTAAATATTAACAAAACCTTAAATCAATGTAGCCAAGATCAGAAGGAAAGTAAAAAATTGGGGGGGGGGGAGAATTTTATAGACAGTTTCTCAGATGAGGGTCTCATCTCAAACATACAAAGAACTTTGTCAAATCTAAAAGAATATGAGTTATCCCCCAATTGATAAATGGGGGGCGGCTAGGTGGCATAGTGAATAAAGCAGCAGCCCAGGAGTCAGGAGGACCTGAGTTCAAATCTGGCCTCAGCCACTTAACAGACTAGCCATGTGACTGTGGGCAAGTCACTTAACCCCAATTGCCCTGCCCTCTCCCCTCAAAAAAAAAAGGCAAAAACAATTGATAAATGGTCCAAGGATATGAATAGGCCATTTTCCAATGAAGAAATCAAAGAAATTTATATCATATGAAAAAATGCACTAAATCATTATTGATTAGAGAATTGCAAATTAAGACAACCTTAGGATATCATTTATATCTATCAGATTTGCTTAAATGTGAGAAGGGGACAAATGTTAGAAGGGATGTGGAAAAATTGAGACACTAATTCACTGTTGGTAGAACTGTGAATTGGTCCAATCATTTTGAAGAGCAATCTGGAATTATGCCCAAAGAGTTATAAAACTGCCTATACCCTTTGACCCACCAATACCACTATTAGGTCTGTCTCCCAAGATGATTAGGTAAAAAAGAAAAGAACCCATATGTTCTAAAATGTTTATAGCAGCTCTCTTTGTGGTGGCAAAGAACTGGCAATTGCAGGGGTGCCCATCAATTGAGAAATGGCTGAACAAGTATGATTGTGATGGAATCCTACTGTGCTACAAGAAAATGAAGAGCTCAATGATTTTAGAAAAACCATGAAAGAGCTTGCACAAAATAATAAAGAACAAAATGAGCAGAACCAAGAAAATCTTGTATATAATAACAGCAATATTGTTTTAAGAATAACTTTGAGTAAGTCATTTTAACTATTCTAAATATCCAAATTAACTATAAATAGCCAAATTAACTATGAAGGAAGAAGCTATCTGCATCCAGATAAAGACCTGATAAATAGAAGTATGTATAGTATGGATTTACACACATATATACATATATACACACACATTATATATACATATTTGTGTCTAATGGTAGTCAGGGGAAGGGGAAAAAAGAATATTACGGGATAACTTTATTATTTATTTAAAAGGAAAAGCAAGCTGTACATAACAGCTTCATGTGCAATCCTCTTTTTTCTCTCCTACTTTGTCATGGAAATGCTTGTTTCATTTCTTATGTTCGGAGTAAAAAAAAAAAGAAAAATCTTAAATCTGTAATATATTAGCTACCAATATAAAAAAATCTAAAAGCAAACTGAAGATTTAACAAAATCTAATTCTATAGACCAAACAGATGTACCAAATTAACAGTCTACCAAATTTGTGTTGATAAAATGTAGATATTTGTTTCAATTTAATAAAAATATTTTTTCAATATGTCTATTATGTGCAGAGAACTGTGCTAAGATTAAAGAGGATCCATGGACACAAGAAATTTATAGGCCACATACAAAAGTTACTAATACAAAACAATGAGAACATTAGAGAGGCACAAAGTATTATGTGCTACTAACAAGGGATAATCGGTAGAGGCTATGATTTACTAGAGAGGTAAAGGAAGACTTCATGGAGGCAGTGGCCTTGGGTTTTGACAGATATACAGAAATTCAATGGGCAAAGAGAAAGGGAGAGACAAGTTTTTCTGTTTTTGTCTCTTTGTACCTTTGGCACTTAGCACAGTGGCTGGTACATTGTAAATGCTTAATAATCGACTGCTGATTGATAGTTTGACTGAGGGAGGACACGATGTGATGATAAGGAAGATTGATCTTACAGCTGTATAAAGGAAGGATGGATTAGAGAGAGGAGAAAATGAAATCAGAAAGACCTAGAAAATGAGCACTCCAATAGTCCAGCGCAGGTAGTAATGATGACTTATAATAGTGGTAGTGGGAGGAAAAAGGAAAAACGGGAGGCATAAGTAGTAGTAAAATCTTAGAGCTCACTAACAGACTGAATAGGAGAAATGTAACCCAGTTTTCTAGCCAAGCTTGGGTCTAGCCTAGGAACCTTGGTTATAGAAGTGAAGAAAGAGAAGTCACCCAAGATTTCAAGAGAGGGAGACTAGCTGGATGGTGATGCTGTTAACCAAAATAATTAAATAACAAAAAGAAGGTTTGCAGAAAAATATATTATGTTCTGTTTGAAATAAGTTGAACTTGAGCAACTGGTAGGAGACTCAAGATTTTTAATTTTGTGCCACAGGAAATGGTTCTTCCTTAGGAAAAAAAAAGGTGTACTAAATCCCAAATACTTTTTTTTTAAACTAGTTACTCCCATCTCAATGGGAATGTTATAAAAGTAGAAAAGCAAATTTGTCTCTAAATTATTTTAGGATTTGCAATACTTTTGTATGTAAACTCTGGAACTTCTGAAGATTAGGAAACAGAAATTTAGAGGTCAATCAAAATTTGTTTGTATAATCTTAAGGACATTGCCCCTCAGTGAAGCTGGAATGGGTAATATGAAAAAACGGATAACCCTAGAAACGAGATTAGCACATCACAGATACAATGACATTCCCCATTTAACTTCTTCCAGTCAAAGGGCTTAAAGCATTTAACTAAAAATGTACCTAATTCGTTAAAATATATGATTTTCAAAATGTCTACAAAGCTCAAAACAATTTAATGCCAGAGGTATAACAAACTTAAAAATCTGTATAAAATTGGTCAATAGTTTCCAAACATTTCTCTTATGGTCACTAAAGTACCAGCCTTCTAGTTGGGGGGTTCTGTTTTTCACTGAAGCAATGACCCCAAACTTCTGGCTAAAAATGAGGGACAGCCCTAGCTATACTCACAAGTTTCATTCATAACCACTTCCCACATCCTTTGCTCCTTTACCACCTCTTTTGTCACTCCCTCAAAGCTAAGCCTGAAAGCAGAATTAGCAGCAAGAATTAGCAGCTCTGGTGAGCTAAAATCATCAGCCAGTTTGGCCCCGAGTACCAAAATTGATTGGATCTTTAAAATCTCAAGACTATATTCCTGAATGGAATGAGTTCTACAATGTCTTTTGTAGCAGATAATATTAAATCCTCCAAATAGATACACATGTATTTTTTAACAACAGTAAACAAGATGCAGCATTCTTAAACTTGTGCCCTGAATTTTTAAACAAATATGCATAATGAAGCAAAACAAATTCCCACATCTCATTCTGCATAGTTTAGCCCATCTCTTCTCATCAGGAAGTGGCTGGAATTACTCACGATCAGTCCACTGGAATAATGGTTGCTCATTGACTTGAGCAGAATTAAGTCTCTCAAAACTTCTTTTTTTCAATGTAACATGTATCTCTAATGGTCTCTAAGATATTTTAGAGTAAGAAGATACTCCAACGATCTATATAGAAGTGTAAAATGATTTAAGCATATGGCAATTTAAAAGGAGACAGCAGGCCAGCAAGAGGCCCAATAAAGGCGGGATCTAAGCTTTGGCAAGTATGAAAGCAAAAAGGAGCATCTCAATGACTGGCTCGGGTCATGCAACGTTTTTCTTTCAGAGTCAATGAACAACCATACTGCTAGGTATTCCTATGTCACACATGCCCTCTTATAGTCAAGTTATAATTTTCCTCTGGACCAAAAAGAGATGATGATCTGGAAGCAAAGGGTAGTATATTCAGACACACCCTACATCACAAGAGCAACTAACTGCACAGGGTGGAGTGGGATCTGAATCTCAATTCTGCCTCAGATGCTTGATAGCTATGTAGTCCTATGCAGACCTTTCTTAGTTTTCCTACCTACAAAATGGGGATAATAATAGGGCCTACTTCACAAGATTGCTAAGAGAATCAAATGAGATAATACATATAAAATGTTTTGCTAAACTTAAAGCATTATATGAAAGTTAACTAGAAGTAGTAATAGTAGTGGTGGTGGTGTTAGCATTAGTGGTTGTACTAGTAGTGGCAGTACTGGTAGAGTTAGCTGTGGTGGGATGGTGGTAGCTGTAGCAGTAGTAGCGATAGTAGGGTAGTGGTAGTAGTAGTACTAGTGATAGTTTTGGTTATGGTAGTAATAGCAGTAGTAGTTAGAATTGGGTAGTGATAGTGGTGGGAGTGGTTGTGGTGGGGTGGGGGTGGCAGTGATAGTACTACTGTTAGTAATAGTACTGGTGGTGGTGATAGTGGTAGAGGTAGTAGTGGGATAGTGGTGGTGGTAGTGGTAGTAGTAGTAGCAGCAGCAGCAGTAATGGTGGTAGTAGCTGTGGTGGAATAGGGTAGCAGCAGTAATACTTGTGGTGGTGGCTGTGGTGAAGTAGTAGTGGTAATATTAGTGGTTATAGTAGTAGTGGTATAAAAATGACAATGATGATGCTCATAGGATACAGGGGATATAAGATTAGTACACTGGTGTATGGTCAGGAGTCTTTTTCCATCTATCACCCTTGAGATTCAAACTTTCTGCTTCCATGCAGGAAAATGGGAGAAATCAGTAGCTGAAGAGGAGCCAGATTTCCTGATCATCAGGGGCAAGAGCCAACAGTTATTACATTGGACCCAGACAGGAATGGAAGCAGCCAGAACTGTGGGCTCTGGCAGCTCTCAAACCATTCTGATAAAGGAGCACAAGACCCTGGAGTAAAGATAGGCACTAGAGCCTGCCTCCTGCTGGGCAACACAAACACCTTGAGGTCTACATGAAAGGACAAATACAAAGACACACTGCCTTTCTTAATAAACAATTGATGCTTGCTTTCATCTTAGTGGTTTGAAAATCCAATGTGAGTTTGCTGGGTTGTCTAATATAATCATAAGTTGAATTACTAACAGTTGAGTTTTCACTTAGGAAAATGATAGTACTACTATCTACCAGCCCTACACGGAGCATATCTGGAATGTAGCATTTATTAAGCACTTAGCATGAGTCAGGCACTGTGCTAAGCACTGGGAATACAAACATAACCAGAAAGAAAGACAGTTCCTGCCTTGAAGGTGCTTAAATCCTAAAGGAGGAAGACAACATGTAAAAGATAATGGGAAGAAGGGTGAGTCCCCATGTGGAGGCATTGAGGACAGGGAGTCTGGAGAATGAAGGACAGTTAGTCTGTACTCTTCCTCAAAATCCAGTTATTGGGAAAAACTCAAAATTGAGAGAAGGGGGTCATATGCCTGCAGAAAGGAGGCAATTGAGGCATTGCCGCAAAGTCCAGAGAAGAAAGGGAAAAGACTATAGAGAGTCATGTTAATAATAATAGCTACCACTTAAATAGCAGGTACTATGCATCAGGTATTGTGCTATGCACTTTGTAAGTATTATCTCTTTTAATCCTCACAACAACCTGGGAGGTTAGGTGCTATTATAATCCCCATTTTACATATGAAGAAACTGAGACAAATAAAGCGTGACTTGCCCAGGGTCACACACCCAGCAAAGTATCTGAAGCCAAATCTGAACTCAAGTATTTCTGACTCCTGATCCAAAGCTCTATCTACTATACCACTTAGCTATTAGTTAAGAAGATGTCAAGACAGATTCTGGACCAGGGCTCTGGACTCAACTGAAACAACAAGATTCCCAAGACTTATTCACAGCACTTATTCACAGAGTAGGTGCTTAATAAATGTTGAATTTTGTCAAGACATCTGAAAATGTCTCTCATGGTATCTTTGTGGAAACAACAAAGATGTTTGGGCTAGATGGTAGTATACTGAGGACTGTTCAGAAATATTTGCATGAAGTGTCCAGGACATATAGCCAATAAGTTGAAGAACTAGACATTTTCTGATCCCCTTGAGTTTTCAAACCTCTCCAAAACACAGGGAGAGAATAGTCACAAGAAAAAGAAATTTCCTAATTCTGATGGGGGAATTAAATGTGGAAAAACAAGGAAAAGAACTAGAGTCTAAGATGGTATCCTAAATTACTTCTTAGATTAATTTGGGAATGACTGAATAAGTCGCTGGCTATAGTGGAATATTATGTTCCATATGAAATGACCAAAGAAATTATTTCAGAAAATCCAGTATAATATGAACTGATACAAAGTGAAGTGAGCAGAACCAGGAAAACAATTTACACAAGGAAATAACACTGTAAAAAAAAAAAGTAACACTGAAAGATTTAAGAAGCATTAACCAACCAAATCTCCAAAGAAACAATGATGAAAACTGTTACCCATTTATTGACAGAGGTAATATACGCAAGGTATAGACTGGACCTCATCTCTGTGTAGATGCTTCTTTTTTTTTTTAATGAATGATTTGTTTATTTACTTTTAGTTTACAAGATTCAGTTCCACGTTCACTTGAGTTTCAGATTTTCTCCCCTCCCTTCCCC